>CM069457.1:51784123-51940556 GCA_035610835.1 Ophiura sarsii | reverse complement strand
TAGATATTATTTTTTTGTGTGAAATGCAATTTGTTGTCAAATTACATTTGTAAACATGATACTAAAATCAAAGTGACAACTCAATATGTATCCTTATTGTGTCAAAATCATGGTTTGAATAGGTTAAAATAAACTATCGGGGTTAACTCTTCAAAAAGAATTTGTATATGTTTTCTTTTTCTTTCATTAATAGAATTTCATAGTCTGACACCTTGTTAACGATGTTTACAAGAGTGAACACATAAACAGGTCAAAAGAAATAAGTCCCCCCCCCCCCCTGGGAAATGTGATTTTTTTTTTCTTCTGAAAAACAGTTAGGCTCCTTAACCTGTTACAAAATGTATAATGTAGACTGAAATGTTACACCTTTAATGTGCAAAAAGTTTCACCCAACAGTTAACCTTCACCTTAAAATACTGCCATTTATTAAAGTTGATGACCAATTAAAAATGACACTTTCTTGCATAGGGATTGGACAAATTGATGAAATTTATGGACCTGAAGTGTATTCCAAGGGATTATATACACCTTCAATTGATGTTATTCATTCAACCATGAACAGTTCCTTCACATTTTTATCCAAACAGGTGACAACCATGTGTTTCAATTTTTCATGGGTTTAAAATTTCATCAATGTGTCCAACCCCTATGCAAGAAAGTGTCATTTTTTATTGGTCATCAAATTTAATAAATGGCATCACTTCAAGTGAAGGTTAACTGTTGGGTGAAACTCTTTTGCACATTAAATGTGTAACATTTCAGTCTACATTATACATTTTGTAACAGGTTAAGGAGCCTAATTGTTTTCCAGAAAAATTCACATTTCCTAAGGGGGACTTATTTCTTTTGACCTGTTTAGTAAGGAAGGCTTTATCATGAAAATCCAAAGAAAATGTCGAAAAAATGCCTTAATTTGAAGCAGATTTAGATTGTGATTTATCAAAGTTCTGTGATAGTAAAACTTCATTATAAGAGAGGGAAAAAAAAGATGTGCAAAAGTTATTATTGCTTTAAGCTTTTAGTTTCATATTATTATTTTCTCCAAAAGATTGAAATCAATATTGGATAAACTGCAATATCCAGAAAATTCTATTTAAAACCATCAATATGTGATGTGATCAAGCGAAATGAGTCGCACGTCGGCAGTTTTCAATTTTGATAGATATTTGTCCATCATTGAAAAGTAGGTGAAAAATGTTATACAGTAATCATTGAAAAGTAGGTGAAAAATGTTATACGGTATGATCCAAACCCCACTAAAATCAAACCTCTAGTTTTTAAGTTACAAACAATTTACCAACTAAAAATACCCAAAGTACAACATAAGCATTTGTCACTTTTGTTTGCCTATTAAACTCAAAATCAATATTCCCGACATCGAACTCATTCCGCTTGATCGTGTCACATATAAAAACTATGGGTACAAATGCTCATGTCTGGTGGAAATAATGTAATAAATAAAAAATGCTCTCAGCAAATAAAATCTTGAGTGGTTGGTATATGAATACTGCAGCATGAAAGCATTCATCACAGAATCTATATTCGTTGGTAAATTAAATTGCATTACTAATAATGGCAGTTGAAATTGAAATGTGGGAAATTGAACACTTACTTGATGAATTCGGAGATGTCATATTAAATGAGAAAGTGATTGTTGAGAAATTTCTCTTCTTTAATTTGAGATATTGCACGCTAAGAATGGTTGATTAATGAAGAAGTTACAATCCCAAATGTAAGGTTTAGCACGATTTTCATTTTCATATTTTTCTTTTCAACACAGGGGGAGTATAACAAGCAAAGCGTGTGTGCCGTACAGACACTTCATGATCGCATGAACAAGGTCGTCACAGAAGAAGCAGACAAAAAAGTTGAGGAAAACCATGTTCAACAGGCTCTCGCGAATTTTTCTCACGTATTGATCTATCTGAACATTGAGGCGACTGACTATATCCAACCTGGGCTTCGACCGTTGATTAGCACATAACCACTACCAGTAATAATTTGCCCGTAACTGATTCTGCGTGTAGAAAAGCAAAATGCGAAAATGCGAAAATGGAAACCCTACTGTTGGTATGGTAACTTCCTATTTTATTCCTTGGCAAGTCACTCTTATGTATGACTGTAGTGTATGACTTTGTTAAAGGCATAGTATGTGATCTTTTCCAGATAGCGCCCTCTATTCATTATTTTTTTTAGAAAGTAGATTTTCTTGCAGATTTACATTTCTGATCATAAATCATACGATTCCTAATTACCTCAAAATCATGGTTTTAGAGTGAATTTAGAGTAAAAATATAAACTGTCGGAGTTGTCCGACAGTTTATTTTCACTCTAAAATCATGATTTTGAAGTAATTAAGAATCGTATCGCCCTGTAACTTGGAATGTATGTACGATTTATGATCAGAAATGTAAATCTGCAAGAAAATCTTCTTTCAATTTTTTTTTCGATGTTGAGGGCGTTCCCTGGAAAGATCACATAATATACCTTTAAAAGATGTTACCATCTCCATTGTTATTGGAAGAATAAACCAAATATAAATTAAAATATGTCAACAAATCTTGTTTGATTATATTTATTGCTGCAATTTAATGTACATTATGTATGAAGTATTACAAGGTGTCCTAAAAAGATATTTCAGTTGGGATAGTTATATAATTTCAGTTCTACCTATGAGCAAGATATTCATGAAATCACCGATATTAAAAAACCTTTTGAAAAGCTAACTTGATTCAAGAGGCTTTATAATCAATTCAACAACTCCCCCATACCTTAAGTACAGTAACAAAGCGTTGTTGATTTAGAGATAAACTCACTGTTCATATGCAAATTACTAGGATAGCGAACCTTATTTGGAAACCGCAAAATTGTAAACAAACAAAAATGTTCGCAAAATTTGTTCCATTTTTTTCGGCGTATAAATGCATTTCGCCATGCAATCCTTAAAGTTAGCAAATAGCTTTATATACCGAAATGTAGCTATACCCCTGAGGAAAATATTTTTGGCGAGGGCCATATGTAAAGGTTCACTTCTAAAGCCACAATTTTAGCCGAACCGTCGCTACCTGAGCACAAGAGAATCGCAATTTTTGCATCATCGCGGCGAAATGTGTTCGCTTTGATCTACAGGACCGTACCACTATTGAAACGGAGGGGTGTGTTTTGATTTTATACAAATATTCCATAAACATGTATCGAAATGTGTTGTGTAAATTAAACGCATTCTTGATTTAATTTTTCTGTGAATGTTAAAGGTGGTGTGTGAATAAAATGCTATTTACAAAATATTTTTAATTTCACAATTACTTGCGAAATAATTTGTCTTCTCTCTGTTTACCTTTTGTAACCCAGCCCATTCTGAAGTTACATCGCCCATTTACGGGGAACGGACGATGTCCAAATAAGGGCCTAATTATAATAAACGTAAACTTTTTTTTCTCGATTTTTAAAGAGCAGCTATTTTTTTTATGTCAAATCATAAGCCTATTAAAACAAGTTTTGTACTTGTTTTCATTGATTATCCACAACAATATTCACATTTGAATGATGTAAATATGTTTGGTCGTTGTTGAACGGGGTTCAACAAGGTCTTCGTCGTTGTTTATCTTGAATCGACAACGGTAAGACGGGTTTATTTTGCTCGGTCGCAAAATAAACCTGTCTTACCGTTGTCGATTCAAGATAAACAACTCCGAAACCTTATTGAACCCCTAATTGAATGGTGATGAGCTTAAATCCGTTCATGTATATCTTACTCGTATGTAATGCCCTCATTTCTCTATATTGGAGAGAAAAGTACACATACAATTTCCCCATATGAAAGAAACGTCTCTTGAGACTACAAAACAACAACAAAAATGCCCGCTTTGGTAGCCTTCTAAACGTGAGTTTGAAAAAAACACCCTATTTTACTGGTGAACAAAATCTCTTGTGACCCGTCATGTCCCACCTGACACTGGAGAAATCACATTCTAATCTTTAAAACGATGGCTTATTATATAAAAGTTGTGAATGACAAGATCCAATTTTAAACTCCGTAATTTTCCCTAATTATTTCCTCTAGTTTTCATCAACATTACTGATAACTGATTTAAAACTGCATGTGATTTTGCTGACAACATATCCTCTTTGATGTGATTGGTCATACTTCATTTTATGTAAAAATGTAAAAAAATAATCAGTTTTATTTGCAATAACAATTGTTTTAGTATTCAACCACTTGCTTGAAAATGTGGAGAGGTCTCAATCTCAAAATGCCAAAATCACTATTCAGGCTCAAAGAAGATTTCTTGATGCACCCCAGGATGCTCCACTTTCATCACATGACCACTAATTTCTGTCACCAGTGTCAACTGGTCCCATCGACATTACAGTGCAAGGAAATGCTTATAAAGTTGTTAAACGAGGGTCTTTAAGAAAATCCTGTTGCAAGTAATATGATTGATTTGTCTTCAATACAGTCCTCTCTGGATTTTCTTAAAAACCCTATATTTTTATAAATACAAGTTTTAGTTGGGATTCAACTTCTTTCATATTTGTGGCCAAGTTTACCCTATGGTAGAGGTCAGATGACCTCCAGCTGTTAATTACTTTAACACATGTGTGGCACTGTTTGTTTTGGTGATAAGCCCTGCTGGTACTGTAGGGGCGCTAAGCATGATGGGGTACATCAAGAAATCTTCTTTGATTCTAGCTCAAAGGAACAACTCTCGCTGTTTGTTCAATGAAGCGTTACATTGACAACTACAGTATTAGGCAGATGCTCTATTGATGACCAAATTATTCTTTTGAGCACAATAAATAGGTGATTTTGACATTCAGAGTGTCTGAGAACTGGACCTTTAACCAAAACATATAATTGTCAATCATAGCGTCATGATCTCAGTGCTCGTGTTCAACCTTCCAACATTCTAAAAACAACAGGCGCATCAGCCGTTGAGATTCGGCATGGGACCCTGATAGAATAATGAAGCTATGATCAACAATTATTTGTTTTGAATATAAGTAACTGTGGTATAATTGGAAAGATGGAAATTACATCAGCTTTTCATTGATATGCTGCAACACAGTATGAATATCGCCAACCTGCTTCGATAATTGCCTAACTCACTTTTCAGCGAAATTTAGCTTTTTGCATAAATCATGACTTCATTACATTATGCACATGCTGTAATGATATCTAAGTCATTGACAAATCAAAAGTGTTGATAAATGCACAATTGCAATTCTGCCTAAGTCAGCATTGTGAGTTAGGCAGATTGTAATAATTATGTAAAATGTTTAAAATGGGTCATATTAACTCGTATTATAGGCCTATAACAAGCCACATTTCACTTAAAGGTATATCCCCAACCTAATTATATCCAACAGGTACTGCTCCTGTTGGAATTCACCTGTACTTCAACATATCGTCAGCCTGCTTCGATAACTGCCTAACTCACTTCCTATTTTTGTTGTTTTCTCAAAACTAGAAAAAATGAGTTAGGCAATTATCGAAGCAGGCTGACGATATATCACAAAACATACACAATATTGCTAATTGAAACAATTTCAAATCTTTTTTTTAGGAGTTTATTTTAGATGTACAAATTGCCAAATACAAGTCGGTTGATTTATTTTGAATCCATAAAAATTGTCATTACAAATCATCCCAAATGAACCAGATCTTATGACACATACTGTATGAAATTTACAGTGATATTTTATTGCTATAAAATACATGAAATTGCTGAGAAATCAACTAAAGTCCATTCATTGTTTGTTTATTAAGTTGACATTTTTTGGTGTTACATTATTTAGCCGGCGGCATAACATAACTGATCTTTCCGAGATAATACATTTCTCAAAATAACATTATTTCACATAGCCTACAGATGTAAGTTCAATACCACATTCAAAATTGTTAAATAAATGATTAGCCTAAACCATTTCGCCAAAATAAAAACTTGCTGTTTATTTAGTTAGATTACACTTAGAAAGTTTTAACGTACAACTATTAAATAAAAGAATTGTGATGAAATTTCTTTTTAATAATTTGAGACATTGCACATAAAAACTGACCGAAACAAAGTGTGATTTCAATATTTGAACTTGGGTTTTGAACAAAGAATGTGTGTGCGAGTGTAAGGGCCTACTTTGCTTTGGTTTTTGACATATAGCTTTGTTAATATTCAGTCAATCGTCACATGCAATATCTCAAATTAAAGAGAAGACATCTCTTCACATTCAGTTTGACAGAGCTCTAAGAATTCTGGTACCTAGACTGCCCTCAATTTGTTAAGATGTTAATTTGTCTTTTAAATTTCCCAAAGCCAAGTTTATTAAAATATAAAAACGATTGTTCAAATCGTAACACCTTTCTGTGTATCAATCCTTTCAGTAACGTATGTATGTTCTTTTGCTGATTACAACTTATGGTTAACAGCGCTGCACTGCTGCAACACAGTCGATTTTGTGAAATCGGTTTGATGGGTTTCTGACATATTTCTCGTTAACCACAAATAATTGGAGAACCAATTGTGACAGCTTGGATTTAGGAGTCATTTTCACCCGTAACATCTGAATGCCATGATCAATTCTGATAAATATGGTGTCATTTTAAAGCTTCGATAATGCTCTGAGAGTGCACAAAATTAACTTCACCCTGTTAACAATAAGTTGTAACACCAAAAGAACATGCATACGTTACTGAATGGATTGATACACACAATTTGTTACGATTTGAGCATGAAAATGACTCCTAAATTTTTATTATTTTCTTAATTTTTTTCTGTCCGTTTTCATCTATAACTTGAAAAACACACAGCCGCAAAGTCCCCTCTTTTTGATGTACTGCATCACAATTGTAATATGTTGTGTACAAATAAAAAATAAAGCTCCATCAAAATAAGTTGCAGGTTTTCTAGGACACCTTGTAGTATCTGAGTTACAAGCATTTTATTTCCTACTAAGTCATAAGGCCTTAAAAATTAAATACTTTGTCTCAGCGCCTTTTGGCTAAAAAGCTATGTGCTATGCGATTTTGTTTTTGTTACCAAAATAAGCTATGGTCTATGCGCTATATTTTAATTAAATAATATCCAGAAACTGACTGTTTTCTTTTTTTTGAATAAAAAAAAATGGAATTTAAAATTAAAAATAAAAATTAAAAAAATAAAAAAACCTGCCGCGCTTAGTGCTACGCACAAAATCCCATTTTAGAAGCAATGCGCGCTGAGACAAAGTATTACATTTTTTTGGCCTATAACATAAGTTATTTTCTTTGAGGTCTGTATACCCCATACTTTAATAACCAATATTATTATTTATATCAGGCTTTTTAACGGTACAAAAAAACTGCATTGAATATTGTTCAACCAAAGTACCCACCCAGATGTGACCAATATTTTCTAGTCTCATAACCATATTTGTTTGTTACAAATATTTATCTATACAGTATGGCCTTACACAACTTTAACGTTTATTCAGCATGCATTGAGACTATTTTTCCCTGATAGCATGTTTTTATCGTGAATAAAATGTATACATGTTATCGGCTCAATAAAGAAGGTTACGAGGCACCAATATGTAAACATCAAGTAGCAAAATGGCGAAGCAGATACCCTGGAGATTTGCTTCTTAAGCGATGAGCTTTTGGAAAATACAGATTCCGTCAACACAATAAAATCACTAATCAACAGGTTTCTGAGTGTATCTTCAAGAAAGGGATAATATTGAAGAGACCGGTTGAAGAGTTATAAGTTTAAGCTTACTTTCGCAGCAATTCTTAAACAATTCTACGCTGAATTAAAACAGGCAGGCTACGGGCAGACGGTGAATTTTACCACAGTGGAACCAAGTTAACACAAAGTTGCTCGGGCCTTGCATTTTAGTTTGTGTTAACAGGAATTTCTGTTATCCAGCCATATTATAATGTGCATAAGCTTGGGACTTGAATAACACTTTGTGTTACCAGGAATTTTGTGTTAACAGAGTTTGTGTTAACAAGGTTCCACTGTATTACTATTTCTATGGGTAAAAGCCTGATATAAATAATAATAATAATAATATTGAATGGCTTGTTTTAGGGTGATACAAGAATATATTGCACTCGCTACAAAAATTTGGCACTCATCTCTGACTCGTGCTATATATATTTGTATCACCCTCAAGGACATTCAAATGTATACAAATATTTACCAATTAAATAACCTATAAAATCCATATATACAAAGGAATGGTTAGAGTATTTATCATATAAACAAACGCACTTATGCATTAAATAAAGCTTTTAAGCAAGATAATATTGAATGGTTTATACACAATACACTAACAAAATAATGATTATAATAACAGTTATAATAATAATATATTTTATACATTATTGATATATACAGGTATTTCAGTACACCATAAAAGCCACTGTATAATGCGTAGGGTAAACATTGCATCATGCATACACGAGTTCATACTTAGGGCTTTGAGGGTTGACAACCAGACAGATGTAACTTACTCCTTGGTCATTTTGAGAAATTAATACCACAAAAATCACAATGGAATACAATATAATATTAAAACTCAGTAGTCAACACCACTTAATGTCCCTTTAAGTCTTTCTGGTTGGCAACCCTTGATTTTATCTTAACATTTTCCACGTGGGAGGCGTCTGCGGACGACATTCTAAAATGTCACAAAATGTTTTAAAAATGTCAAATATTTTAAATGTTACAACCATATTTTGATTCACCATGTGAAATGCATTGAAATAAGTTCAAACATGCCTATAGTAGTCTTTTGGGTTGTCAACCCTTGATTTTATCTTAACATTTTCCACGCGATAACCGGCAGGCGTCTGCAGACGACATTCAAAAATTTTACAAAAATTTTCAAAAATGTCAAAATTGTTAAATTTCCTAACCATATTATGAATCACAGTGTGAAATGCATTGAAATAAGCACAAACATGCCTATAGTATTGATTCAGTAATCCTTTGGATATACCTTTAAAATTAGGAAAGGTTTCTGGAAAATCTGTTGTGTATGGTCTATAGTGGTGTAATCGATTGTCGAATGTATCGATTGTCGAATTAAATTCTAAAACTTCCGACATGTCGATACACACGATCGTGTATCGACACAGAACGACAACAAAGGTGTAAGCTTGAAATAACAAGAAAAAGTATGTAGCCTGTCTCCCACCCGCGAAAAAGTATAATTGATCAGAATGGCCACGTCAAATGATAAATGTTTCGTCTCACACGCAGCACAGACTTTACTAAGTCTACTTGTAGGGGTATCGCAATTGAACAATTCGATATACCCCACTTCATATTATGTTTACGATCGTCACTCCCGCTTATGTAGTCACATGTGTCGAATTATATTGGTCTAAAACATGTTGTTTCAGAGGGAGTAACGCGTAATGAATGAACAGGACAAGTCAATAATACTTCCGAGAAAGTTTTCATTGCACAGCGTTCCACGCGATCGCCATCGGCCATGATGGATAGCGGCCGTGTGTGCAGTATTTATTTTTACTCATCCACAAATCATCATGGGGGTTCAAAAACGGGAGAATAAAAGTTTAAAATAGTTTGAAACAGTTAGCTTTGATAGCCATACCACCACGGGTAACAGGTTTGTACTCTTTCTGCTTGTACTAGTCATGTATTGTCGCTAGCTATGTAGTCGCAGTCGTGTATACTTTTGTCAGTGTTAAATAAAAACGAAACTCACAAAGCAGCTGTGCATATTAAAAATGTGTTATTGTCGATACTTTTATCGATATGTCGGACTTTATGACTTCCGACATGTCGATACGCAGAAGTGTATCGATTACAACCCTAATGGTCTAACCGGTAGCCGCATGGAAAGTGTTAAGCCTATGTAAACCTTACACACCTCACCATTTCTTAAGAATCATCATGGATTATCTATCTAATAAAATATGACAAGGTACATTTTTAAAAATGATTTTATTCTTATTTCTAAGATCAAAATCATCTATGAAATTAGGCACAAAATTAGAAAAGGATGATAAATAAACCTTCAAAATGAATTTTCTTAAAGAATGCGATACTGGTTCTCTGTTGTTTTTATATTTTTATTTAACACAGTACAAATAATTCTGAAACACCCTGTATAATACTGAATATGTTTGGGTGTGATTCCAGAATACATAACGTGACCTAGCAAAAATATTGCACAGTCAATGCCGACTTGTGTAATTTGTTTATATTGAGAACAATAAATAAATTCTGTCCAAATTGACCTATCAACAAATGCAATGAAATGATAATGTATGTTGTTGTATGCACATTATTTGTGGGTTATTCTACTTTGTCAACCCTTTTTTTAAACCGTCCTTGTCCCCCTCACACATCACTTTCTAGCTAATAGTAACAGCTCAGTTGTATAAATATAGAGGGCTCACTTCAGTTACACTGTAGACATCAGACGGCGTCTGACATAATCCCATCCCTGTATATTGAAGCTTAATTTGTTTAATTAAATATGTGCACAATGCTACGGTTATCAACAAAATATTACAAATGGTTGATGATGCAAGATTAAAAAAACAAATTACAGTGGAGTTGGTTTTCCAATTCTAACCAAATTATCTATTTCAACGTGTGATTTTTTAATCATAAATCAGAATAAAAATGCAAGTTAAAAAACAATGGGAATTGAGAATTTATGGTGCAAGACAAAAAATGACAATGGACCTGTTTTTTCTCAGGAGTTTCTAGTGCAGCATGGTGAAAGTAAAGGGAGCCCTCATTTGTCCGTCCAGAGAATGTTGTTCAAGAGAGTGAAAATATGGCATAAAAGAGTCTACAGAGAATACACTAAATGTGGGTTGTCCATAATTTTTGCCATTTACAGATACGTACAAATCGTCAAAACAGGGGAGAGGGGTTCAAATGTACCCTAATCATATGGCGATCTTGAGAGGTTGGCATTTTTTATCAAGCCATGACATTTTCGCCATTTATTGCGTACGTTACTCTAGGGGGATGGCGATAATTTTGGACGACCCCTTATAGGGATCAAGATATTTTTTGTCTTATATTAACACTTTCCACGCTGCAATCGTCTGCAGACAGCAGTTCAAAAATTCAATGTCAACTTTATTGAATTGCATTACCATTTGATATCACCATGAGAAATGCATTGAAGTACAAACATGCATCCTTAAAATAGACTTTGAAAATTGCGAAATTTCACAAAATGTTTCAAAACTGTCAGCATTATTCAATTTTATCTCCATATTTAGAATCACCATGAGAAATGCATTGAAATAAGTACAAACATGCCTAGTATTGGTTCAGTAATCCTTGTAATAGACTTTGAAAGTTGGAAACAGTTTTTGAAAAATCTTATTTTGTAATGCTAAACTAATAGCCACGTGGAAAGTGTTAACATTGAAAAGTTATTATACATATTTCAAAAATGACCAAGGCACTGTACATTTATATAAGATACACAAAATGATGCCATTATAAAAACAATTACATAATATTGGAATGTAAATGTGCACTGAATTCATATCAAGTACGGTAGCCATTTATGCTCAAAATATCTTCAGCATTATGTACTTCTTAACTAATAGGAAGTGACTTTGCACACTAAATAAAGCTCAGCTTTGCATACAATTATGGATTATATAAGCTTAAGCTTATTTCATTTAGATTATCAATCTTAACAATGCCAAGTCTGCATAGCTCTTGAAGGATTAGCATTCAATGTCAAATCCTATTTTGCCCAATTCTTAATAAAAAGATATATATTGAGTTATTAGCTTAGAGATTTTGTCTTGCTAATAAAGACTTTTTGCATTCCTATACTCTATTTGGCCATCTCGAGACAGTGACGTAACCGCGTATTCTACAAATTGCATCACATAACGCGCGCGCATATTCGCGGCGCTGGCGTACAAACACGGGCGTTGAAAGGCGGAAGATACACACGCGTGCGTAAAAGCTGCGCCTGTTCAGTTACGTCACTGTCTCGAGATGGCCAAACAGAGTATAGTAACAATATATGGAATGAACATCATGAAAGATGACTCGTGCAAAAATCTGAAATATTCTACGGTGTTATTTGTGAACCAATCAACAGGCCTATCAGTTAAATACGAAGCAGCACAAGATCCACACTAGTCTGACAACATCACAGCGCCCTCAAGGGCCCACTATGAAAATTCACACCTCGATTCTATTTAGACCATTAACTTGAAAAGTGTTATTCCCCACCGTAGAATTGTCTAGATTTTGCATAGCCATGATAGCTGTCACAAGGGATGAAGGCAGTTAATGTTTGGATTTGATTATTAAGACTACAATAATTACCCCTATAGCGTGACCTATAGTGGCTATCTCCCACTACATTCTACCCTTTCACAATTTGGGTGTACTATAGTTCAATCAGTTCCAAATGGGCGGCGAGAAATATGCGGTTTTTAACTCACCACGCGTAAAAAGAATCCAAGTGTAAGAGTGATGCACGCAATTGTGGCTATATGCACGCGTCACGCATTTGACACCTTTCTGTATTATTTTGATGCTGCAAGGAGGCTCACCAATTTTCTGTCAGGAAGCTTGCCAATTTTGAGCTGATCAAACTATAGTGTATTTTGTAACTAAGATATGAACCTGGACTTCCACACATTGGTCCTAGATCTACTGTTATGCCGGTGGAGTGTATCCAGATTCGGCCAGCAGATGTTCACCACACGACAATAATGGAGAGATAACCATAGGTCTTCTTGAGGTGTAGAGTTATGCTGCAACCACCTGTGTGTCCTTGACCTGGCTCTGTGTCTTCCAGGAGTTAACACATTATTAGAGCTTTGTCTTCTACTACCCGGATTGACGACAGTTAAGAGTTGGTTCCATATCTTTTTACAGTGTAGCATTTATCCTACTACCTAGGTGATAGAGTTGACTCTAGGTTCTCAGTAATGTGAGAACTTGCCCCAAGTCTTCTATACAAGGGATTTAGGAGTTAACCTGTCACTACCTGTAAGAATTAGCCCCAAGTCTTATACTGGTCAGTGGAGTCCCAGATGATTTTACCAGCAGCAGTCTCCCAGCTCAGCAACGCTGTGGAGTTGACTCTTTTTTATATCAGTGGTGCATGCAGGGGGTAATCCTGCAACTACCTGCCTTGACTTGGAGTTAGCCCTAGCCCTTCCAGGAGTGTATTAAGAATTAGCCCTCGGTCTACCATTGGGCAGTGGTGCGCATGCCGATTTGACCGGCTCAGCAACGCTGTGAAGTTGACTCTTTCTATACTGGGGGTGCATGAAGGGGTAATCCTACAACTACCTGGGTGTGCTTGACTTGGAGTTGGCCCTCCCTCTTCCAGGAGTGTAAGAATTTGCCCTCGGTCTACCATTGGGCAGTGGTGTGCGTGCCGATTTGACCGGTGGGTTACCCGGCTCGGCGACGGTGGTGAGTTGATGTTGCGATCTTGTCAGACTAACGTGGATCTTGCGCTGCATGACTTCAGCGCGTAGGCTGCGTAACTCGTTCTCGGCTTGGTTGCGTAACTGTGTACGGTAAAAGACCACAATGAAAACATTTTAGTTCTTGGAATATTTTGTTTAACACAATACAAAATTCAAATTCATGCTATATTAATATAGAGATGATTTCATATGCATTATCAACATTTTTCAATTTTTAAAAATAAAATCCCCAATGTTTTCTAACAAAAAGAAAGAAATGTTTGCAAATTTGGAAAAATGGGTCGGTCTGGCCAGTACGTTTTATTGTCGCCTTACTACGTACATACGAGGGGGTATCATAAAGTTTTAGAAAACACCCAGAAGTGAAGGAGCCAGAAACTTAATTTTGTTATGTGATCCTTCAGACATCTTTACTAAGTCCCTTTGCAAAGTTACACATTTCTCCTACTTTTTATTACCTGTCCACAGACCGCCATTGTTAGAGATCCTCAGATTGACCGCCATCGATTGATTCTCAGATTGCCTCAGATTATGTTATTCCCAAAACAGCAATAAATAGTTTTAAGTGTTGACAGAAAGGGTCAAAGGTCATGTAGGGGTCATTAGAGGTCAATGTGTGTACACCCCATGTTACCCATAAGTTTATTGTCACCAAGCTTATTTGTAATTACCTTTGACCTCTTTCTGTCTAAACTTTAAATTAAATTAAATTAAGTTTCTGGCTCCTTCACTTCTGGGTGTTTTCTAAAACTTTATGATACCCCCTCGTACATGTATTTCACTAATTCAACAAACCTGCACAAATTTCTCAAAAATTGGAAGTATAATGCAAACACATTGGCTTATACTCCTTTATCGTCCAATATGTATACCTTACAATTTTGATCAACCCGTTGTGAATGCGTATGGATCTTTGTTAACATTTCCCATTGAAAATACATGGTGGTACTGAAGGAAATCTTATTTTTTTAAATGTAAATACATACATGTACCATGCAGCCATGTTTAAAGAGCATCTACAATCTTACCAAGGAAGGACATTTTCCATGGATATGCTATGCAAGGATTCTTTTTTGTTGTCTAATAACCTCTAAAAGCTTATTAACCAAATCGTAAATAATGCTCTTATACCATTCAAATGTACCGTTGATACAATATTAAGATGGTTCTAATTTCGCCTGACTCATAGAATTTTAGGAGTTAACTCTTTTCTGGAAAAAATAGGACGGAAAGATTCAAATTTATGCACATTTTGTAAAAAACAGAAGAAACCATACTACACCTATTTTGTGAATGCCCGACCATTACAACTATGGGAAAATGTTATAAAATGGATTAAGGAAAAGACAAATATAACCATAATTATGGATAGACAGATTCAACTGTTTGGGCTAGCCAACCGTAACATAATTTTTCTACTGTGTCGCTTTTATATATACAAGATCAAAATGAAAGAGGGGCTACCATTTTTCGCTTTGTTCCTGAAGGAAGCAAATCTGTTCTCCCTTAAAAAATACATCGCCGTAAAAAACGGGAACATCGCGGATTTTAATAAAAAATGGAATTCCCTCTTACCATTATGGGATGTATAGTATATATCAGCAATTAAAGAACCATGTAATAACATTTATTTAATGATCATTATCGTCTGTATTGTATTAATAATATTTTGAAGAAATGTAATCTATGTTATACTTTGTATTGAACATTATGAGGATACTGTGAAAAAAAGAATTAAAAAGAATTAAAAAAATTGTAACTAACCTTAACTTCACTTGCGAGTCTCATCTGTGCATTCTCTACATTGCGTTGTAGGTCGTCCAGCAAATGATTGGTCTTAAGTATTGTGATTTTATGATCATTCTGAAAAGAACAAATAGAAATCATATCAAAGTAATATTAAAGGGATGCGCAGCAGTGTTGAAGAATTATTTTTTTATATAATTTACTTTTTTTGCTGTTGCCACTCATGAAATCACGAAAGCAGCATTTATACCTAGCATATTTTTTGTGTGTGACTGTTTATAGAGCTATATCTTGGAAGAACACATTGTTTTGAAACACATCTACCTAAATCAAGGTCAAGGTCAATCAGTCACCCAAGTTGGCAAGGATGTCCACTTAGGTTTTAATTTTACTGTGGAAGTATGATTTTACCAACTTCAAAGAACATTTTGGTATATAACTCCGTGTCAGCCTCGGACTGGAAAACCTCTATGCTCCCCAACTCTAGTGCAAAATGCTGATATAAGCTGTTGATCAGAATATTTGAATTGATGTTTTGTTGTACAAAGAGGGCTTATTTTTCTGAATCCTTACAAATGTAAAGTTCAACAAATTACAAAACTCAGTTTTTATCAAAATTGATGGCGCAGCCTTCAGCACATCTCTGCGTATCCCTTTAAGTTTGCTTCATAGATCAGTTCCAAATTGGAGAGAAATATTCGGTTTTTATCTCTCCATGGCCAAAAAATAACCCAAATGTACGTGCCCGCGTATGGCCACACGCACACGGTTTTGGCCGCACACGTGTCACGCTTGTTGCCTTCACGTGCACATAAGCTTCCTTCTTAATTCAATTGCTGCTGTAAAAAGGCTTTGCAAATTTGGAACTGATCAAACTATTGTAAGTCAAATACTTTCTTATATGGTGGAGCGTCGAGTTTGTCATTTCACTTGACTAGGGGGCACCAGGGCCTTCTAGTTATGCCTCTGTATTTTGATTTGATTTGATTTGATATTATTTGGGTCCTACGACCCTGGATAACCCAATAAGCTTATTAGCTTATTTCCATTGGGGTCCGTTAGATGTGTATGTGTGAACAGATACAGACCGGGATGATCCCCTACTCTTTACGAAAGAGTCTGTAACCTTTTTTAACGTGCTCGGGTATTGCTCTTCCGATGCACGGGACCACCATTTATACGTGACTTCCGAACCACTGTTTTTTTGCTGCCATTAGGAAATCGTCACAAATCATTTCGCTTCATTTACCAGGCTACCGATACGGCGCACACAGTATCAGCACTTAGATTGTAATATCCCCTAACAGCTCCCCAATCTCGCTTGGGTCGACGAAGCAATTGAGACTAAGTACCTTGCCGAAGGATACAAACAAGTTGGTTGTAGTGGGGCTAGAACTCACAACCTGTGCATCGTGAGACCGGCATGCTATCCACTATTATACCACACGTGCTCTCCTTATGCCATTGATAAGTCCAATACCTTTTTTGATGGTGGGCCTTTGGTTCCCTTCTTGCCTGTCCTTCCAACTGGCACAGTCAGTAAGTATTCACATGTCCAATGAATTAACCCTTAGACCTACTATGCCAATTTATAATAGCACATACTCAGCCAGTCCAGAGTTCCACAAATTTCACTTATCGTACAGCTTCAGAGTGCTATAAATTTGACATCGTAAATAACCTGATTAATTATATCCCAACTTGGTGTGTGTGTGTTTAGTAGATGATTGTTTATCTTGATCAGTGTTGCTTGAATCAAAACTTCTAAGTTCTATCAGTGTCCTACTGTGCAGGGGTTTGTACAGCAGAGTTCTGCCACATAAATCATCACTAATACTAGTACTGTCGATAAGTGCTATTAATTCCTTATAGCACTCTGCAGCAACGCTGCCTCGTGCTATAAGTCATACTAAGTCCAATACCTTTTTTGATGGTGGGCCTTTGGCTCCCTTCTTGCCCATCCTTCCAACTGGCACAGTCAGTAAGTATTTACATGTCCATTGAATTAACCCTTAGACCTACTATGCCAATTTATAATAGCACATACTCAGCCAGTCCAGAGTTCCACAAATTTTACATATCGTACAGCTTCAGGGTGCTATCAAGTTGACATCGTAAAACCTGATTAATTATATCCCAACTTGGTGTGTGTGTGTTTAGTAGATGATTGTTTATCTTGATCAGTGTTGCTTGAATCAAAACTTCTAAGTTCTATCAGTGTCCTACTGTGCAGGGGTTTGTACAGCAGAGTTCTGCCACATAAATCATCACTAATACTAGTACCGTCGATGAGTGCTATTAACTCCTTATAGCACTCTGCAGCAACGCTGCCTCGTGCTATAAGTCATACTAAGTCCAATACCTTTTTTGATGGTGGGCCTTTGGCTCCCTTCTTGCCCGTCCTTCCAACTGCCACAGGCAGTAAGTATACACATGTCCATTGAATTAACCCTTAGACCTACTATGCCAATTTATAAGTCCAATACCTTTTTTGATGGTGGGCCTTTGGCTCCCTTCTTGCCCCGTCCTTCCAACTGGCTCAGCATCTTCCTGTATTGCTGGTCTGATTGAGATTTCAGTTTCACCACCTGCTCCTCCAAGGGAGGTGTTCTCTTCTTCTCCTCAAAATACTTCTTTCTCCAGATGTCTCGAGCTGGGGTTAAAGGTCAAATAATGAGACATTGATGTAACTAGAATACTTAATTGTATAAATTATGAAGATATCAATCTAAAACTAAATTATGAGCTAAAGTTCAATCAGTTCAAAATTGGCGAGAAATATTTGATTTTGTTCCGCGGACAAAAGTTATCCAGGCGTACTTGCGCGATTAAAGCCACACGTGCACGGTTTTGGGGGCATGCACGCGTATGATGTACAGTGCGCTTGTTACCTTCATGCGCGCCCTCATCCTTCTGTATTTATTCGCTACTGTATGGAGGCATCACCAATTTTGAACTGATCAAACTATAGACTGTATCGCACATAGTTGGGACATTTTCAAATATGTCACAATAAAATGAACCACTTTGACAACGCTATGCATACTGTACTACACAGTTCAACAAAAATAAGTTCCCCTTTAGATTATGCCTGATATTTTAAAAATAAGTTACTCCATCAAAACGATTTTTGGCACACATAATGTATGTGTGCACAGCAACACTAGAACGCAGGTGTTGTAATGCTTGAATGAGCACACATTGAATGGAGGAATACCTCAATTCAAAAGTTGCTAAATGATGTAATGTAATTAAGAGGATGGTTAAGCAGCTTGAACCAGGGTCTTTGCTTGAACACCGCACAGATGTTGTACTGCTTGAATGAGCGATATTGAACTTTTAGCAACTTTTGAATTGAGGTATTCCTCCATTCAATGTGTGCTCATTCAAGCATTACAACACCTGCATAGTTTTAGCCCCGTTCTAGTGTTGCTGTGAAAACGTACGTTATGTGTGCTAAAAATCATTTCGACAGAGTAACTAATTTTAAAAATATCAGGCATAATCTAAAGGGGAACTTATTTTTGTTGAACTGTGTATTGATTTTGAGGAGACATTGTTGTTATTGATTATCCTTTTTAATCAAATGTTTCAGAATTCTGTCAAATGTTATTCCGCATGAAACCACGATGGGATCTCTGCACCGTATTCCAAAAGTACATTATTCCAAAGGAAAGTTATTCCCAATGTAGCCAAAGGTGTTTTATTCGGAAGTTGTGAATGCATCTTCAGAATAACACCCCTTTTGTTCATTTAGAAATACCACAATTTGAGAATAACCTTGGCCAATCACCATATCTTTTGTAAAATGGTTTTCACTCAAATAAACAAAAACACTTAAAAGTGATTAATAATGGAAATATTGTTTAAAAAAACGCTATGGAAATTGTGAATGCACATACAGAGGAGAGACCAAATAAATTTGTGTGTTAATGAATAGCAGGAAAAGAACATTGTAATTATGACAATAAAAGCAATACATCACTTAAAAACCAGTAGCGTAGCTAAGGGGGGAAGCCCTTTGTGCCCCCGCCCCTATATATATCCCGTCCCAGTCTCCGGATGTAGTGTGTATAGGTATTACGACAATTTACAAGGACCATTTTTCGCTGGCGTTTGGTGTACAACATGCCCTTACCTCAAGTTTTCTGAGCTGACCGAAAAAAAATATGTAGGCAACCTTTTACGAACATTTCTGATCTTGCCAACACCCCCCCCCCCCCCCCCTGAAAAAAATCCTAGCTACACCACTGGTGAAAACTGATGATTAAGGGAAGAGAAATGAGTCTAGGAATGTCAAACAATGTCAAAAGGCTATATTAAAAAAAATCTTTTGTCTCAAAGCTCTTCAGTTGTTCAAAGCCTAATGCAGAATGCAGGAGGTTTTTTTTTAAAATTAAAAAATTAAAAAAAATAAAATATTAATAACCTTGTAAAAGTAACCTTTTGTATTTAAAATTATGTGAAGTAACCTTTTGTATTTAAAATTATGTGAAGTAACCTTTTGTATTTAAAATTATGTGATCAATGAATTTTTGAAAAATCGGTGAAACTTTTTTTTTTAATATAAATTAAATTGTTTTTCTAACGCGCACCAATTAACTAACGCATGTGGGAGCTTTGAGACAAAAGACTTTTTAATATAGCCTAATTAATTTAAATCTAGACTGAAAAACGGGCCAGCCACATCAGCAGCTATAATACAAATGTATTGGACAGAGGCACGGAGCTGTGGGTATAATGCCAAGGTAAGTCATACGAATCATGAGTTTGACTAATGTTCATTACATTGGTCGAAATGATGTCTCATACGATTAATTTGCATGATTTACTTATTTTTACAGTGAATGAGACAGATGGGAAAAAGATTACTTTAGGTCCCGCATTCTGGACTGCACTAGTATCGTCTGATACTGGAATAGCCAAAGTCAAAGTCAGTGTTCCAGTATTGGACGATACTGGCACATATAAAATTTTCCAGATCGGGCGATACTATGTGCCAAGTATCGTTCAATACTGGGACAAATCACTACAACTAGTAGCATGTGTATCAGTATCGCCCGATACTTGAGCATAAAAAAGGTTCTGGTATCGCTTGATACTGGAACACAATTTCAGTATCGACCAATACTTGAGCAGTAAAATTGTACCAGTATCGAGATAAAAATGGACACTTTTATACTAGTATCTTGGACCTAAAGTACAATTTTACCAACAGATGATACTGGAGTGTGCGTAGAGAGGTGGAAGTGGAATGTTAGTTTTTCCCTTTCAAGTATGATAGGGTATGGAATGGGTAAATGTTTTCGTATCGTTACTCCAAAAAGACAGATTTTCTATTGAAGACAGAAAGGATAAATCTCACAGATTTGCACAAAATCTGCCACTTCTGCTGGGGCATGCGAACAATTCAAAGGAAGTGTGGATATGTAGAAATGATCAAATATGTGATGCGATCTGTGAAAACCTGTCGGATGTCGCAAAATGTGAACTATGGATTATGGGTAAAATAAAAATAAAAAAATTTAAAAAAATTTAAAAGATTTTTTTAAGATTTTTTTTAAAGAAAATTAATTTTTAATATTTTCATGAAATTCCACCTTCAAAAACTTAAGTCACTTTTATTATCAACCCTATAATGTTATTCTATTGAATTATGTATATTTTTTGGCCTGTTTTCATGATTTCTTGTTTTGTAGCTTTTTATGACATCACAATCATCATTCACTCATAACTTTTTTTGTAGTGATTGTAGAAAAATGATAGAAACAGTTCTGTAATCAGCAGTTTTAGCTTTCTTAAATAAATATCTCCAATATGAAAAATGCCACCATGTGGCGGGTTTTCACAGATCGCATCACATATATGTATAAATGGTGATGATGCACACTTAGTAATTATCATTTGTTTATAATCCGTTTGCTTTCCTCCTAGCCATGACAACAGGACTAAGGCAAAAAAAAAGTTGTTTGTTTGCCTCCGAAAATCAGCTGTATACTTTTATATGCATCACATTTATAATAGTTCAAAAGTTACAGCGCTTGATAAATTTCCTATTTTGGGGGTTAACACCCGCTTAAGGGTGTGGACCAGGTATTGCCGTAACTTCTTCATTATTCATTTAATCTATATAAAAGTATACATTTTTTTCCAGAAAAGGGTTCAATGAATCCAACCATGATCATGAAATTGAACATTTTGGTGGGTTTTTTGACCCATTTTAGGTTTGGAAAAGATAACTAACAATATATTGTGTCAAATTTTGTCATTCTATTTTTATTATAATCTGGATAACATTCCCTAGGAAGCTTTTTTTAAAATTTTTAATATTATATTTATTTTTTGAATTATAGATTAAAACATGCCAAAAAATGTGATATTTAAATGAAATGAATAAATGAAGAAGTTATGGCAGTTTTACGGAAGCTATACCTGAGGGTCCACACCCCCTTAAGCTACTATTTTGTATCATGGCACAGAAGAAAGCAAACTGAATAGAATTAGTAGAACACAAATCACACTATGACTTACAGGGGTCTTTATCTCCAAGTAAACCCTCAACAGCTACAGGGTTGCGATTAGGTAAGCAGGGAAGGGTTGGTGGGAATGAGTCGGGGTGCAAAAAAGAACAAAAACAAATCAAATTAAACACAAAATGTATGATGGTGAAAACATTAATTAAGGTAATTTCTTGAGCAATCCCACCATGCTTTGCAACACTGATATAGTTCGGTCAGTTCCAAATTGGCCAAGCCTTCTTACAGTAGCGAATTAATACAAAAGAGTGTGGGCAGGCATGATGCTCGCATTACGCAACTGAACGGCCTATGCATCATGTGCGTTAATGCATGCATATGCCAAAATCGCGCGCATACCCTTGCTTACTTTTGCGCATCTGTATATTTCTTGCCAATTTGCAACTGATTAAACTAGTGCTGTGTGTGCCCACAGACAAAATTCCCAACACATCATGTACAACAGGCTTTCTCAACTAGATTTACTGATGCGCCACATTTAAGTAACCAACTTATTGGTCATATTTTTTAGAATTTACAATGGCAAAATTCCTGTCACAAAATATTTTAAACATATATATGTAGGTAGCATAATAACTAATATTACTCTTCTAAGGGCACATGCGCGCGTAGCGCGCGAAAAATGCTGTCTTTATACATCTGACCGTCATAAGCCTATGAAATCTGGCTATATCATGATATGATTTATTTTTAAAACAAATTTTAACCACTCTCGCGCCACTTTGGATGCCTTGATGCACCACAAGTGGCGCACGCGCCACCATTTGAGAATGCCTGATGTACAACAACTACTGACGATTTTATTGGCGGATATTTCAAAACAGTTCAATTGTTAATACAATTATATGGGTTTTTCAATTTTAAAAAATCACACAAAACAACTAATTAAAAACATAGGAGGACCAAGTACACTGGTTGCACCACATTTATTCGCAAATTAATGTTCTTTCTTTTCACTTGAGTGTTACTGTAAAAGTGGAAATGTTCGCACTACATTTATTTTTGCCCTTTTCTTGATTTTTGCGATCAAAACAGCTACAGCGAAAATAATAACACGCGAATCAATTTCTTTTGCAATAGGTATATGTGATAAAAGCCACAAATTGTGAATTTAAAAACATGTAAAACAGTTTAATATCGACTAAGCGCAAAAAATTACTTGTACGAAAATGACCACTTTTACAGTAGAAGTGGAGAATAATGGCCATTGCTCGAGAAATCATCTTTTATGAAAAGATTAGAATTAACACACATTAGTGATGGGTATAGTTCACATCCCCACTGCCCAAGTAATGATCATTAACAACATGTTTCACAATTAGCTCAACCAGGACCTATAGCAAACAGCACACATGATATCCAACTTCCCAACAAGTGTACAGATAGCAGCATTACGCAAACCATGAATCATCTTACCAGAGTGCTTAACACTTTCCATGCGGGCAATTGTCTGCAGATGACAGTTCCAAAATGTCACAAAATGTTTCGAAAATTTCAAAAATTATTGAATTCCATCACCATATTTGGAATCACCGTGATACAAACATTAAAATAAGTACAAACATGCCTAGTATTGGTTCAGTAATTTTTGAGATAGACTTTGAAAAATTGGGAAAGGTTTCTGAAAAATCAGTTTTGAATAATAGTAAAACCAATATACGTGTTGAAAGTGTTTAACACTTTCCACGCGGCTGTTGGTTTCACCAAATACAAAACAGATTTTTTCAGAAACCTTTCTCAAATGTCAAGGTCTATCTGAAGGATTACTGAACCAATACTAGTCATGTTTGTACTTATTTTAATGCATTTCTCATAGTTATTCCAAATATGGAAATGAAATTCAATAATTTTGACATATTTGAAACATTTTGTGACATTTTGGAATGTCGGCTGCGCAGACGCCTGCCGCGTGGAAAGTGTTAAGAGGTCAGATCCATGATCCCAATAGGACTATTCCATTTGAAATCCATACACCCCCTATAGAAGATATTACCGTAACCGTCCCCACAGGGAGTGTGCATATTAAATGGGATAATAAATCTGCATGGACGACTCCATTTGAAATCTACACCCCCTGTGTGGAAGATAACGGTAATGTTTCCATACAGGGTGTATGGATTTCAAATGGAATAGCTCATTGCATAATACAAAATTACAAGTGAAGTGAGCACCCACTTTTTTTGCTTGTAAAGCGCCCAGGGACTCACGTTTTGAGCGCTATATAAATATGTTATTATTATTATTATACACAGTTAGAATTGTGTACCCTTATAGAGGCATCAATGTGCATCTTGAACCTACCCTCCTCAAGGTAAGTCAAAGTTTAGACGCCTAATCTTTGCCTAGTTATAATTTTTTGAAATGGTGAATCTTGAACTAATTTATATTTTGGAAAGGTGAATCTAAGGTGAATCTTCACATATATTTCAACTTCTCTCATAACTATAGAATGAACATAGTGCACAGGTGAATCTTTACCCAAAAAATTGCAGGAAAGACTTATTTTTTTCCTCAAGGACGGTGAATACAGGTGAAGGCTTAAGGAGCATAGGCTATCCATGTATCTCAAATTGAGATTGGAAAAGTTTACAAAAGTGGGGTCATCAAACTGCCGTGAATCTGTGTTTGGATTCATGTTGGATGTACATATGCCATGTTCAGCACCCGTAAGTTTGTCGACCCTGCTGAAATTATAATAGAAAAAAGGGTCTATACATCTTCCCCTTCCCTCTCTTAAAAAACACCTGCGTTATAATATCTCTAGTGGGGGAAACAATAAACTGGGTATTCGACAAAACAAGATAACATCTACCACTATGAATACATTGCAGTATGATTGATAATATGAACATGAATTATAGATGAAGCCACCTGCGGGTTAACAACATCAAAACATCACAAACTACAATTTACTTGCCGTCTCAAAGGCATTCTATGAATATACGACTTGGGGGAAAATATTGAGAACTAGTATTTGATACAACACTGGTTGAAGATAATAAAAGATATGCTACGTTGCATCTCATTGTAGGTGAAAATAAAATAATACTACAGAGTGTCTGCTGCGTCTGCGTATCCGCACATTAAGTCGCACATTTAGTAGCACTCATGCCCCTATTGTGTCACGTTCTGCACTCTTTTGATTGCTACTAGCATATTTCTTCACACACTCTCAACCATCCGTGTACAACATCTCTCGACCGAAATGTTGGATATCGCATGTTGTAATAAAATATTGGGCATAATTCTGTAATTCCCTACACACCAACTTCAGTATGGATCGTTCTTAAAAAAACAATAGACAAAAAAACAATTTCTACACTTTGTTTGGTGATATCACAAAATCAATATTTGCAAGTTTCGACTCATTTTTGTGTGATTCACATCGTTTACATATTTATTTTTCTTTATTTTTTTTGTATTCATTTCTCAGACACTCTGTATTTGGTTTATATTTTGAACTAATACTAATCACTGCGGCCTCTTAACCACTGAGCCATTATTCGGCACCTTCTGCCAACCCCTGACCTCTACATGATACAGCGATTTAGGGGGATGGGGTCAACATGATCAGCATTTTCACAGAATGCAATCACTTGTTTGCTAACATCAATCACTGAGCATTTACTCAGCACCTCTGCCCCCTCCCCCGCCCCCTGTACACGATCTCTACAGTTATTTGGGGGATGGGTTCAATATGATCAGCAGTTTCACAGACTGTAATCACTTGTACGCGTGTGATCAGCAACAAATAAAATTAAAAAAAACGAGATAAAACAGCGCCAAATTAGGGGCCAAATACATGGGCTTAAAATGAAATAAAAACTGAGATGTTGGCACAAGATTTAAAAAGGAAGATGGAATCAGCTACAACGAGGAACCTCTCACACCCCTGATGCTAACACTTATCACTGAGCATTATACTTGGCACCTCCTCCCCCCCCCCCCCCCTCTTCACGATCTTTACATGATATGGTTATTTGTTGGGAGATGGGTTCAATATGATCAGCAGTTTCAAAGGCTGCAACCACTTGTATGCTAAGCTGCTATCACAAATCACTGAGCATTAACCCGATACTTTCAGCCCCTTCACTTAACATGCTTTCTACATGATACAGTGGGGATGGGGTCAATATATATGATCAGCATTTTCACAGACTGCATACATGTATACTAACATAAATCACTATGGCCTCTTAACCACTGAGCATTATTCCGGCACCTTATGCCACCCCCCCCCCCCCCCCCATTACATGAGATGGGTTCAATATAATTACAGGCCCGTAAGACACTTTTTTCAAAGGGGGGGGGGGGGGGGGGCGTTTTCAAAAAAAAATCACCGGAAGTGATAGAGCTAGTTTTTTTTCCGTCGGAGACACGCTGATTTTCTAATTTTTCTGTTCCATTATGGTGTCATAGTTTACCTTTCTTGTTGGTCGACGCACAGAAATACCGGAAGTAGTTTTTGGAGATATTTTTGAGGGGATTTTTTTGGGAGAGGGGGGATTTTCTCTGTTTTTGGCAGAGGCGTTGCTAGGTTATTGATATTGGGGGGGGGGGCGAGAAATGATAATGAACCGACAAGATTTTTGTGAGTCAAATATGCGCTTAGCGTGCGAAAATTTCGACTTTGCACCTATTTTTTGCACGATCGAGGTACATTTTGGCTCTAAACAAGCTTGTAGGAAAGAATATTGCATTTTGGGAAGACAAATGCGCGCGTAGCCCGCGAAATTTTTTCATCTGTGTACACATTTTCCGGGGAAGATTTTCAAAGGGGGGGGGGCGATCGCCACCGTCGCCCCCCCCACATCTGACGGGCCTGAATTAGCATTTTCACAGACGGCAAATCACTTGTAGGCTAACACAAATCACTGAGCATTTACTCGGCACCTACGCCCCTCCCCTCCCTGTACATGATCTCTACATGACAAGGTGATTTGGGGGGGGGGGGGGGGGCAATATTCAGCATTTTCACAGACTGCATGCACTTGTATGCCAACACGAATCACAGTGATTTGGGGGATGGGGTTCAATATGATCAGCATTTTCACAGACGGCAAATCACTTGTATGCTAACACGAGTCACTGAGCATTTACTCGGCACCTACCCCCTCCCTTTACGTGATCTCTACATGATACAGTGATTTGGGGGATGGGTTCAATTTGATCAGCATTTTCACAGACGACAAATCACTTGCATGCTAGCACGAGTCACTGAGCATTTACTCGGCACCTACCCCCTCCCTTTACGTGATCTCTACATGATACAGTGATTTGGGGGATGGGTTCAATTTGATCAGCATTTTCACAGACGACAAATCACTTGCATGCTAGCACGAGTCACTGAGCATTTACTCGGCACCTACCCCCTCCCTTTACGTGATCTCTACATGATACAGTGATTTGGGGGATGGGGTCAATGATCAGCATTTTCACAGACTGTGTGTACATGTATGCTAACACGAATCACAATGGGGCCTCTTTACCACTGAGTATTAATATTATCCTGGTACCTTATGCCACCCCTCCTCATTACATGATCTCTACATGATACAGTGATTTGGGAGATGGGTTCAATATGATCAGCATTTTCACAGACAGCAATCACTTGTATGCTAACATGAATCCCGCACGAATCACTGAGCATTTACTCCCCCCCCCCCCCCCCCCCCCCCTTATCTGATCTCTACATGATACAGTGATTTGCGGGATGGGTTCAATATGATCAGCATTTAGACTGCATACACCTGTTGGATAACACAAATCTTAACCTTGCATCTCCCCCGTCCACAAAATCTCCAACAGGCTGTCACTTGTCTCGTCTATATCCAAACAAAAGCTCCCTCGCTGAGAGAGAGTTCCGACCGATAACCTCGACGGCGACATATCTAAATAGCTCCCTCTACGGTGAATAGGTTCTGCATACAGCCGGTTCGACGTGAGATCGTAAACGCTGCCATTGTGGTAGGCAGTCCCAAAGGGTAGCCTTGAAGATGGGACAATGTCCGATGCGGCGATTGAGTCAATGGACAATCGTGGAGTAAGTGAGCGCGCGATGGATAACCGTGGTGTTAATGATGGTCGTGGGGTTAGTGATGGCGCAATGGATAACCGTGGTGTTAAAGATGGTCGTGGCGCTGTCGAAGGCATCGACAAATGTGACCAGCCACATCAAAAAGGACATGTTGTCGGCAAACACAGTTTTGAGATAGAGGCCAATATATTTGGTGAAATAAAAAGAAAATAATAGAAACATTTATGCTTCTTCAAATCATATCTTGTGATTACAAAGTCTGATTACCTTCAACATGGTATTATTTCAAAGCTTAAAATGTGCTATTTCAAGTCATATCAATAACTCAGATTTGACTTTTTGATGTAACAATGAGTTATCAATTTTTTGAGTGTTCAAAGATTTCAGTTCAGGTTGCGCCCTCAATTCTGATTTCATGGATTATAACTGTATGGATTAAGCGAAATCACGCTTCTTTATACGACAATTAGATTTGATTTCTTTGGGCAGTCAAAACAAAAGCGGGTATTGTGCAATTGTCAAAAAATTAGGTTTAACACTTTCCACGTGGCTATTAGTTTTATCATACAAAACCGATTTTTCAGAAACCTTTCCAAATTTTCGATCTCAAGGATTACTAAACCAATACTAGGCATGCTTGTACTTATTTAAATGCATTTCTCATGGTGTTATGGTAATGAAATTCAATAATTTTGACATTTTTGAAACATTTTGTGACATTTTGGAATGTCGTCTGCAGACACCTGCTGCGTGAAAGCAGGGTCTGATTTACCAAGGTGCACACATGCACCAGTGCTTGTATATAACATTGTGCATGTCAAATTGCCCCCATGCATGCACTTTTCCTGTGTTTTTAGCCCCTTTTTTATAGAAGAAAGCTTATTTGTGCATGTATATTTAATTTTCTATATTGACCCCTAGTGGAAAGTGTTAAGGAGACTTTCAAAATTTCAAGATAACAAAGTCTACTGTGGCTATAGATGGGATGACAGCAATGTTTATCAACAGAAGCAATGGTCGAAGGAACTGGGCTGTCGATACATGCTTGAGGGAACAGCATATGACCACAACACTGTCCACTATGCCTTATTGCCCTTTAATTATAAGGCCAACAAAAATAAATTGTTTGATTGTCCATAGATCACTTTTAAAAGTTGGGTAGGTCGGTCAGGATTTTTTTCTTCTTTCTCAGTTGCCCTTTTTTCAGGTACCAAAAGAAAAATGAGCTGTACTTGTTGTGGTAACCAAAACAGGGAACAAAATCTTTAACATTTTGATGAGTATTTCTATTTTCTCAACACCTAAAAAAAAAAAAAAAACTTGTTTGGCTAATATTTGTAAAAAAATGAAAATTTTAATTTTAAAAAAATTAAAAATTAAAAAATTTAAAAAGTTAAAAAAAAGGTGTTTGGGTCGGAATGATTAAGAGGGTCGGGCGGACGAGGACAATCAAACAACTTTGTTGTTGTTGTTCTAATGCTTTGGTGCGAGTTTTAAAAACACAGGTTTTAAACAAAACACCCCATCTTTACTGTATACAGATTAAAATCCAAGGGTCCTATTCTTATAGAAACATCGTGTAGAAGGAACGATGTAATCTAATCTGATGTGACTGGCCCTTCCTATCTCTATGGCAATATCTCATAACACAATGTATTTATAGTCATATTTGTGGGATTGATTTTCCATGATAAGACTTCCACACACTTGATAGAATTGTTAGAATAACCATTTTGGATTAAAGGGTGAAGATTTAGCAAGCCTAAAAAACAGTGCTTTCCTGGATTTGTTTTACAAAAGCAACAATCAAGTGAATGAAAGGCCAGGGGGATAAAAAGAGCTTAATCATCAAGATGCCTCTTTAGGCCAAGAAAATGAAAGTATCTGTCTTACATACCCCACGCGCATAAGTATGTGGGGTCACCTCTGCCGCACATCCCTACGTACATGATGAGCATAATCTGGTGTTTTTTGGTGTTATTTTAGTTGTTTGAAAAAATTGGGTTCCGAAAGTGGGCCAAAAAAAAAAAATGAAAAAATCCCCATTTAGCATAGCTATTTTTTCTAAAAGATATATAAAAATTGAATATCGCATAGCTATTTTCCCATGTATGTGAGACAGACTTCTTTTATTGTTGCCTAAAGCCTAATGTTAGTATTTACTTCCTATATTCCAAATGTAGAGATTATGTGTACAATTTTAACATCTTTGTCTTGTCCTTAAAAGACTTACTTATAGGATCAACATTAAAATCTACAATGAAAGTCAGCTTGCAGATAAAATCCAAAATAGTGCTGTTTCGCCTGTTTTGTTGTCTTTGCTAAAGTCAAGTTTTTTAAATTTCTATCAACCAAATGTCATAAAGATGATTTAATTATGCCATATGTTAAACATAGATAATAACATAAGTTTAGTTGGAATATGAAGTATATTAGTATAAGCATAATGGTTACAGTTGAACTGAGGTTAATTGGCATTAATATATTTTTGCGAGATATTACAAAAATATTAATATAATGCATTGTTATATATATGTTCATTATAAAGGGTTCAACAAAAGAAAGTATACCACTTTGTTTATGTCATTTTGAGTAACATTCAATTCTTTTTTGACCAAACAGGCTAGATAGGCATTTAGATGGATCTTTTAGGCATAATTAACAACAAAGATAAACCATGATTAGCACCATTTAAAGAAAAATTTCCTATTTTCAAAAGTCTCATTTCCAATACACAGCACGAGAAGAAAGGACCAATTGTTAACACACACATATGCCGCATTTGCACTGTGCGATCGATAGCCCCGTCAATCCTGGCTATACACACACACATGAGAGACCCCAATTGAATGTTACTCAAAATGACATAAACAAAGTGTTATACTTTCTTTTGTTGAACCTTTTATTTAGTATGTTGTGCATAATGGAAGAGCAGCTACTGATTTCAATTGTTTATCTTTACAATGACACCACATTTGTAGCAATCACTTGTTTCAGTGCTCAGTCACTTGCTTGAGAATAATAGGGAGGTTTCAATCTCAATATATACCAACATCATCACTATTTTGTGCTCAAAAGTCGATGGAGCATCACTCTACCCTGTAGTTGTCAATATGAGGCAACAAAAAATAGTTGTGTTGCCCTCATCCGGCCGGGTCAAAATTCTGAGAATGTGGGCCGGTATATATATTTATTTATTTTCAAGATTTTTTTTCTTCTCTTTTTCTCTTTTTTTTTTTTCCAAGATTTCTTTTCAAATTTTTTTTTTTTTCCAAGATTTTTTTTCAAGATTTTTTCTTCTCAAGATCTTCCAATCTGTGAAAAGAGATAGGCAAGAAACCAAAATATTCACCATTGGGTTGAAAATACATCCAGTAAGCGTTTTCCTTAGTATCTTCACACATGTTGACTGAAATAATAGGTATAAAAACGTTGATTTGGTAAAATTTAAAATAAAAAATAAAAAATCCGGCCAGCCGTCCTTCCTGATTTTAGGATTGTGAGGGCAACACAATTTTTTTTTTTTGCCTAACTCTTCATTGAACAGACAACAGACTAAACAGAGTTGTTCTTTTGAGCGCAAAATAGTGGTGAATTTGAAACATTTTGATTGAGACTTTCCCACATGCTCAAGCAAGTGGCTGATCACTGAAACAAGCGATTGCTCAAAATGTAGTATCGTTAGAAATATGAACACATCAGCTTTCAATCGATATAAACTGCTCACACAAAGTTAGGAAACTTTTTTTAATCAAGTTTATTTTTTATTATTTATTACCCTCTTGTATTATGTTGCATATCAATGGAAAGCTGGAGTGTTCTTCTTTAAAATGATACCAAATATGCAATGATGACATGTTACTGGACTTGGCCACATGAATGAGAATGAGGCAAAGTCACAAATCAAATGTGCCAAAATTGCCGTTATCTGTGCGCTAAACTGTCAATAGTTTTAAATTTGGAGAGAGCCCGTGCCATTAAAATGGCACGGGCTCTCTCCAAATTTGTTAAACGCGGCATATTGAAACAGCAAAACGTTTTCCGTGTCTCAGAAAAATGTACAAGTTGTTGGCCTAAACCTTTTATCACTTACCTTCATGACCTTCCACCTGGAGTTATTGTTAACCCAGTCTTGCAAATACCCAAATAATGGTTTTCTAAAGAGATGAGGGTTGGGGTGTGTGTGTTGTGCTAACTGGTGCAAATCTTTGTGTGTACCATTTATGTTTCTCAAGCATGGCCGGTTTGATTATTGATCATTACCTATTGACTGTTTAGCCCAGATAACGGTAATTTTGGCACATTTGATTTGTGACTTTGCCTCATTCTCATGCATGTGGCCAAGTTCAGCAACATGTAATCATTGCAAATGTGGTATAATTTTAAAGAGGAACACTTCAGCTTTCCATTGATATATAACAGATACAACGAGGGTAATAAATGATAAAATATACTTGATTAAAAAAAGTTTCCAAACTTTTTGTGAGCAGTTTATAACACAATATGAGTATATATCATCAAGAAAAATATACAAAACAATTGGCAATTGGAGGAAGAAGAAAAAATTGAACTTTTTTTGAGTAGTTTACTTTTGGTTTTATAACCAAATGAAAGAGCATCAATTGCACAATAGGGCTTTGTGACACCAAAATGGATAAATATATTTTAAAAACACAGGATTGTTAGTTATCAACATCTAGTAGAATAAACTAATCACATACAAAAGCCCTCTTACATTCATAAAGCGAAGTGATCAAGTGAAATGAGTCACATGTCAGCAGTTTTCAATTTTGATATTTTGTCCATCATTTAAAAGCAGGTGGAAAATGCTACTGTGGTCCAATCCCCATCAAAATTGAACTTCTAGGTTTTTTTTAAGTTTCAAACATAATTTACCAACTGAGAAAACAACATAAAACGTAAGAATTTGTCACTTGTTTTTTACCTATACTCCAAATCAATATTCCCGTCATCCGACTCATTCTGCTTGATCGCATCGCATACATTGTTTAAAATATGCTAATTTCCATAAGTAAAATATCAATAACTTTTTTAGAATTATATCAACAAAGCTTGCTATGCAATCGTGATTATTTTCTTTTATGTGTACCTTGTAAGGCCAAACAAAGAAGAAGGTCTGTCTCAGAAACATTGTGCAAAAAAGCTAAGTGCTGTTTGTTTTTTGTTTTTTGTGATTTTTTTTAGAAAATAGGCTATGAGGTATGCAATTTTTTTTTGGATTTTTTTTTGCTTATCCAAGCTGACGAAGAACTTTTTTTAAACTTTTTTTTTAAAAATCAAAAAAAAAAAATCAAAAAAAAAAGGGGAAAAAGAAGAGAAAAAAAAGTGTTTTAGCCCCCAGCGCATAGACCTACGCGCCGTAGCTCATTTCACAATTTCACATACCAATGCGGGCGGGCTTCTGAGACAGACCTTCTTCTTTGTTTGGCCTAAACAGAGAGCAAGGCCTGCAAAGTTAGTTACCCCTCACAAAGCTAGCGTAAATAAAAAAAAAAACGTCTGAAAAAACCCAAAACTTACATTTGTCCTTTGAGTCCACCAACGTGGTCTGACCACTCTTGGCTTTCTTCACGAGATCGTCGCGATCTTTCTCCAGTTTCAACCGTGTTGCCCTCGATTCTTCTAGCTGCCTCTGCAACCTATGATCTATAAATGTAAATACACATAGAAAACATGGTTCTACCTATGAGTAGGCTATCACAAAATAGTGCAAAGACTTGTATCGTACAACCCAGGTCGAGAAATTCTAGTTTAACAGTTCCAGTTGAAACCAGTTGAAAACCCAGTTAACATAATTGTAAATCCAGTTCAACCAGTTGGTTCCATACGAAAAATGGCCTAATTTCAACTAGGTTTTTGAACTGAGTTTAAAACCCGGTTGAACTCAGTAAGACCCAGTTGAACACAGTTCAAACCAGTTGTTCTGTCATGGAAAATGGCCCACTTTTCAACAGGGATCAACTGGAATTTTGAAAAAAATTTGACCTGGGAAGTTATACAGATTTATTCCGGAATAGACATAAGACTATACTCTGTTTGGCCATCTCGAGACAGTGACGTAACTGAACAGGCGCAGCTTTTATGCACGCGTATGTATCTTCCGCCTTTCAACGCTCGTGTTTGTACGCCAGCGCCGCGAGTATGCGCGCGCGTTATGTGATGCAATTAGTAGAATACGCGGTTACGTCACTGTCTCGAGATGGCCAAATAGAGTATAGTGGCTACCGTACCCGTTTTCTAATCGCTACCTCAGCACCGACAGCCTAGCTGGTGTAGTGATATCACATTCACTTTGGGACCAAGAAAGGTCCTGCATCTGAATCCCTGCAGTATCATCAGATTTGCATGTTTTCAAGTTGCAATGTTTCCTTTGCTTTCAATTCATTTTTCTCAAAATGGGGACAAAGTTTAAAGGTAGATAACCCGATCACATTTTCGTAAAGAATTATTTCAAACATACGGAGATTTTCATATCATATGAAAGCTCGTATTTTTCTCATCATCATACTGAAATTTGACGGCCTAAATCGGTATAATTACGGAGAAATCGATGAAATAACGTCGAATTACCGCGAATGGTGGTAACCACCGATATAGTTTGTGTACTACTCAATGGGTACAGTTGACAGCATCTTGTGCGTCTAAAATAAGAACCATTAGAGCTATGCAACTCAAACTTTGGAACACGACTTTTTTAAGGATGACCTTACATGTAGAATAGAAAACTTCAAGTTGAAAATCGGAACATCTACCTTTAAGTTGGAATATATACAACTAGGCTATAATTCGTGATTATAAGTCACACTGAAAACAAAAGATAATCAGTGCAACAGTCATATAAATTTGGCCAAGGGAAACAGGTCCCATATCTACCCATGATTGGTATATTTGAGATAACTTAGGCCAATTAAACAAAGAAGATTGTCTGTCTCAGAAACCCGCCCACATTGGTATGTGAAATGAGCTACGGCGCATAGGTCTATGCGCTGAGGCCTTGAGGTATGCATTTTTTAAATTTTCTGAGACAGACTATCTTCTTTGTATGACTTTAACAGTCTATTTTTATTTTCATTTATTAATTTAATGATTTTTTCCTAAACACTTATAAATTTAAAAAAAGAGAGGAAAATTTGAAATTTAAGGGTTTTTCCTGAATATTGAAGTGAATAGAATAGAAAATAAAACAAAAAACAACCCTATGATTGGGTTATTTCAAACAAATGTTAACAACAAAAATTGCACATTTTTGAAACATTGATTGTTTGTATTTTAATTTGAAAATGTCATCCATTTTTTGATTTTTTTTTGAAAATTCACCAAAGCTTTGATAATTTAGGGAGAAAAACATCCAAAAAAACCACCCGAGGGACCGACCCTACATAAGGCCTTAACCCTAACCTCCTTTTTTCAAAGACAAAAACGCTGACAAAAAGAGTGGCGCCGCCACCGGGGCTTGAACCCACAACCTCTCGGTTGCGAGACGGACGATCTACCAGTGCGCCACGGGGGCCAACCATACTTGGGCGAGTATATTTGCCCAACTATTTAGCCTGGGCCATTATTTCATCGAAAAAGTGCCATGCCAGCTGACACAGACAGACTTTACCATGTGGCACTGGGGGTGGTTAGGGTTAATGCATTGCAGGGTTTTTTGTCACTTATAATGCACAGATGTTGATTTGCAAATTGTATCAATTTTCTCATTCTCTGAAAACAAAATATGCACTGACCTACAGATAAAACCCTCAGCTAGAATTAGGCCCCAAAAAAGTGGTTGTGTTGCCCTCAGCGACCCACCCTAAGATCTCAATTTTTTTGAATATTTTTTTTTAAAGTTTGCTTGAATAGATTGCTTTTGAACTACATGTATTATCGCACTTGACACATCAGTCAAATGGACATTTACCAACTTTGTCTTGTCATGAACCACGGTGTCTGTAATATTTGTTAGCAAAAAAAAAGAAGAAGTAAAAGGGGGAAAAAAAGAAGCAAAATCTACCGACCGACCCGACCGACCCGACTTCAAGATTTTTGGCACTTGAGGGCAACACAACAATTTACATTTTGGCCTTATATTTATATAACTACATCATTTATAGCACCTGCCATGTATATATATAATACACATTGTATTATTTTATGACTGCAACTTACACTCCTCAGCTAGAGGGCTTTTTGTGACCTGGATTTCGCCGTTGTTGTCTGGGTCCTGAAAGATAGTAAAATATAGTAAAATGTTAAAATTATTTTAACAATTTCCATGCGGCAGTCATCTGCAGACGACAGGTCCAAAATGTCACAAAATGTTTCAAAAATGTCGAACTTTTAAATCTAATCTCCATATTTGGTGTCACCATGAGAATTGCATCACAATAAGTACAAACATGCCTAGTATTGGTTCAGTAATTCTTGAGATAGACTTTAAAAGTTGAGAAAGGTTTCTGAAAAATCTGAATATGGTAAAACTAATAGCCGCGACGCAAGTGTTAAATTACAGAAAACATATCCCAAAAATTATGTTTCCGTTAAGATTAAATTTGCCAAAATCCAATACAAGTGCCACTTTTTCTGAAAACATCATTTTGAGGAAATGTGCCTGTTTTGGGAGAAGTAAACATGGTTTTGAAAGCGGAAACTTTACGTAGGTAGCCAAGGGTTTCACCTTTTCATTAATTTTTAATTTTTTTCAAAACGGCTCATATTATCTGGAGATATGCAAACAAACATTCTCGAATATAAGGGGGGGGGGACTTACTTTTTTTGAACCCTTTAGTATAGTCTGTTGCGGCAGCGCAACAAAGTGTCTCTAATACTATAATATGTAATCGCATGCGCCATGTTTTATTTGGCGGTCGTATATTCTTGTATAAATGCTTATTACTATGCGATCTTTAAGGATAACAAATGGCCTATCTATATAGAAATGTAGCTAGCTATGTCCATGATGAAAATATTTTGGGCGAAGACCATGTCATCACTCACTGAGCCTCAATTTTAGTAGCTAGTTGGGTTTGAAAGAAAATCAAAATTTTGGTAGTGTACGTGACTCTTTCGTGACACTTGCGTGGCACTCGTTGCTACGTGGGGCGAATATCCCTGTGCATAGCGATTGCATGGGCAGATGGGCAGGAATCCGCGCCAAAGGCATTGGACAGACTTCAGACTCAGTTTGCTTGATGGCATTAACTGATAACTCTACCCAAAGTTTTAATGGGCCAATCGATTGGTTCACTCATACACAAGAGAACATGCATATCACAAGAAACACAGAAGGGCAGGGGTTAAAAATGCCAATGAAAGTAGCATAAGAATTAAGAACCTTTACCTCCATTTGATTTTTCGGTTCCTCCGGTTCGCTTTCAATCTGTAAATCTTGCAAGGCTTTGTTAGTGGACTCCATCTCCCATTCTTTAATCATCCTGTCCCCAGTCGTCTCCAACTCCTCCTGATAAACCTCCTCCTCCTGCTCCTCCTCCTCGCCTCCACCATCCGTCTGCTGCGTCAATCGCCCGCTCATCTCATCATGGTTCACCGCCAATAAGTTCTCGTTACGAGACTGTTCCATCGGCGATGACGCATCGCCGTGGTCCGTCCGATGACTCATACGGCTGTCCGGATGTTGCTGGTGGTCTGAAAGAGGAGTCGCGGATTGTCTCGTACCGAATATCGGTCCTCTATTCTGCGACATCTCTTGCGATTTCATCCTGCTTAACCTTAACTCTTCCGCTTGTTGTATTCTGATTTGCTCCATCTCGGCCTCAAAGTCTTCCTCGTTATCCTGTTCATTATACCGCTCATCTTCTTCTTCTTCTTCTTCTTCCCTACGCCGTCTGTCCTCCTCCTCTTGCCTGCGTAGTTCATCCTCTCGTTCCTGCTCTTCTCTCTGCCGAGCATCCTCCCTCTCCTGCTCTTCCCTCCGATGAGCATCCTCCCTCTCCTGCTCTTCCCTACGAAGAGCATCCTCCCTCTCTTGCTCTTCCCTCAGGCGCGCCTCTTCTTGGTCCATATCCGCGGACTCACCCAGACCGTTGTCGTCTGGGTTTCCGTAGTCGCTACCGCGACTCTGCCGTGTCTCTTGTCTGGATTGCTGCGGCGTGTCTTTCTGTCTGGACTGTCTGCTGAGGGCGCCCTGCTGGCTTTGTCTGCTTGACTGCCTGCTCGCAGAGGTAGGGTCAGTCCTAAATGAATATAACACAAAATTATGTAAATTGATAACAACCAAAGAAAAATATAACTGTCAATTGTCTTAATTAGATGTAAATAGCTTTTTAAATAAGCTGGCATTTCTACTATCAATTTGCGGCTGGTCTTGAACTAAAGCCAGGGCTAAAAATATACACAGGATAAGCTGGCATTTCAACTATCAATTTGCAGGTGGTCCTAAAGTCAGGGATCCAAATATACACAGCTAAGGGGCAATTAGCCCTCACAAAATCTAGGTTATGGGGACTAGTTGTACTGTAGAAGTAAGCAATGGGCATATTTGGCACCTATGTTGAAACGTTACAAACTAGTTTGAGTTGTCAATCACTGCAAATTTACAACACTTCTCAAGTTACACCTCAGTGCAGTGAAATCAGAGTTACATCTCAGTGCAGTGAACTCAGAGTGTATTTTACTGGTCTACACAGCATATTAGGCATGAGTATTGGCATTGGCTAAGATCTTGTGGATACTTATACTCGGATGCTTATACTCCAGCACATCAGAATCACACAGACAATAAGCTGCATTCACTCTAGAATATGCTCTGATGTCACTGCACAGAGAGTATATAGTTAACATAGGCATACAGGTCACTTAAATACAACAACAAAACGCCTGACCGACCAACCCCACAAGAGTGGTCCGTTTGCCCGTAAAACAGGGTTTTGTTTTTTCATGGCCTGATGAGGGGTTTCTTAATTGTCTTGTAAATCATCGGCACAAATATCACAACTGAACAAATCTGCTTCAAACATCAGTCACTGCAAATTTATATCACTATCTGCAAGTTTATATGGCATATTAACCCTAACCTTCCTGAAGGCCACAAATTACTACAACTGCTAGCTGTTGGTACTACATACTTGATCAGTTAGGTGTCCGACTTCCAAGCCGGCAGTCCGGGTTTGATCCCCGACGCTGACGAAGATTGATTTTCCCCAAAAACTGTGATCTGTTTTTCACCCCTGATAATTTATTAACTATCAAAACATGCCTATGGAGTTAGGGTTAATGCCTTACATAAGTGCCATGAAAGGTTCCATCTATAAGGTTGGGTAAGGTGAGATTCAATTGAACACGCTGCACATACTTTGAACAAATATTAATACTTTTCTAACTAGTTTATTAAGAATTCAATTGCAATTTGATTAAGTTATCAAAGCGTTATTATTTTATTAAGTACTTGCAGACACTGAACATATTTTGCACCAGTAACGGTTCAAATTGGTTTACAATATTAATCACTGCAAATTAAAACACTAACAGCAAGTTTACAGAAGACTTGCGGGGTATCGATAGGTTAAGGTTACAGGTTCAGGGGTCAGGGTGGGTCGTGTCAGGGTATGACCAGCCGATAAAATTGTTCCCAACTCACAAGTAAACTTAAACACCCCATCTTTCCTCTGCAAGGCAGATCTGTGTAGCCATATATCAATTCATGTGGGGAAATTATTAGTTCTGCTCTAAGCCTACAATTACATCTTCACATTTTGGTTTTGCGAATGCGAATCTAGGGAAATAGAAGTCATAGGACGCATAGTCTCTAATTATCAGTCCATTATGGTATGGTAGGTGTGTGCAACATTTTACTGGGCCACTGCCCCAGGATGGGTGGTGGGGAGTGGGGGGGGGGGGCAGTACTAGGATATTTTTTGGTAGGGATGTGCCGCCAGCAAAATGAAAAGTGACCCAAACATTACCAATTTCATCTCCAAAATTTGAGGTGGCATGCACAGAGAAACGTTCATCTTTTGTCAAGTTGGGTGAAGTCATGGCAATTCGGAATCTAGGGGCTCTGAAATGCTGGAATAGGGAGTTGGACGGCCGGAGCACTCATGTATAAAAGTTGTAATCATTCGTGTGAATCCACTCTCAAAAACTAACGCGGATTCTCAAAGAAGGTAAAAGTCCTTAAGACAGAGTTTAGACAGAAAGAACGTATGAAGTAATTGCGTGATTCAGTTTTGTTAGTAAATTTGTCTCATAGACATAACCATTTTTGGCTATTTATACAATGATGACGCATGACTATAGGCCCAAGCAACCCTTAGCCCGGAATCCGGTTGAAAAAGACACCCTTATTCTCTGAAATTGGGGATTTTGATATCCTTAGCATGGGCCCACGCAGACCCATGTTATAGTCTTAAAAAATAGGGACAGCGGTCCCAAATAGGTCGTCCGTTTATATGGGTAGATTAAAAACAAGGTGGATCTCAAACCACAGGCATCTAGAAAGAAAGAGGTTAGACCACTAGCGGATCCAGGATATAAAAAATAAAATAAACATCCTGGAGTTTGGTTGCAATTGTACTTCACCTGTTTAAATGTAATTAATTTTACATATGCAGCTAATTTTACATCTTGACCTCATATGACCTTTGACCTTGGTATGTGACCTTTGACCTAATTAACATATGAATGTTTCCATGTTGCATCCGTGACCCAAGTTTGGTTGCAATTGGTCATTGTATGGAAAAATGAACAAGAGACGACCTTTGACCTCATTAACATATGCGGGTTTCCATGTTGTATCTATGACTGAAGTTTGGTTGCAATTGGTCATTGTATGGAAAAGAAATGGAAAAATGTAATCAATTTTACATATGCAGCCATCTCTACATTTACATCTTGACCTCAGATGACCTTTGACCTTGGTATGTGACCTTTGACCTCATTAACATATGAAGGTTTCCATGTTGTATCTATGACCAAAGTTAGGTTACAATTGGTCATTGTATGGAAAAGAAATGGACAAATGTAATCAATTTTACATATGCAGCTTGACCTCGGATGACCTTTGACCTTGGTATGTGACCTTTGACCTCATTAACATATGAAGGTTCCCATGTTGCATCTATGACCGAAGTTTGATTGCAATTGGACATTGTATGGAAAAGAAATGGAAAAATGTAATCAATTTTACATATGCAGCCATTTCTACATTTACATCTTGACCTCAGATGACCTTTGACCTTGGTATGTGACCTTTGACCTCATTAACATATGAAGGTTCCCATGTTGCATCTATGACCGAAGTTTGATATAAAATTGGATGGATTGAGCGTGATACACAAAGATATTGGTCGAGCTATGAGTTTTAAAAAATATTGTGCGAGACGCAGTCGAGCACAATATTTTTAAAACTCATAGCAAGACCAATATATTTGTGTATCATGCGAAAAAAATCCATCCAATTTTATCATTATTATGCAGTGAGAATCTGACTTTACAACAACAAAAAATGTTTAAAAAAATTAAAAAAATAAAAAATAAAAAAATCACCATGATATTGAATTTTTTTTTTTGAATTTTTTTTTGAATTTTTTTTTTTTAAATCCCAAAAATTTCTCAAAAAATTGCAATTTTTTTTTTAAAAAAAAAATCCCAAAAAAAATATTTCTAAAAAAAATGTCAAAATATTTCAAAAATTAAAAAAGACAAAATTAAAACAAATAGTCTACTGCATTTTGTGACTGCTCAAATAAAATTGGCATATTAATACATGCTTTACCGTGTTATACAGTATTCATGCAGGTAACCAAACTGACCAAGTTCACTGACCAAGTGTGGTGTAATATTGGATGACTTGAGGGCGATACAGTGAAAATTGGTTAAGCCTTGAAAAAAAATTGGACGAGCCGCAGGCGAGTCCGATTTTTTTTCAAGGCGAAACCAATTTTCACTGTATTGCTCGAAAAAAGGAATCCAATATTTACATTATTATGTTTTGAGAATCTGACTCTAATTAAAGATGGGACATCTATGCTTGTTAAATAAATGCACAGTAATTTATATGAAATAGGATAGCCATAAAATCCTATGAAGTAGGCCTATAGGCTAGGCCCAGTCACGCTAGCATCATCATCACCAGGGCTCTCTTTTAAATTCAAAGTGGGGTGACTGTTGCAGTTTTGCATCTGTGTTACATTGCAATATACCCAAAAGTAATGCTAACACATCGATAAATAAGACACTGGCTCATTATGAATGGTAAATCAAGAGCCTAGACTTAGGCCTGCACACAAATCAGAAATAAGCTTATTTAGGGTGTATTTTGTTCTGGAACTACAACAAGAAAACTGTATAAATGCTATCAAAATGTGTTTTAAATGACTTACTATATCATTGTTATTTGATTTTTTCATTGGATTGTGTAAACATCATGGAAATATTGAGGGAATTTACGTCTAAAAATGCCAGCACAAAAATCGGAAATAAAAATAAGAGGTTTACTTTTAGGCCTAGTAAAAAGGCTATAAATTCTCCTTAAACCCACTATCAAAAGACCAAAAGTACAATATTTGTAGCCAAAGAGTATTTCACACTGTTTGTATTAATAAACCTGATCCATGTTTATTTTATTTACCCTTTTCATGAGTAATTCTGATGGAAACTTCTCTCCACACAAAATGTTACTACAGTGTCGGCCATCTTGTTAAGTTGATGTTTACTTTTTTCACAGGATGTATGGACTTTTCCATTGTGTTAAATAGGGGGTTATATTATATTGATGGTAGGGGCTAATTGACTAGTAAAGAAAATGGGTTTTCAACATGTTTCACATCCAAAAACACCAAAATTATCATTCTAGGCTCGTGTTAAAAATATATCAATCATCATATTTTTGTGTTTTTACAGAAAATATACAAATATGGCAATAATTTATCCGGCGTCAGTTATGAAAAGTTCCAACTACAAATTACAATTTCACACCCTTCAAATGTATGGGTCAATCCAGCAAAAACATTGAACCAATCAAAAGCTCGTATTCCAAACTGTCCGATACAGTAAAAAAAATCGGATGACCGATTTTTAAACTTCATCCGATTTTTTAAAACTTACAAATACAGTCCAATACATGATTAACTCGAGTTCAAAGCTCTGTGTAAATGAATGGACGGAAGATTCTCAAAACATAATAATGAATAAACTTGGTCGACCAAGTTCACTCCAGTGACATAATGTTCAGAATAATTGGTCTTTACTAATGCATTGCAAGTATAGGACGGAAGATTCAAACTGCATAATAATGATTGCAATTGGACATTGTATGGAAAAGAAATGGACAAAACAAAAAGTGTATACCAAATTGTTGAAAAAAGTGTATACCAAATTGTTGACACACACACCCCTGTGCGTAAGACGTGTGAATAGGGGATATGGGTTCCACACTATGCAATAGGGGATATTGTGTATACACGCTCACCGGGCGGATTGTGGACATTTTCCGCCATTTTGTGTGTATGTTTTTGTGTATAGGACATCGTACTATCTAACAGGGGTGCACATGGTGCATGCTAATAGGGGTCCCCTATTGGATAGCACTATAACATGATTTGCAGTAATTTGCACCTATCTAGAGATTGGGGATATCCCCTATTGCGGGTGTATCCCCGATTGGGCGGTAGAGAGTGTGTGTGTATCCCCGATTCCCACCCTAAACATACGCACTACACACACCCACTACACACACAGACTACACACGAAGGATGCTGCCATAAGGTCTCTTCCTACGGACGACCTAAAAAGCACCCTCAATCCACGTTTTCGTTCACACGGATGATTACAACATTATCCTAGACTGCCCCCTCCCCTTCCGGGGTGGACAGGGATGGATACGTAGACAAAGAATGTCTTGTTCTCTCACATCAAAACCACTTACCAGTTACTGTCCCATCTGTCATGTTTAGAGAAATAGATTTATAGATAGAAAGTATAAGTTCCATATGAAATAGCTAAGAAGACTGCTAGAAATTGAGCTAGAACATGTTTTCACTTGGTAAAATAACACAAAAAATCATTTACAATCTAAATTAAAATTTCAAAATAAGATCCTTGAAGACACACAAAGAGAAGTGTTTATCAATACAGTCACATTAAACAATGCATGTGTCTGGAGCTCTTTTTTCAAAAATTAGATTTTGGTATCAACATTTTTAGAAAGAAATTCTCTTTCCAGTAACACAACCCCCTTCAAAGTTATAGCCAGTATTGCTATAGGCCTCATCTCCATCTCCCTAATGTGTTTAAAAATCTTCAAGTCTTTTTCTCAAAATGGTCAAAATGGAGATTAGGCCTTGTGTTTCTGAGCACTCGATATGTCACTGATTTTAACAAAACAGGTCGGGGAACCCGGGTACGAAACTACCCGTGCATTCACAGCCTTAATTGGGATGGACAATGTTATAGAACATATCTGGATGTGATAAAGGATTCATCTAGCTATGCCAACCCCAAGATTGTGTGGCACAAATTAATGCAATAGGAGCAACATGTAACAGCTGACAAGTCCATCATGTTGATGTGAGATGGAAGGGCTGGGAAAAAAGTTTTATTTCCCAGGAAGCAAACAAAATTTCCCAGAAAAAAAACTAGATTCCCCTCTTCGTATGTATTTCTTTATTTGGAAAAGCAACATTTCCCTCTAAATACCCTTTCCCAGGAATGATATTCCCATATTCCCCAATTCTCCAGGTCTGGTGAGTGGACACAAATGTTATTATTCATCCTGTACATAAATATGAGAATAAGGCTTATGCAGCGGAGGGGTTAGGCATTCCCGAAACCACCCGCGTTAGCTTTTTTTTTAGTGGTTTTTTTTCCAATTTTGTTCTTTCTTTTTTTCTTTTTTTTCTTTCTTTCAATTTTCTCAAAAAAATCTTGCAAAATCCAACTTTTTGACCAAACGAATGACGATCAGGTCTAAATTGAAGAAACAAAAATCTCATGTCTTTTGAGACAATTTTTTCTTCTTTTTTGGCCTTAAATCATTTTGGATTATGAAGAAAAGTGGTTTGAACGAGGGGTCCGAGAAATCCTCTTGGAGAGAGTAGAAAAATCTTCCCCTAAACAAGACGGAGGCCTCCTATTTCAGCTACTACTCATAATTCAATAGATATGAGAATATATGGTTTAGGCAGTGGTCACAATCATTTTGGATTACAAAGAAAAGTGGTTTGAACGAGGGGTCCGAGAAATCCTCTGGGAGAAAGTAGAAACATTTTCCCCAAACAAGACGGAGGCCTCCGATGTCAGTTAAGTTAAAGTGATAATGTTCGGGCTATCAGTCACATCAAATGTTATTACTCATAATTCAATAGATATGAGAATATATGGTTTAGGCAGCGGTCACAATCATTTTGGATTACAAAGAAAAGTGGTTTGAACAAGGAGTAGAGAAGACCACTCAACTATTAAAGTGATAATGTTCGTGCGATTAATTTGTCACACTTTCCAGATTTTAAACTGTTTTGCATGTTTTTGAATTCGCAATTTGTAGTTTATCATGCAAGATTTATATGCAAAAGAATTGTGTTTATTTTTGCGGGAACTGGTTTCAAGCGCGAAAAATAAATGTAGCGCAAAAGGTGTGCGCTATTACAGTATCCCATTCCTTCAAGGCTCTCACATGACCAGCCTACCAGTCAAAAATATCCAACAGTTCCCAGGCTGAGATATTATTTACCGTAAACAACATTTGATACCTTGACGGAATAAAGCGTATATAGTACACATGATGAGACTAATAATACATGTATGCAGTGTTTGGCCAAATGTTGTTTATGGTTAATAAATTACCTCCCGGGTTAGTCCAGTACAAGATTCATAACTGATTCTCACATACAGGAACATTTCAACTTCTCATTCCATTTCCACTTACCTATCCAAGGAGTCACTCATCTGCCTCTGATAATCTTCAATCCCATCATGCATCACTTCATCCGATATCCCAGAATCCTCGGTGGTGGTGTTGCTGTAGATTTCCCGTCTGTCGCTCCCGGATTTAGCGTTGGACGACCTGGACGTCCTGCTACTGCTGCTGGCGACGGGGTCCTTGTCGGAACGCGAGGGACGAATGCCGGGCAAGACATGACCTGAGATGGTTAGATGGGGAGGAGGAGTAGGAGTGGGGTTAGTCGGTGTATCACTCAAACAATTATTGGGAATTATGTAAGTTCTACGACTAAGACTAACGGATATGACCTCGTCGTTATCGTCATCTTCATCAGTGTCGATCTCAGGAGGAGTTGCGCTTAGTGGGAGGAGTTCCGAGAAGCGATCTGGATTGAAGGAGAGACCTGATTTGGAAAGAATGTCTTTCGAATGATCCAACAGATCTTTTGAACGTTTCAGAAGCGAACCGGCTTCCTCCTCGTCATCAGCGTTCCCAATAGGATCATCTACAATCACAATGCTACTACTTTGCTCTATAACACTGCTTTGGTGTTTTGCGTTAGGAAAAGTGTTATTGTCTAAATAAGAATCCGGTGACTTGCGTTTTCTTCTAACGCTTTGCCGATCGGTATCCTCATTAAAGTTAGTGTTAGTACGAGTTGGGTTAGTAGGAGAAATGTTACGAGGTGAAGGGGTTTTATCTACACTAGGACTAAGGGAGCCATGAGTGGGAGCCAGTTGCTTATGTGTATCAAGCTCGTTTGTATGTAAATGGGGAGTTGTGGTGGCATTTTGGTCGGGCGATGATAAATTGGAAATCACAATTATTGGTTTGGGGTTGCTATGATTTGCATTGTTATTGTTTGATGAGTAATTGTTCTGGAGGTAGTCGGACACGCTATCATAGGCACGTGCATTCAAGGGTATTGGATCTTGCGTGTCATAGGGCATGGGGCCACCACGCAAGCTTAGGGCGAGTTCATCTTCTTCGTCAATGTCGGATAAAAATGACTCGATAGGTTTTTGAGGCTTTCTTAATCTATTTTGGTGCTGAGGGTCTAGTAGTTCAACCGTGGGTTTAACAACTGTACTCTCCCTACTTAATTTATCATCATCATTGATATGATCCTCGCCAAGAACTTTATCATCATCAATGTTATCAATGTCAGCAAGATCTAATGGATCAGATTCAGTCATATGGTCATTGCTTGCACATAGTGACGTGCATTCGTGATTGGCCAGTTCGTCTTCGGTTAACTCTTTCCAAAATGAATCGGGATCGCTTCCCGTTTCATCATGATCATCTGTTTGATGATGAGTATGACCCTTAGTTAAAGGTGCAGCTGTATCATGGGACTGTTGGTGTTCTGAGGTATAGGGTAAATTGTTATCATGGGACTGATGGGGATCCGAGGTAGATGGTAAGTGGTTTTCAGCATCATCAACTTGATTTTTCCCCTTGTGTTCATGAGCAATTTGTCTAGCTTTTTTCCGACCGCCTATAGCTTGACCGCCATCACCACGCTTTGAGCTATTTGCTGACCCAATGTCAATACTTATCGAGGGTGAGTCGGACAAAGCAGGGGACTGGTCAGAAAAATGTGACCTGGCGGAATCTCGAGAGTTACTAGGCGTGGTATGTCTATGCCTGTTCCGACCGCTCCCTGATTTGGATTGCACATATTGTGAATTTTGAGGATCGACCACAAATGTCTTCTCTCGCAACAGCGGTCTACTCCTAATGTCTGCCCCATCCCGCAAATCATTAACCCCATTAACAGTATCTGGAGTGGATTGATTGCTGGCTAAGTATGGGAATCCAACAGTTGCTGGGTCTCTTCTAGGTGAAGTCTGTGATACAACTGCACCAGGATTGGCTACTGACACATCAGGATGTTTACCATTGGGATAAGGAAATGACATCGATGCTGGGTCATTGCCTTGGTTACTGTTGTCATGGTTGCCCTTTATGATTGACAGGACGGGTTGAATACTCCTCGGATAGGGAAAGGTCATGATTGGTTCACCAGAATTAATAGGATTAGTGGTAGGATTAGCGGTGGGATTAGTGGTGACCTTTCGAAGGTCTTGTAGGCTTTGAGCTCGGATAGCGTTAGTATTAGTGGCAGGTATTCTAAGGTCCTGCAAGCTACGTGTTCTGTTATGGTTAGTACTGGTTATCGTCGGATGGGCGCTACTTGGGTAAGGAAAAGAGGTGTCGGAATTTGGAAGATTTGCATTGATGGATGATGAAGATTGCTGTGAATGGATGGTGGTGGATGTGAGAAGGGGGTGAGTGCTGTTGGGATAGGGATAGTTTGGGGGACCGGTCATAGATTGGCTAGGGTTGGTGGGGATGGGCGCCAATTGTTTTGGGTTGAACAGCGAGGAGCCTGAGATTTAAAGTAAAAGATGGATTAGTGTTAAAATGTTGAAACAGTGCTCAAAATAAAGGAGGCCAATGCTCGCTATATTTTCTCAGGATTCTAAAATTTCCATGCGGCAGTCGTCTGCAGACGACAGTTCCAACATTTCACAAAATGTTTCAAAAATGTCAAAATTATTGAATTTCATCGCCATATTTGGAATCACCATGAGGAATGCATTCAAAGAAGTACAAACATGCCTAGTTTTGGTACAGTAATTCTTGAGATACATGTAGACTTTGCACGTTGGGAATTGTTTCTGAATCTGAAAAATCTGTTTTGTACATGGTAAAACTATAATAGCCGTGTGGAAAGTGTTAACTGAACAAAGAAAGAGCTTGCACAAGAATGCCTATCAAGTCCAAAGGTATGCTCTAGCTCCAGAAAATGTTGCTTACTTCAAACACTGTTTGAACATATTTGTTATTTCATCCATACAAGTTACATTCCCGGAAAATTTCGAGGGTTGAGCGCTAGAAGGCCGTACCTCAATTTTTGGGCAAATTGATATTTTGGTACAAAAATAATCCATATAACCTAGATTTTCAGAACCGTAAAGAGATAACACATAAAGACTCTTAATTTGACTAAAATTAGAGCTATAAGTAGGGTGCTACAGTGTAATGTAAAGTGTCCCAAATATTTGAAAGTTGATTATCTCAAAATAGCATGTTTTGAGTTGAGGCCTTCTGGCGCTCAGCCCTCGATTTGCATTCAGCTAGCCCTATCTCATGACAACATAATAAAGGGTTCAACAAAAGAAAGTATACCACTTTGTTTATGTCATTTTGAGTAACATTCCATTTTATTTGGACCAAACAGGCTAAATAGGCATTTAGATGAATCTTTTAGGCATAATTTGACACCAAATTTGCCCCCTAACAACAAAGATAAACCAAGATAAGCACCATTTAAAGAAAATTAGTCACTTTTCAAAAGTTACATTTTCAATACACATACGCGGGAAGAAAAGACCACATGTTACCTGTTCATAATCAAATAGCCCGCTCGCTCAGGCACAACCCAACGCAGTTGCACTGTGTGATCAATATCCATTTCATTCCCGGCCATTCAAAATGCCACGCACAGCATTTTCTCGCGGCTTGCGTGCGTTGATAATGTGACTTTTGAAAAAGTGACCAATTTTCTTTAAATGGTGCTAATCATGGTTTATCTTTGTTGTTAGGGGACAAATTTGGTATCAAATTATGCCTAAAAGATTCATCTAAATGCCTATCTAGCCTGTTTGGTCTAAATAAAATTGAATGTTACTCAAAATGACATAAACAAAGTGGTATACTTTCTTTTGTTGAACCCTTTATAGAACTTGTGTTTAAAAAGCATGGAAAGAAACAGGTGCAATTGATTAATCAACCCATCACCACATTATAACATAACAAATCCATTAAGAGTTTTAAATTCTATAGTCTACTATCTCTCAGGAGACAATGACGTTACTGTGTTATTTACTTATCGCAGCACATTAAAACATGCGTGCCTACTCGAGGCGCCGATGTATGTACATGCGCCTAGAAAGGTGGATGACACCTATGTGTGCATAAATACAGTGCCGGCAAAGTTAAGTCACGTACTGTCCAGATGACGAGAAGTTGAATATATACAACTACAGCATGAACTATTATGCCTAAATGCAACACAGATGGATATTTCTGATTGATCTAGATATTCTCAAGGAGCACATTATGATACATTTGACACATTCCACAAATCCAAGTATAGGACACGATGAATCTGCTCCCACCTGTGTGAAAAATACTGTATAGTCAATTGCAGAGGGAAATCATCATAAATTGAACAATTAGAACATTGTTAAGTCATTAATGATAACATTATGAAAAGAAACAAAAACTTCTTACAGATAATGCTTTCACAAAAAATAACATGTTGTTAATAGAAATTTGTTAGCTCAAAATAAAATGTTTCATTTAACGATTATAATGCTGTTTGCATGCTAAAGTCGCTGAACAATCCAGGTCATTCCTGATGATGTATTTTATGTCATTCGTTGTAATTAAGTCAGCGGCGACTTCACACAAGTCGGAATAGGTTGCACAAGGTCGCACAAGGCCTAAATCGCTGCAGTCGACTTCAATCCAAGTCGTGCGTGACTGGTCGTTCGATCTGACGACTAGCTGTGAGCGATATATGTTTCATAAATAGTCCACTCAAGCAACTTCAAGTCACCATGACCTGCGACTGAAAGTCTGTTATCCACATATTAAATAAATTACAAGTGTTTGTTAAGAACGAGAAACACAAAACCAAGAAATTATCATAAACATCCCTTCAAAAAACTGATTCATCGATAAACTCTTTGTTATATTTTCTAAAATGATTCTACCTGCAAATCAACCCTTGATTCAATTGATCTAAACAACAGTAACCTCCACTCTCCGGTGCATCTTTGGTGTAAGACAGCACAGAATTAACCTAGAACAAAATCCATTATTAACGGATTAAAGGATACAGCTTTATTCAGTAATGGGGGTTTAACTTATGAATGTCTTACACCAAGGACATACCCACTTTCCTCTGTGCAGTGGCATCAGAGAATATTATAGTAATCACAGCATGCTACCTTATAGCATGAGTTTTATGCATCGGCATATAGACTATAGTCCTCCTCAAAAAATGTAACTTGCCAGGTAATTAAATATACTCATAACTCCAAAACTATATCTCCTACGTAAAAAAAATAGTACATTGTAAATATGTAAAGTAAAAAATTCTCTTTAATTTGAGATATTGCACATGAATATTGACTGAATATTAACAGAGCTAGTGTGTCCAAAACAAAGTCCGTTTTTCATAATACAAGTTCAAAACCCAAGTACGAAAGTGAAAGTTGTACTTTGTCTTATTCTTTTCAATGTAGCGTTACAAATTGTGGCCTGATCTTCGTAAACAATATCTCAAATAGAAGAGGAGAATTTAATCCATAATTTTGCAATTTGATATTTGTAAGTTGGAACTTTTAAGAGTTATGAGCGTATTTATTACCTGGTACGTTACTCTCTTTTTTGAGGACTGTATACCAATGATGAACTGCAGAACTCACACGTAAATGCTGCATAGATCACTGGAATACACTTTGACATCACTGCATAGAGAGGAGTATGATACTGATAGCCATGAACATTAAACAAAAGCTCCAATAACACAAACTCATCAAAGAACTAAAAACCTTGAAAAACTAAAAACAAAAATTCTTCAACTCCAAAATGTCCACCTACCAACTGTTCTACCTCCTACACCACCTATACCATCCGACCCTGCCTGTGACTCCAAGATAGTCCCTAACCCTACACTACCACTTCCTGTTCCTGATGCATTGTGGTCTTGCACGGCACCCTTACTCTGTCTCGCACGTCCGTTCCCTTTCCTAGCCGCTAACAGCGCCCTAACTGATCGTTGCTGCGAAGTACGCTGAGAGGTCTTGCCACCTGGTGGCCCATCTGGACGACTTTCCGCCACACCTGCTCTACCTACTGTCTTTCCTTTACCAGGTGGATTTCTTCCTATACTATCGCTAGCAATTTTCTGTGCTTCACTGAGGCTCTTATCCCCTGCCCTAATGGCGCCAGACCTAGCTGCCACTTTACCCTCGGCCCTAATGCCACCTTTGTTCATAACACCTTGTTTGTTGCTAACTGACCCAACTTTGCCACGTTTGCCATTGTTTATCTTGTTGGTGCCACCTGTGGCGCTTGCTCCACCTGTGGTGGCACTTTTGGCGTGAGTGTCACCTGTCTTGCCACCTGTTGGCCTTGCATTGTCTTTACCGCCACCAGCGCAAGCTATCTGGCCACCTTGGCGGCCACCCTTTGGACCAGGGTTTCTCTTGTTACTTGTAACAGCATTCTGTTCTTTATTTACTCTCCTCTGAGTTGTATCTAGCTTTTCTTTGCGTTTAGTTGCTAACTGCGCTTTGGTCCCTAAGAAAAGAATTTAGAATTTGAAAATTAACCCATATCATTATACAATTTTTTCACATGGTGTTTTTCCCTCTATAGACGTGCACCATACAATATACAGTCTTATTTTGAAATCTGAGTTGAATTACTCTAGCAGTTCTAAAGATAGAAGCAAACATTTAGTTCAAATTTCCTCATAAGAGTAGTAGGCCTAGCCAAAAACATTTGGGCCATATTCTTGCACGTTTAAGGAATTTGGTCGATATCTATTGTAACCCATTTGGGCCACAATAAATTGAATATCTGACAGTGTACGCACGACCACTCTGGGGACGAGATTTGCAGAGTTCAAAACTGGGTCTGTTAAACACGTCCTTTAATTTAGACACAAGTCTAGTTAGACACGGTTTTAAGCTAAAAAACGGCCCCTGGTGTGGTAGAACACATAAGGGGATAATTCACTACATTTTCTAAAACGAAATATCTTTCGATATCAGGCTTAAAGGTATATATGTGATCTTTCCAGGGAACGCCCTCAACATCAAAAAAAAATTGAGAGCAGATTTTCATGCAGATTTACATTTCTAATCATAAATCGTACATACATTCCAAGTTACAGGGCGATACGATTCTTAATTACTTCAAAATCATGGTTTTAGAGTGAAAATAAACTGTCGGGTTAACAAGACAGTTTATATTTTCACTCTAAATTCACTCTAAAACCATGATTTTGAGGCAATTAGGAATCGTATCGCTCTGTAACTTGGAATGTATGTACGATTTATGATCAGAAATGTAAATCTGCAAGAAAATCTACTTTCTAAAAAAAATCATGAATAGAGGGCGCTCTCTGGAAAAGATCACATAATATGCCTTTAAGATGTTGATTAATATTTTGTCCCTTTCAAAGAATGTTAATTGATGGGATTCTAACCATCTGTACACACATTAATGTAGACCTAATCAATAATGCAGAGACATTCAGGTTCTCCATATTAATGCTTAGGCCAATAAAAATGAAAGTTATGTTACTTGTCGCAGGTTCACAAATAGAAGGGAAAAAAAATCAAATTTTTTTTTTGTTTTTTCAAATTTAATTTGTTATTAATTTTTATGACAACTGTAAAATAAGCTGACACATTAAGGGAGCACAACACCAAGACGCTCTCCCATAGACTAAACATGTTGGGGAAGGCTTACGGCTCTAGTTTCTATATGTGATCGTTTGGGTCAATGACATTTTTATATGTTTTACTCACAAGGGTAATCTACAACATATCTGAGTGAATGTGCAATAACAGCACACATTTTTTTATATAAACCGCCGCATAACAACGTAGTGATATGCCTAAATATCTAAATTCGGCCTCCGGTCTGGATATATGCAGCGTGTGTAAATCGGTCCAGAAATTAAATTGACCTAAAATCACTCAATTAAAATATCAGAACATCAACTACACATTTCAAACACGACATGTAAATAAATAAATATATAATAAACCGTCAAAAAATCACAAATTTCTTCAATCATTTCCACCAAATAGGAACTATTGTCGTACTCAACTTTGATCGATAGCGTGTCGCGAGACCTATTTAGTTGTGTGCTCCCTTGGAACAGCATTTCATGTGTACTGCATGGAGTAGAGCCAGCAGTGTTACTATTTCTAGCTATATAGCATTTATTTGTGCACTGTGTGAAAAAACAGGTTTTTGCTTGTTTGTTCTTTCAATCTTTAATCAGGTTTTACCTGGAAGCAACCTTTTCCTAAGCCTGATAAAAGACAATTTAGTAGAACAGACAACTGGGCGACATCCAAAACATCAAAAATCATGCTCACGAGCTCAAGAGTTCAGTTGCAAAGTGCAATACGTACCTTTCCTAATTCGAGATACCTTGTGGCAAACAGAACTTGTATCAAATTTCTACTGTACTCACTCAAATTTAATGAGAAATTATATACATGTAGCCTAGCTACATTAAAGGTATATATAATGTGATCTTTTCCAGGGAATTGAAAGCAGATTTTCTTGCAGATTTACATTTCTAAAAATAAATTATGAATAGAGGGCGCTCCCTGGAAATGATCACATAATATGCCTTTAATTAAAATGGTAACTATGCATTTGATATGTTGTTAGTGTATGTTACATTAAATATTTAGTGGTGGCTGTATTGTAAACATTTTATATGGCATCACATTTTTCACCACTATTTTTGAAGGAACAAATAGGCTGTTGATTTTTTTGACAATTTTGAAGGAAAAAATGATAAAAATGATGATATGCAGAAAATTTCAATCATAAAACTGTATGTTTCCCTTATTTTTGACAGACTTTTACCAAATTTTCTGGGAAAATGACAAACTTAGTCAGGAAAATAGAAAAATATAGACCCATTTCTTTACCAAAAATAGGGATGAAAGGAAGTCATTCATTTACCAGATCTCGGGGTAAAAATGGTACTCTAATTGGCGGCACATCCATGACCACGACCTCATATCAACAAAGTGCCCCCCCCCCCCCACTTCCCGGCAAACACTATTTGTTCCCATGGTAACCAAGATAGCAATCCAAGCAAAACATAGACATGATCAAATATACAATTATGTTAATACAATTACATTTCAAAAAGTAATTTATATTTGCCTCAGCCCAGACGGCACCATTGAGGCTGATATTTGATATTGCATATTTCTTGTACTGCATTGTCTTCAATGCACAATGTATTTAAATGGGTTTTTTTTCCAATGAGCTGCTTAAAGCACAGATAGTGCCATGGAACTTATCGCTTATACTCTCTTTGGCTTCCTCTGGACAGTGACGTAACTTAACAGCTTTTACGCACGCGTATGTATCTTCCGCCTTTCAACGCTCTTATGTATACGCTAGCGCCGCGAGTAGGCGCGCGCGTTATGTCCTGCAATGAGTAGAATACGTGGTTACGTCACTGTCTCGTGATGGCCAAATTGACTATAGACATGTAGCATTATCATTATACAGACAACATCCATAGGTTCCAGTTTTTTTAAGTGCTGCGTTAAGACAAAATCGGCTTTACATAGTCCGGACGGCACGCTTTATACAGGGTGGGACTTCAGAAATCAAAAAATCAACAAAAGGGTGGGGGTCAGAATATTTCTGATATAAAGGGTGTAGTTGTATAAAGCGTGGAGATAAAATAAAAAGGGTGGCGGTTACTCAGCGATCATCAAAATAATCAAAATACAGACCTTGTCGATTCGCTAGCGCTACATCATAAATATGTATCCGAAGATATACTTCGATTCGAATTGGTTTGTTGTTATATAGCGCCATCTATTGTTGAAATCGTGACATTTTTTCAAAATGGAAACTCACCGGGAGCTACGAAAGTGTCGTACGCAGCGTATTATCACAATTTAGGGAGCATAAGAGTACCAAAAATGCACTGACTTGAATAAATAAATCCATTTCAAATGAATCTCCTCTATAGATTTGCATAAAATAATCGTGATTTAGCCGACAAGGTGGTTTTTAAGTAAGCTTATTATTTTTATTTTTTTCAATCATTTTTTTTTATGAATAGTTTCGGGAATCCCGGGACCCACCCGAAAAACAAAACGGGCTCCGGGATGTTTCTGTCACTTTGTCCTTTCTTCCAATGAGTGCCTTTTCAAATTTGAATGCACAAAATGATCAAAATGTCCCCTTTTCGGTATAAAGGGTGGGGGTTGAACATTCCCAAATAAAAAGGGTGGCTCTGTAAAAAGGGTGGGGCAAAAATAAAAAGGGTGGGGGTCTGACCCCTGTCCGGACAGTGCTTTAGAATTTTTAAATATTCCCTGTAATGGACGTCGCCATATTGATCGAAGCTATGACGAAACAGTTACAAGATTTCCACATCTCTGTTTCATGAACTGATATTTTTGATTTATGGATTGTATTCCTGCATGATTTTGTGCAACGACCTGCTGTTGATTGCGTGAGGCAGTTTTAGTAACGATGACATCATCACAATATCGGGTATATAGCTATCTCCATCAGCACTTTCGACAAAAAACACCAAGCACAAATTTTAAATAATCTAAGTTCGGGGCTGTGCAGATCAAATTTGGTTCATAAATACTTTGGTGGGGGAGGTTGGACATTTTTAAGCCTTGGACATATTTTTTTTCTTGATCCCCCCCCCCCCCCCCCCCCCCCAAACAGTGTTATTATTTTTCTTGATCCCCCCTTTTACGTTGAATTTTTTCTTGATCCCCCCTGTATGTCCAATTAATCGAGCAATAATAGATAATTGACTGCTCACGAAGCGTGAAAATATAAATGTTTTTGTGCGCGAAGCACGGGAGAAAAAAGGCAGGGAGAAAAAAGTGCCTTTTTTCGTTTGATGAAGCGGCCAAAAAATGTTGGACTTTTTTTTGATCCCCCCTATTATAAGTACCACATTTTTTTCTGATCCCCCTTTTACAAGACTTTTTGTTCTGATCCCCCCTCCTTTTTTCCAACCCTCCCACCAAGGTATTTATGAACACTCATAGATCATAGTTCTGTGTTCAATAAAAATGGAAAGATGCAATGCCAAATTGGCGGTCTTCGAGAACTGAAATTACTAAACAACATTTATTGAAAAAATGAATCCATAAAACTTATGTAAGAGATATATAGGAAGCCCTCCCCTCCCGTATAAGTCAAAGCAAATAAGATCAATAGCCTGGTATAAAAGCGGATATTCCTTGATAATTATACTTTGTCCTTCAACTTCATGGTTGTTATCTATCTATTCACAGTTAGGTGATTGGTATTCAATACTAATCAATCACCGGTTGACCTCTGCCTTGCCTTCTAGGTTTGGTAATTGATTAGTTATAAGCAACGGCAACAGGAATGAGCCATCGCTCACGACTGTTTGCTGATGGTGAAATATTCTCTGATATCAATTTTATTTATTATCAGTGAATAAACTGAAACTGGTCAAAATACACCTGAAAAAGAAGTGTTGATTTTGGTAAAAGCCTGCACATGTAAATGGCTGAAAATAAACATGAGTTAATTCAAATCCAGGGTCAGATATTCGAGGAGAATCTGAGAATCCATTTGCGCAATGATTCCTGAAAGGAGGGGAATCCATTAGATTCTCGTCAAATCCTTTGCATATCTCAATGGCTTTATCTAAACATAAATAATAAATATTAAAATAAGTGATTATTATTATTATTATTTTACTCAAATAGAGAAAACATCAAACATTATACCTTCTGGAAATTCCATCGGCTCATCGGAGCTGAGATGCCCGCTATCTCCCCGCCGGATCGGCTGGAGTCCCCGCGAATCATGGCCGCCGCTGCTTGACCCGCCAAAATCTGAGAGACTCTGTGGTGTTGACGAGGAGGAGAGAGATGATCCGCGGTGTTTGGCTTCGAGGATGAATATCTCCGGTGCGTAGGCCTGAGATGCAGAAACACAGGGGGAGATCGGTTACCATTTAGTTTATGGTCACATGATTGGTTGGAATAGAGTTTAAATACAGTTAGAGTCTAACCTGTCATAACAACTAATGGCAGACTTTATTTAAACAACTTTTTCCAATTTGCAATTGACGTCACTATAGTTTAATCAGTTCCAAATTGGCGAAGCCTCTTTAAAGTAGTGAATGTATACAGAAGGACGTGTGCATGTATGAAGGCAACAAGCACACTGTGCATCATATGTGTGACGCGTGCGTGTCACCAAAACCGCATTTTTGCATGTGGAGAGATAAAAACTGAATATTTCTCGCCAATTTGACTATAGAGGAATCATCTATCACTCTTCAACACTCCTCTCCTTCCCGAGTTCCAAAAGTCTGTCCCTTCCAAAACCCCTACACCTTTCCCTCCCCTCTGCTCCAAGAGCCCCGAAAGCTCTTTACAACTATACGCCACGCTCAGAGCTCCGGCCATTCCTTCCTCTCTTCTACCATGTGCCCATCCCCCTAAATGGGAGAAAGCAACCTTTTATTTAAGGCAGTGGAAAACACTGTATCACTTCTCAGAGCCCGAAACCCTTCCCTCTCTTCCATGATATGTAAATGGCATAAAAAACTTAATTTGAAGCAGTAGAAAACATTGTATCACATCTCAGAACCCCCCCCCCCCCCCCCCCCACCACCACCATAAACCACCCACCCCCTTCTTGTCCCACGTGTCCCTTTTCTTTTTGCTTTTGAAACTGGCAAAAAAAATGCGAACGCTTTGCACGCTTATTTCCCCTACATTTTTTCTTGCCCCCCCAGATTTGTTCTTAATTGCCCGACGTTTCCCCCCCCCCCCCCCCCAAATGTTAAAGCTTGTGCCGCCACTGCCAAAACCTCACCCTTCCCATGTGCCTTGTTCTTCTTTTGTGATTTAAAAATGGTGGAAATCAACTTACCTGAGGTGGTAGAAAACATTTGACTTTTAGAGTTGACTCTTGCTTGAATCGTACCTGCAGGAGAACAAATACAGCAAAGGAGAAAAAATGTCTATGGTTAACAAAAAATTCAATATTTATAATGTTAATTTTCCCCTCAAAAATACAAATTTCATTCGAAAAGTGTTATCAATACTTTATTTCATCTAATAAATGATTCAAGTTATAATGTTAATTTTCCCCTTAAAATACAAATCTCATCGAAAAGTGTTATTTACACTTTATTTTATCTTGAATACCCTACGCGTCTACGCGATGAGCCCATAATGTTGAGTTGTTGTTTTTAAGTTGCCCGTGAAAAAAATTAGCAGTAATAGTTTATATTATACATTTTGTACATGTAGCATAGCTATTTTCCCAAATGTATTTTTTTGCCCTAAATTTCCTCCTATTTTTCTTATCCTGAACCAGTTTTGTTTGAAATTTTATATACTTAAAGACATTTTGACTTGATTCTTACTAATTTGAGACCTGAGAGTTAATATCTTTTCAGCTAACCAATGTACTAGGTATAATATAGGTACTTTTCACTCTGATGTGGCTCTTCTGAGAAAAACTATATTTATAACCAATTCAATAATTTCCCGATTCAAGCGTCACGCTCGCATTCATTCGAATGTTATATACATAATGCTCAGAGTAAGGCCAAAAAAAGAATTGCTGTGTTGCCCTTAGCGACCGACCCTAAAATCTCAAAAATCAGGTTCACATTTGTTTCTATTATTTTTTTTTTTAAAGATTTAAATTTTACCCAATTGGCCATTACTATTTTCTGCTTGAAATCAATTAGTTTGCCTGAATAGATTGATTTTAAACCATCACACTAGAAACTTGATATTACCTATTCTGTCTTGTCATGAACTACGGTCTGTCAGTAATATTTGTCAGCAAAAAAAAAGAAAAAAAAGAAGGAAAATTGACGGACGGACCCGACTTTAAGATTTTTGGCACTTGAGGGCAACACAACATCTTTTTTGCCTATGACACAGTAAATTCCATAATATTGGGGGCCATTGCACTACGCGGCTGCTGCGTTTAGGCACCAGTCCTGAGTCCCATAGAACGCACAGGAATTGTTCAATATGATCAAGAAATTATTAAACGAATTAGCCTAGACTTCTTTTAATAAATATGAGAACTAGGCATGATTGACGCTTTTCTTTTTCTTCCTCTTGTTTTTCTTCTTCTTTGCTTCACCGACCTGACAAGGGTTTTAAAGTTTGGAGTCTCCCCCCCCCCCCCCCCCCCCGTCCCCCATGGATGTATTGCATGCAGTCGCCTAATTATCTATTATCATTAAAAAGGATAATCAATCAATACATTTCCGCATCGATTCACACAACCATCCATCATCATAATCCAACGTTGTTCCATTCATCATGCATGGCCTCTGCACTGACTGTCAGTAACCAGGCAACCAGCAACATACACTTTGTTCATTATTAATATTACTCTATTGATCCATTGATGTTTCAGTCTCATGTTCAGTAATACAACTACTGCTTGTGTTTTTGTAGCCCAATCAGGCATCTAGAAATCTAGAAACACTTTTCACAAGGAAGGAGGGTATACTGTAAAACAAGTTAATTTTGTGGCAACTTTTTTTCGCGAATTGCTAATCATCACTAGTTTCGCAGTAACTTAATTTCACGAATCTCAAATTTCTACCATTTTAATATCATCTTACCACACATTAATTCGCGGAAATATAATAACGCGAATTTGAGCCTCTCGCGAAATTCGCAAAATTAAATTGCTCGCGAAATTAAATTGTTTACAGTATCCCAAAAGTACAGATTATTAAAAGATCTTTGCAGAGAGGAAAATCATCTTCTGAGACTAAACATTTTGGGTAGCAAGCAGGCATGGTTGTTTTCTTTACAAGTGTTATAGTCGTCGTCAGAATACTTCGGCACTTTTTTCTGTGACAACAGTGTACAGCGTAAACACGGAAGTGCGTTGTAGAACAGCGTCGCAACAGCGTTTATCTTTGAGCAGTTCGACGCGTTGCGGCCTCTGTATTCTGATTGGACGCGACCGTATCTATGGGATGATGGATGTCCCCGCCCACACGCTCATAAACTAGACGCGTGCGTTGGGGGTTTTAAAAAGTGCCGAAGTATTCTGACGACGACTATAATACTGTGAAATGTTGCTAAAAATATCAATGGGGTTGTAATCTATAATACTGTAAAAGCTGAAATTTCACGCAAAATATTTTCCCGCAAAAATTATAACGTGCAAAAATATTGTTTTCAACATTCATGCAATGCATCCAGAAGGTCGCCCGCGAAAAAAGACAATTCGCGAAATGTCTATATGATATCAAAATGCGCGAAAATATATTTACGCAAAAATATTGGCTTTTACAGCAAGGCTCAAGATAACAGTTTTTTTTACCGGGAGCTACTTTTTTTCAAAAGTAGCGCCCGGATCATGGGATTTATTGAGAACCGGGAGCTACTTTTACTTAGTCTACCGGGAGCTAACTAAGTCCATGAACCAAATAAGCCTAAGTGAAATTCAATGCTTTGGGCAAGCTTCGCGGGCGCTGGTTTGGACAAAATATCAGCGCCTGGTTGTTTATTTTTCAGCATTACTGGGCGCTTTGGCAGAAGGACCGAGGGGTAAAAATCGCCCAGCGCCCGCTTATCTTGAGCCTCGTTTTACAGTAAATCTTCAGAGAATTCTCTATTTTAACTACAGTGTGCTGCTGGAGGTTCAAAACCCTGACACATATTCAGGTGACATTTTCTCCCCCCCCCCCCCCACCCCCATTTTTGCAATTTGGACCCTTATAGTATTATAAGCATTTTTTGAAGTCAATGGCCGATATTATGGTAGGTTCTTTTGTGATATTCATGAAACGGTACCCATGTTTTAGGGACTTTCCATCCAGCACGAAATCATACCGAATGTTTAGAGATTTCTTTTTAAAAAATTGACCCATATCTGGATGGCACACACCCGTATACCTTATAATGACTGCACCCCGGGGGGGCCAGTCAAACATAATGTTGTACACATGCGTGACCAAAAAAACGCGTAAAAAGGGGTGTTTTTTCAGTGTTGGACGCGTCACGCGTTAAGGGTATCAAAAACGCTGATTTTCAAGAAAAAGGGTGGCTTAAAATCCCGGCTTAAAATACAGGTCGAACGTGTTTAAGGGTAACTTATTTTGTTCCCCGTTAAATAGACAAAACTTGTTTAGGGGTCATATTCTGGCAAGAACTTGTTTAGGGGTCAAAATTTGCAAGGAAAGCGCGCTAAAAACTTGTTTAGGGGGTAATTTTGCTTGCAGGGTAAAACTTGTTTAGGGGGTGTCTGGAAAAAAATTGGTCACGCATGTGTACACAATTATGTTTGACTCCCCCCCCCCCCCCCCCCCCCGGGGACTGCACCCTCCGCCTCCATCCTCCCCTAAAAAAAGACCTATCTGGACGGTACACACCGGTATACTTCATAATTACTGCACCCTCCGCCTCCTCCCCTGGTGGTATATCATGGTGTTGAAGTCGGAGTAGTTTTTAACCATTAATCTCTAGGAATTGTGTTTGTTTTGTTTCAATATTGTTGTTTTTAAATGAATTTTACCACTTTTAGTTCCATTAGAAACCAACAGTTGAGAAGACAGTTGGACAACATCTCCTGATGGTTTTTTGGGCTTCATTTTCCAGATGGATTGGGCTAATTGACAACTACAACTTGGCAACACTGATGTGTCAACCTCTTCATTAGGAGCATCGATACAATTCATGTCCTATATAATGGGTGGGGTGGTGAATTATTGATAAAACTGACATACCATTACCATTTGTAACTTGTTGATTGAATTGAATGATTTAAACAAATATTTATTTATTATTTTCAAAAAGCATTAATTCCTGTAAATATTTGTGTATAGCCCAAGCAAAAGGGTGCAATTGTGTTTCAAATAAAAAGTTGAGATCTTAATACTTCAAAATTACCCCTTTGTGGTTAAGATTGGATACTGCTTTCTGATTATGAAGAAAAATTACTGAAAATTTGTCTTTATTTTCTTTGTTTTCCATGTCTAATTCCATCAATATCTCAAAATGCATTTCACCGACAACTGTAGGCCTACCCTTTTGCCGCAACAGTTACAACACTTGTGTTTGCCAGAACTTTGCATGAATCGTTTCGCAGATTCTCGGCAAATGTCTAGCCTTGCAGTAACCAAACATCCTTTCAAAGCAAATACTTCAAACCTCCTTGTCTCAAGTCCCCTTGTAATCCATATTATTTGGAAAGTCTTACTTCACATGTATTATTTACAGCTAGTAAACATGTAGGATACATGATACACTTGAAGGGCCAATGGGATAGTTTCAGCGAAGTAGGGAAGGGCAGGAGCCCCACTATAGTTGGGACCAAATGCACCCTCTGCTCACCCCTAACCCCCTTCCTAACACTAACAGATCAGTGTAGAGGTAGCCATGTCCAAAGAAAACTGTTTTAAACTTTACACTTGGGATAGGGGGAAAAAAGGGGTGGGGTATGTATTGACCAATGACCATAATAGGTATGTGGGCAATTCCAAGCAAATGTCAACCAAATAGCCAAAATTTCAAATTTGCATCCTAAGTTTAATTCTATGCCTATAATGTAGGCAAGAGTCCAAAGGTCAGGAATTTTTAGTTTGTTTAGCGATACTATGTTTTTTGATGTATAAACTAATTAGCATAAATTTGCATATTTGCAGCTTACAAAATCAGTGAAAAGGCTTGTTTTTATTTATTCCATATCTTTTAGACACATACATGTAGGTATGATGTTTAAATAAATGTCAGGCACAATAGTAGTACTGATGGGAAAAGTTTTGATATAAATTTAATTTTGATCAACGGCCGATTAGTCTCGTTAATCCAGGTAATTAGTATGCATAATCTCATGTCATTCCGCAACCCAAAAGTACAATTTTTTAGGATAGCAAGAAAAAAATGTACCCTATTTTCATATAACTATTTTTTCTCTGCACACATTTGACATGCTTCACAATGATAAAAAAGAAAATTGGAAAATTCTGTTAATAAATAGCGCTAACGAGCGTTGCGGAATGACATGTTGCGGAATGACGGTGCGGAATGACAAAGGTATTAATCCCTATATTTAGGCAATTTATCGAGCAAATTGTGATATTTTTGTGTACGTGGTATAAGATCATCCTTATTTATGATAATTCATTCAAATATGGACTTTAAACTTCTAAAAAAGTTTCAAAACTGATGAAAACTCATAATTTGCTGAATTAGGCAACTTTGATGTGCAAGCTGTTGAATTCAGCAACTTTATCACAAAATCATGGCTACCTGTAAATGATGATTTCAATGTGAAAATAGTTGGGTTACTTGTATTCACGAATTTGTAACATATGAAATGCCACTGATTACTCTTTCTTCTATTTTTTATGCATATTAAAGCATAAAAACATGTTTTTTCTTTTCTCTATGGAGTTTTGCACACAAATTCACACTGTCATTCCGCAACGTCATTCCGCAACACCTACTTTTATTTTTTGATGACCTACTAGAAATCCTAGCTGATGATTAAGTTTTATGAAAATGCTTTTGTCAGTTAATTAGCTAACACTTCAAACCTTCTAAAAAGTAACTTCAATAATGATACACTCTAAAAAGTTCACAGAGTTTTCACTTTGTGTAAACATGAAGAAAAAAACCCAATCGTCTGCGTCATTCCGCAACGCAAATTTGCATAAGCAAATTAGGATACTTGGAAGCGCAGTCTAATTTTGTTCCATGGTTTATTTTTTGAGTATCAATCCCTAATTATCAAATAAAGTTGTAAAATTGGGAGTAACTACAAATCTCTGAGTTTTACACCCAAAAGAAAGTGGATTTTTGTGTGTAAATGTCATTCCGCAACGCGTGGAATTGCCCATATATAAATGTTATGTGCCTAAGAACTCCTTTTCAAGCCCCTCATTTGAACCAAAATTCAAAAATGTAAACAATCTTCAGTTCCATATAGCTTCAAATTTGCCTAAAAATCAGTTCCCTTTGCAAAATGTTGTGAAAGAATCCAGGGCTAATCCATTATTATTCCTCACCTTGTCATCAGTACAGCTCGAAATAGAATGGACAATATCAATGCACTTCATTGCAATGTCAATGACATTGCAATGACTGCACTAATCGGGTTACATCTCAAGGCGTCCTTGCAATGTTATTGCAATGTCAGTGCAATATCAGTGCAAAGTCATTGCAAATGTCAATGCAATGTCATTGCAATGTGAGTGTCCATTCTATTTTGAGCTGTACTGGTCGTCCTTAAAAGACCTATTGAATTAAGTTCAGTACCGGCACTTCACACTGCATAGGCCTACCTATACCAAGATGAAAGTTGAGACTCCCCCCCCCCCCCCCCCCCCCCCCCCCCCCTATCAGGTATAGCCTCCGTAAAACTGCCGTAACTTCTTCATACTAGTTTTATTATTATATTTCTAATACAATTCCCTAGGAATCAGGGGTGTTTTTTTTTTAATCTTTATCATTTTTGGAATTATTGACCAAAAAGTGCCAAAAATGTGATTTTCATGATTTTTTTAGGTTAAAAAAAATCACATTTTTTGGCACTATTTGGTCGATAATTCTAAAAATAATTTTAAAAATCAAAAAATTACTACGGAATTGTATTAGGAATATGATAAAACTAGTAAGTATGACAAAATTTGACAAAATATATTTTGAGTTATCTTTGCAGAATCTAAAATGGGTCCAAAAATGTGTTTTTATAATTTTCTCCAAAATGGTCAATTTCAGGATCATGGTTGGATTCATTAAACCCTTTTCTGCAAAAAAATGTATACTTTTATATAGATTAAGTGAATAATAAAGGAGTTACAGCAGTTTTACTGAGGCTATGCTGAGGGTTAACAGCCAGCCCCCTTAACAAGACAGAAGAAACATGTGCAATTCTTTATGTTTAAATAACAACCGTATTGATTCCATTTCAAGTACCATCTCATATTGACTTGCATTATGTTGTTAGTCTTTAGCAAGGTCCTTGTAATGGCCACTTGACATACTATCAAGAAAGTGTTATGTTTGCTGGCAAATAGCTATAGGTTGTTGTTGCTAATAAATAAAGGAGTCAGACTATAAGCAGAGAGATGTATATAAGGGTGCACGCCAATATTGCGCTCCGCAAAGCATTCCTATGGGAAAATAAACTGCTCAAAAAAAGTTTGGAATATTTTTTCAATCACAATTTTTTCAAATATATCGGGATTTCATTTAGTGTAATATATCATTTAAAAGCTGATGTGTTCATCTTTACAATGATACCCAATTTGAAGCAATCCCGTGTTCCAGTGCTCAGCCCCATGCTTGAGAACATGGGGAGGTCTCAATCTGAAAGTGCCAAAATCAACACTGTTTTTTGAGGAGTTTAGCTTTGATTGTGTACATTTCAAGTTACCTTGCGACTTATATATGAAAATTTGTGATTGTATAAAACTGATCTGATTTTATCTTAAAAATTAGATATTAATATCTAATTTTCAAGTTAGGGTGACGGATTAGATTTTCTATCTATGCCCCTTTAGAACAGGCCTGTATTTTTGATACTGAAATAACGCCTCTTAGTGCAAACCGATGTGTATTCATACACTGGTAAAATTACAAATTTACACATTAATTTCTTTTCACAAAGTATGAATGATGAATAGGCCTACATTTCAATAAATCAGAAAACATCAAATTGGATGACATTTCTGGCAAAAAACGGACCATATTTGACCAAATCACTCACCTATGGCCTAGCTATGTGATCACGATTCGATTAACCTTGCGCATTGATCGTAATATAGTGAAACATAAGTAAAGTACCTTTCTCCTAATCAATCTTATTGCTACTCAACACCCAGGGGAGGCACTGACATTGGAAAAGGGTATAGGTATGTGCCGCGCTGAAGACCCCCTTTTTCACCCTCTAGCTCTGCTGCTAGCTCATGACCCCCCCCCCCCCTTTTGAGCATGCATCAGTTCTTAAGACCCCAATTTTATTGAAAATTCAAAAATCGTGAAATGTTGCGTTCCAAAGCCCCAATTCTTTGAAAATTTTGCGTTCTAAAACCAAAAAACACACGCAAATTTGCATTCTTGCTAATCAAAATTGAACTATGGGCCACTTCTCAATACCTACTTTTTTGAGAAAAAAAATCAGTTCCTAAGACCCTACTTTTCTTCATAAAATCCACTCCAAAAAAGTTGAGTGCCCCCCCCCCCCCCCAGCTCAACACCACAGCAATTATACCTTGTTGCTGTATATCAAATGCACCCCAGGTCATGAAAGTGAATGTTAGGCACCCTAATTAAACAAGAAGAGTCTTTAGAAAAGACAATCATCGCTCAGAAGAGGAAGATTAAAAGTTAATTATTGAATTAATTTCAATTATATGGCCACTTTGAACTTCCTTGAATTTGGATAAATGGAAATGTATCGTATTTGTTGTAATGTATTGTATTAATTATAATATAAACACAGTGTGTTACTGTACATGTCTACGTATAGGCTGTCTCAAATTGATTACTACCTATCGATGCCCAAAGTTCATTCATTTTTCTGCGATGGAAAAAGTAAAGTGCGATTTTGCACCTCAGGGGTAGGAGAAAAATTGAGAGCTGAATATGTACAAATCAATAAGTATCAGGTATTAACCATGGGTTTCCCTCCTGTATCTGCTATTCATCAAGCTCCATTAGGCAACCCTAAAAAACCTGTTATATGGGCCCGACAGACCCATTTTGTTTGTTTTGAATTTTGTGAAACAAATTGGAAATTTTTTGAAAATTGTTTGTACAAATCCCGACCCCCCCCCCCCCCCCCCCCCCCCCCCCCCCACCACCACCACCAACCGACCCTACCTGAGAGGCCTGTTTGCCCATCATAAGAACAGGGTAGGTTTTTTCATTGCCGTACCACAGTAATACAAAAGTTCACTGATTCTTCATGGAGTATTTTAAGATGATGGAGCCTACATCCAATAGAGATTGATCAGCCACAGACTACCCCTATTCCATAATTCCCGCCTCTACCTTGGCCCTACCTACATTAGTAACTTCTATTATACAAAATGGCCAATGATTCTATTTAGAAGTTAGAACATTTCAATCAATGTTTAAAGCTGACAGAACAAACAGGTATCATTTGTAATAATATAATCCCTGATCCCTGCCATGGCCTGAATAATGTTTTCTTCCCGGCAAGCGATTCCAAATTTCCATCCAAAATGGAATGCATTTCTTAATGAAAGAGTAACATTTGCCTCTAAATGCCAAAATTTCCCTCCAAATGCTCAAATTTCCCTGAAAGGAGATTTCCGTATTACTACTTTTTCAGCCTGTGATCCCTGCTAAACTCTAGAATAAAGCTGTTCAATGATTCTTTATCGAGCGTTTCATTGAGTATTTATGGGTTGACAGAGCATTACACTGACTAGATACAAGTAGCAATTAGTAATCTACTACTACGAGCCGCAGGCTACGGATGATGCAATGGATGGTCTAGGATATCAAAACACCTGGCTTGCTGTTGTCAACACGGCAGACCATCTCACAGGAAACAACGATATGATGTGACAAGAATTGCTTTCGAGATGACATATTGTAGAACGACTGATACTAGATTAGAATAGATCTATATGGCATTGTGTGCAAAATGATTAAGTCATTCCAAGTGGCTAAATGACATCATTTAGTAGTTGATGACGTCATTTTGTAGTTCATAGTGCATTTTTACTACTTTTTACTACTATCCTCGATTCCAAGCAAACTACTCTTGATCAATTTGCCACTTTCGCTCACATGCTGTGTGTGTACCAGGCATAAACGCAAGTGATCTTCAAAGGATCGAAGGGGCGATAGGGAAGGTTGGGAGCACGGGCATGTACCAAGAATGTGTGTACCAGGCACGAAAGCGTGTACCAGGCCTGAAAGCAATGATCCAAAACCTATACACACTTGACTGCGTTGTACTTGTGCTTGTTTTGAACAGGTGCGTTTCAAATTTACCAATTGTTGATTGATGAGAATGAATTGTTTTGATAACCGTGGCCTCCGTATGTATGACTTTGTTGGGCATTTTACAATTATATTGTATAATTATATTATAAATCCGAGTAGAGTTATTAAAACCATCCAAATGGTACAGTGTTCAACCAGAAGGGAGCCAAAATAAATTCTTCATCATCCACAGACCAAAGTTATCTTCACTTAACAAAAGAAATGAACTCACCAGTGCGTGTAGACATAGAAAGAAATACCTTCTATGTAACTATAAATAAAATTACTGTTTGTATGCATCCATAACCATGTCAACCATGTATCAACCATGTACAAAAATGTGGTGTTTCCGCGCGTTTTTTTAGAGCGCCGTTGCATGGACATAATGCGCATATATATTCGCGTTTATATGTTCGCGCTTCGTGGCGCGCTATGTAGCGTGTACGCTTCTGCGTTCACAGTATTCTCTATTCTCTGTTTTGCAGAATCAATAGCCATTCTGCATTTTGTTTTCTGAAGAGTGAGAGCCTAACAAGACCTTCACGAAACAAGTTTGTAAAAATAAAATGCAAAAAGTTTAACTTCAAGTCTCGTGTTTATTTATAATTATATTATATACACAATTATATTGTGAGATGCCTTTACTATCTTTACATATTGATCAATGACCGCACTACTGTGCAATATAATTTTTAGTTTCTAGTAGACAAGTGGCAGTCTACATATTTCCAAGTCAGTCCTTTGGAATAGGTTCTATTTAAAGCACAGTACATTGATAGTACATGTACATATAGGTCAGTAGCAACCTACTTTATGAGCTCTCTTTTCAGTCAGATGCTAACGTTGAGTGAGGCTATTGTATACGACGCGATTTTGTTTTCCCTTGAAAAGAGGATGTCGATCTCGTGCAATTCAAATTCAATATATGCCAAAATGTCAGCCTTATACAATGACAACATTAAGGCATTTAAATGTGGTTCAACGCCATGTGACTAGGGGGATTTTGAGTAAGGGGAGCAATAAAATATTAATCCATTATTTTTATATGCTAAAGTCAAGTTTGCAGTGAACGTTTCTGCTTGAAAATGCCTTTTTCTGAAGAAGATTTTTTTGTCATTACTGAAAAAAATAAGGTATATTTCTGACTGTTTTCAGAGCCTTCGACTCTGTTCAGTGGACAAGGGGCAATCCACCTGAACGGCTCTTTTCAGAGCCACCAATTTCGCAAGGGGCACCTACTCTCAAATCATCGGGCAATGGGCACTGGGCAGCCTACATATTTTGATAATAGAGAAGTGGCAGTCTCTATGTTTTGCTCATAATAATTTGGTCCTGAAGAAGTCAGAAGTAATCCTGACGAAAGCTTGACAGTTTTAAACTTGTCAGACCCGGCAAACCTGTTAAACTCTAAACCTATATTTTACAAAATGTTTATCGGTTGAAAGGGGGAAAAAGCCAAGTTTTTTCAAAACTTATCCCTAATCTATGTAACATCTATTTCAATGTTTTGCTCTTTTCCTATTTCCATCCAAAAGTGTCATTAAAATGTAAAAGCAACCGAAGCTGACAAAATTCTAAAATGTCCTGAATATTTCTCTGAATTAATAATTATATGTGCCAGCAGCCCAAAGCCGTAATAGATAGATGCACTGAAGCATTGATATTTTTGGCAAGTAATTTATGAAATGTAAAATGAATCGGTGCCAAACTACATGTACATGTAGGGTATCTCATTGAACCACACAAAGCCAATAACTAGCCAATTTTGACAAATTGAAAATTATGAAATTGTGTATTAAATATTAATATGTGATTAAGTAATTGAATTGAAGTGTTGGCAAATTTGAGCTCTTGTTCAATCAGTTCCAAATTGGTGAGAAATATATGCAGTTTCTATTTCTACCTCTCTGCACACAAAAATAATCCATGCGTAACACATGCAATTAATTCGCTGGAGGTAAGGCTCGCCAATTTGGAGCTGATCCAACAATCACATCCACTTTGACTCCCTTGGGAGAAGGGGGGGGAGCACTCAGTGGTTTTTTTTGGTAGGGATGTGCCGCCGAGGGTCTCATATAGGGTGGGCTTCGGAACTGAACTGAGATAATTTTATGACGAAAAATAGGTCTTAAGAACCGATTTTCTTGAACTGGTTTATGAAAAGCCCAAACGAATTGGGGCTTTGAAATGAAAATGTTCACAATTTTTGAATTTTCAATAAAATGGGGTCTTAAAAGCTGATGCAGGCTCATAAGTGGGGGTCTAAAGAGCTAGCAGAAGAGGGTGAAAAAGGAGGTCTTCATGGCTGCACATACCTATATCCCTTTCTTATGTCATTGCCCCACCCCCCCCCCCCCCCCTCCCCCGAATTGAATGGAGGAATACCTCATTTTAAAAGTTGCTAAAAGTTCAATATCGTGTGTGCTCACAAGCAGTACCTGTGCGGTGTTCAAGCAAAGACCCTGGTTCAAGCTGCTTAACCATCCTCCTTCAATACATCATTTAGCAACTTTGAATGCTCATTCAAGCATTACAACACCTGCATAGTTATAGCTCCGTTCTAGTGTTGCTGTGAACACATACATTATGTGTGCCAAAATCGTTTCTATGGAGTAACTCATTTTAAAAATATCAGGCATAATCTAAAGGGGAACTTATATTTGTTGAACTGTGTATTACGGCATTTAGCGATCTCAAATCATTTGTGATCATCATTTGGTTTTGGTTGCAATATGTATGCACCTGGGGACGTGCTTCATATAAATTGGGCGCATAGAGATGATTACACTAACTTCGGCAATAACAGTATTACTGGAGTGTTCATATTTGGACAGGCAACTTTCAAATCCGGGGCAAAGACAAAAGAAGATCTTAAAGACACCACCACAATGCATTGCGTTTTTGCAAAATGCCCTAATTCTGGTCTCTAATTTATCTCAGTTCCCATGGACACACACAATCTTAGGCTCTAGTTTTTATCAATGAATAAATTAGTTATCAGTGTTCCTTTTTCTTATTTCTAAAACTTAAGAGCTTGACAAATGCATCATGTAGAAAAAGCTTTTTACATGTAGTTGGTTGGTGTTCGTGCAATGCATTGTGGGAAGACCTTTAAATCTTCTTTGCCTAAGACCCTGCCTCTGAGCTATAGGCATTAGGGTCAAAACACACATACCTGTGTCAGGCATCTTCCGACGCTCCTCAAAAACACATACTCCTTGGGCAACACTTCTTCTTCGCTGAGTTGTTCTTCTATGAGATCTCGTAAGTTTAATATGGTCAGTTCTGGCCATACCCTGTCATAAAAAAATAACAACAATTGTGCTTTGATATTAAATCTAGTATCTGGCAACAACAACAATCTGTAGTGAACTAGAAACTTATAGAATAAATATAACACTTACATCACAGTCAACTTTCGGGCATTCAACGTTGGGGCATTCAACTATATTTTAATCAGTTCAAAATTGGCAAGAAATATTCGGTTTTTATCTCTCCGCGTGCAAAAGTCATCCAAGCGTACTTTTATTTTGCAAGTTCATAGCCCAGCAGAGCATGGTACAAGGTACATGTAGCCCGGGCTGTAGCACGGCACCCAAAGCTAGCAGCGTAGGGGATTTTAGGGTGTAGGATGGTTCAGATTAAAGGCATATTATGTGATCTTTTCCAGAGAGCACCCTCTATTTATTATTTTTTTTAGAAAGTAGATTTTCTTGCAGATTTATATTTCTGATCTTCTGAAGTTACAGAGCGATACGATTCCTAATTACCTCAAAATCATGGTTTTAGAGTGAATTTAAGAGTGAAAATATAAACTGTCGGATTTTCACTCTAAAATCATGATTTTGAAGTAATTAATAATCGTATCGCCCTGTAACTTGGAATGGATGTACAATTTATGATCAGAAATGTAAATCTGCAAGAAAATCTTCATTCATTTTTTTTTTCGATGTTGAGGGCGTTCCTTGGAAAGATCACATAATATACCTTTAAGGTATGATTTAGGGTTAATTATGGGTGAAGGATAAGGTTGGAAATAAGGTTACCACAACCTATGTTTGGAGTGTAGGTTTTTGATTTTATTCAGAGTTTGGCATGCAGGCAGTTAAACTGCAACCTTTGAAATTGCATCAATCTATTTTTAGATTCATTTTGAATCTTAAACCATTTTTTGAGGTCTTTGGTTTGTCACCAGGGTTTCAATATGATAGCAACACACTTACAAAAAAAAAGCTCTGTTACAATATAGATCTTAGAAATATATGTAAATGTTTGTAAATTTATGCACGGCCTACTGTATTACTGTAGCAGTACTTACCTAACAAATCCACATGATACTGTCTGACTAATGACCTCGTTGTATGCGCTGCGATTTTTCTCGTTCCATGAACTTTTGGGCACTATGTACACATGTAAATCAACAAGCTGTAAAAATCAATGCATAAATAATGTCAATAGATTAATTCCTAAATAAATTCCTAAATAGGAAAGGTGATAGCTATAGGGGAAAGGGCATGGACTGGAATGCAATATGCCACAAATTTATCAATAAAAAAAAATAAAATTCAACCTCTCAGTGCTTATCAACCCCTGACCTACTGTAGGCATATAATTATTGTCAAAATATAGTTCCCAAACACACAATTTTTACCCGGAAGGGAGGGCCAAAACATTGTGTAATAAGGTGGGTTTCTTTTAAGATTGGGCATGTCATGAGCAGGCCTCAATATAAGAAATGAAAAGGGGAGGCATTTGAAAGGGGCACCAAATTTATCTGAGGCAATTATGTAATTTTGAATGGAGTCAGAAATTGAGGCATCAAGGCTACTAGGTGGGCATTGAAGGCAATTGCCTTCGATTAATTTGAGCCCTGGTTATGAGAGTAACACATTAACCATTTACAAAAAAATTGAAAAAGGATAGTGGTTACAACAAATCTGAAGTTCCAGCCCTGAATCTAATTAACATTGGCTGAGTGTCCCATCCTCCAACAGTACGATAGCCAGAGGGCTTGGACATGTTTTTAAACTTGTCCCAAGCTGTTGATACGCAATCCATACATAACATCCAGTCCTTCTGGCTGTGACCAAGTCACTAAACCCAGAGTCACAGTCAAGTCACAGACAGTCATAGCTCAAGTCAAGTTAAGTCACATATCAATTTTCCTCAAGTCAAGTCAAGTCAATGCAATAGGTATATAGTCAAGTCAAGGCACTTTGTTTAGGTCAACTGTCAAGTCACTGATTGTGTTAGAGTCACATCAAGTCATTTTGATCATGAAACTATTTGTTTCATGGACTGAAAAATACTTAAAATCATGTTCAGTTTGAAGGTATGGGCATACAGTTTATTTTAGCAGCAGAAATGTGTTTTGCCTCAGTTTACTCTGAAAGTTAGTTTGGCACACGACTTGAGTCATGTCAAGTCAAGTCTCCCAAAAGAGTGGCTCAAGGCAAGTCAAGTCTTTTGTATTTGTGACTCAAGGCAATTACGTCAAGTCTTATGCAACTGTTGCAAGCAAGTCGCAAATCACGTCTTTACTATCACTATCAGTGACTCGAGTCAAGTTAAGTCAAGTCAAGTCTCCAAAAAGAGTGACTCGAGTCAAGTCAAGTCTTTTGAATATGTGACACGAGGCCCGTCAAGTCTTTTGTAACTGTTGAAAGCAAGTCACGTCAAGTCATTGCTATCACTATCAGTGACTCGAATCAAGTCAAGACAAGTCAAGTCTACCAAAAGAGTGACTCTAGTCAAGTCAAGTCTTTTGAATTTGTGAATCGAGGCAATTACTTCAAGTCTTATGCAACTATTGAAAGCAAGTCACAAGTCATGTCACAAGTCATTGCTATCACTATCAGTGACTTGAGTCAAGTCAAGTCTCCCAAAAGAGTGACTCTAGTCAAGTCAAGTCTTTTGAAATGTGAATTAAGGCAATCAAGTCAAGTCTTATGCAAGTGTTGAAAGCAAGTCACAGGTCACGTCAAGTCATTGATATCACTATCAGTGACTCAAGTCAAGTCAAGTCAAGTCTCCCAAAGAGTGACTCTATAGTCAAGTCTTTTGAATGTGAATCAAGGCAATTTTAAGTCAATCTTTTCCAAAGTCTGTTGAAAGCAAGTCAATAGCAATTCATCGCTATATCTGCGACTCGAGTCAAGTCAAGTCAAGTCATCAAAAATTGTAATTTATCACTTTAAAAGTCCAAGTCATTTACTCGAGTCATCAGAAAGAACTGCCTCCAGGAGTACGATTGTCAGATCAACAATAGCTGGGATAAGTTTAATGATTTTAATCAGCAATCAATCCTTGCACTCAAACACACAGCACCTCTGCAAAATGTGAAACCTTACCAATTTTGGAGTCTCCATAGTCTCCTATTCTGAAAGCTTGCCTATGACTACATGTAGTAAACTATATAATCCAAAGAATTGGTTGATCCATGTGTTATGATAGATATAGTATAGTTCTCAAGTTCTTGGATGTCAACCACGCAGCTCATGTTCTTCTATCACACTTTTATGTTTCCAAAATATCCCCAGGACTACATGTAGGCTCTCTTGGTATTGTATAGTTTGTCATGGTAATGCAATGTTTTCCATAGCAACACAGCTAACTACCATAGACCACGCTGATGTGCATACCGCTATAGCAACAGGCTGACAGAATGTTTCAATTAGCAATATTATGAGATGTATCCTTATACAAAAATCAATGAAGGAGAACTCCACATGAAATTAATAAATAATTTGTTTGGAGTCCTCAACCTACCCAAGCCACGCACAGATTATTTCAAATGTTTTCCCCCTATATTGTACAAAAGAGGGGTGGTACAGGTTACAGTGGCGTAACCAGAGGTGGTGGTGGTGGTGGGGTGGGGGGCAGGGGTGCATTTGGCCCCCTGCCAGAAGGCTTGCCCCCCCCCCCCCCCCCCCCCCCGATGCCCCAAATGAAATGACAAACTCTATGTATACATTGTATACCAATGTTAGGCTATGTATACTAAAAAAGGGTCAGATATGCCCCCCACCCCTGATGACATGCCTGTCCCCCCATATACCCCCCCCCCCCCCCCAATCGAAGACCCTAGTTTAACGCTACTGGATGGTTAATTTACCGATCAAGTGCCAAGTTGCGTTAAGTATGTTTTCAGATACGAGTATAGGCCTATCCTTCATTATATTTTAATACTCCGACAAATTAATGTATAGAAATATTTGTAAGGCATTATTAATTAAGAGTCGAAATTCTATAACAAAATCCGAAACTTATAATTTATTCTTAGGCAGTTAATGTACTGAATAAAACAGTGCAAATGTATACTATAACTCAACTTTTCAACAGTAAGTTGTTTTGGTGTTTTGTTTGTGTTATTTATTGGGTGATCTGTTTGCGATTAATCCCATTTCGGGTGATCAATCAGGGAAGCTCCCAATTTGTTCTACATCTCTGACCAACAAGATGTACTACCTTATGATGTGGCGTGACACACACAAATGCTTTGCTTTTCAAATTCTAAAGCCTTTTGGGGAAGTACTGTTAAAAGATAATGTCTGTGCGCATTTAAAAGTTTACTAATTCGCGCGAGGAGCAGCGGATCACACAAATTCCATGCTGCCAATATTTCCAATCTCAAGTTACACAATTGTAACTCCAACGTTTACATTCGCAAAATTTTCATGCTGTGAATTATACATAGGGCAGTATATTGCTGATTCATGACATTTTAGACTCGCGAACATTTCTGGTTTTACAGTATTAATACCCAGCGAAAAAACACACCCATTATATTAGAAATTTGGTGAAACAAATTTCATGCGCAAATTATGAATTTCCGACCCAATTTGTCAGAAAAACGCATACAAAATGTTTACAGATTGTTTGATTTTGTCATTTTTACGGGAAAACAAGGGAGCGGGGGGAAGCGAGACTGAGCGACCTGACCTAAGAGGTCCCTTTGCCTGTTACAACGACGTCCCGTAACTGATGTGCACTGTGGTGTAGTGGATAGCATGCCGGTCTCACGATGCAAAGATTGTGAGTTCGAGCCCCGCTACAGCCAACTTGTTGTATCCTTGGGCAAGGTACTTAGTCTCAATTGCTTCGTCGACCCAAGCGACATTGGGGAGCTGTTAGGGAATATTACAATCTAAGTGCCGATACTGTGTGCGCCGTCGGTAGCCTGGTAAATGAAGCGAAATGATTCTGACGATTTCCTAATGGCAGCAAAAAACAGTGGTTCGGAAGTCACGTATAAATGGTGGTCCCGTGCATCGGAAGAGCAATACCCGAGCACGTTAGAAGGTTACAGGCTCTTTCGTAAAGAGTAGGGGATCATCCCGGTCTGTATCTGTTCACACATCTAACGGACCCCAATGGAAATAAGCCAATAAGCTTATGGGTTATCCAGGGTCGTAGGACTCAAATTATATCAAATCAAATCAAATCAGTACACATGCTCATAACAATTAGCAAGATATAGCCCATGGTTGCCTATTGAAAATCATTTAAAAAAATAATAATAATAATAATAATTTTAAAAATCTGCCTTTTTTACTTCACATTAGGACAAACAAAACATTTATGTTTTGGGCCCGATTGCAAAGCAAGTGCTTGCCATGACAACAATATGATGTGCCCATATGATCTAATTAAATTTTGTCCTCCCCTCGTGAGCATGAATGACTGATCATCCGTGCATTTTTGATTGGTTTGGGAACAATCAATACAATGAGGTTATTAAGATAAATCGTCTTCTTTTTTTGATTAAAAATAATCAATAAGGCTATTTATTATATTAAATTTAATACCGGCATCAATTAAAACGAGGGTATTTTCTTCGCACATTACAATTGTATCAGGATCAACAGTTTTGCCCAACACTGCTAATTTTAATGAATTTCATGAGTTAAAAAAAAATCCCACTTATTTGCAGCCTTTTCTTTTTAGCAGTTAAAGGTAGATGTTCCGATTTTCAACTTGAAGTTTTCTATTCTACATGAAAGGTCATCCTTAAAAAAGTCGTGTTTCAAAGTTTGAGTTGCATAGCTCTAATGGTTCTTATTTTAGACGCACAAGATGCTGTGAACTGTACCCATTGAGTAGTACACAAACTATATCGGTGATTACCACCATTCGCGGTAATTCGACGTTATTTCATCAATTTCTCCGTAATTATACCGATTTAGGCCGTCAAATTTCAGTATGATGATGAGAAAAATACGAGCTTTCATATGATATGAAAATCTCCGTATGTTTGAAAGACTTCTGTGTTACGAAAATGTGATCGGGTCATCTACCTTTAATGTTATAAATGTAACCCAAATTGAAAAAAATTGAAAAAATTGAAATCGTCGAAATAACTTAATTTAATTATGTTCAAAGGTATGGGTTGTAGTTTCATGATATAATTTGGAATTTGACCTAACATTCTCGGTTTGGCTGATTTTGAGGTTGTTGCGGACGTACAGGGCATTTTTGAGTAGAAATCGCACCATGTAAGTGCAATTATTTCCATGAATGAACTACATGTAAGGCAAGTATTACAAATTGATACAATCAATACAACAATGAACATGTGTTATGTATCATACAAAATAGTGACTTAAAATGACCAAAATATTTAAGAATTATTCATTTTGGATTAAATTTGGTACCTTCTGTTGCCGACGTACGCTTCCCAAAAGCTGCTACTTTTAATAACCACTCCGTTCAATACTTTGGCAATGTTGTAAACCATTGTTGATCCATTGAACAGCTTACAGAGAACTTTCTTTAATTTAAAAAAAATCCCCCAAAAAATAATATCTAAGTTGTGCCTCATCGCATAGACCTACGCGCCGGAGCTCATTTCACATACCAAAATGCGCGCGGGCTTCTGAGACAAACCTTCTTTTTTGTTTGGCCTAATCACAAATTGATGCAGGTATACATTTTTGTAAATCGACCTGTCTTAACTTAGAGTGGTTCTGATTGGTTTATTACAAAATGTAAACATTCTTTGTTGTTTGGCCTAATCACAAATGGATGCAGGTATACATTTTTGTAAATCGACCTGTCTATCTTACAGTGGTTCTGATTGGTTTATTACAAAATGTACTCGTATGAATAGCCAATTCAAATGCAGCTTGTAAAATGTTTCACTCCCATCTTTATCAGGGATACAATTATTCTAACAATGTCTCTCATTGGTTCAATAAATGATGTATACCCATCTTTTTAACCAATTAGCCGGTAGTTCCCAGGGGGTTAAATGATTAAATCAACAGTGGTAATTATCACATACATTTGTTTAATTCTCACAACAAAATGATGAACGCAGGTCGTAAATGCAACAAATGAAACGGAAATTAGAATTTTAGTCATAAATGATATTAATAAAACATTAATGAAAATTTATATTTTATGAATATGATTCCTATCATTGATTGCAGAGTGAGGGACAAGCATACATGTAGGGCTTAACGGCGTGGAGTCTGGGCCTACTAAAGGGTACTATCAACCCTTTTTATGAAATTTATCAGCACTGCAACTTTTAAACTAATAATGTAATGTAGGCCTACATAAAAGTATACCATTTTTTAAATGAAATGAGTCGGAGAATCCATTTTTGATATTAAATTTCACAAAAAAATAGTGATTTTTACATTTTTGCCCAAAAATCACTTTTTGGCGCCAACAATTTTCAGACAACCTAACAAAATCAGTTTTTGATTAAAAATTTCACCAAAATCATCTAAAGTCAATTATCTAGGATCCAATTTTTTTTTTGGCTTACAATTTTTTTAGTTTGAAAATATTGACCCAAAAGTGCCAAAAATGTGATTTTTGAGATAAAAAACAAATTGTTGGCACTTTTAGTTATCTCCCTTCAACTAATAGTTGTCGAATAGTATTTCGTCAGTGCGAGCCGCCATTTTGGAATATTTCTATGAACCACAATTCCGTGCGCGTGTAGTCTTAGCGGAACTGTCGCTATGGCAACGGGCAATGGTCGCGAATTTTCGGGGCAAAGTTCACGCTGAATAAGAGGTGGGCAATTCCCACGCGTTGCGGAATGACATTTACACACAAAAATCCACTTTCTTTTGGGTGTAAAACCCAGAGATTTGTAGTTACTCCCCATTTTACAACTTTATTTGATAATAGCGATTGATACTAAAAAAATAAACCTAGGGAAAAAATTAGACTGCGCTTCCAAGTATCCTAATTTGCATATGCAAATTTGCGTTGCGGAATGACGCAGACGAGTGTTTTTTTACATGTTTACACAAAGTGAAAACTCTGTGAACTTTTTAGAGTGTATCATTATTGAAGTTACTTTTTAGAAGGTTTGAACTTGAAGTGTTAGCTAACTGACAAAACTTAATCATCAGCTAGGATTTCTAGTAGGTCATCAAAAAATAAAAGTAGGTGTTGCGGAATGACGTTGCGGAATGACAGTGTGAATTTGTGTGCAAAACTCCATAGAGAAAAGAAAAAACATGTTTTTATGCTTTAATATGCATAAAAAATAAAAGAAAGAGTAATCAGTGGCATTTCATATGTTACAAATTCGTGAATACAAGTAACCCAACTATTTTCACATTGAAATCATCATTTACAGGTAAAGTAGCCATGATTTTGTGATAAAGTTGCCGAATTCAACAGCTTGCACATCAAAGTTGCCTAATTCAGCAAATTATGAGTTTTCATCAATTTTGAAACTTTTTCGAAGTTTAGAGTCCATATTTGAATGAATTATCATAAATAAGGATGACCAAGTACACACAAATATCACAATTTGTGTAAAACTTAATGTTTTACATATTGGCGATGATGTTAATTGCTTATTTTGTCCAATGTTGCTAGACAATTTGCATCGATTTATTAGATGGAAAAGGACCCTACCCAAATATTACACTTAATATTTAAACTTCTGACTACCACCCGCTGGAAGGTGCCTATACAGCATCCTCCAGAGGGCTCCCCATCTCTACCCAGAATGCCAAGCATACTTCCTCTTTCGAACCCATATCTCGCCATAACGAGAATGCACCCTCGCTGTGGGGTGGGCTGGGCCCGGGAAGCAACATTGGACAAAATAAGCAATTAACATCATCGCCAATATGTAAAACATTAAGTTTTACACATATTGGCTCAGATGATGCTTATTTTGGAATCCAATGTTGCTAGACAATTTGCATCATTGGATTCCATCCAGACTGGCACCGAGTACAGGCGGAGGAGCGAGGGTAAATCTCCAATAAACAACAATACCGGAGGTCAGAAGCTTAAATACACGGCTTACCCAAAAGCCGTCTTGACAAAACAAAAAAAGAAAACCAGAGACCCAGAGACCCAGAGACCCAGAGGCCCAGAGACTTAAGAGGGCGAGAAGCCCTCCTTGCACATACCTATCGGATATGTCTTGCTTATGATGTAAGAACCGCTCTGGCAAACTTGGATGCGTCTGCCGGCGGAAGGTCTCGCAGGTAAGTAGAAGAGAATGTTGTGCCCGTCTTCCAAGCGACGGCCTTAACAATCTCCCCGGCTGTCACGCCCTTTGAAAAAGCAGTGGAGCTCGCGACGGCACGAGTGCTATGTGCCGTCGCTCGCCCCTTGACAACGGCCCCTGACCCATGAATGACCTCGCATATCCAGCGTGCAATGGTACGTTTGCAGGCAGCATGATATGGCTTCCGGCTGGTAACGAACAGCTGTTCCGTGTCTCCCCTCAGGAGTTTGGTCCTCCTAAGGTAATACCTCAGCGCCCTGACCGGACACCAGAGTCGATCCTCGCTGACAGAAGAGCCAACCGTAATGTCAGGTAGAAAGATAGGAGAAGCTACGAAAGAAGATCTCTCGTTCTTAGCGAGGAACGAAGGCCTAAAATACAGGGTTGCTCCCGCTCTAGAAAGCGTAAGATGGCCGCCTACCGCCAGGGCATGAATCTCCGAGCAGCGCCGCCCGGAAGCGAGCGCCACCAGGATCACCACCTTATGAGTAAGGTCCTCCAGCGAGGCTGACGATAGGGGCTCAAAAGGAGGACCCTTCAGATAGTTAAGTAACGTATTAAGGTCCCAAGCCGGAACAAGCTTACGAGGAGGGGGACGCACGTTAAACATGCCATTCAAGAGCTGACGGATGGCGTCTGACTCGGCTAATGAGGAACCATCCGGGAAACCTAAGTGTACAGCTTGAATGGCGGACTTGTAATTCCTAATCGTGCCAGACTGAAGTCCAGAATGGAAACGCTCTGTGAGGAAATCCGCGATCATGCTCACAGGGGCACGCAGTGGATCACAACCTTTCTTGTTGCACCACGCAAAGAATACTCCAAGGCGAGTTGAGTAACTGCGGTTGGTTGATGGCCTGCGACCGGAGGCCGCCAGTCCGGCAGCGTCTCGTGAAAAACCGATCTCACGGTAACGTCGCCGGACAATGGCCATGCAGTCAACCGCAGGAACTCTGAACCCGGAAAGGGGTTGCCCCTGTGACATAGTACTAGGTCTTGACTGACTGGAAGGAACCTTGGTGGACCCATCAGAAGGTCCACCAGAGGACGGAACCACAGCTGGCTGGGCCAGAAGGGAGCCACCAGGATCACTTGACACTTCGTCCTCTCGATCTTCTGGATCACTCTGTGAATTTGAGACAGAGGAGGGAAGGCATAAGCTATGAGCCCTTCCCAGGAGATCGAGAAGGCGTCGGTCGCGTGAGCCTGGGGCTCCCTGTACCGCGAGCAGTACCTCTGGGTCTTCCTGTTGTCTGAGGTGGCGAACAGATCTATGACAGGATGGGCAATCACCCTGAAGATCTGTTGCGCCACCTCGTGATTGAGAGAACTCCGGGAGGGGTTCCTGACCGCCCGATCTCTGGACAGGTTGTCTGCCAGGACATTCGCCATACCCGCGATATGGCAGACAACCAGTGAGATCTGGCGGTCGAAACACCACTCCAGCAACACTAGTGTGTGTTTGCAGAGTAGTCGTGAGTGGGTACCCCCTTGCTTGTTGAGGTACGCCACCACAGTAGAGTTGTCCGTTTGGACTCGTACTCGACACCCCGTCAACCGCTGAGCAAAGGCCTGGAGCGTCTTGTGGACTGCCCACAGCTCTAGCAGGTTGACGTGGGCCTCGGCCTCCGTCGGAGACCATTGACCTTGAGCTTGTGCCCCCTCGTAATGTCCCCCCCCCACCCCCAATGTGATGCATCGGTTGTCACCGTGCACGAAGGAGGAGGGAGGGGAAACACCACCCCCACTGACACATTGTGTACCGACATCCACCACCCCAGTTCCACCTGTATTCCGGGTGTCACCGGAACTATGTGGTCCAGAGTGTGGACTGAAGGCTTGTAGTGGGATAGAAGGTGCAGCTGTGTTGGTCTCATGTGAAACCTGCAGTTGGGAACTAGGTCTACTAGGCTGGCCATCAAACCCAGCGCTCTCAGCCAACAGCGTGCTGGAGCGTTGTTCTGGGCCCGGAGCTGAGATATGCACGTGACGAGGGACGTCACTCGCTCCGGTGAGGGCCGAGCCCGGCCTTGAACCAAGTCCAACTGAGCTCCCAGATACGTAGGTGTCTGGGTCGGGATCAAGCATGACTTCTTGAGATTCACGAGAAACCCCAAGTTGGTAACAGTGGACACCACTAGATTGGTATGGAGTATAGCTTCCTCGTACGACCGGCTGTAGATCAGCCAATCGTCCAAGTACTGGCATATGTTGACGCCTAATCGTCTCAAATGCTCCCCCACCGCTGTGACCACCCGTGTAAAGACTCTGGGGGCGGTCGACAGCCCGAAAGGGAGGCATCTGAAAGCGAACGCCCGGTGCTCTATCTGGAAGCGCAACCACTGCTGATCCCCCTTGTAAATGGGAATATGCAGATATGCGTCCTTCAGATCGAGCACCGTGGTCCAAGTACCCTTGATTGGACACTGTAAGACCTGTCTGAGCGTCTGCATCCGAAAATGCTTTGGCTTCATGTATGCGTTCAAAGGCTTGAGGTTGAGGATCGGCCGCCATTCTCCGGACTTCTTCGTGGTGAGAAAAAACGAAGCCCAGAACCCCCCCGGTAGATCGGGGGGGATGGGGAAAATGGCGTCCTTTCGCAACAACTCTGCTACTTCGTTGAGAAGGACGTCTCTCTTCGCCCCTTCTCTCGGCACTCGCGTCACCCGTTTTACCGGGCGTCGCGGAGGCCTTGAAGTAAACTCCAATCGGTATCCTTCCTGAATTATACCTGTGACCCATTTGCTTGACGTGACTGCCCGCCAGTTGCTGGCGAACTGGCTCAGTCGGCCGCCCACGGGTGGGTATACCACCGGTGGAACGGTCCGCGCCTGGGCTGGCGACGGACCTGCGGCCGCTGGCACGTCAAACCCCCTTCTTTGGCCCACGGCCTTTACGACCCTTGGGCTTGGGGCCGCCTTTGCTGGCCTTCCCTCCGGGTTGGCTCGGCTTGGGCGGGGGCTTAGTGTCACGCTTCTTCTTCTTCTGTTTCTTGGCCTTAGGAGGCGGCTTGGGTGTGTCGGACCTAGCTCTCTTGCGCTTCGGTCTCTTCACCTTTGCCTTGGTCTTGGCGAACCCGGCTTGCAGAGTCTTGCTCTGCTCCACCTGGGTCGCGACCCTCTCCACGACTGCCTCGAGCTCACCCCCAAACAAGGTGGGAGCTGTCATAGGCACTTCATTCAGACCAGCCAACAGAGGTTCTGGGAACGATCCCGCTAGAAACAGTCCAGCGTTAGAACGCCTAAGGGCAGTGAACCGCGCCGACAGCCGCATGGATTCCTCCAAAGAGGTGGCCGCCAGCGCTGCACTAAAATGGATGGCTCGTTTGATAACCTCCATGTCTGTGCTAGCGTTAGCATGGTTCATAGCCATCAGCTGAAAAGCACCAAGTCTCGACAGCAATCTTGCATGCATGTCCAAGTCTTGCATGTGATCTTCCCAGTACGGAGAGAACGCCCTCGCCGCCCGAGAATTCGGGAGGAGTTTGGCCACGTTCTCATCCATGGGAGGGACTCTAAAGATGGCCTCAAAGTCCTCCTCAGCTACCTTGAGTAGACTTGAGACTCTATGTCCCGGGGCTGCCGTCCAAGGCAAGTGGCTAGTTCCCGCACCAGTTGGAACCCACCTCTCACGGATAAGGCTCGGAAGTTTCCAACCGTCCTGCACGGGTTGGTGACGACCCAGTCCCCCCAGAGAAAGCACTCCAGGGTCAACCGGTTCAACCACCAGCCTGGTCAAGCCCAGCGTCTCCGCTAGCTCGTCCGTGGCTCGGCCGACCTGCTCTACTGACAAGTCGCCTATACCCGCCCGTGAGCTGATTGGAACAGCGCCCTCGGATGACTCCGACCCCGATGAGGACTCAACGGCATCGTCTGACGATGCATCGCCCAAATCAGAATCTTCCTCCTCCAGCTCGTGTGACGCACCGGCCTGCGGCTCGACACTGTCAACCCCATCGGGACAAGACAACGCGGAAGGAGGGCGAGACACCGTGTGTGGAGCTCCTGACGAGCCTTGCGGCCAGCCAAGGTAAGCCTGACCTGACCCCATGCCGTGCATAGGATGTGGACTTGGGCCCTGCCAGTACGGTGTGTACGCGGGCGACCAAGGCGGCCAAGCTCCCTGAGGCATCCCATAGGGGTAGCTACCGCTACCTGGGGGGCCTTGGGACATGCCTGCCCACTGCTGATTAGGAGCCTGTGCAAACATTTGCCCAGGCCACCCGCTCGGTTGTGGAAGCATGTTCTGAGACGGCAACGTAGCCTGATAATGAGCCTGTCCAGGGACGTTCAAGAACGCCGCGTGGTTGGGTAACGGCGCAGCCTGCCCTATAGGCTGCTGCACATTACCGCCAAACACAGGTATCGCCCCGCTCGCCGAGCCGTACGGCCCGGCGCTAGCTACCGACCCCCCCCCTGTTACGGGAGAAGGACGTCCGCCATCGCCTGCGGTACAGGTTCGTACCGCTGCGGTGGCATGACCTACCCCCTCAACGACACCCAAGGATGCCGCTGAAGAAGCAGTGTAGCTAACCCGCCCAGCTGTGCCCGAAGGCACTGCCGTGGCGTGAGCGGATCTCCCCCCTTGCGAGGGTGGATCCTGTGTCACACAGGCCGACATAATCGGCAACTCCTGCGTGCTAGCTAGTGCAATACTAGCCGGCGAGCTGACCAACGAAGCGTTGGCCAACAGCGCAAGACCGTCACCCTCAGCCTCTGGCACCAGCGTCAAATGCCTGGTACCATCAGAATGGGTGGTGCCAGTCCCGCCTGGCGACAAGCTTGCGCTCGTCACCGTGGCAGGACCGACTGGTACGTGTCCAGGTTTCCCCGGTCTCGTACCGCCCAGGTGGAGCAGTCTTCCAGTACAGCTGGAACCGTCACCCGAGCCTTCAGCCACCTTACTGGCTGGGGCCGGAGCCCCGCTAGCACCCATGTGTACGGAGTCGCCACCACCACGTGGTGTTGAGTCCATACGGGTACCCTTCCCTACCACACCACTCACCTTATCGGACGATTGCTGAACACCTAGTCCTGTCACTGTCTGCATGTGTATCAGCGCCGCTCGTCCCGCCTCAATCGAGTCCCAGTGCTGCGTCTGAAACCCGCTGCACATCTGGCATTGATTGGACTTACTGCACTGTCGGTGACGGAAGCACCAGGGATGTGGATCCCATGCCATGTTCTGCACGCCACATGACGCCATAGAACAGCGGCGCTTACTCATGATTACTGCGGGACTTACAGGCCCGAGCAGTACAACAAGATATGGTAGAACACACGGTCCTATATAAAAATCACACAGACACAGTAATATATAATGTATATATATAACAGCTCTATACGAGCGTAGCTCTTTATGAGCGGTGGCTATGAATAATACACACGGACACGGTAAATAATGTATATATATGACAGCTCTATACGAGCGTAGCTCTTTATGAGCGGTGGCTATGAATAATACACGCAAATATATATATACAACGATATAATTAAATATCTATACGATAGGCCTATGACACTGCCGTACCCTCCTGAGCGGCGAGGCTGTGTTAGCAAAGTACCTATGGGAGACCTATATAAGATAACTATAAAATAGGTCTTAGATAATACCCAAAGGAGACCTAAAGTAGGACTACACTCAAGAAAACCGGAGAGATCTAAGTCAAATAAATAGTGAATGAACACTATAGCCGGTAGAACGACGATACTAATCTAAACTAAGATATGTATACTAACGTCGCTAAATTTAGAAAAGGCTAAGATTTCTTACCTTCTTTCCACCTGGCACAACTTAGCTCGCTCGACAATCAGCGAAAAACCGGAACCAGCAGCGGACGAACCCTGAGGTATTACCTGAGAACTCCCACGGCGGAACGTCTATTGCACGCTGGAAACGCTTTCCCCCCAATTATTATGAAAAACCCGAGTGAATTTGAATAACCTGATAAATATAAATATAGGGACTAACGACAGCAGGGGAGACACAAAGCCACACCCGTTATCAAGACTTACACTCTTTCACTGATATCACCTGTATAAGGAAAAAGAGTCAAAGTCAGCACCTATACCAAGCTATCCTGTATGGAGCTATGAACGACATAATGAAGCCCAACGTCATATATCTGACAAGGCGTCAAGGATATCTCTGACATAAACCTATGTCAGAAATAACCCCCAACCTACGTCACACCTGACGTGTAAAAACCCACGTTCGACAACACTGTCAACGTGAGGGGCCTACCTACGTCAAACTTTGACGTAGACCGGCGTCATATCTAATGATGAATATCAAAACTGACGCCAGACTGACGTACAACCTACGACTAATAAACGTTATACCTGCGTCGTGATGAACGCCCCCGCGTATCATCAAAGTGACGTAACCCATATAACACAAAATGGACGTAGGGACGCCTATGAATGCCTCGACTTGTTTTTATAAACAAACAATGCCCGAGGGATTCATAGGGGAACATAGTAATGGACCTGAGAATAGACTCAGGCTCCCCCCACACATGTCGGTAATGGTAGCGACTAGTCTTTTTCTTATTAGAAAGACACACCGCTGCCCCGACAGACTCGAAGTATATTGCAACTCCGAGTGAATAATTAGATCCACGATCTTAACATCGTCCCTGAAAATCCCACCCGTTGGAAACCAACGCCTTAGGATACGGGGGATCTAAAAATGAAGGCCGGCCAAGACCACCCCCTTCTGGGGTGGAAACGGACGGCCACCTTCCTAACTGAAAAACTAAAACAGCCAGGAGGCCAGGAGGGATGTGTAAGTTACTCGCAAAAATAGTAAACAACATGCTCATACTATTCCAACTAGAGCGAGTAACAAGGGGATGGAAGTCAAAGGAAGGAAGTATCAAAATTCGGAACCTCCGAATTCTGCTACCCCCGCACATGCGAGCGCACATGGCCAAAATCGCGGGAAAAACGGGAGTTAAAACCAGCGGTTTTATCTCCCGAAATCCCACGGACAGGCTCCTAATTGACTCCAGGGCTAATAACATACCCGTGGTAGGAATATTAGACAATCCTGGCCTTAGTGGCAGGCCTAAATTTCATTCTAAAAAGGAATCTCGGGAGAGGAAAATATAAACATGACCTGTATTGGCGAGACCCGATTCGAAAGAGGAAGTATGCTTGGCATTCTGGGTAGAGATGGGGAGCCCTCTGGAGGATGCTGTATAGGCACCTTCCAGCGGGTGGTAGTCAGAAGTTTAAATATTAAGTGTAATATTTGGGTAGGGTCCTTTTCCATCTAATAAATCGATGCAAATTGTCTAGCAACATTGGATTCCAAAATAAGCATCATCTGAGCCAATATGCTCAATAAATTGCCTAAATATAGGGATTAATACCTTTGTCATTCCGCACCGTCATTCCGCAACACGTCATTCCACAACGCTCGTTAGGGCTATTAATTAATTAACAGGATTTTCCACACAAAAATTGATCATTGTGAAGCATTTCAATTGTGTGCAGAGAAAAAATAGTTAAATGAAAATAGGGTACATTTTTTTTCTTGCTATCCTAAAAAAATGACTTTTGCGTTGCGGAATGACATGAGATTATGCAATGCATACTAATTACCTGGATTAACGAGGCTAATCGGCCGTTGACATTTATTTAAACATCATACCTATGTGTCTAAAAGATAGGGAATAAATAAAAACAAGCCTTTTCACTGATTTTGTAAGCTGCAAATATGCAAATTTATGCTAATTAGCTAGTTTATACATCAAAAAACATAGTATCGCTAAACAAACTAAAAATTCCTGAACTTTGGACTCTTGCCTACATTATAGGCATAGAATTAAACTTTGGATGCACATTTGAAATTTTGGCTATTTGGTTGACATTGCTTGGAATTGCCCAGGTCACCAAACTTTTTAGCTACGATCGGCTCGGAGCAAATTGATTTTAAAGTCAATGGGTAGAAAATCGGTGTGCGCGGACATGGGGTTTTAAAATAGACCCAGGGCTTTTTTCCTTCGAGGACATAACTTCGTAAAAACACCCCTAATTTTTGGAAATCGCGGACATAGCTTCCAAAAACACCACTATTTTTGGAAATCGCGGACATTAAACGTCCGCAGAATGTCCACGACCACGGACATGGTAAAAAACACACCTTTTTTTGCGATTTCTGGAACGATCATGCATACCCAAAGTCAATGTTGACTGAAACCACCGGGGCAGTTGCACACCTAACTAAAACTTTAATAACTGTTCCACTGAATCCGTGGCGTAGCTAGGTTTTCATATTGGGGGTAAGGGGGGGGGGGGTGACAAAATAAAAGTGAACCGACGAGGACTTTGACCATGGGGTGTTGTGACGTGGTGTCCCCCCAACTGGAACCGAAAAACAAACATTCGATAACCGACAGTGCTAATCTCAACCGACATTGCCACTTTCGACTGACACAACTCTAATATTGGGGGGTGGGGGTCCTGGTGATTCATCGAAGATTGGCTATTTATTTACTCATTGTTTGTTTAGAGTCTGTTTATTACATTTTGTAATTTTATAATTGTTTTGAATTGATGTAAATATATGATGCTATTATTTTCATGGTTACATATTATTATGTTGTCCTCAAGGGGATTTCCCCAACTAACTTGAGGACGCCACCCCTGGTTGTTACACTTCATTCTTTTCACAGCATTGTATTGTACCTACAGTAGGTATTCCCAAACAATACAGTAAACATTAAATTGAATATTAAAAAAATAATCTGAAAAACTACACTGGCCACACCCTCGCTAGAACTATCCTCCACCCCCGGCACCTCCTCATCCCATTTTATCTATTTGTTCCCACACAAATACAAATTAAATAATTCTTGCACAAAAATGAGAAAATGAATTAACAGGAATTGTGCATACATGTATTCTGGACTGATCATCACCGGGGTTTTCCCCATCACAATTTGTAACATGCACGAGAGTGCCGAATTTGGCAGATTTTCACCAAAACAATTGCGCCCCCATCTCTCGAGCGCTGCAAGCTATGGATATGGTTTATTCGCGGTTTGGACTTGTAATATTTACCTTCAATCAAAAAGACCACCTTTCCTCAAAACCCAGATAAAACCATCAAAGTTGAAGTTCAAAATCGTGTTTGTAATTTCAGCAAGGTAGGCTATAGCCTAACTCCGATAATCGATTAATCAAACTTATGATGAATGCTGTGGAGTGTCAATGAACTTTGTGATTATTTATGTACATTTCGATGAATGAAACCAGGGCTGTCAACTCTCCCGCACTCTTTCTCCCGCACTCCCGCCTGCCGCCTAGCATATAAAATCTCCCACCTCCAAAATCAATTAAAATGTTTATCAACGCGTTTATTTCCTTCGCGAGATGCTAACACTTTCCGATCACAAACATACTTTTACGGAATCACAGGATTTACTATTTACAGCCTGTCGCCTACGACTACGTTCATTTGCTTTACCTTGTGGACTGTGCGATTTTTTGACTGTGCAATTTCTTTTTTGACCGTGCAAAAAAAAATTACCCCCCCCCCCCCACCTCCCCCACTTACTTGAAATTCATGAGGTGACTGCCAAAAAAAATGAGCTACCTTTTAATATTTTGTTGTTGGTACACTTTGGCCATCATATTTGTAATTTATATATTGTATCTCTCCCTCCAGCAAATCCCAAAAGTTGACAGCCCTGATCAGGCTGATGAAAGTTGAAACACTGTTTTTTGTAGTCCGAGGTGGCTCAGACTCGTTCCGATACGATCAGTCATCTACTCTCCACGCTAGTGGGAGGAACGACAACACGTACGCTACGTGAACGAGCTATGTTTTTTGTTGCAGAATATGTACATGTGTAATTAATCAATTTAAATAGTGACGTGGTAGCGTTTTTGGATGCGGGCAGCAACAGGAAACTCAAAATTGATTGTGAAGGGCCATAATATAACCCTAACCATGGACTAATTAAAGTCCATGCCCCAACCAAGAGAAATCAGCTGCATTTTTAATTTTTATATAGTTTGCCAAGCGTTTGCCTGCCCTCTTGTTTACTGTTTTTTTTATTGAAAAAACAATTGCCTAAAATTAGTCAATCAAAGAGAGCCTTACAATTTTTAAAAGAAAACTTGCTTATAGCAATTGGGAAAATATTCCAAAGACTATATTTCGAAATGAAATATTACACTACAATAACTTCTCTGCCACAGCCAACAAACATTGATGAATTTGCATGGGAAATCAATTAATTATTATCACCAATCATTTAAAAACTAAAGTTTTGTACAAACCTGTTCTGAAGTGGGCCTAGTGAGAGGCCTTCTTCTCGGCAAATCAGTTGACATTATACCACTGTCAGGGTAGTCCAGTTGGCTTATGTTGGAAACAGACTAATAAACAATGCCATGAATTACAATCTTACTCGAGTAATTAACGTAAAACAATGAAAAATGTGACATTTCGATAGCATTATTCACACATGACTGGTATCGTCCGTCTCCATATCAACAAATAGACACAATTTGCCCACAGAGGGCGTTAAATGGTTCATTTCACCTACACCAGGTAGTGCTGGACGTCCGCCTGCTTTTCTTGTTTTATGTATTCTAACAGGTAGTCATGGCGGTTCCTGGATTTTAGCAGTTTGCAGTTTCTCGAAGCTCGAAATTAGCTTAATTAGGTCTGAAATTGAACTTTAGACCAAAATAAGAAGTTTGTTAATGTTATCTTAAAAATCCAAGGGAAGGAAAACTCAGGCGGGGTGTGCCGGGGGGGGGGGGGGGGGGGGGGGGGGGGGGGGGAGGGGGGGGGGGGCATATGAATTTCTTGAGTCCATTTCTGGTAGCTAACAGGACCATTTAAATATGGCCATTTTACATACACAGTATAATGTAGATGGCTGATTAACCTTTATTGACTTTTGTACTACTGTTGACAAAGGTTGAGAACGCTAAATCAATATACACTCTTTTGTGTATTCCCGCGATCCCCTACACACAAAACTTAGAAATGTCCAATAAATTTTAAAGAAGTCAAACTATTTTCAATATAGTTTCACCAGATTAACTCCGTTTATAATTTAAAAGATAGGGTTGGAAAGAAGAGGACTTCAGCTTTCCATCTAAGTGAATTTGGTAAGATACCAGACAGGTCTTAGGTATCTTTTTATGTGAGACAAAATTGATCTCCGAATTTGTGGGGAATTTGTTTTCAATCTCCGATTCTGCAAAATGAGAAACAGTGATCTAAACGTCAGTACAAAATGACGGAGGTTAATATTAACCAATCAGCATGAATTTAACAGAGCCGACGGATAAGCATATGCTTATGAATATTAAACAAGGTCTAAAAATTCGGGATGAGGGCGTTTGGAGTTACAATTGCGTGCATCAGGGAGAGAAGGACCATTTTCTTAAATCGTCCATTGATTGCGCTGTGAAACAGGACAACTAGTGGTTGTAATAAATTAATAGACGGCGTTTCTCAGTTTTTAAATAATAAGAAAACATTTTCATAAAATGTAAAAGGCTTAAAGCTTTATTTTAAAACAAGGTCTAATCTCGTACTCCTAGAGGTTAAAAAGTTACAATTTTTTAACCATGAAAATCGTATGGTTTTTGACCATAATTTATCAAAAAGGCTATGCATAGTCATGTTTGCGCTTAAGTTGCCACATGAAATTCATATGGGGGGGGGGGGGGGCTGCATCGTTCTTGGAGGGCGGCATATCCATATCGGTGCCCCTCCCAAATTTGGTGGGGTCAGTCGATCGATTTTGAACAGATCGTCCATGTCATGTTCAAACCCGAACATTTGCACGCTTGGATTTATACTTGATGCTGTGCGACATCTTGCAGTAAGTTACACTCGCTCCAAAAAGAACACCCCCATACCATAAACAAAGAAAAAAGTACCCCCCCCCCCCCCCCGCCCCAAGGTAACAAGAGTGAATGAAGCTCCAAAAGGGGCTTATTAAAGGCATATTATGTGATATTTTCCAGGGAGCGCCCTTTAGTCATGATTTATTTTTAGAAAGTAGATTTTCTTGCAGATATTACATTTCTGATAAAATCAAGACTATTCTGAGTTACAGAGCGATTTGATTCCTATTACTTCAAAATCGTGGTTTAAAGAGAAAGAATAACTTTCAAGTAGGCCTATCATCAGTGGCGGATCCAGGATTAAAATTTACGGGGGGTGGGGGGGGGGGGGGGGCTTACCAAGACCTTTTTTTTTAATTGGTACCCCAAAAAAATCGTAAGTTCCCAATTTGTTTGGCCGCCCCAGCTCGTGAAATTCTGATATGTGGGGGTGATGGGGTGCCCAAAAAGAAAATCGTAAAAATGTGCCATTTTTTTTTGGCCGCAAGCTCGTGAAATTTTTCAGGATTTTGAAGTAATTAGGAATCGTATCGCTCTGTAACTCAGAATACATTTATGATTTATGATCAGAAATGTAAAACTGCAAGAAAATGTGTCTAAACCGAATCATGAATAGAGGGCGCCCCCTGGAAAAGATCACATAATAATGCCATAAGCAAGATGAATCAACCACTAACATATTTACTGATCTTGGACAAGACATGAAAAACGAAGTATTGTTTCAACAGTGAAAGTTATTATTCAAGTTGCTTAAAAGGGCGTAGCAAGAGGCAGTGTTCAAATTAAATAAATCTGGGCTTGAATAATGAAACATTGTAACTATTACACGCGCAGCGCAAAAAAAATGGCATTTTTAACATTTAAAAGGTGCAGTATGAAGTATTTAACGCGTACCCACATAATTTGGTGTGGTTCGAGACCAATTATAATGTTGAAACCTGTAGAAAGAATGCGCGCAAAGCTCAACCCCAAGTTCGAAAACAATTATTTTGTTTATCAACAAAGTAAGTTCATTTCTATATTAGCATGATTAGTGATTAAATTGTTTTGTTTACAAATCCAAATATCTACTCACATGACTAGACAGTTTCGTCTTCCCGATCGGAAGACTTCATCGGTAGTGACTGGATCCACTTGTTTTTCCCGCGAGATTTACTTGCACTCTCGGTCCCAGGAAGCTCAGGTGTTGTTAACAGTGGATCGTATACATGATTTAGAGAACAAATACCCTCGTCGCGGTTGATGATTTTGGCCCCCTGCCTTCGTATCCAAATGGATTCTCTTATCCAACGCTTGTGTTTGTCAAAGTCTTTGTCAAGGATTGAAGCCCCGTCCCAGTCGATTGTGTGATTCTCTTGTGCTATATGTGGTCTGTGACAGCTGATTTATGTTGTTCCGTCGTAGAATCTTTTCTGTTGGCTCTCGTGAACTTCTTGTTGCTTATTTTTTTGGCATCTTTCTTGTGTTCGTTAAGCCTTGTTCCAAACAGACGGCCTGTCTCACCGACGTAGGCCTTGTCGCAAGAGTGACAAGGGATCTTGTAAACACAATCGCTGGTCTGTATAGCGTGTCACGTTTGTCTTTGGGATGCACTTATAGCCGTTTAAGTGTGTTGTAGGGTTTCATTGCAGTCTGGATGTCGTATTTCTTAAAGGATCTTTGTAGTCTTTCGGACACACCTTGGATGTAGGAGATAACCACCATGATGCCATTACTCACTTTGGTGTCATCCTTTTTCTTGGCTTTCTTTGTGATCTTGTCCTTCATCTGTTGTTGTACTCTTTTGAAAGCCCAGCTGGGGTATCCACACCTTACTAAAGCTTCTTTGATCCTTTTTTCTTCTGCAATCTTGTCTGGTTCTTCTGTGACAATTTTGTTCTTTCTGTCAAACAGTGGTCGTATAACTCCCAGTTTTTGATGTAGAGGATGTTGAGACGAGCAGTTTAGGTACTGGTCCGTGTGTGTCTTTTTTCTGTAGATTAATAACTTCACAGAGCCATCTGCTTTTCGGACAATGAGGGTGTCGAGGAAAGGTATCTGTCCATTGTCTTCCTCTTCATGTGTGAACTTGATGTTACCCGTGTCGTCTATTGTGTTCAGGTGGTCTGTTAGTTGTTGTGTTGTGTCTTTCTTGATGATCTCGATGATGTCATCTACATAGCGCTTCCACAGTTTTGGTTTACAAGTGATGGGTGCTGTAGCGATAGCTTCCTGTTCTAGCCATTCCATGAACAAGTTAGCAATGATGGGGCTGACAGGACTGCCCATGGCGGCACCGAACTTCTGCTTGTAGACGTCTCCTCGAAATACGAAATAGGTAGTAGTTAGCACAAATTGTAGGAGCTCTATTAGGTCGTCTGTGTTGAGTTTTGTTCTGTTTTTGAGTGTGACGTCCTTCTCCAATCTTGCCTTGATGATTTCCAGCGTCTTCTCGATAGGAGTATTGGTAAATAAGGCTATCACATGATTAGTGTTTTATCAATGTATGAAAATATGACTAAAGTAATTAAATGGCGTCTTTTGCTCTCAAAAAGATCAGCAGCATTCGCAGATATCTGGACAAATCCTATACTGAGAAACTCATTCACTCTTTCATTTCTTCGCACTTGGATAATTGCAATACTCTCCTCATTGGCCTTCCTGACAAGGACACCCGAAAGTTCCAACGCTTACTAAACTCTGCCACCCGCCTTGTCGCTTTCTCTAGGAAACGGATCACATCGCACACACACCGATTTTGTTTGACATGGTTGCCTGTCCTCCACCGCATCAATTTCAAAGTTCTTTTACTCACATATACAACTCTTGCTGGTATGCCACCTGTCTGACATATTACATCCGTACATTCCCACAATCGCTCAGAGTGCAGCTCCAGCAGCCTTACAATGCCCTGTTCCTCGGACGACCTATACGGGGAGAGACCCTTTTCTTGCATGGCCCCAAAGCTCTGGTATGCCTTGCCAATTACCATCAATAATGCCACACTGTTATTCCGGTTGTGTAAAACCTTACACAACTTGTGTCAAATTGTACATAAACCCTGTTAAACACGAACCTAGTGAACCGTTGCAACGGTTCACTGAAAGCCAAACTAGAAAAGGGAGTCCAGCATATCGTCGGTCTCATCACATACTGATCTATTCGAGAGATTATGAATTTTTGAGAAAATCGGTTTTTAGTAATATTGTATCGTGCTCTTTCAATAACCCAAGTTTTTTATAGACCTCAATTCTGTTTAATTAATGAGATATAAGTCCTTGAATTTGGTGTATTTGCTGTTTTTTTACATTTCAGCGTTTCACATATAGCGCTATTCCATATAGAATAGGATATAACGTGGACGACACATCACGCTATTTGAACATCGCAAATTTTACGCGTTTCACATACAGATCTATTCCATGAGCTATTTGAACATCGCAAATTCTACGCGTTTCACATACAGATCTATTCCATAGAGATCTATATGCGTTCTATACGAGAATAATGAAAAACAATATTTTCACATACAGAGCTATAAGTTTGGTACCATTTTAATCAATGTTATTCAAAAGATTAGCACACAAAAATGACATGAATAGAAAGAACCAAGGGTCCTCTTCATGTATATATTCTATCTAGGAATATTGGTTAAGAAATAAGCAAGTTTGAAGCCAAATCTGACGACAGGATTTTCAATCTCGATTTTCTCGAAAAGCGTGTTGCGTCGAACAGATCTGTATGTGATGAGACCGACGATATGTCAATATCGACTCCGTTTAGAGAGTCACATAACTCCCTTGGAGAGTCAACATTTACTGACTCCTTTGGAGAGTCATGATGGATGACTCTTCAAGAGAGTCTTGTGACTCTTCAAATGGAGTCAATATTGACATGAGTCACATTAGGCTGGACTCCCTTTCGAGAGTAACAATGACTCCAACTTGCTGGACTCTCTTGGGCGTCATCTCAGGGACAGACGATGGACCCCACAGACAAGAGTTTAGAAGACCCCTCTTTGGAGTCTACACATCCTTATAGGAGTCCAGCATGTCTTACATGTACTCTCTTGGGTGTCATCAGACACAAGATCCTAGCCAAAGGGCCGGGAAGCGATAACTTTTAACAGCGGCCGCGATGTTTAGATCACGTCGTTTTCCGCCCCAGGTAAATTGTGCCCATTATTGGACCAATATTGGTTGCCAACATGATGCCAATTGAAGAGCGCCAATGTAAAACCAATATTGGTCCAATATTGGTGACCAAGAGAATGCTAATGCCATTGGCACTCTCTTGGTAACCAATATTGGGCCATTATTATGCAGTTCGAATCTTCCGTCCTATACTTGCAATGCATTAGTAAAGACCTATTATTCTGAACATTATGTCACTGGAGTGAACTTGGCCAGACCAATATTCTTCCAACTTGGTCAGTTGGTTATCTGCCTTTTTAACACATTTAAAGTTTACGTATGAATCCACTAAAAGTAGAAAATAATGAAAAGTAGAAAATATAATAACTCTCTTGTTCTTTTCATCTGTTTGACATTTCAGACGTTGTCGTCATTCGCTTGACTACCATCATTGAAATACCTACGGGTTATTATTTATGACGACAACATCGTAAACTCTGAGTAACATTATCCACCGACCACCGTCGATCACTGACTAAACATGCCTGTGATCGAGTGCCCCTTCCCGGAGTGCGCCTACAACACAGGTGACGTGGATGCACAGCTCGCCCTGGAGCTCCTAAAGATACACGGCCTGGTCCACGCGAATATAGGCGCCAAACCCACCCACACTACAGCAAGGGTCGAGAAAGTCAACCGACCTGTGCTAGCCGCGGAAGGTACGTCCGAGGACTGGAATTACTTCCTCACACGGTGGGCGGACTATGAAGAGGCAACCGAGATAACAGGAAAAGCCCGAATCCTACAACTACCTGAGTGCTGCGACGATAAACTCCGTCGGGACCTGACCCGCACTGCCAGGGGCTCACTCACAAACAAGAGCAAAGAGGATGTCCTAATGCTTATGAAAAACCTAGCAATCAGATCAGAAAATCCCATGGTGACACGCGCAACAATGCAACAGGACCATGATGAACCAGTTCGTGCCTTCAGCGCCCGCGTCCGTGGACAGGCTGACACATGCCAGTACACCGTCCCATGCCCAGATTGCGGAAAGGATGTTGACTATACTGAGCCCATGATCCGGGACATCGTCAGCCATGGCCTCGCGGACAAAGACATCCAGCTCGATCTTCTTGGAGACAAAAACCAGTCTCCCTCCCTCGAAGAAGTCCTGCAGTTCATTGAAACAAAAGAGTCCGGGAAACGATCAGCACACCAACTTGTGAACGCACACCACACCGCAGCGGCCAGCAGCTCATACAAAAAGCAGCAACGGGGACCAGCTAAAGATCGCGCACAGAAACCACAGACCCAGACTGGACAGCCTCCTAAACCTGGCGACACATGCATATACTGTGGAAAACATGGCCACGGAGCTAAGGCCCCCACGCGAGTTCGCAGAACGGAATGTCCCGCCTACGGCCAGATATGCGGAAAGTGCAACATCAGGAACCACTTCAGCTCTGTCTGCAGAGGCGGCCGAAGCAACGACAATACCGCCGCCGCATCGCAGGAGGATGCCGAGTTTGGAAATCTCTGCGGCATTCACGACATCTTCCACAACCAGCCCCGAACCAGTTTGGGCCACAGCACCAGTGCAGCCATCACCCTGGACCACCATGTGCACGATCAACTCTCAAATGCCTGGCTCAAGCACTCGTCCATGCCCCAGCCGTATATCACTCTGTCTGCCGGCGTCAATCGCGAAGACTACAAAGCCCTTGGCGTCCTCATAGCAAGAGACACTGGGCCCACCCCCATCAACTGCATGGCCAACACAGGATGCCAGAGTTGCCTAGGAGGAGTGCAGATCCTGTCTCAACTAGGATTAAACAAAAGTGATCTACTCCCAGTGACAATGTCAATGCGCGCCGCCAATAACGATGGTATCAACATCGTCGGAGCAGCCCTGATACGCTTCACAGGTCGATCGCCGGATGGGGAGGCCCTCACAACCAAGCAGATGGTATACATCACTGACGAGTCTGACAAACTCTTCCTCAGCCGGGAAGCCTGCATGGCTCTTAAGATAATACGCGGCACCTTCCCCACCGTTGGTGAGTGCTCGACCAGTGGAGACAGCAATGACAAAGCGATGCCTGGTGACTGCCCACCTCGCGAGAAGCCCCCATCACGTCCCACCTCGCCCCCGTTTCCAGCCACCACTGACAACAGAGAACGTCTCCAACAGTGGCTTCTAGACTACTACGCCTCATCGACGTTCAACACATGCACACATACACCACTCCCGATGATGAAAGCCCCCCCCCCCCCCCCCATGCGCTTAATGATCGACCCAGATGCTAAGCCAGTGGCACACTACACCCCCATCCCAGTCCCCATCCATTGGCAAGATGAAGTCAAAGCGGGATTGGACAGTGACGTCAGCCTCGGTGTAATTGAACCAGTTCCTGTGGGCACACCTGTGGCTTACTTCCACCGGATGGTCATATGCGCCAAGAAGAACGGAACGCCCCGCCGCACCGTCGATATGCAAGCCCTGAATGCTAATGCTGTCAGGGAGACACACCACACACCGTCACCATTCCATCTTGCTCGTTCTGTGCCCAACGACACAATCAAAACTGTCTTTGACGCCTGGAATGGCTACCACAGTGTCCCCCTCCACGAGGACGACCGCCACTTAACTACATTCATCACACCGTGGGGACGCTACCGTTACCGGGTCTGCCCGCAAGGCTACATCGCATCCGGTGACAGCTACACCCGTCGATTTGATGAAATAGTCACGCACATTGCAGACAAAGTGAAATGTGTTGATGACACCCTGCTATAGTCCCATTCTATCGAAGCCAGCTTTCATCAAGCCACTGAATGGCTCGAAATCTGTGGCGACAAAGGCATAACCCTAAACCCTGACAAATTTATCTTCGCGGCAGAGACAGTTGAATTTGCAGGTTTTGAGATCACGACCAACAGCGTGCGACCAAGCCAAAAGTACATGCGGGCCATTCGAGACTTCCCAGCTCCCAAATCAGTCACGGACGTCAGATCATGGTTTGGCCTTGTTAACCAAGTTGCATATGCCTTCTCAATGGCGACTACTATGGCCCCGTTCCGCAACCTCCTCAAGCCAGGACAGACTTTCCATTGGGACGAGACCCTTGACCAGCTCTTCTGTGAGTCAAAACAAAGGATCATTGAAGAGATACACAATGGCGTAAATATCTTTGACAAGTCAAGAACCACCTGCCTCGTGACTGACTGGTCAAAAACTGGTATTGGATACTGGCTACTGCAAAAGCACTGCCAATGTCATGCTGATGACACAGCTAAGCCATTCTGCTGTCGCGAAGGATGGAAAATCGTCTTGGTTGGCAGCCGATTCACACACCCAGCCGAATCACGCTACGCACCAATCGAAGGGGAGGCCCTCGCTGTGGTAGATGCCCTTGACCGTGCAAGATATTTTGTACTTGGATGCAAAGACCTCATTGTGGCGGTTGATCATAAACCACTCCTCGGCATCTTTTCAACACGTGCCCTAGACGATATCAGCAACCCGCGCCTCCGCAACCTGAAGGAGAAAACACTTCGTTACCACTTCAGAGTGGTTCATATCCAGGGTGCGCAGAACAAGGCCTCTGACTCAGTGACTGTATGTCGCGCTACCCTACGGGTGACCCAATCCCAGCCAAATACCCTCTGGAGAACGACGTAAGCTTTGCTTCGCACATACACAAGCCCACAGAATTCATGGCACTCCTACGTGACGACGCCCCTCCACAGAGCGATGTTGACATGTCACTTGAAGCTTCAGCGTCTGCATCACTCGACGGCCTACAGTCGATAACCTGGGATCGTTTCAAATTAGCAACCACTAGTGACCAAGACTTAGCTCGTCTCACCACCATGCTCGAGGACGGTAACCTGCCTCACACACGACACGAATGGCCAGTATCAATCCGTGGGTACTATCAGTTCCGTGATCACCTTTACACCCTCGACGGTGTCATAATGTACAAAGAGCGGATTGTTATCCCACGTCCAACTCTGCGTGATGACTGCCTTCAGGCGCTACACTCCGCCCACCAAGGCGCGTCCATGATGACTTCAAGAGCCGAGTCGTCAGTCTTCTGGCCAGGTATCACAACAGCCATAACAAACACCAGAGCAAGGTGCAGCCATTGTAATCGCATGGCACCATCACAACCCAGCGCCCCACCAATGCCACGTCTTGAACCAGCTTACCCATTTCAGTGTATCTGCGCAGATTACTTCCGGTACAAAGGTACCAACTACCTCGTGGTCGTCGACAGGTACTCCAACTGGCCCGGCCATTGTCGAGCGAGCCACTGACGGGGCTGCCGGGCTCATTACCTGCTAACGACGTATCTTCGCCACTTATGGCATCGCCGATGAGATCACATCAGACGGAGGCCCTGAATTCACCGCAACCACAACTCGCAACTTCCTTCAGCAGCCATGTGCAGCGATCCATGGTCCGATGCGACATTGTTATAGTTGATGACCCATCGATTTAATCATCATTCAGTTTAATAAATCTGTATCACGAACTCATCCTTTGAGTAGCAGCGCGCTATTTTTGATCCAGTGTTTTCCACACGTGTATTACACTATTCTTAATTTCTTATAGTACGGGATGGTGACCGACTCACAGACCTTGATACGCCAATAAAACCTATTGGGTACATTCTTGAACATATTTATAAACTATGTATTGTGATAACCAAATATCATAGTTTGTATTTAGATTCATCAGTCAGTCGTTAGCACACACAAAAAGCGTTCACTGTGAAATGAAATATGCACGATTTCTTGCGGAAGACACGCATTCCGATTGGATGTGCATACTTATTAGTTTAGGAGCGGCTTATTTCAAACCCTTCTCATTTCGTCATGGTATGTCTAATGGGCTAAAATTTGAACTGTGGTTTAGAAAACCCATGAACTCCTCCAGGTAATAAAAAGGATAATGGATATAACAATATATTTCTTATATGATAACAGTATTTCCTGCCTTTCGATAAACCGGCACAATTACCACATATTATCATCGTGTTTGATAGCAAATTTCTCCCAAAGAAAATATAACACATTTGTAAAATGTAAACTCGTCAAAGGTTATAAGGTTCCCGACATTAAAATGTGAAACATCTTGGAAATAATGCAGTACTATACTCTGGAGGTAGACGATTACATCCATGAATGAAAATTTGCGGAGTAAAAATATACGCCATTTTCCAATACACAGACCAAATCGCTTATTGTAACAAAATTTCGTCAGGCAGGATTCGAACCGGCGCGGGGAGAATCCAATAGATTTATAGTCTATAGCCTTAACCGCTCGGCCATGACTACTCATTGAAACGACCGTCGTGTTCAATAGATAATGAGCCAGTGGTGAACTATCGATTTAATCGACCAAAAATGAGTTATTTGGGGGAATTTTGAAATAAAAATAACACATACACTGAAAAGCTAACAATCAAATTAATATTGTCTAAACAGTAATTTAATACAATAGTTAATGTAATGGTACATACCCCTTTTAAACGAAAATGCAAGCTATATAAAACATTTAAAGTGAAAATTAAATATTTGACCACTGTTTGACGGTCAATATTGGGAAATTCAGCCCAAATGTATGGTTTAAATCATTTTTTCGTATTAAAATTGATAAAACAAATAAAGTTTCTGCAACAGCTACATCATTTATGTCAGTTTCAATTGTTTTATCTTTGTTTCAATCCCATAACTGGCATACACGTGAACGGCGTTATCCAAGAATAATACCATTAAAAATAGCATATAAAGTTATCTTAATATAATGACATACAATTTCAATGTTGGGCTTAAAGAAAATTTGACAATTGATACATTACACAAGGGAATATTCTTCTACTAGAGTAAAATTGACAAAACAAGTTTTGGAAAAAGGTACAAAATTGAAAGCACATATAGTTGTCAAAAGCGTTGATTCATAGCAAGAGATTTGTTGAGGCTAAAAAATGAAATGCATTCTTCTGTCGCATAGCTTGTCAAATATTGTTATGGGGAGACCTCTCAACGACAAAAAAAATAAATGTTTTGTCTTTTTTCCCATAGCAAGACTTAGAATATAATAGCGGTAATTTGTTTATTGAAGGGGGTATATGACCATTATTTTAGAGAACTATTGTAAACTACCAAAAGTTCTACACCAGACAGAATTGGGTTATTTACAAAATGGTCACTATGAGGAGAGTTGAGCCATTGGTCATGGGGAGAGTTGAGCATAGGCAAAACATGTAGTAACATTTTGATTTTTGGACTAAAGGTGAAAAATGTATAATAAATGAGAGAAAATGTTATTTTGTGCCATGATAATAACAATTGAGCACCATATTTACTTTAAGGATTAATAAATCAAAAGTTGAAAAAATATGATTTTGTTTTTTTTCACCAGCCATTGACTTATCATGCTGGCTCAACTCTCCTGTAATGGTGGCTCAACTCTCCTATACTGTAGGGAGAGTTGAGCCACTTTACCAATTTTTTTCAAACCTTTTGTATAAATAAGCCTTAACTGCTATCCCAACTGTTATTGTTTCACAACGAAAACAACACTCTAAAGTTTATCTTACACTAATTTTTTACAGGTTTGTACTTTTCTTCCGCATATGGTGACACAAAATATAAAAAATGGCTCAACTCTCCCGCATCTCCCCTACGCGCATCAATGACCTGGGGGCGTGGCGTTTTGTGTGACGTTGTGCATGGTAACAAGATGCAGATGTTTGCGAGTGGGGCCCTGAACATGGATACACGCGACACGACTACTCGCGGCTGTACTTTCAACAATACAAATACTACATTGAAAACACAACAAAACACAATTTTTATATCGTTGTAAAATGTCAATGATGAACGGCAAATTTGGTCTGCATGATTTGAATAACTGGCGTGTGTTTGTACCACCAGCGCGGCGGCTAGCCTGCCCTACAGAGATACTGACTGGTATTAACTGGACCAGGTCGGTGCCACTGTACACAGATTCCCATTGCCGACGTTGAAGCCTCTAATGTTTTGCGCCCTCGATTTACAAGGTACATTTATGCTAATGTATTGACGCAAAAGGTACATCGCGCAGACATCGCACTGCATCGAACGTCTCAATGTCCCTTATAAGGACTTTTGTGCTGTCAATCATGGCGTTGTCAAGATAGCGCCCTCGTTTTACAAGGTACATTTTCAGACACGCTCCAATTAGGCACGTCATAGTTCCATATATGGGAGGCTTTCAGTTTGCGATTCGAATAGCCTCTCCCATTACTATTAAACTCCCTGACTGGACGTCCCTCATCAGCTGCAGCGAGCGCAGACTCGGTGAAATTTTGTTAGCTTCATCATGGACCCCCAAATGACACAAGTGACGAGCAAGGACGTACAATGTATGTCATAGCGATTGTATTAGCTAAACATCGCTCTGACGTTGCGTGTCTGTCTCAGTCTCACCGGCAAGCACGGCCGTATCAAGCATCAGTGAAATAAATCTGATTACAGGGCTAACAAACTAGTATAAAATTTGACTGGGGACGCAAAATAAATCCCATGATAAACAGCCTATTACAGAACAGGAATCTGTCTCATCAAAGGTGACTTTATAAATGTTTCAATTCAAGAAACGTATTCAAAATCGAAGTCAGGCGTCATCCATTTTTGTTGTAAAACCGAAATTGACAAGATTAAAAAATGTTAGGCTAAATTAACTAGGCCTACGTACGAGCCTACTCCTAGCTAGGCCTATGATAGCCATCCCGTCTACGACACATGAAAACCCATTTAATTTTTGTCAAAGCTTGACAAACACCTGACACTGCAACTATAATAATAATTAAGGCAAGACAACAATCAACATACTTTTGTTTGTCAAAAAGACTCACGATGTAGGCTAGGCCATCAATCATTACTCACCGAATAACGTCGTCTCTAAACAAGCAGACAAAGAATGGAATCGTACAACACGATTTAGCTGCGATTTTGATTATATTTCCCCATCAATTGACCATAAACAAAGAAGGTTGTTGACGTGATTCGACTTTGATCCATGGATCCATGATTATGATGAGACATCATGATCCCGATCATGATCATTTGCATTGACTTTTTCAATGATGAATAAGCTTACAAAATAGCTTCAAAAACTTATTCGTACGGTAGATCTGAGACGAAATATTCGTCCAGGGTATGAAGTCATATTTCATATAATATTATTTCCAATCGGCAAAATTGATCTTTTCTGCTTCTGAATTCTATAGTATACAGGATCGGGAATGAAGAAACTTTAGTTGTTTATTTATTTTCCGTGCTTGTTTGCAAATCAAAAACTAAATTAATTTGTGGCCCTGAACATGCATATTATTTGCCGAACTGTGATTGGTCTATCTCATAATCGTTTTTTATAACAGCTTCTCCGCTATTGGTCAAAGAAAAACATTCCAGAGAAAAACAATGACGTAGTGGGGAATCCCCTAGATTGCCCTAGATTGCTCCATTATTCAATGGGGTGGTGTTTATTTACCTCAGGGGGAAATGACACAAAAATACGAACTCCAAATGCTAATCAACATTAAATGACAGTTATGAATAAGATTGGTGACTTTGTACGGACTATTCTAAGGTTCTTGTTTGAAATCGCTGACTTTGTTTTGGTACCTCGGGATTGCCCCTCGGGGGCGTGCCGCCCCCTCGGGGCAATCCCTTGGTACCAAAACAAAGTCAGCGATTTCAAACAAGAACCTTAGAATAGTCCGTACGCAGTCACCAACCTTAAACTAATCATTGCTAATCATCCCTGTTCATCCCTGGTCGGGATCCAAAATGTAAATTGTGCAAGTTTGAGCCAATTTTGAAAAAAAATGGTGGTCTTGTGTAGTTGGGAAGAGGTTGGGTCGCGAGCTGTCTTCTATGTGACTGAACCTTTAGCTGTACTAAAAGAAATGAGTAAAAACGATGTCGGTTTCTACCAACTATACATTAGTTTAAGTATTCTATAACTAGCTTATAAATTAGTAGGCTGTGTTCAACTAATTTGCTCTATTAATTTGTAAGGTGTCTATAGGTATGCGTCCTTTCATGACTCAGTCTTATTACCCGACTGAAAACAACTATTATCACAATCACGAGTACAGGTTTACTCCCCGATCATTTATTGCATATAGCCGCCATCTTGGATTTTTCAACTTTTTACCTTTTCTCACCAAGGACCTATTTTTTCTTCAATTTTTGAAGTCTATAAGTTATACAATAATCTTTCAGGTAAAACATGTTAATTGCTTGGCTTCGACTTAGTTACCTCTTTCTGACCATTTACACCTCACGGCCGCTATCTTGGATTTTCAGCCAAATTTCCATAATTTCACTAATTTTCGGCATTTTGAAACCAAGAATCATTTTTTTCTTCAATTTTCGAAGTTTCTAAGTAAAGCTTACACAATTATCTTTCATATAAGACATGTTAATTGCTTGGCTTCGACTTACCCAGCGGGCACTCAACCATATTTCAACGTTGAATCAACGTTGAAATATGGTTGCGAAACAACACGATTTCAACATCTTTTCAACTACATTATGTGCTTTGTTGAAGTAACGTTGAATATTGACGTTGATTCAACGTTGTCGAATGGACTTGTAAAAATCATGTTTCCAAAAATCAGTCTGGAGCTAATTTGCATATTTTACTTGGCCTTATATTAGCCTAGTAAATTATGCAAATCGCTCATTAGCATAATTGCAATGGTACAAAAATTAGTACTGTGATCGTTTGTACCATTTCAATTATGCTAATGAGCTCATTTGCACCTTTTATTCATTTAAACCTATTATTTTATTTGAATTAAGTCGAAGGCATTAATTTAACACTATGGAATGTATATTGATATACACTTGTATATGCATATTTTCGCACTGGTTTGATAAAAGTGATTGCTCACTTAACAAATGCATATACATTGTGCAAGAACATAAACATCCAAGAGTCAATGACCTATAGCAGCCCCCCCCCCCCCCCCCCCCCCCCTTCTCCCCCACCATCCATCCCCTGGTTGCCAAGCGATACAAAAGCTTCAGAAAGTATATTTTTGGGAAGAAATCAACACATTTTCTGTTGATTCAACATCGTATTTCAACGTTGATTCAATGTTGAATTCTGGGTAAATAGTTGAAATTTGGTTGGTATATCAACCAAATTTTAACTACGTGACCAAAATTCAACATTGAATCAACGTTGAAATATGACGTTGAAATCTATGGTTGGTACAAACTTTCAAATCCAACTGTTAATTCAACGATATTTCAACGTTGATAATCAACGTTGGTACAACGTTGTTATAACGTCATTTTGCCCGCTGGGTAGTTCTCTTTTTATGACCCTAATGGAATAAATGATCGAGATGTCTATGTAAAGCAACACCTGTGCAATATGCACATTGTTATGAACTCTTTTATGTCTTTTTTTTCTTCACCCGCTTGAGGAAAGCTTTTGTCGCAACAAAAATTGGTACATGTACAGTTTTTCATTAACCCTTACAGCCCCAGATCCCATGAAATCCCATTTCCCAGCATCCTGGTTCCACCTGGCGCTGAGGTTTTTGTCTGAAATAATGGCTGTAAGCTATATAGCTGGGCGAATACACTCGCCCAGCACAGCTTCCCCCGTGGCGCAGTTGATAGAGTGTCCGCCCGCCAACCGAGAGGTCGTGGGTTCAAACCCCGTGGCGTGGCACCTCTTGTTGTGTGTGCTTTTTTCGCTTGAAAAACATTTTGTTGGAAAATCCACCGGGTGGGTTAGGGTTATTCAACACTTTTTTTTCTTCTTTTTAATTTTCACTTTTTCTCTCTAATTTTACCCTGATTAACCCTTACAGCCCCAGATCCCATGAAATCCCATTTCCCAGCATCCTGGTTCCACCTGGCGCTGAGGTTTTTGTCTGAAATAATGGCTGTAAGCTATATAGCTGGGCGAATACACTCGCCCAGCACAGCTTCCCCCGTGGCGCAGTTGGTAGAGTGTCCGCCCGCCAACCGAGAGGTCGTGGGTTCAAACCCCGGGGCGTGGCACCTCTTGTTGTGTGTGCTTTTTTCGCTTGAAAAACATTTTGTTGGAAAATCCACCGGGTGGGTTAGGGTTAATCATTAGTATGAATCCTTTCATGTTTGGTCTTACCACAAAACGAGTGAAGGTCTTGCCACAGTATGAACACTACGGTTGCTCTTTGGTATGAATCCCATGTCTGGTCTTATGACTTGTACTAGAGAAACTCTTATCACAATATGAACAATGATATGTTTTTTCTTTGGTATGAATCCTTTCATGTGTAGTCTTGCTAAACAAATGAGAAAAACTCTTATCATAGTATGAACATTGGTCACGGCTGTTTGATCCCACATAATTTGTCCGTTTTATTCTGAGAACACCGTTACTTGCTGGCCCGGTTCTGGTATTCCAGTACCTGAATATACTGGCCATCTTTTGTAGAAATATCAGAACATTTGTTGTTGCCATTTCTGAGAAATAGAACTTTGAATATTATTATTTTCTATAATAGCGCCCTCATCGGCCACATTTCCCATAGAGTTACATGTAAAATGTGTGTAAAGTAGAAAATGCCGATATTTTAAAAAGGGCTCAAACAATTTTCTTGACATTTTCACCGTATATTTTCACCGTATACTCGTATTCATTTAGCGCTACCTAAATCAGGTCAAACCATAAAGGGCCACTATGTAATCTTTTTTTATTCCATAATTTTAATTATAAATCGGACAGTCAAACAGCCGTGTGGTATGGTTTCTCTTTGGTATGAATCCTTTCATGTGTAGTCTTGGTAACCAACTGAGAAAAACTCTTATCACAATATGAACATTGGTATGGTTTATCTTTGGTATGAATCCTTTCATGTGTAGTCTTAATAAACAAATCAATAAAACTTCTATCACAGTATGAACATTGGTATAATGGTTCCTCTTTGGTATGAATCCTTTCATGTGTACTTTTATTACACGACTGAGAAAAACTTTTGTCACAGTATGAACAATGGTATGGTTTCTCTTTGGTATGAATCCTTTCATGACTAGTCTTACTACCCGACTGAGAAAAACTCTTATCACAATATGCACATTGGTATGGTTTATCTTTAGTATGAACTCGTTCATGTCTAATCTTAACACTAATTTCAGGAAAACTCTTATCACAATATAAACATTGGTACCGTTGGCCCCGCTCTTTGGTATGAATCCTCCTTTCATGTCTGGTCTTCTGACTTGCATGAGAGTAACTCTTATTACAATATGAACATTGGTATGGTTTCTCTTCTGTATGAAATCTTTCATGTCTGGTCTTATTACTTGAATGAGAGAAACTCTTATCACAATATGAACATTGGTATGGTTTCTCATTAGTATGAATCTTTTCATGACTGGTCTTACCATACGAAGAAGTGAAACTCTTATCACAGTATGAACATTGGTATGGTTTCTCTTCTGTATGAAATCTTTCATGTCTGGTCTTATTACTCGAATGAGAAAAACTTTTGTCACAGTATGAACATTGGTATGGTTTCTCTTTGGTATGAATCCTTTCATGACTAGTCTTACTACCCGACTGAGAAAAACTCTTATCACAATATGCACATTGGTATGGTTTCTCTTTAGTATGAATCTTTTCATGACTGGTCTTACCAAACGAATAAGTGAAACTCTTATCACGGTATGAACATTGGTATGGTTGCCCCCGCTTTTTGGTATGAATCCTCCTTTCATGTCTGGTCTTCTGAATTGCATGAGAGAAACTCTTATCACAATATGAACATTGGTATGGTTTCTCTTCTGTATGAAATCTTTCATGTCTGGTCTTATTACTTGAATGAGAGAAACTCTTATTACAGTATCCACATCGATATGGTTTGGTTTGAATCCGTTTATGACTGATCTTTTTACGTATTTGTCTTTCATGACGTCGTTGATGCATCTTATATCTGTCAAAGCTACTGAAGATTCTATGATTGTGATGTTTGCAGGCAAACGGCTTCAGTTGTTTTTCAATATGGTATACCATTGTAAACATCGCTGCGAAGTAAAAAAAATGCACAGGGAGATTAATCAACACATACAGTGTACAATGTTCATGTATTTATGCTTTCTCCCTTTTTGATCAAAATTACTTCTTCTTTTTTTAAATAGTTAAAATTGGACTTGGAAACAAACTTATTTCAGATTTCTTCTACATTAAAATCCACTTCGCGTGCATCGCGGCCCAAAGTGTTTTCTTTCCTCCCTAGATTTTTTCTTGCACAACCCCCGATATTGATCAGAAATTAGCCAAGTCTAAGCTTTTGATAGAAGTGTGCAGTGGCAGAGGCCTGTGAACATGCCGAATTCGTAGACCTGGTTGTTCCCGAGCAGACGACCGGGACAGACGACAACTCATGAACTATTAATATAATAGTGTCCGTCGGGTCACTCTAGTCTTAGTCTTACTAGAAATGTCCACTTACGTGTACTACCTTTTGATCTTTAAATGTCACTATATAATATAATAGTCTGGCTGATCAATCCAACGATAATTTCCAATAGTAAATTCTAAGTGCACGCCACTAAGGGACCGTTCATTATTTATGGTGGAGGGGCGGTTGGGACAAATTCGAGACTCGTATGTTAAAATTACCTACCCCCCACCCCCCCCCCCCTACAGCTGAAACTGAATATTACATGACCCCCCCCGGCCCCCTGCTAACCAGTAGCTTTTTACACCCCACCCCCCCCCCCCCCCCCCCCCCCCTTCCCGAAAAAAATCAACTTGTCACATACAATAAGGGGCTGTCTTTACCTTTGGAATTTTGTTCATGGATACGTTGGCAAATTTTGTTTGTGCCCTATCTAAACGGCCAATAATTTTCCCGGCCCCCCAACTCAACACAAAAGTTGGTAACCATGACTGTTCTTCATTTTTTCAAAGTACCCCTTTGCAAGGATTTTTCAACAATTTAACCCCCCTTTTTTGGCAAAAACGAGGACAAAATTGGGGTGAAAAATAACCCCTTTTTTTGGTTTTCACTGACTATCATTTCAAACACCCCTTTTCAAAAACACTTTATACATACATTAAATATAAAAACTTGTTGCTTCCAACAGTAACAGGCGTTTATGGTCCTGTGTTATAAACTGGTGTACCCCAAATGGTGTATTTGGGTTGTTACCATGTTCTAATCAAATGATTAAATCCATACTGTGATTTTTTTTAGTTTTTTCCTCTTTGTAAAATACCCCTTTTTTCGAATTTCGCGGAGACTAATTCATGAAATACCCCCTATTTTTATGATTTCGCTGTCAGTGCTGACAATTGAAAATATACCCCTTTTCCGCGATTTTTAGAACAGTCATGGTTACCAACGCTTGTGTTGAGTTGGGGGGCCGGGATAATTTTATGATGCCCCTTCTTTTTATTGTGTGAAATTAGGGACCGTTCATTATTTATGGTGGAGGGGGGGTTGGGTAAAATATAGGGGGGGGGGGTCATGTAACTTTCATATGTTGAAATAGGGGGGGGGGTTATGTAACTTTTTATTCTTAAACAGGGGGGGGGGGGTTGTGTAACTTTTTTAAACTATAAAGATGGTGGTGATTGGGGTGATTTTAGAGGCTATTTTGGAGTGTAAATGCCAAGCGCACATTTTCTTACGACCTTTCAACTTTAAAACATGTAGGCTACTTATGATGAGACTACTTTCGTACAGCAAATCTTTTTTGTGCACGCCCTGCTCGGACGATCTGTTGGAAAAACACCTATATAAACATCAAAGGTTGAAAACATTAGAGCCATAAAAAACATGTTAATAGCCTAGGCCTATGTTCCAAAAACCAATTTGATTAAAAACGGTAATTTCTTGCATGCTTTTCACCTCGTCTCACTCTCAGCTCTGCACCAAAGCTCACAAGAATATATCATACGTTTTTGTCTGGATGTTCTAACTTTTTTTCGGGTTATAAAGACTCACAAAACACCCAAAATGTATAAATATATGACAAACGTTCCGCCTCGCTACGCTCGCAATGTAGTTAGTCAAGTTATTGGCCGTTCAGAGGGCACAACCAACGAATCCATGGACAAAAGAAAAATACATCCCACAAGTATGTGACAAGTTGATTTTGAGGGGGGGGGGGTGTAAAAATCTATTGGTTAGTAGGGGGGTCATGTAATTTTCAGTTTCAGCTGTAGGGGGGTTAGGTAATTTTTACATACGAGTCTCGAATTTGTCCCAACCCCCCCCCCCCCCCCCCCCCTCCACCATAAATAATGAACGGTCCCTTAGTAATGGCGAGCGTAGCGAGTTGGATTTTTGTCTTCATATTTATACATTTTGGGTGGTTTTGTGAGTCTTTATAAAAACCCGAACAAGTTAGAACATTCTTAGCAGAAACGTATAATCCAGTGAAACGTTCTGTGAGCATTTGGTGCAAAGCAGAGATGAGTTGAAAAGCATGCAATAAATCACATTTTTAAATCATGAAATTGGATTTTGTAACATTATATAGGCCTACACCAGTGGCGTAGCCAGGTTTTTCTCAGTGGGGGGGCAAAGGGGGGGCCGGGAGTTTTGGTGGGGGGGCAACAACCAAATTGAGGATTGAATTTCCTTGTGTTGTGAATAGGTTAGTCCCAAATTATTTCAACTGACATTTCCCACAGGGGGGGCAACAGGGGGGGCAGAGAACCCCACAGGGGGGGCAGCTGCCCCCCCTTGCCCCCCCTTGGCTACGCCACTGGCCTACACCCTGTGGCTCTAATGTCTCAACCGTTGATGATTGCATAGATGTTTTTCCACCATATCGTCGATTTGCTGTCCAGATGTCGTCTCATAGTAAAAGTTTTTGAAGTCGATAGGATTTAAGAAAATATGCGCGAAGCGCAGAAAAAAATGGCATTTACACTCCAAAATTAGCATCTAAAATCACTCCACTCCAATCAACACCATCTTTATAGTTTTTAAAACAAATTTACACAACCCCCCCCCTGTTCAAGAATAAAAAGTTACATAACCCCCCTATTTCAACATATGAAAGTTACATGACCCCCCCCCTATAGTTTACCCAACGCCCCCTCCACCATAAATAATGAACGGTCCCTAAGCTAGTGCGCCGTGGGTCATATGTGTCGCGGGCGGAAGACTATTCGTAACGACCTTTACAAGAAGAGTCTTAAAAAGACAAACAGGGCAGGGCTCAGAAACTTCAAGGGGTAAATTTGAATGAGGCAAATGTTATGTAAGAGTGGTGAAAGGTGTTAGGGGCCGGGTTAGGGCTGGCATTCTTCGGAAGGGGCAGGGTTGCACAAAGTGCGGGAGCAGGGCCCGGGAAATAATGAGCAGAATTGGGGAAATAATGTCAAGTGGAAAAAGAAAAAGTATTGGGGAAAGGGTTGCAGCCTTGCAGGTATACTAACGTGTTTATTGTTTTATTGCTTTTCCCCAGTGGCGACGCTACCGGGGACAAGGCACAAGCCTTAGAGCAGGGACATTATCAAGAGCGCCATCGCTTGATGGCTATCTTAACTAGTCTCAATTTATGTTTGATTGACAGGTAACATCTTTTGTTCCTCTCAAGTGATTGTCCTAGACAAAAGTCACACGAGTCGATGTACATACCCGAGTCATTAGGTACCCATCGTTTAAACCCCCATGATGCAACGATAGACTGTGGCTGTTAATCGACACATTGAAGTGTGTACGAACGAAATAGATGTCCTTAATTGTTAAGTGTCGTTTAAATCAAAATTAGATTCTTTAAGTGCAACAGCTTTTCAAATGCTTTTAGGCGAAAACTCTGTGTTAAAAACGCTTAAAATAGGAAATATAAAGCATTTTAAGCTTATGTTGAACTGTATAATGTTTTTTTCTTACTTAATTTACATCGAATAGATTTAGCTCAGCGGTAAGGTGTCGGATTTGAAATCAGCGGGTTACGGGTTCGAATCCTATCACAGCATGGAGTTTTGTCAATGTTATTTTATTTCGTATTTATTGAGATTTTTTATCCTGAGACAAGTATACCTAAAGGGATAAGCGCCCATTCATACCATTCATGCGCAGTGATCCAGGTCTGATACTGCATAATTGCTTTTCACTATCGAAGTGATTATGTAACTCCCTGGTAAATGGGTCACGCACCTTTATTAATGCTAGCACATCCCATTGGTTTTATGTAGCGATCTTTTCAATCAGTGTTCAGGACTTGTAAGCGTGATCCAATTGATATTGTAATACTTGGTTTACATTACACGTAACACTTCAATAGTAAATAGTGGCCAATCGATTATCATCATTCAATTTAATTTGTAGTACGACCTCGTTATTAGCGTCAGCGCGATATATTAATCCAGTCATTCAGTTTAGCGTCAGCGATATTGTAATCCAATGTCATTTCAAATAACCTGAACACGCTTTTAGTATGGGCTGGTTACGACAGATTTTGAAATTATAATTAAAACAATGTATTATAAAATTGAAGTTAATAGTTTGTGTTTGCTTTAATACGAATTGAAACACCATGTGATCTTTTTATTTATGAAAAGATAAGTTTATGAGCTCGACCACATCGAAATATGTATTAATAATTAATTAATTAATGGGTAAATAAATAGATAAATAAATGAATATATTAGTTCATTAATTAGGTAAGTTATTAAATTCTTAGACAAACAAATGAATAAATAAATATAATGTATAACATTAATGTTCAATTAATTGAAAATCAAATGAACACATAATTAATAAATAAACCCATCAAGATAGAAGAAAGTTTAAAAAAGAAGAAAATCAATATGAATAAATGTCAATTTTTAAAAAATAAATGTAAATAGATAATAATATTAAATAAATAAATAACGTAAAATAATATAAATAAATAACATTAAGAACTTCAATCAAGATTGGAACCTACGGCTTGTTGATTGAGAGTCTAAAGCTCTATACCGACTGAGCTATTTCGAACCTCGTGATATCAATGTATTTTTACAATTTAATGTTTCGAATAACACATTACATGAATTTATAGAAACTGCGTGTGGTACAAATTATGTATGCAGCTTCAAATTTCTTCAGTGGGCATTCTGTTAAGAAAACAAACTCCCTTGTATATAGTAGAAAATAAGTTGAAAATGGATGCCCCTCCCCGAGAACCAACATGCAAAATGAACATATTTAGATAATATTTGTGTACATATTTTATCAAAGTCACATCATAGTATATACCAAACTTTTTTTTTAAACAGTAGATTTCATGCCGAATTACATTTCTGATAATAAATCATGAATATTTTCTGAGTTACAGGGCGATACGATTCATAATCACTTCAAAATCATAAGTAAAATAAAGACAAAAAAGGTGATTCCAGTGAGATTCGAACTCACACGCAAAAGTTTCCATTAGACCACCGCCTTAGACCACTCGGCCACAGTGACAGTTCCCGATTACAGTGGCAGAGAATTAACAAATACCAAATACTTATTTGAATGTCGTTATTTCCCAATGACCACAAAATCTGTCCGAGCCGGGGATAGAATATTTTCAAACAACGTTTTATTGCACAAAGGCAACTGATTTTTCTTAATCCTTACAGTTGTAAGTTTGGGCTGATTTCCATTAAAATCCATAAAGGTCCCTTCCCGGTCAATCAATTGCACGAGAACATTAAATATATTATCCCATAGCTCGCGGTAAACCAGACATTATGCAATTCAAATGTTAATCAGTAAATCAAACAGAAAAGTTAATGTCTACTTCACGGAATTATAATCCCTAAATCGATAGCACTGTCTGACATCAATGACTTATCTCAATACTACATGCAGTATTCGTAACATTATCTCAATCAATAACATTGAATAGAGACTGGTCTTGCGTTACATTGCATCACGGTGTATTTTGATGAGCACCGACAACTCGGGTAGAAAGTGAATCAAAAGAAATCAATCATGGGTCATTCATCGATGTTACAGACCATTCAGTTTATTCTTGGGATTGACGCGGGATATTTGAAAGGGGAGTAAACTCGCATGACTATGAAATGGGCTTTTTACTTCTGGTAGTTTTGGTGAACAAAGTTGAGTAATTCTAATATCACTACATTAGACGTTGTATTACCTGGATTGTTTTCAAATGAGAATAAAATATAACTTGAGTATATAAGGAAGTACGGAATTCTAAAAATAAATATGATATGAACGTAATTCATTGAGAAAATTAGCTTTGAATCTTACCCGTACTTGTTTCATAGACTTTAAAACATCTTACCATCATGGAATAATAATTCCGTAATTGCTATTCCAATATTTTATCTAACACTCCTATAGATAGTGATATCTGATGGGCTATTTCTCTAATATTTCAACATTTTGGAACATAATGATCATTTAAATATAGCGACGATAGACTAAATCCCCTGTTATTATACTTAAATATTAAAATGAAGCAGACGAAGCAACGCCCTATAGCGTCACTAGGCGGCGTTGATATTGCAGTTTATATCCAGGAGGCGTGACCACAGTACCTTTCCGGTTCATGATTATTCACAAACACACTGTTTGAACGTCGAAGAGGGCGCTCGTAATAATGTCCAATTTTTACCTTGTGTAAGGCTTGTGAAGGGGAGGACATTTCCCCAAAAGATATTTTGTGCCCTCAAAAAAGTTATATTTAGATAAAATTAGAAGAAAAAAATCTACAATTTTAGCATGATAGGCCTATAAAGGCAATTTTTTTCGCGCTTTATTTGCTATTTTAATAGAATTATTCTTGGATAACGCCGTTAACGTGTACCGTAAAACGGGGTGAATAGGGACATGGGGGCCCATGTCCCTATTCACTTACGTGACACAAACTGGCCGGGTGACATTTAAACAACTTTTCCCATTTTTGTCCCTATTCACCCCCATGCCCCCCCCCCCCCCCCCCCCCCCCCCCCCCCCCACCCGTTTTACGGTATGATACTTTTGGGATTGAAACTGACAAACATCATGTGCTGTTGCAGAAACTTAATTTGTTTTATCAAATTTATTAATTAAAAAAACCAATTTAAAGCATACATTTGGGCTGAATTTCCCAATATTGACCCTTAAAGAGTTACTCTGGAGATATTATTTTTGGGTGTTATTTCATACTAAATTAAAAATTCAGAGTCACTGAAACATTTTCCCGTTTAAATTATTGAAAACAGCCGACGGAAAAGTGTTGAATTCTTAGTTTGAAAGTTGCTTTTTTCGCTCTAAAATAAGTCTACTAGACGGAATAGCCAAAAACTATTTATTGCGGCGTACAAACAGAGGTCATCGTGTGACGTCATAGAAAGTAGAAAAAAATCATATCGAAACAAATTACAATCGCTGTCAGCCAACTCCCCTCCTGGTGTAGTGGTTAGCGTACAGGACTCATGAACAAAAGGTTACAGGTTCGAATCCCGGTGTTGTAGAATTTAGCGTATAAACCTTGTTTGATATTTTTTTCGACAAAAGAAATATATTGTATATCAGTTTCAATCTAAATGTTGATAACGGAAAATAAACAGACTAAGGTACTGCCGACGGCAGCCACACACGGCAGCTTGTGTTGGTTATCACTGGAACTGGTAGGCTAGCAGCAGCAGCCTGTTAAATTTTCGCTAAGCAGTCTAGTCGTTTGATCTCGGGAAAAGATCGTTTTCTTTTTTCTTTCTTCTAAGCTTGAAATTATGTAAAAATATCGAGAAACCTGTGTGTGTGTACAATACAATACAAAGGAAGGCTTCTTAAAAAACTTAATATCAACAAACAGAAATAACTTCAGATTTATATTTTAAATTGCAAGGACGCTAAAGTTTTATTTTATGTATTACATTCAAAATGAACACTGAACTCAGACCGTATAATTTGTGAACCTGGCAAATATTGAAACTGATATACAATATATTTCTTTTGTCGAAAAAATATAAAACAAGGTTTATACGCAAAATTCTACAACACCGGGATTCGAACCAGTAACCTTTCGTTCATGAGTCCTGTACGCTAACCACTAGACCATGAGGGGAGTTGGCTGACAGCGATTGTAATTTGTATCGATATGATTTTTTTCTACTTTCTATGACGTCACACGATGACCTCTGTTTGTACGCCGCAATAAATCGTTTTTGGCTATTCCGTCTAGTAGAGCGAACTTTCAAACTATAGATTTCAACACTTTTCCGTCGGTTGTTTTCATTACTTTAAACGGGAAAATGTTTCAGAGATTCTGAATTTTTAATTTAGTACGAAAAAACACACCAAAAAAATCTCCCAAGTAGCTCTTTAAACAGTGGTAAAATATTTAATTATCACTTTAAATGTTTTATATAGCTTGCATTTTCATTTAAAAGGGGTATGTACCATATTACGTACAGTAACTATTGTATTTAATAACATGCACTGCATCGCATATTGTGAAGTTGTCTTTTTTTTTTATATAGAATAATGGACATTTGAGGGTGAATTCCGTTATCCCTGTGAACAGCGTTATGCATGGTTATCCTGACATACACACACTGCCGATAGCACATGTTTATACTTGCTAAATATAGCGATTTGGCTATGTGCAGCGCGGTAGTAAACACTCATTATGTGGATTATGAGCCATATATTTACACTTACAGCATATTTTAGAAGAAATTGGTTCACAAAGTGATATGCTTTATATAGAACACGAAAGAAGAAGCAATCTCACTGTTTTCAATTCGCTGCATGTATCGAGACTTCTCAAAGATTTTCCAATGAAGAAAGATTGTGCTCTTGCAATATTTTCTTCAAATGAGGGTGATAACATTTTACAGGATAGCGCCGAAGTTCATGATAACGCCTTTCACGTTTTTATCCCTTTTCGGACCTTCTGCAAGCCATATTGTTGCATTTCTATTTTGTTGCGATACAAATGGCATTATGATGGTAATTGGCAATGCATACCAGAGCTTTGGATGCAAGAAAAGGGTCTCTCCCCGTAAGTCGTCCGAGGAACAGGACATTGTAAGGCTGCTGGAGCTGCACTCTTAGCGATAGTGGGAATGTACGGATGTAATATATATGTCAGACAACAGACATGTAGACAGGTGACATACCAGCAAGTGTTTTATATGCACTGAAAACATTTGTTAGTTAAGGTTCAGTCACATAGCCGATTATTTGCTAGAAAACCACTTCCAGACTGCTCAAGAATGGTCACTCACGATTGGCCATTATTCGAAAATCGTGAGCAGTTTTCTTTTTTGCATGTGTAGTTTTGGCAAGGTCTGGGACTGTCCTGTGCAGTCTTGTGTGGTCGGGAGCACGTGGCAAATTTGACAACCCGCCACGATTTTTTCTCGCAGCCTAAACAAATCGTGGCGGTTTTTTTTAACCGGGGAGGTCGGCATGGACACATGAGCGGTTTGGAAGCGGTAGCCGATAAGTTGGCGCGCATCATGACTAGCTTGTAGCCAACAACTCGGCGACAAATCGGCGAGCAGTCTTGACAGCAACATGTCACAACTTGTGCCGTCGTGTAATCAAGGTCGGCGATTGATCGGGGACTGAACAAGTGGCGTCGCCGATTAAACATGCTTGATCTTGTTGATGTCATGATGCTGCCGCCTATAACACAGACAGACAACACAGACAGACTACACAAACAGACGAAGGATGCAGCGAAGGTCTCTCTCCTACGGACGACCTAAAAAGGTATTAGTCAACTTCCATCGATTTTGCTGGAAAACTGAGTCCAAAGATAATAATGAATTACTTTTTTGTTAATTTGTTTAAATCAAAATACATAGAGATTATGAACATTGGTATGGTTTGTCATTGGTATGAATCCTTTTTATGTCTGATCTTACTAATGGGCAATTCCGTAAGGTCGGACGTACATTTCGCACACTTTAAAGGTCTGGGTAGTCCTCACTATTAGCATGATTAGTGTTGCGTTGATATTTGTATCAGTCTTGTATGTCCCCCTGGTAGTACTATTATTCTAACATCAAATAATGGATCCTCAATTAAAATGAATGCAAGAAAAGTTGCAAAAACTACCCTTGGTCGGACGTACTCACACGGAATGTTTTTTTCCTACATGCTTCGAAAGAGTACGCACTTTAAGAAAGTGTAGAGGTTACAGTGTATTTTTTTTTTATTGATGAGGGTTTGTAAGATCAGGAGACATTCCTCTGCATAATGCAAGAACAAAAATGTTTACATTCATCTCCCAAAAAAATACAACCAAAAAATAGGTGGGGGTCGGACGTACATTTTGGAGGGGTCGGACATACTTTTGCAAATAATTCACAGAGCGTACGTCCGACCCCCTTTAATGTACCCCCTCTTTAGCAGTACAATTCATATCATATTCTGTTATGGTATCATCAGGATCAGCCTATAAGTGTTGACCATGTACTTCCATAATAATGATAGTTTAATGGCTCATTCAGTCACTAAGTACAGTTTTACATCTTCTTGAAAATGTGCATCATTCACAAATGTACGTCCGACCCCACTGCTATTTTCACCCCAAAACAGTTTTTTGACTCTATGCGACAAAACAATGCCCAATTTTGTCAAAAGTATGGTTAACTCTCATGAAAACAGCAAAATGAACTTTTTGATGTCTTTGGTCCAATGCCGTTTTATACAATGTTTTCTTGCTTGAAAAATTATTTTCTGGATAGATCTCGATGTTTTCTATTTGGATACGAGGGGCATTCAATAAATACCTGCAACCATTGTTGTTCTCCACACGTGAGTGATTCTGTGAAATCTTAGTGGGTACATTATAAAGTATGAACCTTAATCTATCATTTAACACAATCTGGATTTACTGAATATTCATAATTACGTAATGCATTAGCATAAAATAACCCATATTTGGACAGTGAAAAAACATGCCACTTTGGCAGGAATTTTGAATTAGCTTGATAGCACGTGTATTGAAATGAGCAGAACTTTGTTCCGGATAAGTGTTCAACGAGGTCCTAAATGGAGAGGTTCTGTCAAAGACAATTTTTTGAAATACACTGCATCTTATCTTGGTCAACTTTAGGCTTTTACAGTGAGCCCCAAAATGCCCAAAATCCAAAGAAATGAAAATGATAGTTATAGCAAACAATTAGGATTTCCTGAAATACCACAGCAAATGCAGGATTCGTTATTGTATAGATGACAGGGTATCAATAAATACATCGAGAATTGTTGAACTTGGAATAAAAATCTGCGCATGCGTAGAACGCACGGTGGTCAGAAAGCGCTCAAAATGAGCAGAAATGTTAAACAATCACTGCAACCAACGTAAAAGTTACAGATATGGAATTGAATTTAAGAAAACAAGAACTGTGGTGAACTTCAATACATATACAAATTAAAAAAATGTAAACATTTATTTGAAAATACAATTTAATTTAATGTTATGGTCAGTGTAGTGAATTTACTCAAATTGGGTAAAAAGAGCTTCATTGTATTAAAATTTTCTCTGCAGAAAACGGATTCAGATATTGCCTTTATAATCTCCCGTTTAAATCTATAACATGTAACAATGAGGAACAAGAGGTTTAAGCCAAATCTTGCGGTTGGATACCTTGACCTTGACTGTTTATTCATTAAAGGATTTCTTTTAAGCTATGACAAGAAGATGACGTTTTATTGATACATAATAAGTGTTTTTTCTCCATAATTTGCATCTAAAAATAAGTAATGTTGAGCACATAGTACTGGTCTATCACTGTTTTAAACGGCAACTTATTCCATGCATCGGTTCTTGAGATATCTTGAAAAAAGTAACTATGCATCAAATTGCTTGCAAATATTCTCCGCCCTGATCAGCTATTTTTCATGCAGTGTCCAGAGAGTATTGATTTTACGCATGTGCCATTACGTAATGCCACAAACGATATTGTTCATTCATGCATAGCGAGGAAAGATAAAGACCCATATTTCAAATTACGCTAATTCTAGTTGGCATACGTCGCGCATGAGTGGAGAAAAACAATGGTTGCAGGTATTTATTGAACGCCCCTCGTACTTTGCTATACTTCTGATCGTGTTTTCACTACAAATGTTGCGCTCATATACCCCAAATTAGCGAAATGTCCATGTCCGTGGCATAAAAGTAAATGTTGCCTTTATTAATTACAATACGAAAAGTACAACACTTTCTACAAAACGTGTGCTTATTTGTAGGGAACATATAGCGATATTCCATGGTTTGAAAAAAATGCATATTTTTTACGATGTTAACCTGTTTCAATCTAATATATTCTGTCCGAGATATTGATGTTTATTACGTTACCTGCGATATATAGAATATTAAAGTTGTTCAAAATTACCATTTAAACATTTAAATGTACATATTCTGAGTCTAAAAGAACGTTGGTATTTGAAAATAATATTTTCAAATTTGTTTAGCAGCATATCTGACCTTGAGAAAAAAAATCAAAATGCTGAATAGCATGCGACCTTGTTAAGGATGTTTATTACGTTATTCAGATTTCTCCCAAACTATGTATCAAAACAAACTTTTTTGTTAAAAACCTATTTGATACATATACATAGACTCTGTGGTTACTTGGAGCACTCGCTAGCTCTTTCCAGATTGTCTACATGGTGCTATGTATACGAAAAACGTTTACTACGTTATCGTTTATTACGTTATCGAATAAATCGATAAAGAGACAGACACACTCTGCGACTGTATTAAGCAAAGACATGTGGCAGGCCCTCTTCGCAGGCACACATGGGGAATACTCGTTGAAAGTAGAGTGCGTAAAAAACACGACGAATGGTAAGAATTCCTTCTTTTTTATAAATATTAAGCTGAATCGAAGTTGAAGTCATATAGATCTCTTAAGAACATTGAAAATGGACCTATGATATCAGAATGGGGTTTATAATGTGAAGAAATGTAGTAGGTATCGCTAACGTCTACATTGATTGCTTTGCATATATGTTATAAACTAGCATTAGGCACTGTTGCTATCGCCAATAACGTAATAAACAGGATAACGTAACCAACCTCATTGTCTATTCTCATGTCAATGTTGACGTCAAGTCAGTAACTTTCATGATTGATGTACTTGAGTATCATACATTGTATCCAATGTTATAATTTTAATATGTGGACTATTCTTTGTCAGGACTGACACTACCTTATAATGGATAACGTAATACATTTTTCATCATTTGATAAATATAATTGCACCCTGTTCACAGTGATTCAACATTTATTATATGTTTATGAATGTTAACTTAGTGTACATACATATTGTCTCACATACTGACACAATCTCATTTGTTTGCATGCTTCAATGATGCATAGTTCTATGGCTATTGGATAACGTAATAAACCAATTAGTATAATTGTGTGAATAAATACGGTATACCTAGCTAAAACAGCTGCAATATTAGTCATCAACTTTGTTTTGTTTTTGTTATCAATATTATACAGGAATATGGGCGACACAGTGCAAAAATACCAATGGCGATACACCGGCAGAACCAAATGCAATGGTGGAGACAAAAAAGGTCATCAGAGTACAGTCTTATTACAAATCTACTACCATTTAAAATAAAACAAATCAATATCTTACTAATTTGAAGACATAAAAGGATATTCAATATTTAGTGCTATTATAATTTACATAAAGGTAATAATGTCGTAGTCTAACAGCATACCTGTAAAGTGCCATGTTACATCTGTCGATTTAGTGACCATGTTTATTACGTTATTCACCATATTTACCCTACATCAAAAGAGCAAGTCGACAATATATAGAACTGTCTTTCGGTAGACTTTGGGCAACTTAACTTACTAAAATACCATTTACTAGGTATTGCTGAATACACGGATGGTGCTTTTAAGCACCATCCGTGTATTAAAATACATATAAACTTATATTTCATTTGATAGTACTAAGTTCTGTATATTATCATTGTGGATGTTTAGAATTTGAGGTATAGAATATGTGATTGTGTCATTTAAAACAAGCTAGGTGAGATTATTATGGTAAGCATTATGACTTTTTGTTCGTTTTTCTGTTGGTAAAAGAGGATTGAATATAAAATAAATGTGTTGTGATGTAAAACTAAGCGTTTAAAAATTATGCACTAAACAGTTTTGCGACTATGTTTATTACGTTATCCATCATCGTCGTTGAAATTGCATTTACAAGTGTGTATACTGCTTTTTACTGCTTTATATTGTCAAATGGGCTTTAATGTATGGGGATAAGATGTGTTTGTGTACAAAATAAACTGCCTTGGTCGATGTTGAATATATTTGTTTACATGTGTTTGTATTATGTTTATTACGTTACCCACCCCATAAAGTCATAGTACCAATGCCAGCGTTATTAGTAAAGCATAATGTTATTGTTTCTGAGCTAACTTTTAAAAACACATTATAACGATTGGAAAAAGATACGATTAAAGATATATTTTATACTTTGCACACAGATATTCATTTTGGAAAACAGTGCATTTTTTAGATTTAAAGCTGAGGTTCATACAGTAATGTGAAGACCAAAAACATTTCATAATACTTGCAATTTACAAAATTACATTACATTTTGTTCGCTGTAATTGATAGAAGTATGCTTTCGTAACTACAATTTTGTGTTTTTGGCATCACAGTTTGTAAACTCGTTTTGATATAGAGCTGATAGACAGTAGATAACGTAATAAACATGGAACAAAATCTGCAAAAAAATGATATTATAATTTGAATTCAACGTTATATTGTACAAAAATGCAATGAGTGTTGTTCACAAAATTTTAAATCTAGTAGCCAGTACGTGTCTACTATTAAAAAATAGCGTAATAAATAAAATTGGAGACAATTTTTTTCTTCAACTTCTGAAATCTCATTTGCACTATTTTCATGAGAGTTGACCGTATGTATCAGATATAAAGTCATGTAGTGACCCTCAAGTTACCACAAACCAAAATTAGTTTGAAACAATTTCCAGTGAATGAGAGCCAATAATGTGATTTGCCGTTTGGTTTACCTATTTGGCCATGCGTTTGGAACTGGGCCTGCAAAAAGGTGGAGTTGTGACATCGGCACATCAAAAATGACATTGTCTATTATTCAATTTCTTGTATAAAGATACCACCTACATAGCTAAATTTGGTATCAAAATAAAGCTCTTATGCAGGGCAAGAAGATAAAAGTATTAGCATGTGTTAACATTTTGTCATTTTTTGTTAATTAATGGCTACTTAACCAACATCAGGGGTGGAGGAGAGTCCGGCGCAGGAGAGTCCGGCGCAGCAAATTTGGCATCTACAGTACAGTTCAGTGCAATTGAGTTAAATCATGTTTATGGAATGAAATTGTTGCATCTAAGTACATAAACTCTGGTAAATAAACTGATTTGAATAATTTAGATGTTTAATAATGGGTAATCACCTTAATTAATAAAGAATTAATCAATAATTACAGACCCGCAATGCATTGAAGAACTACATGTGTATGACTGGATGGATATGTACCGACGCAGCGTCTTTTACCAGCACATACGGTTAGGCAAAGTGATCATGGTATGGGATGCATGAGTGATTCTATTGAGGGGATAATGTGATCAATACAAAGTATGAACCTTTGTCTTTCAAACAATACACTTTTGGATTGTTAGATACCTTTGGTTATGTAACGTCATTAACATAAACACAATAGGTTTCAGACACTGACTGAAATCTGCCAATTATTTGGCTGGATATGTAATATGTTGAATATGGGTTGATTGATACATTTGCGTATATCTCGGCAGTGCAAGCATAAAAACAGATAACACTTGGCACATAGTTAGAATACACACTTATCTCTGTTTGACACTCTTTTTTAGATCTGAATGCCTTAATACGAACAAGAAGGGACCATCTCAAATACGCTTTTATTTAGCAAAATCCACAATAATATACCTTAGAAAACAACAAAGGATAAAGAACAATAGAGGGATTATAATTTAATAAATTGTTGTGGGATGTAAAGCAATAATAGTGGGGATTTCAAAAGGAGCTGTTCATAAAATTTCCTCAAACCATTGAAATTATATGACGATATACTTACACAATACATATCTAGTAGCTCTAAAGATAACAGTAATAAGAGAGGTTGTGGCAGCCATCTTTGATTGATACATTCCTGTATATCTTCATTTTGACTATCACAATATGTTTACACATTGATTTAAACATTTTTCATTATTTCTGATTAGAATTTGAAGGCACAGTAAGCTTTTATCTGGTAAATTTCATGATTTTAGCCATTTTGGGCCCGTTTCAAAATTATCTGCCGTCTGCGCATGCGCATTTTTTCTGCAGGTTTCATGCGAATAAGTTCAGATAATTAGTTAACTATCATATGGAATCTTCCAAACTGGTTAATTGCTTGAATTTTTCCTAAATTGTTTGATTTTCCGCCATATTAGTGATTCACTGACTGGGCATTTTTAAATAAAAATTAGCTATTTGAAATACTGATATTTGTATACCTTTTATTCAATTGCTTCTCCTTACTTTTTCCTCTTATACTACACATTCCAAATTACACAGGGATTAAGGTTATTGTCTTTAGTATCATATTTATGCGAAACAAAATCGGGATTTACCTGCTTTAGGCTGCTTCTGATGTCATGTTATGCAATCTTCTTACCACGTGTTTCATAAAAACAATTCAAATTTCCCGCCAAATAACTGATTTAGCAGTGTCCCAAGTGTACTTACTTTGAGACAGTGCTATGACGTCATAGTTCACATTTAAAAATCCAAAAGTGTATTGTTTGAAAGACAAAGGTTCATACTTTGTATTGATCACATTATCTCCTCAATAGAATCACTCATGCATCCCATACCATGATCACTTTCATTATTTATTGACTGCCCCTCGTATGTCAGATTTTTTTCTTCGCAAAATGACATTTTTTCCAGCCCGGTGCAAAATACTGTAAACATTACCTAGATATAGAAAGTTATATATGCTTGGAAAGCTTTAACTGTCAGGAATTCAAATCTGCAATAATTAACCTTGTAGGGTATGCACAATTTTTTTCATTTTTTTTTTCTCAGCAGATTTTTTTCATAAATTGTTGACCTTCAAATTCATAACCTTCTAGGGGTTCATCCTATGTTAATTTTAAGTGCATTTTTGAACTCAACAAAAATTGGTACATGTACAGTTTTTCATTAATCATTAGTATGAATCCTTTCATGTTTGGTCTTACCACAGTATGAATATTACGGTTGCTTTTTGGTATGAATGCTTTCATGTCTGGTCCTATTACTTGTACTGGAGAAACTCTTATCACAATATGAACATTGGTATGTTTTTTCTTTGCTATGAATCCTTTCATGTGCAGTCTTGTTAGCCAACTGAGAAAAACTCTTATCACAGTATGAACATTGGTATGGTTTCTCTTTGGTATGAATCCTTTCATGTGTAGTCTTGTGAACCAACTGAGAAAAACTCTTAACACAGTATGAACATTGGTATGGTTTCTCTTTGGTATGAATCCTTTCATGTGTAGTCTTGCAAGACAAATCAGAAAAACTGTTATCACAGTATGAACATTGGTATGGTTTCTCTTTGGTATGAATCCTTTCATGTGTAGTCTTGTTAACCAACTGAGAAAAACTCTTATCACAGTATGAACATTGGTATGGTTTCTCTTTGGTATGAATCCTTTCATGTGTAGTCTTGCAAGATAAATCAGAAAATCTTTTATCACAGTATAAACAATGGTATGGTTTCTCTTTGGTATGAATCTTTTCATGACTAGTCTTATTACACGACTGAGAAAAACATTTGTCACAGTATGAACATTGGTATGGTTTCTCTTTGGTATGAATCCTTTCATGAATAGTCTTACTACCCGACTGAGAAAAACTTTTATCACAATATGCACATTGGTATGGTTTATCTTTGGTATGAACTCGTTCATGTTTAATCTTATCACTCATTTGAGGAAAACTCTTATCACAATATAAACATGTGTACAGATTCTCTTTAGTATGAATCTTTTCATGACTGGTCTTACCATACGCAGAAGTGAAACTCTTATCACAGTATGAACATTGGTACCGTTGCTTTTTGGTATGAATTCTTTCATGTCTGGTCTTCTGACTTGCATGAGAGTAACTCTTATCACAATATGAACATTGGTATGGTTTCTCTTCTGCATGAAATCTTTCATGTCTGGTCTTATTACTTGAATGAGAGAAACTCTTATCACAATATGAACATTGGTATGGTTTCTCATTAGTATGAATCTTTTTATGACTGGTCTTACCATACGAAGAAGTGAAACTCTTATAATCACAGTATGAAAATTGGTACCGTTGCTTTTTGGTATGAATCCTTTCATGTCGGGTCTTCTGACTTGCAATAGAAAAAATCTTATCACAATATGAACATTGGTATGGTTTCTCTTCTGTATGAAATCTTTCATGTCTGGTCTTATTACTTGAATGAGAGAAACTCTTATTACAGTATACACATCGGTATGGTTTGGTTTGAATCCTTTTATAACTGATCTTTTTACGTATTTGCCTTTCATGACGTCGTTGATGCATATATCTGTCAAAGCTACTGAAGAATCTATGATTGTGATGTGTACAGGCAAACGGCTTCAGTTGTTTTTCAATATGGTATACCATTGTAAACATCGCTGCGAAGTAAAAAAAAATGCACAGGGAGATTAATCAACACATACGGTGTACAATGTTCTGATGTTCATGTATTTATGCTTTCTCCCTTTTTGATCAAAATTTATACTTCTTCTTTTTTTAAATAGTTAAAATTGGACTTGGAAACAAACTTATTTCAGATTTCTTCTACATTTATAAAAGCCACTTCGCGAGCATCGCGGCCCAAAATGTTTTCTTTCCTCCCTAGATTTTTTCTTGCACAACCCCTGATGTTGATCAGAAGTGAGCGAAGTCTAAGCTTTTGATAGAAGTGCGCAGTGCAGAGGCCTGTGAACATGCCTAATTCGTAGACATGGTTGTTCCCGAGCAGACGACCGGGGCAGACGACAACTCTTGAACTATTAATAATATAATAGTGTCCGTCGGGTCACTCTTAGTCTTACTACATGTAGAAATGTCCACTTACACTATAGGCCTACGTACGTCGGTACCTTTTAATCTTCAAATGTCACTAGGGTGGCTGATCAATCCAACGATAATTTCTAATAGTAAATTCCAAGTGCCCGCCACTATATTAGTGCGCCGTGTGTCATGTGTGTCGCGGGCGGAAGACAATGCGTTAACGACCTTTTATTAACAAGAAGAGTCTTAAAAAAGACAACAGTGCTCAGCAACTTCAAGGGATAAATTTGAATGAAGAGGCAAATGTGATGTACGAGTGGTGAAAGGTGTTAGGAGCTGTCATTTTATTCGAAAATAGGGGGTGGGGGTCATGAAATGAATACCAATAATACGGGGTCAAAGAAAAAATATAGTTACAATACTGACTTATTTGGGCATGCTTCGCGCGCATACATTTTACTTAACATACTGACATTATTTGCATGTTTCGCGCACATTTCTTCTACGTTTCAACATCGTAAAACAAAAGGTCAGCTCGGCCACCTTCATTTGTTATTTATTTATTATAGATTACAGTTACAATACTGCAAAATGTTATACATACATCTTACTGAACATGCTGCAATTTGGGTGCGCTTTTTCTTCTACTATTTTCAAGATTATAAAACAAAAGTTTGGCTCGGCAACCATCATTTGTTCTAATATTTAGTATTATAATACTATGGAATTCCAAAGATTCGTGAGAACTTGTCACAAGCCTTAGAGAAGGGATATTATCAAGAGGGCAATCGCTTGATGGCTAGTTTATCTAGTCTAAGTTTATTTTTGATTGACAGTTAAAATCTTTTGTTCCTCTCAATTGATTGTCCTGGACAAAAGTCACACGAGTCGATGTACGCACTCGAGTCATCGCGTACCCATTTAAACCCCATGATGCAACGATAGGCTGTGGATGTTAATCGACAAACTGAAGTGTTTACGAACGAAATAGATATTTCAAAAAGTGTTGTTCGTGTCGTTTAAATCAAAACTAGTTTCTTTTATCATGTTTAGTGCATATAAACAGGTTTTAGACGAACACTCTGTGTTACTAAATTTACATCGAATAGATTTAGCTCAGTGGTAAGGGGTTGGATTTGAAATCAGAGGTTACGGGTTCGAATCCTATCACAGCATGTCGTTTTGACTATGTTTCTTTTATTTAATATTTATCGAGATTATTTATCCTTAGACATGTATACCTAAAGGGATAAGAAATGCCAATTCATACCATTCATGAGCAGCGGCCTGATACGGCATATTAAATTGCTATTCACTATCGAAGTAAATCCCCAGGGGGGGGGGGGGGGGGGGGGGGCACTTAACTTTTTTTGGGTAGGGTGTGCCGCACAGGATCTCCAAAAAAAAAGGGGGGGGGGCTACAGAATTGAACTGAGTGGATTTTATGACGAAAAATAGGGTCTTAGGAACTGATTTTTTTCTTCAAAAAAGTAGGTCTTGAGAACTGGCCTATAGTTCAATTTTAATGAGCAAGAACGCACATTTTCGATTTTTTTTGGGGGGGGGGGGTTTAGAACCCAATTATTTTGAAGAATTTGGGCTTTGGAACGCAAAATTTCGCGATTCGTGAATTTTCAATCAAATTGGGGGTCTTAAGAAGTTAGAACTGATGCAGGCTCAAAAGGGGGTCATAAGAGCTAGCATCAGAGGGTGAAAAGGGGGTCTTCAGCGCGGCACATACCTATACCCTTTTCCAATGTCAGTGCCCCCACCCCCGGGTAAATCCCTGGTAACTGGGTCACGCACCTTTATTAATGCTAGCACATCCCATTGGTTTTATGTGGCGATCAGTTCGATCGGTGTTCAGGACTTGAAAGTGTGATCCTGTTCCTCTGGATATGGTAATAATTGGTTTACATAACACGTAACACTTCGATAGTGGATGGCCAATCGATTATCATCATTCAGTTTAATTTGTAGTGCAACCTCATTGTTATGGCCCCAATATGTGCCTTAAATATGTGTCCATCCCAGAGATTAAATGCTGCCCTCTGCTGAACTGCCCAATATTTTTTGTTTGTCAATAACCTGATATGACCTCATACTAGAGTGAGTGTTTGACTTCCTGTTGATAATCCCAGGTCAATGTTATTCTTTAATAAATATTGATCAGATGCTATTGTTAGGAACTCATACATTTGTCTCTTTTCTGTGCTCATTCAGGTAGTAGACCATGACCTTATCCTGGAACCCGTAACATCATTATTAGCATCAGCGCGATATTTTAATCCAGTGTTATCAACAAGCGTATGATTTATTTTTCAAATAACCTGAACACGCTTTTATGGGCTGGTTACGACATTCAGACTTATGAAGATTTAAAAATACTAATAAACAATGTATTATGAAATTAAAGTTCATAGTTTGTGTTTAGATTTAATACGAATTAAAACACAATATGATATTTTTATTTATAATGAGATCAGTTTATCAGCTCGACCACATCGAACGAATTATGTATTAATAATTAATTAATGGGTAAATAAATAGATAAATAAATAAATGAATATATTAGTTCATTAACTAGTTATGTACACCTAGCACATAAAGTCCCTGCTCAGGTGCTTTGAGGTTGACTAATTCAAAATATATAATCGGTACCAAAAATCTGAGATATACATTAAATGAGCAAATTTCTTCTCCGCAGTTTGATACCTCATTCAACAAAATCGAATGGATACTTTTAAAGTTATGTCGATTTCAATGACATCGCATACAACAGAAAAGTGGCACTAGGTATAGGAATCATTGATTTGTGTGTGATATTACTGTGTGCTATCTGAACGTGACAGATGAATGGGTCTTTAGTGATAACCGCAATGTGCGGGACAAAGGGTGTATCTGGCTGTGAAGAATACAAGTCTTAGCTGATAAGCTGTGAGTTCTTCAGTGCGTAAATCCATAGACGGGTAAAACATTGATTTTTACCGTCTATGGTAAATCACACACAAATCAATGATTTCCTATAGGCCTACCTAGTGCAACATTTCTGTTGCATGCGTGGTCATTGAAATCGACATAACTTTAAAAGTATCCATTCGATTTTGTTGAATGAGGTATCAAACTGCGGAGAAGAAATGTGCTCATTTAATGTATATCTCAGATTCTTAGTACCGATTATATATTTTGAATTAGTCAACCTCAAAGCACCTGAGCAGGGACTTTATGTGCTAGGTGTACTTAAATCATTAGACATACACATGAATAAATAAACCCATCCAGATAGAAGAGAGTAAAAAAGAAGAAAGTCAATATGAATAAATATGTAGTCAAATATTTTTTTAAATAAATGTAAATAGATAATAATAATAAATAAATAAATAACGTAAATTAAATAAATAGATAACAATAAGAACCTCAACCAAGATTCGAACCTACGACTGGCTTGCTGATTGAGAGTCTAAAGCTCTACCGACTGAACTATTTCGAACCTCGTGCCGGACAAAATTACGTTGGCCCAATTACGTTGGCCCAACGTCAATGACGTTGGCCCAACGTAAGTGCATACATTGGCCCAACGTTGTCTTGCTATCTGTGATATGGAATAGAATGTTGTTGTAATAGGAACACGAAGTCGTTGGTATATGACACTTATTTACAATATAGAATGAAGGTTGGATAAAATGGTATACACTGCGAATTACTGTTATCTTGTTGACCCGTATTTGTTATTTAGAATATACTCTGAACTTATTATAGTAACACCAACAGTCCTTGAAGAGGACAGTCTTTTCTTACATGCTTTAATAATAATAATAATGATAATAATGTGTTTGTTAAGCGCCCTTTGACAGTCAAACTGTCCCTAGGCGCTTTACAATAAAATACATAAAAACAACAGTATATCAGAATAAAGATTCAAATGGAATATACTATACAAATCCTTAAAAACTACAAATAAGTATTACACATTATAGAAGCACGCAGTAATATAAAACATCAAATGTAGCGATTCCAGTCCAGCTGGTGTAGACACAAACATCTTTAAAAAGTCCGCGTATGTACACACTGCATGCATATATATTACACAACCAAACAAAGATAAAATGTCAATGCCACCCGCGTCTAAAACTTATTACAGTCCGATCGGAAGAGGTAGGTCTTGAGAGTTGATTTGAACTGCGAAACAGAAGTGGCGGCGCGAACATGAACTGGTAGGTGGTTCCAAACTCTTGGTGCAGCGGAGGCGAAAGATCTTTGTCCATAAGAAAGACTTGGATAGCGGTGGATGACAGAGCATGATCTGAGACGACGAACGGAGGGTTCGGGAGGGGAAATATGGTTCAATAAGTTCTGTGATTTGCGGAGCTTGATTATGGAGCGCTTTGAAGGTAGGTGAGGAGAGCGATTTTAAAGGCAATGCGTTTTCGGACAGGGAGCCAGTGAAGTTCTTTGAGAATAGGGGTAATGTGATCACATCCTTAGCACGAGTCACCAGTCTGGCGGCAGCGTTCTGGATCAGTTGGAGCTTGGCAATGACGTTGTCGGGCAAACCATATAGAAGGACTGTTACAGCCATCAATGCAAGATGTGATGTAGGCATGAACAAAAAGCCTTTCAGTTGTTTTGCGATCTAATAAGCACGAAGTCTGCCGATTTTATAGATTCCATAGGATGCACTTCTACAGACATTTGACACGTGACCAGTCAGAAGCAGTTTACTGTCAATAGAAACACCAAGGTTTCTGGCAGTTGGAGATGGTTTAATGATAGCTTCATCGATAGCCACTGGTGGACACTGGTTCTCGCGCAGGTATCGATTGCTAATATGCAGTAATTCAGTCTTGGAATCATTTAACTTTAATTTGTTAGAAACCATCCACGCCTTTATGTCTACAACACACTTCTCCAAGAGTGGAAACCGAGTATCGCGATCACTGGGTTTTAAGAGGAGGTAGATCTGCATGTCGTCCGCGTATGACATGTGCTGAAATCCATGTGCCCTAATAATGTCTCCGAGAGGGCCGGTGTATAAGGTGAAAAGTAGTGTCCGAGTACCGAGCCCTGAGGCACACTCCAATCGAGCATAGAAAACGGTGACTGAGCTGACCCGATGGTCACCGCTTGAGTAAGTCAATGAGGACGTCCATTGTTAGCATGGTGACAAATGATTGGACAAAAGGTGCACGCCTTTCTTCACAAACAATCAACTTGAGTCTTATATTCACTATAGAAAGTGTAGTTTTATTGGCCATTCGAAGATTGTTAATAGATTGATGGCTCTGGCCCCAATGAAACGCGACGATTTCTTGACAGTGTCAAGAGGTGCACCGCTATCCATACCAAAATAATGCTACATTTAGAAACACCAAACGATAACCTAAAGTTTATAGAAGCAAAGATAGAGGAGACTTACTACACATATAATTGAAACGAACGTCCATTGCTGAATCTGACCTTGTCGATCTAACACATGTTGCCGGGTAAAATAGAAACAAATTCAAAGAAGACTTCATCCCGCCATTAGCATGATTAGGTAAGAACATAATTTGTGTATTTTTTAATCTTTTAATTGGATTAATCTTATATCATTGATATCGTGAGTATCGTCTTCATTGTAGAAATGTCAGTTTCAGGTTCATTGCAAATTGGAAGTTTGCTTATAATATAAATTATAAAGTTTAGTCTATAGGCCTAAAAAAAGGATTCTCATCAAATTATCAATCTATTATCATGACTTATATTTATACTAGCTATAGCTGGCCTATTATAGCACCCAGTAGCGGGGGCTTACACATGGTCATGCTTATCTAGGTATTTGATATGGGGAGGGGGGGGGGGGCGAGAAATCAAAATGAACCGACTAGATGAAGCAGCCAGTCGGGTGGTAAATTGGCTGTAGTAGCGTGGCTGCAATCTTCCTTTCTATTTTATCATTCCCTCTTATTCCTATCCTTTTTCTAACCTGCATGCTTCTTCTATGCATCTTCATGCTTTGCTTTTACTGTAGTTGTAGATCCAAGAGGCATTCCATCAGCCCTCTTGTCTTTATACGCTGTCCTGCAGTTACCCATCTTCACGTCCTAGATGACTGAGATGCATTACAAATATAGCGCATGTCAGTTCCGTATCACCCGGATAGCCGAGCTTCGCGGCTAATGCTAACAGACGGAGCTCTGGGGGGACATCTGATTAGTAGGCCTTGGGCTATTGGAGTAGCTCCGGGTACTACCATGGAAGTAACTGTTACTTCCATGGTGCTACTGATCACTGTCTTACCAGCTATGGTATAAAATAGTCCCAACTACGGGTTAAACACTTCCCATCTATGGTTAAATAGTATCCCAACTATGGGTTAAATACACTGAGCCAAAAAAGAAACTTATAAAAATTGTAACAGATCACCATAGGGGCAGTGCACATTTCTCTTGTGTCATTGAAGCTAGCAATTGGTTATTGACTGCCATTTGAAGCGATACATTGCAGTAATATTGTATCCAAATTTGGTACATTTTCATGCACAGAATATTATTTGGTGATCTGTTAAAATTGTATAAGTTTCTTTTTTTATAAGTTTCTTTTTTGGCTCAGTGTAGTTCCAAACTATGGGTTAAATAGTTACCAACTATGGATTAAATAGTGTTATTACAGCTCATAAATATTCATGAACTAATCATGGCAATTCATTGGTCAATTCCTATCACAAGTACTATTTCCCAAACTATTTCCCTACAACCTCATTCCCAGAGTCACAGTGAGGTGTAATAAAACAAATACTACATGGTATGATCGGGGCAATAGGGCACACTATTTTGCCTCGGTACTGGCTACAGGCCTACCACCCCTCACCCTCCGGGTTCGGGGTGGTAGGCCTGTAGCCAGTACCTCGGGAAAATAGTTTGCACTATTTCCCCTCTAACCATGTAGTATTTGTATACTCCCGGACCAAGGCTAATCAGGGCTAATCACCCGTATAGCTTGCCAGACCGGGCAAAAATAAGGTAGCTGGGCGGCTGTCAACAAATGACTATATGACGGGCCAGCGGGAAATCGGCACAACATCACGAACTGTTGGTCCCGAGAAACGTTGTCTATCTGGATCTGCCTTCAAACCTCTTGTTGTATCTACATACAACGTGCGTACCCTATACCAACAAGGGAAGGTACACCAATTATTTGTAGGCTGCGCAGATGCAGGTATAGACATCGGTGGTATACAGGAACATCGCCTGATTACTTCTAACACCACCGATGAGTTATGGTCCGATGACAGGAACTGGGTCCTAATATATAGCTCGGCCACAGATCAGCGTCAGGGAGGTGTGGGCATTCTAATGTAAAAAACCCAGACACAGGTGTCTACAGAGTGTGAACTCACTTAGCAGTAGAGTAATCACTGCCACGTTCCATGGTAATCCTAAACTCACCATTACATCGATTTACGCTCCAACTGAAGGTGCTTCACCTGATGATAAGAACGGGTTCTACAACAGCTTGGAAGACCATCTTGAGCAGGTGAAACCTCATAACATCCACTTGGTTTTGGGAGACTTCAATGCCAGAGTAGGATCAGACAGCCACTCATCACACCCCGATATTGTTGGACCTCACTGTTTTTATGACTCAACAAACAGCAATGGAGAGAGGCTTGTGAGCATGTGCGAGGAATTCAAACTTCGTCCCGCACAGTCAAGATTTCCTCAACCCCGACGTCGTCTCTGGACATGGATGCACCCATCAGGGTCAAAACATCAGCTGGAACACATTCTAATAAACAGCAAGTGGACTAACTCCTTACGGAACTGCAGAGCCTACAACTCGGTGGAAGTAGACTCGGATCACAGGATCCTCAGCATCAAGCTCAAGTGCAGCCTAAGATCCACCAAAGGGAAACCCTGCAAGAGACCGAGGTTTGACTGGAAAAAGCTAAAGAATGCTGCCACGAAAGAGCTATTTCAGATTGAGCTATCAAACAGATTCGAAATCCTCGAGTGCAACGACACATTCACACCAATAACTGAGAGATACGAACTTTTTGAGAAAGCAGTGTCAGAAGCAGCTGAGAAAGTTGTTGGCAAACGTGAAGCTCGATGGCATGCCAAACTGGGTGACCGATAAGACCATTCAGCTAAAGTCTGAGAGGGATGAGGCTAAAAGACGCTACCTTGTCTCAAAGTCACGGCAATCCAGGGAACGATGGAAAAGGCATGCTCATTTGAATGATTCATACAAAGCAGACAAATCATCCATGCTCAACAAACAAATGGAAGATCTTCAACTGGCTGACTCAAAGGGCGACTATTCCACCACTTGGAAAATCATCCATGATCTTCTCTGGGAAAGACAAAAAGTCCAGAGTCAAGGTTAAGAAAAGTGATGGTACTACCCCAAAAAATGACAAAGACAACTTGCCGAATGGAAGAAGTACTTCAGTTCATTGCTAAATAATGACAGCGGTCAAACTCCATCCAATCTTCCTTCACCTGCTGCCCAGGATCTACCAGTAGTATACTTTAAATAGATACTAGAATATTAATTTAATGTTCAAAAAAATATACAATATCTAACTGTCAGTTGTAATTTTGAAAAGGTTTATTTAAAGAACAATATATCAGGCAACATTTTTAAGCATTCCTATAAAGAGAAAAACATGTTAAGACTTAAAACACGGTAGCTTACATTGCAATAATCAAAGTATTCGTAGGTAACACATTTGTTCTCAACTTCAACTTCGTTGACTAAGAACAGTTGGATTTGTTGATTTGACACAGGTTTAAGGGCAAAATTGTACTCGACGTAGTTTGTTATGCCCTGAATCGCGTGTGAGGGGGAATGTCGTATCAAAATGGTGTCTTGATTAACTTTATGTGCACTCAGCGCTACTTTTACAAAACAATCAGAATTGCGTAATATTCAACATTTGAATAAAACAGCAAGATTAACCAATTAAACATTAAAATAATATAAAACCATGTTCCTATTTCTAAGATATAAACGAAAACACCCTAAGCATCAATAACCTCACTAGTGATAGACCTATACTGTTATTATTCTTGATGTTAAAGGCATATTGAATAGAATTAACCTTTTACACATGATAAATATGGCAGAAAATGTTTTATTATGCTAACGTATCTGATCATCCAATTTTGTTAGTGTCTTTCTTGCTTGACTTTCAATTATTAAGAATGTGCGTTTAACTTCTACAAAACAGTCAGAAGTGTGTAATATTTAACATCTGATTTTAGGGCATTTGATGACAACATACATATCGTTCTGGGTTAAAATGTTGTAAAGGTATAGTTAAACAATCAATTAACTCGCTAGTAATACTAATATAATTACCGTACTGATCTAATTTGGTAAAAAGCATGTTCATCATTAAAACTAAACATGATAAAAACATAAGCATATACACATTTTAATTAAGAAACATCTGATCATTCAGCCTTGTAATCTCTACTTAACAAGTTTAGTGGTTCTTGATGTATTCTATGTGTAGTTAGTTCTTTAGGTCTCTCATGTCGCGAGGATAAATATATAATAGCACTTAATTCCTCTTTGTTTATTATATAGGACATTCTAGAATGTTAAGAATGAACGTTTCAGTTTCCGTGTGATAATCCAAAGTATTGGATCGAATCAAGTATTGAATAGTTCACCGAGCCATCTTTAATTAGAAAGCGAGCGGTTTCCTTTAAGCAAACAGTTTGATTTGTTTCATAGTCTTGAATGTCAGGTTATTTGTTTTAAGCAATAAAACAACCGGTTTCCTTCCTCAATTTGTTCTAAATAAAGGAGGCAAGTGAGGTCTTCTGGAAGTTATCATTTTGAATAGCTGTTTTAAACACGAAAGCCAGATCGCTTTTTGATTCATTTAATATATACTTTGAAATAATTTCATATCAGACCTTATATATATAAGTTTAATATGAGCCTAACATATTCAAAGTCTAGAACAGTCAAATATTTTGCCTTTCAGTCCACAACGGAAAATAAAGCACATACAACTTTCAGCACTGAGACATTCAGTTGTCAGATTAGAAGTTAAGATATAATTTCCTAGTTTGGAATTTGTATCATTATAAATGTCGTACATAGTCAGTCTTTATCGAGTTTCAACCGGAGGCAGACCCCGTTTGACTTAGAATCACCATTATGATATATTTTGTCAGATGAAGACAAAATAGGAATTTTATGTTTAGAAATTCAATGTTGTTTAATTTAACAACACTAATCTAATAAGTTTTGCCACGACAGAGATATTGTCGGGCATGTGCCATTCATTATTATTATTTTTTAAATCAACCACTGCTTAGTTCAATTACACTAAGAAATAAATGTCGGAAGCATTATTCATGAGCATTTTTTTTTTAATTTAAGACTGAAATCAGTATAGGCCTACCCTCGATTCGCTCCCACCTTTAAAAAATGAAAAGGTTTTACTAAATTTCTTGTTGACTTAAAATACGTTTCGGTGACATTACACAACCTGCCAGAGCAAAAATGAAGCAAATTATTTTATATTTGTTACACATGAATTCCATTTTAAAATACAACTACAATAATGGCCAATATTAAGTACCTCAGTAGTCACTGCTCTGCAATTCCTGGGGAAATTGGTTAACTACGCATACATCATATCGACAAGCTGGTTTAAAACAATATTACGCACCAAACAATATTATTCCCGTCTTATACATTCCTACATAATATTTACATAATATTAGGTGCGAATGAAAGCGACAAACAATGCAGGAATTGTACCATGCCCATTAACTAATATATAAGTTACCTACGAATACAAAATGGAATATGAAAATATTGATTATGAAACCGAAATTTCATGGATGTTATGTCTAATGTATCCATTTTAAGACGATCAACGTGTAATCTATGGATATAAATATCATTCAATCACTCTTACACCAACAAAAATATGTTCTCGGCAAAAACAGTGTGATTACACCATGCATTTTATTTAAATCAACACCTCCCATTTTCGTTCATAGATACTGCACGATTTAGGGACCCAAAAAAATCGGAAGATGTTTTAAAATCCGTAATTACATCCTTACATGTGTAGAATTTAAAACACCCACAAACATTTTTTTGCAATTCAGCTTAAAATTGAGAACACGATATAGACTTCAAATTTAAAAATTGTATGACATTGTTTATTATTATTACGTTGTTTTTATAGCAAGTTGACACTCTTAAAATTTCATTATAAGTTTTTTCCCCTAAGGAATGATTTTTAATTTCAAATTCCTTCCCCCGGTTCCTTAAAGGACTTTTTTCACAAGCTTTTATCTCTCGACGTATTGATTTTTCATTTCAAATTCCTTACACGACTTTTTCACATGTAAGGATTTCAAAGTCTTACATTTTCATTACAAGTGGTTATTTTCGAGGTAGGTATTTTCAATTTTATTTTCATTACACGACTTTTTTCACATGTAAGGATTTCAAATTCTTACATTTTCATTAAAAGCTCTTTTTTTTTCGATGTAAGGATTTTCAATTTCATTTTCCTTACACGATTTTTTTTACATGTAAGGATTTCAAAATCTTGACAAGCTTTTACAAACACGATGTAAGGATTTTGAAATTCATTTTCATTACTCGACTTTTTCACATGTAAGGATTTCAAAATCTTACATTTTTATTACATGCTTTTTTCTCTCGATGTACTAATAGAGGGCTTCCGGGTGTAAGGATGTAAGGATTTCAAACTCTTACATTTTCATTACAAACTTTTTTTTCAATGTAAGGATTTCCCTTTTTATTTTCATTACACAACTTTTTTCACATGTAAGGATTTCAAACTCTTACATTTTCATTACAAACTTTTTTTTCAATGTAAGGATTTTCCATTTTATTTTCATTACACACCTTTTTTTAAGGATTTTAATCTCTTATATTTTCATTACAAGCTTTTTTCGATGTAATGATTTTTAATGTCATTTTCCTTACACGACTTTTTTCACATGTAAGGATTTTGAAATCTTACATTTTCATCACAAGCTTTTTTTTGATGTAAGGATTTTCAATTTAATTTTCCTTACACGACTTTTTTTCACATGTAAGGATTTCAAAATCTTACATTTTCATTACAAGTTTTTTTTTCGATGTAAGGATTTTCAATTTATTTTCCTTACACGATTTTTTTTCACATGTAAGGATTTCAATATCTTACATTTTCATTACAAGCTTTTTTACGATGTAAGGATTTTGAAATTCATTTTCATTACTCGACTTTTTCACATGTAAGGATTTCAAAATCTTACATTTTCATTACATGCTTTTTTATGTAAGGATTTTCAAATTCATTTTCATTACACGACTTTTTTCACATGTAAGGATTTCAAAATCTTACATTTTTATTACATGCTTTTTTCTCTCGATGTACTAATAGAGGGCTTCCGGGTGTAAGGATGTAAGGATTTCAAACTCTTACATTTTCATTACAAACTTTTTTTTCAATGTAAGGATTTTCCTTTTTATTTTCATTACACAACTTTTTTCACATGTAAGGATTTCAAACTCTTTTTTCACATGTAAGGATTTTGAAATCTTACATTTTCATTACAAGCTTTTTTCCGATGTACAAGCTTTTTTCCGATGTAAAACTTTTTTCACATGTAAGGATTTTGAAATCTTACATTTTCATTACAAGCTTTTTTCCGATGTAAGGAATTTCCATTTTATTTTCATTACACGACTTTTTTCACATGTAAGGATTTCAAACTCTTACACTTTCATTACATGCTTTTTTTCTCGATAAACTAATAGAGGGCTTCCGGGTGTTAGGATGTAAGGATTTCAAACTCTTACATTTTCATTACACAACTTTTTTTAAGGATTTTAAACTCTTATATCTTCATTACAAGCTTTTTTCGATGTAATGATTTTTAATTTCATTTTCCTTACACGACTTTTTTCACATGTAAGGATTTCAAACTCTTACATTTTCATTACAAACTTTTTTTCGATGTAAGGATTTTCTAATTCATTTTCATTACACGACTTTTTTTTAACATGTAATGATTTCAAAATCTTACATTTTCATTACAATCCTTTTTTTCCGATGTAAGGATTTTCAAATTCATTTTCATTACACGACTTTTTTTACATGTAAGGATTTCAAAATCTTACATTTTCATTACACTTTTTTGTCGATGTACCAATAGAGGGCTTCCGGGTGTAAGGATGTAAGGATTTCAAACTCTTACATATCATTACAAACCTTTTTCCGATGTAAGGATTTTCAATTTTATTTTCATTACATGACTTTTTTCACATGTAAGGATTTCAAACTCTTACATTTTCATTACAAGTTTTTTTTTTCAATGTAAGGATTTTCAATTTTATTTTCATTACACGACTTTTTTTACATGTAAGGATTTCAAACTCTTACATTTTCATTACATGCTTTTTTTCGCGATATACTAATAGAGGGCTTCCGGGTGTAAGGATGTAAGGATTTCAAAATCTTACATTTTTATTATAAGCTTTTTGTTCGATGTAATGATTTTTGATTTCATTTTCCTTACACAACTTTTTCACATGTAAGGATTTTGAAATCTTACATTTTCATTACAAGCTTTTTTCCGATGTAAGGAATTTCCATTTTATTTTCATTACACGACTTTTTTTACATGTAAGGATTTCAAACTCTTACATTTTCATTACATGCTTTTTTTTCGCGATATACTAATAGAGGGCTTCCGGGTGTAAGGATGTAAGGATTTCAAAATCTTACATTTTCATTACAAGCTTTTTTTCCGATGTAAGGAATTTCCATTTTATTTTCATTACACGACTTTTTCACATGTAAGGATTTCAAACTCTTACATTTTCATTACAAACTTTCTTTTTCAATGTAAGGATTTTCCATTTTATTTTCATTACACAACTTTTTTCACATGTAAGGATTTTAAACTCTTACATTTTCATTACAAGCTTTTTTCGATGTAATGATTTTTAATTTCATTTTCCTTACACGACTTTTTTCACATGTAAGGATTTTGAAATCTTACATTTTCATTACAAGCTTTTTTCCGATGTTAGGGAATTTCCATTTTATTTTCATTACACGACTTTTTTCCCATGTAAGGATTTCAAACTCTTACACTTTCATTACATGCTTTTTTTCTCGATAAACTAATAGAGGGCTTCCGGGTGTTAGGATGTAAGGATTTCAAACTCTTACATTTTCATTACACAACTTTTTTTAAGGATTTTAAACTCTTATATTTTCATTACAAGCTTTTTTCGATGTAATGATTTTTAATTTCATTTTCCTTACACGACTTTTTTCACATGTAATGATTTCAAACTCTTACATTTTCATTACAAACTTTTTTTCGATGTAAGGATTTTCTAATTCATTTTCATTACACGACTTTTTTTAACATGTAATGATTTCAAAATCTTACATTTTCATTACAATCCTTTTTTTCCGATGTAAGGATTTTCAAATTCATTTTCATTACACGACTTTTTTTACATGTAAGGATTTCAAAATCTTACATTTTCATTACACTTTTTTGTCGATGTACCAATAGAGGGCTTCCGGGTGTAAGGATGTAAGGATTTCAAACTCTTACATATCATTACAAACCTTTTTCCGATGTAAGGATTTTCAATTTTATTTTCATTACATGACTTTTTTCACATGTAAGGATTTCAAACTCTTACATTTTCATTACAAGTTTTTTTTTTCAATGTAAGGATTTTCAATTTTATTTTCATTACACGACTTTTTTCACATGTAAGGATTTTGAAATCTTACATTTTCATTACAAGCTTGTTTTTCGATGTAAGGAATTTCAATTTCATTTTCCTTACAAGATTTTTTCAAATGTAAAGATTTCAATAGAGGGCTTACATTTTCACTAAAAGCTTTTTTTCCCGATGTAATGATTTGTAATTCCATTTTCCTTACACGATTTTTTTCACATGTAAGGATTTTGAAATCTTACATTTTCATTACAAGCTTGTTTTTCGATGTAAGAAATTTCAATTTAATTTTCATTACAAGCTTTTTTTCCTCGATGTACCAATAGAGAGCTTCCGGGTGTAAGGATGTAAGGATTCGGTTTCCTTACACTTTCATGGGTCCCTAAATCGTGCAGTAATTGTTCGTTCAATAAGGAATATTATTTTTTACCCCTCCAAATATAAATATAATAATATATCCAGTCAGATTGTATGATTGCGCACTGCTTTTATGTAAAATAAAATAGTTTAGGGCCAATATGCACTGTACTGTGTATATTATTGAATGTTGCCTACATATACATGTTACCTCCGAATACAGCATGAAGTCATGCACGAGATGCTGTCACTGAATATTTACACCTAGCACATAAAGTCCCTGACCAGGTGCTTTGAGGTTGGCTAATTCAAAATATATATTCGGTACCAAAATTCTGGGATATACATTATATGGGCAAATTTCTTCTCCGCAATTTGATACCTCATTCAACAAAATCGAATGGATACTTTTAAAGTTATGGCGATTTCAATGACCGCGCATAACAACAGCAAAGTTGCACTAGGTATAGAAAATCATTGATTTGTGTGACAGTTATGACAGTAATCCCACACAATTCAATGAATACCTTGTGCAACCTTGCTGTTGTTATGCGCGGTCATTGAAATCGCCATAACTTTAAAAGTATCCATTCGATTTTGTTGAATGAGGTATCAAACTGCGGAGAAGAAATTTGCTCATTTAATTATATCTCAGAATTTTGGTAGCGAATATATATTTTGAATTAGCCAACCTCAAACCACCTGGTCAGGGACTTTATGTGCTAGGTGTATATAAACATTAATCACCCCCATTGCGATTTAAATCAACTGTCAGATGATGTCTTTGCGTGAATAGCATACAAAACTACACTAATAGTAGTAATAAGATTGAGACAGAGGGAGGCTATATAATCAACTTTTAAGACAACAGCATAATTATTGATGCACTTCTACACAAAGTACAGCATTTTGTGAAAGGTTACAAATACAAAAGCTGAAAGTTTGATGCAAAACTTCTCCGTTGCTTGCCGAACGCAGCGCACATTTCTACTTTATTCCAGTCGCTACAAGTATGTAACAACAGAGGGAAGTACCACGGTATCGTTATTTGTATTTGAAGGTAACAGTTCATATTTCAAATTTGCCTACGAATACAGCCTTTTATTGCTGATATTTTAAAAAATGTTGCCTTCAAAATGATAAAACTTGTCGCACATGTACATTGTATCATACTTCGCTTATTCTATAGATATCATTCACTAATCTTTGTTTAAAAATATTAAAATGGCAGTGTTTTAAATAGGTATTCGGAGGTAATGCATATTTTTTACCAAACCGAAGTTTCCGCTTTTAAAATTTCTAACAGCTTTATCAAAAAATCGACTTGAATGGGGACAATGCATTTAAGTAGTTAATATATTTAGGCTTCATTACAGGACAAATTACTCTACCTCAGGCGAATTCTTCCCCGAAAGTGAGATTTAACAAAACATGTATTTGTAGGTAACGTCAAAACTTACCACAGCAAAAAAATCACAACAATTCAGGGATTGATCGAAAGTAACCACAAATTAAAAGAGGCATTCTTGAGATATCCAGCAATCAAACAGGCAAAATTATTTCCTCTAAACGGTTATATGCCTAACAAAAAACCTTAACAACTATTTTGTAAAATGGGTAAAAAATAGCAGGTTTATTGCTCGTATACGCCCAATTGTGCATTTAAGTTGGTCATATTATATGGCGCGAACTGTCTCATCGAGGCGGATACGTATAACACAAAAATAAAATTGTCAAGATATAGATTATTTTATTAGAGGCCTGAACATCACGTGTGCACTTTTCGTTGGATTCGACCATATATTTACATATCATTTGGCTATGTGTGGCACCAAGGAGTATATATAATAGGAGGGGACACTTAGCTCATTTGCATATTTGCTCATTAATATGATTAACCCCGTGAACCCAGTCAAAGGTCGCCTCGAAGAGTCGAGGGGACTTTTCTATTGTTCTCTAACGACAGCGTTGGGACAGCGCATGAAGTTTCTTGTACAGAGTTGGCGATGAGCGATTGAGAAGTATAACAAAAGCATACATAAACAGATCGTAACATGAATAATGCAATGCAACAGGTCACACAACGTTCAGTCGAGCGACCGTATAAACAGTATACAAGATGCCATTTATTGTGTTCGAAATGTCAACGTTTTTACCATTCTTTCCAAAATAAGGAGTATAATCACATTACAAACACATTTTGTGCGAGAGTAACATATAAATATGGTTTAAAATGTCCAAAATGGCACGATAAAAATCCGTTTGTTATAAATAAAAGAATCAATGGTTAAATAATAAAACTGACACAATTACACTCGTCGATCTCTGTGGCGTGCATACGTTGGCCATATCGTTTGCAATCGGCAATCACGGGTTCGAATCTCCGTGTATTCGTTGTTGTTTTCTATTTTTTTGTTTTTTAAACAAAATTTAAACTTGATTGTGGATGTATGTAACATCATTTTTATGTCAATTTTTATAATTTATAAAGGCCGCCAATGCTTTTATAGTTTTTTTCTATTCTTTTTTTAATCTATTTTTCTATCTATCATTTATCTCTGGATTTATTTAACTTTATAATCTAAACAAATTAAAATGCGTAAAACAATATATTATTGCTCGATAAATAAGTGATTGAAGTTGAGTTCACTTTGATAATGATAGCAACACTTGTTGTAAAACCATTTTACCAGTGTGCCCAACCATTTCTCCTTTGCACACTTTGTTTAAAATACATTCAGAGATATCATTTTTATAGCTTGTTAAGCTATAGGCTAATATAACTGTAAGCTATTTGGATACACAAAGCAAACACATTTCCAAAACAGGCCATAGCCAATCGTACAACATGAGAAAGGAGACCATTTATACCAATGTTAAATCTACCATGATTACCATTTTTTTTAAATTGTACAACCGATGAATTTCTAGAAAATCTTTGGTACAACTTCATTTCAAGAAAGTTAGTTCTTGTACCAAATTTAGCTAGCTTTAATAAACGAATTGGGAGACGCAATATTCATGTCGAAATATATGTGGAAAGGCAATCAGACAACTATTGATAGACGCGATCAAGTCTTGTACCTTTGAAGGGTGATTACGGGCACGTAAAGTGGATTCCCTCTATAATGAACACATTTTTTAATTTCAGTGCCAAAGATCTTGAAAAAGGTTACAGGGGACATTCTCGCTTCGACGATGCTCCTATGCGTAGGTCAACTGAAAAGCCCGGTCCGATGGTAGACTCCGAATCTCCAGAATCTTAGGAGATATGTACACATTTTCTCATAATACTTTATGCTGCTACGCTTCCAATCATTAGATGGTTATAGCATATGCACGGCGCAAAGTGCACGGTGTCTCATTTAGGCCCACAGGCCGGGCGGGCTAGAGAAGTGCTCAGAACCGGGACTATTAACAGTACACTCAATTTAAAAAAAATTAAACACCGGATTCTACTGTCGCTCTGTTAGTGTTACGGTCGTATAGTCGGCCCCCGGATTCCACCGTCACTCTGTTGCAAGTAAGTGTAGGCCCTATATTCGCCACAACATGTGGGCACTACCGTATAGTTTTATTGACTGTACATCATGCCTTTCGTCGGTATACAACTCGGACTTTTTACTGTCTGATAAGTCCACCCCCTCCCCCCTCCCTATGGCCCTGTTTAAAGCTGGCTACGCCGCCACTGATTCGCGCATGTTGGATGTGCCGGCCCGCCGCGCGCCAGTGGTCCGCATTGCGGCGCGTTATTGGTCACTCTCGATCATAGTTCGGCGTGGCCCCTCGCTACACGGCTCGATCCTCATGGCGGCATTATTATCACATCAAACCACTTCTGGATGTTATCATCAATCAATGCATTTGTCCGCTGCTTTAGTCAAAATTAAATATTATATACCAAGGGATATACAACTGTCACTGGATATACCCACTTTGCCTATCTGTGATATACCATTGAACCGTCAACGCCTGAATCTTTTCCGTGAACTTTTCCTGATTGGGCTTTTCCACCCCCAAACTGGCCGGAGCCCGCGGTTAGATCTACGGTTGATTAGCGCATTACAAGAAGTTGTGTCACTTGCCATGCAGCACATACTCATTAGGCATTTGTCCAAAATTTTAGTGGACAAATCCAAAGCGATCGGACGCATGCGTAGAAAAAAATGTTGTTCCCTTGACTCTCCAGAGGGCCTTTTCGATATTCAGACGATGGCGGACATAGGTTCGTGTGACGAATATTCTAGGTGAAATTCGATGTGGGAACGCTCGGACTATAGGGAACGATGCTATTTCTGACTTCAACAGCGCCAGGGCATCGTTAGGGGACCGTTTGATTATCACTCAGGTGGTGTCAGTATGAAATTAGGTAAAACACTCCGACATAACATTGAAATCAACGGAGATTCAAAGATTACGGCCGTTCGTGTCCACTATGGTCTGGTACTTTTCATTTTCGACTTCACAAATGACGTATATTCATTGATATGATTATTCATTGTATATTCATGACCGTCTATGCTTTCGGCGATTCGAACAATACAGTGTCAGGCGCCTGGTGGCACGATGATCTTTTGTGGAGCACCATAAAAAATTATATCGTCGTGTGACTGTGAAGTGTAAATTGTAAAGTTTATAAGCTTATAAGCTTCCCTTACCAAAGCTTCAGGCTTATTTAGCCTGAACTTAGCCACGACTTAGCCTAAAACTATTTCGTGGCTAAGGAATAAGCCTGAAATTCTATTCGAGGCCTATTTCTTGGCCTATAGTTATTTTTCAGGCTTGAAAGTATAAAACCTGCTAGCCTTAAATTGATAGCTCACAAAATGTACCTATCTTCTTTTTGTGGCTAAGAAAATAGGCCTAAAAGATCTGATCTTCGTCAAGCTAGCCTGAAATTGATAGCTCACAACGAATTTGCCAATCTCCTTTTTGTGGCTAAGAAAATAGGCCTAAAAAGATCTGATATCAACAAGCTAGCCTGAAATGATATTCTGCACTATGGAGCCAGTATTTGAAACTCAATGTTTTGAAAATTTTAAAAATTAAAAAATTGACCTTTTCCCAGAAGGTGAGGAGGGAGGGCTACAAGAATCAAACTATTTGTGTTAATTGGCCTATAGGAGAGGGATGGTTTGTATTTATATAGTGTATAACAATTATTAAATATTCTTAGCTGGAATGTTATCTTTCTAATTGTTTTTTTTTTATCATGGGGCTTTATTAAAATATAATTCCTGACAGATTATGATACTTTTATACAGCATCTCTCAGAAAACTTACAACTTTATATTTACAGAATTCTAGTTCCATCCTTACACCATGGATTTTAATCATATTTGTACTATCTGGAACGACCCTCTTGATATGTGCCCATTTAAAGACACACACAGTGATATGCTGGAGGCTGTGCCCTCAATTATATTATATTATGATAAAAACTGGTAATATTTGTACATTTTTACAATTGTATTACATGTATGAACTTTCACCTGTAAGGATTAAGAAAAATCAGCCCTCTTTGTACAACAAATCGTTGATTCAAATATTCTTGGCTGATATAAGCCAAGAATTTAAGTACACGCTGAATAGGAACGTAACTTAAATATTGCATTTTTCTACGAATATAACTATTTCTGTCACATGTCAACGGGTTTTTTAATGATAATTAGTTAAAATCTGCATATTTTTACTAAATGCTTTAGAACTTAAATTGAATAATTCGACCTGCATGTATACTCTCTAACTCTCCATCTTGCTATCCATCTCTCTCTCTGACCCTTTCTGTCAAACCTCAACCCTCTATCTCTAACCAGTAACCACCTCTACCCCATCTCTAAAGAGTTTAATAAACTCCTGCAGCAGTTTTCAAGCTCAAAAGCTGTATCATCTTATTACAGTTTAATCTTAGGAGTTAAAAAACACCATGGATATCAGATTCATATGTATCAACTAGTTAGATTTCTTATCCCATATGCTACAATTTCATAATTGCCACAAGGCACACAGTGATCAATGTATAACAGCTGGGTGCCTGGCCAATGCCCTTGATGAACAAAGGGCTAAAGATTTCAGCCTAAAATGGCTAATTAGTTAATTTAAATAATGTTGACTGTTTTCGTGGCTATCGCCAGCTAATTATTTCAGGCTAATGATTTCAGGCTAAAAATAATTTGTGGCTAATATTCATTCAAGGCCTAAAATGGCTAGGGTATTATTCGAGGCCTAAAATGGCTTAGCTAATTTAAATAATTCGGCTGTTTTCGTGGCTATCGCCAGCTAAGGATTTCAGGCCTTTATTCTGAGATTGTTCGTGGCTAAGTTCAGGCTAAGTTCAGGCCTTGGAGTTCGGTAAGGGTTAAGGTAGTTATTATAATTTTGAACTAATTTACCAAAAATGTCAACTGATAGAATCACACATACTGAATACTTTTTACTACCTTTTTCACTGACCATCCATCGCTGTCTTCATGATTAATTGTCCTTATTCAAATCTCTGGCACCATTTTCATGGAACCTTATTGTAGGATCTACTCATTTATTCTGACTTTCTATCTACTCTTCCCGCTGTGATGGCGTATGGAACTACATGATATTCTACTCTTATTCTTGCTCTTTGCCCCTCTCCTCTTTAGAATGCATACTGCGTGATTGTAGAAATAAGCTTATTACTACAAACTACAATACTCGTATGCATACCAGAGTTCATCACTATATTTTTAACAATACCAGGTAATTCTTCCTGTGCACTGATACTCTACATGTAGTTCACCCTCCTTGCAGGCACAATGGCATATCATATACAATATTTAACTTCCCACCAATACGTCATATGCCCACTCTTACATTCTTCCCAGGGGTAGAATTTCGGCGCGAATCCGCGAATCGATTTGTGTGAAGATTCGCGTAAAATCACTACAGCGTTAATCCAGGTGGATTCGCGCACAAAATAAAAATAAATAAAAATAAATAAACTTAGGTTAGTAGTTTACCCCCTCTCAACGACAAACCTAAGACCCTTGGATTGTTGGCGCCAAAATGGATTCAAATGATCTCTCATCCTCTCTAAACAACTTATCCACTATCCTCGTGTATCTAAAACTGAATTTTAGGACATTTGAGAGGGGGTCTTAGTTTTTGGGTCTTAGGTTAGTAGTTTACCCCCTCTCAACGACAAACCTAAGACCCTTGGATTGTTGGCGCCAAAATGGATTCAAATGATCTCTCATCCTCTCTAAACAACTTATCCACTATCCTCGTGTATTTAAAACTGAATTTTAGGACATTTGAGAGGGGATCTTAGTTTTTGGGTCTTAGGTTAGTAGTTTACCCCCTCTCAACGACAAACCTAAGACCCTTGGATTGTTGGCGCCAAAATGGATTCAAATGATCTCTCATCCTCTCTAAACAACTTATCTACTATCCTCGTGTATCTAAAACTGAATTTTAGGACATTTGAGAGGGGGTCTTAGTTTTTGGGTCTTAGGTTAGTAGTTTACCCCCTCTCAACGACAAACCTAAGACCCTTGGATTGTTGGCGCCAAAATGGATTCAAATGATCTCTCATCCTCTCTAAACAACTTATCCACTATCCTCGTGTATCTAAAACTGAATTTTAGGACATTCGAGAGGGGGTCTTAGTTTTTGGGTCTTAGTTTTTGGGTCTTAGTTTTTGGGTCTTAGTTTTTGGGTCTTAGTTTTTGGGTCTTAGGTTTTGGGTCTTAAGTCTTAGGTCTTAGGTCTTAGGTCTTAGGTCTTAGGTCTTAGGTCTTAGGTTAGTAGACACCCTCAATCGGGTCTCCAAAACCCCACTCGCTCAAGCAACCCCGACACGTACGCCATTTCGTTTCCGTAATTTTGGTCACAATTCTACAACAAGGGTAATTTGTGATTGGTTAATTTTATCACGGGCTTCAAAGTTTACACAACTGTTGTTTACCATTCCGTTTTCGCGGCAATTCAATTTTATAATTACACATCCACTTTTACACAACCCAGATTTTAACCAACTTGAGAATGATTACACAGGATTGTAAACAAATCGTACACAACTATTTTTAAACAGTACTTTTTAAACAGCGGGTTAACAGTGTAGCCCCTCTCATACTAGCTGTTGTCTAGCGTCGAGCCTCTCAACCAGATAACAGGGTGCAGAGTTTGGCATCACTCAGCAGTATGATATTTTACCTACTAATATCGTGGGTCGGAGCATGGTCGGAGTCTATGTTAGGCTACCGTTTGCTTATTCAATAAAGCAGAAACAACTTTAAAATAGCTGACAAGTCTTAAGGTGTTTAATTAAGTAGAAACGAACCCTACATTCTGTGGAGCTCCGATATGATGTTGGGCATACGAATTACCCCATCATACAGATCTCTTACAACACGACTGAGAAAAACTTTTGTCACATCAAACATTGGTTTATGTACAGTTTCTCAATAGTATGAATCCTTTCATGTCTGGTCTTACTACACGAACGACTGTTGCTCTTTGGTATGAATCCTTTCATGTCTGGTCTTTACACTTGTACTGGAGAAACTCTTATCACAATATGAACATTGGTACATGTATGTTTTTTCTTTGCTATGAATCCTTTCATGTGCAGCCTTGCTAAACGACCGAGAAAAACTCTTATCGCAGTATGAACATTGGTATGGTTGCTCTTTGGTATGAATCCTTTCATGTCTGGTCTTATGACTTGCATTAGAGAAACTCTTATCACAGTATGAACATTGGTATGGTTTTTCTTTTGTATGAATCCTTTCATGTGCAGTCTTGCCTACCGACTGAGAAAAACTCTTATCACAATATGAACATTGGTATGGTTTTTCTTTTGTATGAATCCTTTCATGTGCAGTCTTTTCACCTACTTGAGGAAAACTCTTATCACAATATAAACATTGGTAAAGATTCTCATTAGTATGAATCTTTTCATGTCTAGTCTTGCCAACCGAATGAGAAAAAACTCTTATCGCAGTATAGACATTGGTATGGTTTCTCTTTCGTATGAATCCTTTGATGTGTAGTCTTGTTACCCAACTGAGAAAAACTCCTATTACAGTATGAACATTGGTATGGTTTATCTTTGGTATGAATCCTTTCATGTGCAGTCTTGCTAACCAAATGAGAAAAACTCTTATCACAATATGCACATTGGTATGGTTTCTCTTTGGTATGAATCCTTTCATGGTTAGCCTTATTACCCGTCTGAGAAAATCTCTTATCACAATATGCACATTGGTATGGGTTTCTCTTTGGTATGAATCCTTTCATGGTTAGCCTTATTACCCACTTGAGAAAAAACTCTTATCACAATATGAACATTGGTATGGTTTCTTTTTGGTATGAATCTTTTCATGACTAGTCTTACCAAACCAAAAAGTGAAAGTCTTATCACAGTATGAATATGAACATTGGTACGGGTTGCTCTTTGGTATGAATCCTTTCATGTCTGGTCTTATTACACGGATGAGAGAAACTCTTATTACAGTATTCACATTGGTATGGTTTTTCTCGTGGTATGAATCTTTTCATGACTGGTCTTACTGGACGAATAAGTGAATGTCTTATCACAGTATTGGTACGGTTTCTCTTTGGTATGATTACTTTTATGACTTGAATGCTTGACATTCTTGCCACGGTAAGAACTTTGGTTTGGTTTCTCGCTGATATGAATTGTTTCATGCCTGGTTTTTTCATCTGATCGAGTAAAAGTGTCAGTACATGTATCTCGGCATCTGATGGATGAACCATCCAGCCAATACCTACGTATTTGCCTTTCATGACGTCGTTGATGCATCTTATATCTGTCAAAGCTACTGAAGATTCTATGATTGTGATGTTTGCAGGCAAACGGCTTCAGTTGTTTTTCAATATGGTATACCATTGTAAACATCGCTGGGAAGTAAAATATACACAGAGAGATTAATCAATTTTACAATGCATAATGTTCATGCATTCGACATCATGCTTTTCCCTTTTTTAATATCAAGAATTTGTTTAAAATTAGACTGACGAGCTAATTTCTGAAAATCCCCCCCCCCCCCCCCCCCCCCCCCCCCCCCCCCCCCATGTTGATCAGAAGTGAGCCAAGTCTTTTCATGGAAGAGCTGCAGTGCAGAGGTCTGTGAACATGCCGAATTCGTGTGTATAGCTGGTTGTTCCCGAGCAAACGATATCGCTTGAACTATTTTAGTGTCCGTCCGTCATACGTCACTCTTTACTATACTTGAAATGTCCACTTACCTTTTAATCTTCAAATGTCACTCATAAATAGTCTGTCTGAGTAATCAAAAGATAATTTCCAATATTATACCGTAATACCGTACAAGTAGTAAATTCCTAAGTGCCCGCTTTACACCGTGTGTCGCGTCGGCGGAAGACAATTTGTTACCGACCTTTAATAACAAGAATAGTCTTTAAAAAGATAAACAGCGCTCAGAAGGGGTTAAATTTGAATAAAAGAGGCAAATAGTCTTAAAAAAGACAAACAGCGCTCAGAAGGGGTAAATTTGAATAAAGAGGCAAATGGGATGTAATGTATAGATGAGGTGACCCAAAGAAGATTTCTTGATGCACCCCAGGATGCTTCACTTTCATCACATGACCACTGATTTCTGTCACCAGTGTCTACGGGTTCCCATTGACATTACAGTGCAAGGAAATGCTTATAAAGTTGTTAAACGAGGGTCTTTAAGAAAATCCTGTTGCAAGTAATATGATTGATGTGTCTTTAATACAGTCCTCTCTTGATTTTCTTAAAGACCCTATATTTTTATAAATACAAGTTTTAGTTGGGATTCAATTTCTTTCATATTTGTGGCCAAGTTTACCCTATCTACACCATGCATTACTATGGTAGAGGTCAGACGACCTCCAGCTGTTAATTACTTTAACACATGTGTGACACTGTTTGTTTTGGGTGATAAGCCCTGCGGGTGCTGTAGGGGCGCTAAGCATTATGGGGTACATCAAGAAATCTTCTTTGGAGGTGACCGTTGTTTACATTTAGGACGCCCTCTGTTGATTTGAGACCAAACACACCGGGCAAGAGTTCCTATAGTTAGGCCAGATCAGGTTTTCTAACTAGATTGTGGTGTCACAGCAAATTGTTACCAAAACTGTCTTTAAACTTGCTTAGTAATGCTATAAGCTATCGCATTTCACAAAAATCAATTAAAAATAAATGAGTTTTACAATTCATTAGAAAGAAATTTCATGTTGTCTTCATTAACTTTTACTGTTTATTCTGCCTGGAGGGAATCAACAGAGGGTGTCCCATTTGTAAATACATGACGTCACCGGTCACACCATCTATAAAGAGTAGTGAAAAGTGTTAGGGGCTGTTATTCCCTTCGCCGGGGAGGGGGGTCCCAAATATCCTGGGGGGCATAGTTTTTTTACACAGAAAATACGGGGAGGGGTCATGAAATGAATACCATTGTAATAGGGGGTCAAATAAAATTTATTGTTACAATACTGATTTTGTTTATTTTGTTTGGCACGGTTCGCGCGCATACATTGCACTTACCGTACTGACATTATTCATTATTGGCATGTTTCGCGCACATTCTTCTTCGTTTCAACATTGTAAAACAAAAGTTCAGCTCAGCCACCTTCATTTCTTATTTATTTATTATAAATTACAGTTACAATATTGCAAAATGTTATACATACGTTTTACTGAACATGCTGCAATTTTGGGTGCGCTTTTTCTTCTACATTTCAAGATTATAAAACAACTTGTTTGCTCGGCAACAATTATTTGTTCTAATATTTGGTATCATAATACTATGGAATTTCAAATATGCTTGCGAACTTATGTGCATGCGTACTAACATATGTATGTGCGTAAACCCAGAAGGGCGTACCAGACCATCAATTGCATCAATCGTGAAATCGTCGCACGCATGCTGCACTATTTAATTACCGTATTTCATCTAGAATGCAGCTCCACGAACAAAATAGCTTGAATTTCGTCCATACCAATAATACAGTGACTTTTAATAGAAGTACAGATTTGTAATTTTAGAATGATAGTTCATCTGTGTTGGTGATAAACAATATGAAGTTAAACTTTCGATCTCAACACAAGAAATAATTACCTGGAATTTGCAGGTGTTTCTACACCTTGTCACCTGAAAATTCCAGGTAATTATTTCTTGTGTTGAGATCGAAAGTTTAACTTCATATTATATTTGTAATTTGTTTGTGTGGGTGGGGGGGGGGGGGGGGGGGGGGGGGGGGGGGGGGGGGGG
>CM069457.1:51652255-51784023 GCA_035610835.1 Ophiura sarsii | reverse complement strand
AAGCAACCTTTTGTGGGGACTTATCAGTGATATATCAAATCATACGCAACCTTTTGTGGGGACTTATCAGTGATATATCAAATCATAAGCAACCTTTTGTGGGGACTTATCCGTGATATATCAAATCATAAGCAACCTTTTGTGGGGACTTATCCAGTGATATATCAAATCATGAGCAACCTTTTGTGGGGACTTATCCGTGATATATCAAATCATAAGCAACCTGTTGTGGGGACTTATCAGTGATATATCAAATCATGAGCAACCTTTTGTGAGGACTTATCCAGTGATATATCAAATCATGAGCAACCTTTTGTGGGGACTTATCCAGTGATATTCCAAATTATAAGCAACGTTTTGTGGGGACTTATCCAGTGATATATCAAATCATGAGCAACCTTTTGTGGGGACTTATCCAGTGATATATCAAATCATAAGCAACCTTTTGTGGGGACTTATCAGTGATATATCAAATCATCAAAACCAATTGCAGAATGGTATTAATCTACACAGACAATGTGTATGCACGGTGCTCAGACGTCTTAGCGTAGAAACACTTTGATCTCTGAACACTCTTTTTGTCCTCTTTTTTCTCTCTCCAAGCTAGTGTTATTAAAAATCCTCACTTCTCTTTACAGCATCATGTACATTCACACAATTTCATATGTTTACAGTTGTTACATTTTAATGTTATATTTTAAAACATAATAGTTACCCTTCCTGACCAGCCTAAGAAAAAGCAATTACGTGGTCATAACTATAATATTATCTTGAGAAAGATAGTGACCCAGCAAAAAAATGTTGATCTCTCAAAGATGCGTCTTATCTCATTACTTGGTCTGGGTAGTCAGGAAAATATCTGATTATAAAGGGTTCAACAAAAGTAACAGGCGCGTAGCCAGCATTGTCATTCCGGGGGGGGGGGGGGGGGGGGGAACATCAATATCGTCCCTATTGTTAAGCATTTTCGTAAAAGGTTGCCCACATTTTTTTCTAGTCACTTACCTCGTGAATTTCACGTAAGGTGTCCGGGGGCAGTCTGCCCCCCCCCCCCTCTGGCTACGCTACTGAAAAGTAAGTTCCCCCAGTACCCCCAAAATGTGATCACATTTGCTTGCATAACTCCACACACACATGTATATTTTGAAAAATTGAAACGTTCATAAAAAGGGAAAATGCTTGGCTACCTATCGAAAGTTTTCCTATGTTCACTTCTCCCAAAATGATGTTTTCAGAAAAAGTGGCACTTTTCAAAATCTTATGCAAGAAAGTTACAAAAGTGTCTCCAGTGCTGTTTAAAATTAATTTCAATTGTCTTAACTTTCAATTAAAAGAAAATCTTTTCTTTCTTGAGCAGGTCCTTATTTGAAATTAAAAGTAAAATTGTATTTCATGCATGACTAGAGTCCACCATTCACTTCAATAACTTTCCCTGTATCGTTAAAAAGTGCCACTTGTCAACAGCATTTTGGGAAAAGTAAACACGGTATTGAAAAGGGGAAACTTTGTGTGGGTAGTCAGGGGTTTCCTGTTTTTTTTCTCCAAAAATGCCTAATTTGTGTGGATTTATGCACACAAACTGGTATACAATCTTGAAAAGTGCCACCTTTTTTTAAAACATAATTTATGTGAAATGTGACTATTTTTGGAAAAGTCATAATGATATTGAAATGGAGAAGCTCTCCATAGGTAGCCAAGTGTTTGTGCTTTTCTTGAAGTTTCAATCTCTCAAAACGTACATTTGTGTGTAGAGTTATGCAAACAAACATGATCAAATGTTAGGGGGGGGGGGGGGAGTACTTTTTGAACCCTTTATATCTATATTAGTTATAGGATAAAATTCCAACATACTTTTTGTTTTGCATATTACATATTACATGATTAAATAAACATTACAGATGTTCTTTGTCACAATGCAATTGAAAATGAGATGTAGAAACGGTCGACTCCAAATATATACAGTATATTTTTTTCGTTTATGTCAACTGGATAGACAATTCGATTCTTTATCATATGTGATCTGTCACATCGAAGTGGACATGTTGGAGGCCTAAGTCAAATCTGAGTTATTGGTACGACTTGAAAGAGCACATTTTAAGCTTTGAAATGATACCATGTTAAGGTAATCAGACATTGTAATCACAAGATATAAATTGATGAAGCAAAATGTGTCGTTATTATTTCCTTTATATTTCACCAAATACGATTGGCCTCTATCTCAAAACTGTGCTTGCCGACAACATGTTCTTTTGATGTGACTGGTCTCATATAGGGCCTAAAAAAAATTGGATTGCCCTTTCACCTCAATTTTTTTTTTTTTTTGGGGGGGGGGGGTCGGTAGGTCAATTTTTATTTTTAGATTCCAAAGAATGACCAAATCAAACTGGAATTACACTGAGGTTTATAATTTAACTAAATTTTGATATCAAAAAGACAAAGTCTGGTGGCATGGATAATAAATATTTCACATAGGGTTCAATTGAGGTCATTTAGGTGACAAATTTGTAATTTCTAAAACAAAAATGTTAAACAAATCTTTAAAAAAAAACCGCAACTGAGTTTTCCCGATTTTTAAGGTCGGTCGAGAAAGGGCAATCCAACATCTTTATTTTAGCCTAATGTAAGTATATTATAGTTCTGAATACCTTGTTGATACTCATGTTATCTGTAACGAACTGCCAGCTTATACGAGGGGCAGTCAATAATTAATGAAAGTATCTGGTTTATTGATCGCACTGCAAAGCGCCACCATCCCTTCTACGATGGGACGCACCCAGAATGCCACATTCCGATGCATACACTATTCTGTGAGGAGACCAGAAAGGTATATATAGATATATACAATCTCCTATTGGAATAATATATACTGTATATTCTCAAATAAACACACCCTCAAATAAATCCCCCACTACTTTTTTAAACCAAAATATTACATAAATGCAGATTTTCCATGCCATATTATTATAGGTAAGTTTTAAAACTCGGCATTTACTAGCTGTCACGATCGTCAAAATTGCATGGACAAACTTATTCTAACTTCAACATCCATCCAGATATTGGTCAAATTATAATAGATTATGCATTTCATTCAAAACAACTAATTAAATCACATTTTGGCATGAAAATGCACTTACAGATGCAATATCATAGCTATGGTTACCGTATAATGGAGTGCGGCATATTTGGCTTTTAAGAAAAATATAATCTATCATGGATAAGATAGGGCAAACAAGGGGAAACCTTTATTTTGCTAGCCGTAACTACAAGGTGATTGATTTTGGGAATAATTATATCAGAAGATAATTAAGATAGTCCAAATGAGGGGCTGGTGCTGGGAATTGAGTCTGTTCCCCCCCCCCCCCCCCCCCCCCCCCCACCACACGTAGGAGTCCCTCATGGCAAGTTGTGGGTTTCCTGATTGGAGACAAAATCTGTAAATTAGTATGATGCTCACCAATATTTGCAGATGAAATTGCAGTGTCATGAGAAATCCATCAAAGACAGTCCATACTTGGGACTAGTTAGAAAAGAGCTTCAAGAATATTAATGGAAGTGCAAAATGCCATTGTGGTTGAATATCACTAATTGTAGCCATTTGAGTAGTAATTGATGGCAGGCATGATGTTTATATTCTTCACAATCCAGTCCTATCGAAGGTGAACACTCTAACTGGGTGTCCACTATCTTGAGCTACCACCAACCTGTTATCCGCTGTACAGGCCATACCCCGTGAATAGGTCACATCTGTTGTTATGCATCCAAGGTAGGTCGCATGGTCTGCTTCTAGTCTGAAGCTATAGATACCACCTTGACCAGGCCCACCATAGCTGTTGATATAAACAACATCATCCTCACCACTGCAGCAGACACCACATGGACACCATTGATTAGCATCCTTTGGTGCTTTGATGGTGTATAGGAGAACTCCAGTGCGATCCAACACTTGTGCATCGTTGTTGGAACATGAGCAGACAACGATTCTCTTTTGTGGAGTAACTGCTATAAATATTAAATGTGGGCTGATGTCAATCTTTATTGTGGAAATATGAGTGCCATCTTGATTGTGTTGGCTTATATAGTTATTAGTACTTCCTATCCATAGGCTCCCTTCTCTGTCTATTGCCAAACCACGAAGACGTGAGTTATCAGCGCTAGATAATTGATCATCTGGTGACTTGATGGCAAATCGTCTCAGGTAGTCTCCATTAGGGTTGAAGACTTTGATATACCTAGCATGATCAGTTGCATAGTGACATCCATCAAGACTCAATGCGATATCCCAAGGGTGACTAAGATTACCCTGATGAAGCACTTTTTTGAATTTCCCATCAGAGTCAAATACCTTGAAATTCTTGCTTTTGTAATCTGCTACAACCAAATCATTGTTTGGATAAATATCAACACCCATACCATTTTGGACCTTGTTGTCTCCATCCTTTCCAATCTCCTTCTCCAAGACCCATTTGCCATCACCTTCCATTGACCTTGCATTTACAGATCCAAGATCTACACTTTCTATTTTGCTTTTTCGATTCGGATCAAACTCTACTCTGCTTATACTGTTACTGACATGACATACTTCCACATCCTGTAACAGTGTCAGGGTTTTAGACAGCTCGGAATAATTGGAAGCCACAGCATACTTAGAACCAGACTTGACCACTTGATTGGCAACCTCCATTGCATTATTCAGCTTGGATTGTAAATTTTCAAGAGTTGTCATCTTGTTTTCTATCGTACCGCATCTTTCCGTTTCAATTTGTTTCAACTTCTCACTGCTGGACTTGTGGTTCTCTTCGAGGGCCCTTAAAAATGCATTCTTGACTTCATCCTTGAAATCATCCAGCTGCTTTTGTGCTCCTTTTACAGATTCCTCAAGCTCTGCTTTGACTTTCCTTGCATCTGTCATGGCAGCTTCTATTTGTTGAGAGATCCCCTTGCAGCTGGCAACTAATTCCTTAATTTCAGTTATCTGACCCTCTGTGGCACTTTCCAGAGTGATGTAGTCGTGTTCTGGTTGACGGTGGTCCGTCACTGTGCAATCACGGCATATTGGTATACCACAGGTCTTGCAGAACCATCTTAAGACTTGGTCTTTGTGCTTCCGACAGCTTTCATCCTTCATTACTTTGTTGATGTCAACCCTTCCTGATCTCAGCTCATCAATAGTGAAGACTGTATGGATCTCTAGCACTGCAATAGTCTTATGAAGATCAGCACATTGTTGACATATGAACCCATTGCATTCCATACAGCGTGCAATCATGTCACGATCGGTGGCTCTGCAAGATGCACAAGATCTCCTGATGTCTCCCATCTTACGAATGGCCTTCCTCTCTTTTAGCTGATTCAAATAAAAATTATCGCGAAAGGCTTCCACTCCTCCAGATGGTATAGGAATCTCTTCTTGACAAAGAGGGCAATTAAGGACTCCTGGAGGGTGTTTGACCATTTTGAGACATTTTAAGCAAAACGAATGGAGGCATGGGAGTGCTTTTGGGTGCTCAATCTCAGAAAGACATATACCGCAATCAGTTAGGTGGTCCTCTTCTTCAGAGACACCAGGGGGTGGCCCAGCGTGGGCCATTTTCAGTCAAGAGGATAGCTACTAATGAATAAATGGGTGATTTACGAAAAGGATTTTATTTTCAAATAGAAATGATCAAATTGCCAACTGTTGCACAATGGGGGGAAATGGGCCAGCACAAAATTGACAAATTTTGCCACGAACAGTCCATGCACGTAAATTTTGTGAAAATATATCGGTGAAAATGTAGGGACTCGGAAAAAACCCCACTGAAACAGGAAATTATAAAAATGGAAAATATAAAATGGATGAAGAGAGAGAGGTACAGCAATATGTGATGTTGCTTATGGAATTTATTAGGCCAGCACAGCATGACCAAATATTGCCACGGACAGCCCTTGCGCGTAAATGTTGTGAAACTATATATAGGTGAAAATATATGAACTCAAAGGGTAACCCTACTAAAACATACAATTATAATCCAAATGGAAAAGGGATAAGGCAGATGTACGGCAATATGTGATATTGCTTAGTATTGCATTACAGGTATAGTACATCAGTGCTATGTATAATATTAATAACACAATTTATATTCAAATAATAATATATGTTAATTAGAAATTAACATCATATAGCCTGAAAGTCTGTATCATTTACATAAAGATGGCTCGTATATAGATGATGCTTTCCGAAGAATCTCACGTTTATCTTGACACTTGGTCCTGGCTAGAGTCATCAATGATGTTCGCAGGTCATAGATGGAAATCTGAAAATAATTGAGAAAAAAAAAAGTTTTGGGCAACAAAAAGCACCCTGTTTTTTATGGGCAAACAGACCTCCGGCCAGGTACATGCAGTGTCGGTCGATCAGGCACTTTTTAGTTTTGGTTATTTTTCTCCAAACAAATGACATATTTGGTGAATTTTTAATTTAAAAAAAAGAGTCAACACATTAGTTTCCAAAGTGTTTCCAATTGGCCTGTCAGGCACATAACAAGCCCGCCCTCCCCTAAAAGGTTTATATATTTTCAGGGGACGCCCTGAATCCTCGGAAAAAATGGAAGCAGATTTTCTTGCAGATTTACATTTCTGATCATAAAATCATGAATATGTTCCAAGTTACAGAGCGATGCGATTCCTAATTACCTCATAATCATTGTTTTAGAGTAAATTTAGACTAAAAATAAGTTGTCGGCGCAGACTCCGACAGTTTATTTTTACTATACAACCATGATTTTGAAGTAATTAAGAATCGTATCGCCCTGTAACTTGGAATGTATTTAATTTATGATCAGAAATGTAAATCTGCAAGAAAATCTGCTTCCAATTTTTTTTCGAGGATTGAGGGCGTCCCCTGGAAAAGATAAAATTGTCAAAATCATTGGAAAACTTTGAATTAAATAGTCATTTTGTATTTTAGACCATGCAAGTGTGAAATAGAAACATAATACACCCATATTCTAATGCTTTGAATCATGAGTATACAGCGTGAATCAAAAAAAACATTGTGCACGATTTAAAAAGGCCATTTGACCTTGATGCGTGCACTGAACCATGGATTCTTTGTCATCAGTATAAAGCGTTGTTAATCTAGTTTATCCACCAAACAAATAAAAGTAATCGACTGAAAAATAAGCAAACTGTGGCAAGTTTTGTAAACTGACTGCGTTTTTCACCATATGGGATTTACACAGTTAAGACATAACTATTTCTGCAGCATGATGGTATGGAGTGAGAATCTTGCTTGTGGACTCTCTCCCCATACCATCATGCTGCAGAAATATTCATGTCGTAACTGTGTAAATCCCATAGGATGTTGAAAAACGCATCAAGGTCAAATGGCCGTTTGAAATCGTGCACAATGTTTTTTGATTCACGCTGTAATGAGCAACCGTTGATCAGATCAAGTAGGCCTATATTATGCGACGGAAAGAAAAAAAGTCTATGGGCATGGCCAACTCATATTTATCAAAGTTTGCCTCTTGTTGTTTTGATGTGTTTGCATTTTTTATGTGAATTATTAAAAAAAAAATCAAGATGTTTGAAAAGAGAACTGAACAGCCATACCTGAGCTATTCGTTCACCCGTAGAACATGTTTTTTTATTGTTGATTTATGTCGCTTCCGGTAATCTTTTGATGTCCCATCTTCCTTTATTTATAATCACTATCTTTCAAGAAAGTGATTATAAATAAGGCAAAAAAGAAGAAGTTGTGTTGCCTTCAAGTGGTAAAAATAAAAAATTGGGTCGGTCGGTCGGAAATCCTTTTTTTCTTCTTTTTCTTGGCTGAAAAATAAATGATTTATGTTGAGTCAAAATTGATATAGGTCGTAAGTCAACTTGACTAAAGTTTCTAGTGTGATAATAGTCTAAATAACATTTTTTCAAGCTAGCTTATTCATTTCATGCAAGAAATAGTAACATTTAGACACTTTAAGAATTTAAATCTTTAAAAAAAATGGGGGGAAAAAACTCAAAAACCCGACCCTTGTTTTAGCGGGCAACACAACTCTTTTTTTTTTTGGGGGGGGGGGGAATGCTAACAACTCATATTTTTCAAAGGGTATGAATAATTGTGGGCTTGACACTACCTTGTTAGCACCAACAGCCTAGCTGGTATATGGCATTTGCTTCAGGACCAAAAGGTCCTGGGTCTAAATCCCAGTATCACCAGATTTGTTATTAAAAACATTTACTTTCAATTAATTTTTCTATAAATGGGGACAAAGTTTATATTTAGGAAGATTTACGGCTAGGCTAATTCATGATGAAGCTTATACTCAGGTAACGTCTTTGTTTAGAAAAGTAAAACTCACCATCTGTTATTTTGAATATGTGTAGTGTCTTGTGATCCTGTGAAGGTGGGAATTATGTTCACAGCCTTTTCCTGAACCGATGAGAGGAACTGTAAATAAGGAAATATAACAATACAGTGGTAAAAAAAGTAACTATACAGGTAATAAATGGGCGTGTAACTCTAAATATATATCCTGACCTAAAAATATTAAAGGAGGTGTCCCGCAAGCATAAAAGTGTACATTATAATATTAGAAACATAACTATCGAGCCCAACTTTTGTTATTATATAGAACAAAACACCACACTGATGACAAAAACAAATAAAAACCGCTATCTCTCAACATGCACTTTTTAAAATTCGCGGCGATCAAAAGTCCCAGTGTCGATGATGTCATAGTTATACAATGCACATGCGCAAATTTGAGCACCGATACCCATGACGTCATCGACACCGGGACATTCGATCGCCGCGAATTTTAAAAATTGCATGTTGAGTGATGGCTGTTTTTTATTCATTTTTGTGACTAGTATGGTGTTTTGTTCTATATAATTACGTAATTCCGGCTTGATAATTATTTGTCTAACAAATACTGCTCAATGTTGAGCTTGCGGGACCCTTCCTTTAAAGTATAAAGTTGTTGAGAAATGTATCTTTTTTCATATAAGATATTGCACGCTGGGATCAGTTGCACGCTAGGATCGGTTCAACGATTGGTTTGGCATAATTGTGACTGACTTTCCATTCATGAAAAGTCCACCCACCCACAACATACCTCCTCATTTCAAAGGATGAGTAATCATGATATAATACAGGACTCAAATGACTCGGTGTTGGTTCGTTCATGTTGTTATTCACAAGTACCTGTTTACATAAGGAGAAGATCCGTTGGATCAAACATTAAGGGGGTTGACTACACTACAATACTTTTTATTGTATTAAAACTGACCTCAAGCACTGTATAACTTTTAAACCAACAATGTAATGTACATAGAAGTATACAATTTTTAAATGAAATAAGTCGGAGAATCTATTTTTGATATCAAAAAACACCCCAAAAATGAGTCGGAGAATCCATTGTTGGTATCAAAAATCACAAAAAAAGTTATTTTTAAATTTTTAGTGCCAATTTGTTTCAAATTGTTTTTTGGTTAAAAATCCCAAAATTTCACCAAAATCATCTTAAGTCAGTTACCTAGGATCTGGGGTGTGTTTTTTTTTTGGGGGGGGGGCATTTTAGTTAATATTGATTTTAAGATCAAAAACAAATTGAACCATATTAAATCCATAGTATATACTTAATAGTTGCCTTTACATTTACTTACATTTGGTTGGATTGCCAATTATTGTTGAAGAAAGGAAATAAATACACACATACAGGTGAAAAGTTCTTAGGGTTTGCTGTCGCACAAAATTGAATACACATTTGCTTCTGTCCAATAGTCTCTACTGACCCTTCTTGCCCTCACAGTATGGGACCGGGCTATGTAGATATGGTAGGCGCCAATGACGATATAACCCTGTATTAAAAATAAAAGTTGAGATGTGCCTAATCATAATTTTGTCAAGTTGACCTCCTGGATTTGCGCCAATCACGCATGGCTTGTATAAAAGTATGTGCCATTGACCTTACCACCCCTCCTCAATGAACAAATGAACATACTTCCTTTGTGTTTATGACAGACTCAACCTATCCCCAGAGTGGAGATGCATTTAATTGTAACACTGCATGTGATGTAAGCATGTATGATCCTTCCCCGTCCCCCTCAAAAAGGGGTAAAAAGTGAAAACTGGCAATCTTTTAGACATTTTGGGTGGGTAACGCCAGCGAAGTTAAAACCATTGTGAATCATAGACTTTGACTAATGTAAACATGTATACAAGTACAAGTTACTGTGTACTGTGGAGATCTACCTGCAAAATGTAGGTGTAACTAGAAAGAAGGCCTAGATTTTATAGCTTGTATAGGCTAAGATAGCATTAATATAATTAAGTTCTCTTATTTTTTGATAAAAACACTACCTTTTTGCAGATTTACGCCCGTCCAACGAACCAGATGAAAAAGTTGTAACAATGGCGTCCGTTTGTAAAACAGTACAGGGACCTATGGACGAGCCAAAACACCCCTGAAGCTTGATATTGTCTTAATCTCTAGGGATCCCAGAATCCACCATGGTATTTAAATTGAATCACCATTGTTACAAAGATAATGTCTGTCAGCTGATAGCTTCAGGCTGTATGTTGGTGTTGAATTGTGGGATTGCTTGTTACATGTTCATGTCACATGGCTTTGTTTCAACTATCAGTCTGATATTAGAACAAATTAGTTTATATATTCAATAAAGCAAATAAGTGTTTGAAAAAGAAGAAAAAAAGTTTAACGTTCACACCCGCTTCCTATTACTTTTTAAATTTATTTTTTAAATTTCAGTCATAACTTATTTTATTTTCAGGTATTTCAGAGTTTGAGATATTTGTAACAGCTTTGCTTCATTCTTAGAAGCATTTTAAACATGTTTTATTGAGGCCAACCCTCAGAATTATGCATGAAATAAAAAAGGCCTCCTCCTTTTAAGGTTCACAAAGTTTATTGCTAACAAGGGCGTGTTGCGCTAAAATGTAAAAAAAGTCTGGATGCTAAACATGTTTTTTCTTATTTTACCTTATCTCAATCTTTTGATAAACATGCATAAAGTCCAAAGTAATAACTTCTGGCCTACTTCTTGAATATAATTCACTGTTGGTTGTAATGTACTGGACAGACCAGGTTTCGTAGATAATATTTTTGTATTACTTAAAAACTTTCTTGTTGCTATAAACTATATCCAATAGTGAATTTGCTGCACATTCATAAAGCAGACAGTATCACTGAGTGAGTCATGCTGTTGCTTTCTAATCGGCTATTTATATCATTGTGAGACGTAAATAGAATTGCGAAAGTGATCCTATTCTTTCTGTGTTATTAAATCACAAACTAAGCATTTATCATTTCATAGGCCTAATGATGAATAAGATATCCCCTGTTTGCTCTCATGCAATGCGAAAACTATTAATGGTATGGTTTCGTATCGCATTAAGCTGAGAATTCTGTTATCTTGGCATGCACTTTATTCAGTAAAATACAATTTTTTTGGTTGCCCTCAAGTGCCAAAAATCTTGTAAGTCGGGTCATTCGATTTTTATTTTATTTTTTTCTTTCTTTCTTTTTCAAATATTACTGACAGACCGTGGTTCATGACGAGACAAAATGAGTAAATGTCAATTTGACTAATGTTTCCAGTGTGATAATAGTTTAAAATCAATCAATTCAAGCCAATTTATTCATTTCAAGCATAAAATAGTAATATTTTGACAAATTGGGTAAAATTTAAATATTAAAAAAAAAGCAATCCTAATTTGTGAGATGTTAGGGTCGGTCGCTGAAGGCAACACAACAATTTTGTTTTTGCCTATAAGCATCCAAATGTATTTGTAAAAAATTGGGGACACCCTGTATTGTTAAAATATGCTCATACTGTGTTAGTCAACTTTGTAGACCTTGTATAATTTCACTGTCACAATCGAACAACACCCTCTGATACTTCACATTGTCGAAAACCGCTCCCATATCCGAGAACCGACCAATACAAGGTCTACTGAAATTGGATTTACCAAAGAACTGTGCATAATTCGCGTCACGATAGTATCACACCCCTTCATAACGCGCTTATATTGAATTTGCCCCCTGTACATATTGAAACACGTTAAGGCGATATTTCTGTGGCTGTGTAAGAGTAAAAAATGATCAAATGTGACACGATCAAGAGGAATGAGTCGGATGTAGACCCTGGTCGAAAATGAGTTTTTAATACAGTTTTAAAGAAGACACTTAAAGCTTTTAGGAACTGAAAACCCCATGTCAATACGACTTTTTGTTTTAAAGTTGTGTCAAATTATGTACTTGAACTTCCATCAAAACTTATAGATACCCCTCGCACTAAATTGGCTATATCTCAATTTGGGATTCCCCGACATCCATTTGGTTAAAAATCCCAAAATTTGACCAAAATCATCTTAAGTCAATGACCTAGGATCTGGTTGTTGTTGTTGTTGTTGTTGTTAGTGGGGTTTTTTTGGGAGGGGGGGGGGGGGGGCGGCATTTTAGTTTTGAAAATATTGATTTTAAAATCAAAAACAAATTGAACCATATTAAATCCATAGTATACTTAACAAAGGGTTCAACAAAAGAAAGTATACACTTTGTTTATGTCATTTTGAGTAACATTGAATTTTTGTTTTGACCAAACAGGCTAGATAGGCATTTAGATGAATATTTTAGACATCATTTGATACCAAATTTTCCCCCTAACAACAAAAATAAACCATGATTAGCACCATTTAAAGAAAATTGGTCACTTTTCAAAAGTCACATTTTCAACACCCGCAAGCCGCGAAAAAATGCTGTGCGTGACACTGTAAATGGCCGGGAATGAAATGGATATTGATCACACAGCGGGGATGCGTTGGGCTGTGCCTGAGTGAGCGGGCTATTTGATTATGGACAGGTAACATGTGGTCTTTTCTTCGCGCGTAGTGTATTGAAATGTGACTTTTGAAAAGTGACTAATTTTCTTTAAATGGTGTTAGTCACGGTTTATCTTTGTTGCTAGGGGGCAAATTTGGTATCAAATTATGCCTAAAAGATTCATCTAAATGCCTATCTAGCCTGTTTGGTCAAAACAAAAATTGAATGTTACTCAAAATGACATAAACAAAGTGTATACTTTCTTTTGTTGAACCCTTTAGTTGCCTTTACATTTACTTACATTTGGTTGGATTGTCAATTATTGTTGAAGAAAGGAAATACACACATACAGGTGAAAAGTTCTGAGGCTTTGCTGTCGCACAAAATTGAATACACATTTGCTTCTGTCCAATAGTCTCTACTGACCCTTCTTGCTCTCACAGTATGGGATCGGGCTATGTAGATATGATAGACGCCAATGACGATATAACCCTGTATTAAAATAAAAGTTGAGATGTGCCTAATCATAATTTTGTCAAGTTGACCACCCGGATTTGCACCATCACACAAAGGCTTGTATAAAAGTATGTGTCATTTACCTTACCACCCCTCCTCAATGAAAAAATGAACATACTTCCTTTGTGTTAATGACAGACTCAACCTATCCCCAGAGTGGAGATGCATTTAATTGTAACACTGCATGTGATGTAAGCATGTATGATCCTTCCCCGTCCCCCTCAAAAAAGGGGTAAAAAGTGAAAACTGGCAATCTTTTAGACATTTTGGGTGGGTAACGCCAGCGTAGTTAAAACCATTGTGAATCATAGACTTTGACTAATGTAAACATGTATACAAGTACAAGTTACTGTGTACTGTGGAGATCTACCTGCAAAATGTAGGTGTAACTAGAAAGAAGGCCTAGATTTTATAGCTTGTATAGGCTAAGATAGCATTAATATAATTAAGTTCTCTTATTTTTTGATAAAAACACTACCTTTTTGCAGATTTACGCCCGTCCAACGAACCAGATGAAAAAGTTGTAACAATGGCGTCCGTTTGTAAAACAGTACAGGGACCTATGGACGAGCCAAAACACCCCTGAAGCTTGATATTGTCTTAATCTCTAGGGATCCCAGAATCCACCATGGTATTTAAATTGAATCACCATTGTTACAAAGATAATGTCTGTCAGCTGATAGCTTCAGGCTGTATGTTGGTGTTGAATTGTGGGATTGCTTGTTACATGTTCATGTCACATGGCTTTGTTTCAACTATCAGTCTGATATTAGAACAAATTAGTTTATATATTCAATAAAGCAAATAAGTGTTTGAAAAAAAAAAAAAAGTTTAACGTTCACACCCGCTTCCTATTACTTTTTAAATTTATTTTTTAAATTTCAGTCATAACTTATTTTATTTTCAGGTATTTCAGAGTTTGAGATATTTGTAACAGCTTTGCTTCATTCTTAGAAGCATTTTAAACATGTTTTATTGAGGCCAACCCTCAGAATTATGCATGAAATAAAAAAGGCCTCCTCCTTTTAAGGTTCACAAAGTTTATTGCTAACAAGGGCGTGTTGCGCTAAAATGTAAAAAAAGTCTGGATGCTAAACATGTTTTTTCTTATTTTACCTTATCTCAATCTTTTGATAAACATGCATAAAGTCCAAAGTAATAACTTCTGGCCTACTTCTTGAATATAATTCACTGTTGGTTGTAATGTACTGGACAGACCAGGTTTCGTAGATAATATTTTTGTATTACTTAAAAACTTTCTTGTTGCTATAAACTATATCCAATAGTGAATTTGCTGCACATTCATAAAGCAGACAGTATCACTGAGTGAGTCATGCTGTTGCTTTCTAATCGGCTATTTATATCATTGTGAGACGTAAATAGAATTGCGAAAGTGATCCTATTCTTTCTGTGTTATTAAATCACAAACTAAGCATTTATCATTTCATAGGCCTAATGATGAATAAGATATCCCCTGTTTGCTCTCATGCAATGCGAAAACTATTAATGGTATGGTTTCGTATCGCATTAAGCTGAGAATTCTGTTATCTTGGCATGCACTTTATTCAGTAAAATACAATTTTTTTGGTTGCCCTCAAGTGCCAAAAATCTTGTAAGTCGGGTCATTCGATTTTTATTTTATTTTTTTCTTTCTTTCTTTTTCAAATATTACTGACAGACCGTGGTTCATGACGAGACAAAATGAGTAAATGTCAATTTGACTAATGTTTCCAGTGTGATAATAGTTTAAAATCAATCAATTCAAGCCAATTTATTCATTTCAAGCATAAAATAGTAATATTTTGACAAATTGGGTAAAATTTAAATATTAAAAAAAAAGCAATCCTAATTTGTGAGATGTTAGGGTCGGTCGCTGAAGGCAACACAACAATTTTGTTTTTGCCTATAAGCATCCAAATGTATTTGTAAAAAATTGGGGACACCCTGTATTGTTAAAATATGCTCATACTGTGTTAGTCAACTTTGTAGACCTTGTATAATTTCACTGTCACAATCGAACAACACCCTCTGATACTTCACATTGTCGAAAACCGCTCCCATATCCGAGAACCGACCAATACAAGGTCTACTGAAATTGGATTTACCAAAGAACTGTGCATAATTCGCGTCACGATAGTATCACACCCCTTCATAACGCGCTTATATTGAATTTGCCCCCTGTACATATTGAAACACGTTAAGGCGATATTTCTGTGGCTGTGTAAGAGTAAAAAATGATCAAATGTGACACGATCAAGAGGAATGAGTCGGATGTAGACCCTGGTCGAAAATGAGTTTTTAATACAGTTTTAAAGAAGACACTTAAAGCTTTCAGGAACTGAAAACCCCATGTCAATACGACTTTTTGTTTTAAAGTTGTGTCAAATTATGTACTTGAACTTCCATCAAAACTTATAGATACCCCTCGCACTAAATTGGCTATATCTCAATTTGGGATTCCCCGACATCCATTTGGTTAAAAATCCCAAAATTTGACCAAAATCATCTTAAGTCAATGACCTAGGATCTGGTTGTTGTTGTTGTTGTTGTTGTTAGTGGGGTTTTTTTGGGAGGGGTTGGGGGGGGCGGCATTTTAGTTTTGAAAATATTGATTTTAAAATCAAAAACAAATTGAACCATATTAAATCCATAGTATACTTAACAAAGGGTTCAACAAAAGAAAGTATACACTTTGTTTATGTCATTTTGAGTAACATTGAATTTTTGTTTTGACCAAACAGGCTAGATAGGCATTTAGATGAATATTTTAGACATCATTTGATACCAAATTTTCCCCCTAACAACAAAAATAAACCATGATTAGCACCATTTAAAGAAAATTGGTCACTTTTCAAAAGTCACATTTTCAACACCCGCAAGCCGCGAGAAAATGCTGTGCGTGACACTGTAAATGGCCGGGAATGAAATGGATATTGATCACACAGCGGGGATGCGTTGGGCTGTGCCTGAGTGAGCGGGCTATTTGATTATGGACAGGTAACATGTGGTCTTTTCTTCGCGCGTAGTGTATTGAAATGTGACTTTTGAAAAGTGACTAATTTTCTTTAAATGGTGTTAGTCACGGTTTATCTTTGTTGCTAGGGGGCAAATTTGGTATCAAATTATGCCTAAAAGATTCATCTAAATGCCTATCTAGCCTGTTTGGTCAAAACAAAAATTGAATGTTACTCAAAATGACATAAACAAAGTGTATACTTTCTTTTGTTGAACCCTTTAGTTGCCTTTACATTTACTTACATTTGGTTGGATTGTCAATTATTGTTGAAGAAAGGAAATACACACATACAGGTGAAAAGTTCTGAGGCTTTGCTGTCGCACAAAATTGAATACACATTTGCTTCTGTCCAATAGTCTCTACTGACCCTTCTTGCTCTCACAGTATGGGATCGGGCTATGTAGATATGATAGACGCCAATGACGATATAACCCTGTATTAAAATAAAAGTTGAGATGTGCCTAATCATAATTTTGTCAAGTTGACCACCCGGATTTGCACCATCACACAAAGGCTTGTATAAAAGTATGTGTCATTTACCTTACCACCCCTCCTCAATGAAAAAATGAACATACTTCCTTTGTGTTAATGACAGACTCAACCTATCCCCAGAGTGGAGATGCATTTAATTGTAACACTGCATGTGATGTAAGCATGTATGATCCTTCCCCGTCCCCCTCAAAAAAGGGGTAAAAAGTGAAAACTGGCAATCTTTTAGACATTTTGGGTGGGTAACGCCAGCGTAGTTAAAACCATTGTGAATCATAGACTTTGAATAATGTAAACATGTATACAAGTACAAGATACTGTGTACTGTGGGGATCAACCTGCAAAATGTAGGTGTAACTAGAAACTAGGCCTAGATTTTATAGTTTGCATAGGCTAAGATAGCATTAATATAATTAAGTTCTCTTATTTTTTGATAAAAACACTACCTTTTTTTGCAGATTAACGCCCGTCCAACGAACCAGATGAACTTGAAAAAGTTGTAACAATGGCGTCCGTACATGTATGTAAAACAGCACAGGGACATATGGACGAGCCAAAAGACCCATGAAGCTGATATTGTCTTAATCTCTGTATCCCAGAATCCACCATGGCATTTAAATTAAATTTCCATTGTGACAAAGATAATATCTGTCAGCTGATAGCTTCCCCAGGCTGTATGTTGGTGTTGTATTGTGGGATTGCTTGTAACATGTTCATGTCACATGACTTTATGTAACAAACCTACCTATTACCAACAGTTTTATCAGTCTGATATTAGAACAAATAGTTAATATTATATAAGCAAATAAGAGTTTTGATAGGACTATCTCAATAGTGTAAGCCAAACAAAGATTAAAACATGTTTAACGTTCACACCCGCTTCCTATTTTTTTAATTTTAATTTCAGGCAGGGGGGGGGGGGGCACTTATATACCATCATGTAAGGTTGGGTATTGAGTACACCTAATGCGCGTGGAGTTAAGGGCTTAAAAGGCCCCGAGACAACTTTTAATTAAGCTTGCTCGGGGAGGGCATTTTTAAGCCGTTTCAAGGTTCACAAACCTTTCCTTGCATTCCAACATTTTTCTGACATTTTGCTTGAGATTCCAAAAATATCTGATGGAGTTTTAATTAGCAAGCTTCCCAACGATACCTATTTTCTGTAATTGAGGTAATACTCTTGAAAATACAAGCTGAAGAATGTATGGTGATTTTTGTATTTTATCTAGCTGATTTGCTATAGTTTCTCAACAACCCAAGACCTCAAAGACAATGGCTTAGCTATGGGGAAGGTGGAGGGAGCACCCCCATAGAAAAAAGTCCTTAAAAAGCCCTTTGTGGCCCCTCCTCCAAGCCCTATTGTGCACTACCCATTCTCCGGATGTAGTGTGTATAGGCATAATATGACAACTTACATGAACCATTTTTCTAGCACGTTTTGTGTAAAACATGCCCTAACCGCCCCCCCCCCCCCCCCCTCTCAAATGGTCTGAGTTGACTACAAACAACACAAATTGAGGCACCCTTTTACAAACAGTTTGGAAATCTTGCCCCCCCCCCCCCCCCCCCCTGAATAATAGATTAACATTATTAATTCAAGCAAACATGATTTCAAGCAAAGAATAGTAAATAATATTTTGATAAGTTGGGTAACATTTTTTAGATTTTAGGGTCGGTCGCTGAGGGTAAACACAACAATTTTTGTTTTTTGCTTCATGCATATTCCCAATGTTATGACTCTTGTCTTGTTGACTCCGTTTCAAACTTTGATACCGATATCATCCTTACAATCTTATTCACACACCATTCCTATAGTTAAATCAGTTCCAAATTGGCCAAAATTGTGAGGCTATTAATATCTGCGAGCCCAAATGGAATACATACTAGCCCACTGCTCGCTGATGCCTGCATATGATGCGCAAACGCACACTTTGACCAATAAATATGCAAACGACATGGATTTCGCGGAAAAATACAAGACTCGCAATTCTCGCCAATTCGGAACTGATAAAACTATAGCTTCTATCAGGTCTGGTGTTGTGGGAAGTCAAGGACAAATCAACTAAAGGGTATGCTGTATTCACAGAATCAGATGTCAGGATAGCAGGTATAAGGATCCTCGGCAAGATTTGAATACCATGCCTTGTACGCTCAAGGTTATGATTTCAGCTCTAGAGACACTTTGTTTACAGTGGAAATATTGGCCATGTTCACTTGTACTACCTGTGTTGATGTCAAACAGACACTTCTTTAAATACCCTACCTAAAAATGAACAATCAACATACAATTTATACCAGGTGAATTCAATGGCTGGGTAATTCTAATCTTAGCCAGATAACCACCACCAGACAAGGGGCAGGAGCTGATGACAGATATGTCTGGCCATACAGAGACAGCTAGTGTTTACATTATGACAGCTACACACTTAAAAATAGGTAGTTAAAATGATTCCTTGTCAGGGTTCAACTATGCACCAACTGAAAAAGGTTTAAATATGACACTTTTCCAGTTAAATGTGTATTTATTATGGTTTGTAAGTTAATACCAGCCTGTTTTTGTCTGTTGGTATTAAAATCATAACAACTCTGTGTACAGCACAACAATAACAGCTAATCAAAATTCCCGCTATTATCTTCAAGCTGAATCAGAGAGATCAATAGGAGTTACTGCAACAATGGAAATGGGCACTTTTCATCTGTAAGCACATACCGCGAGCCGGCCCTCATTAATCAAGTTTGACATAGTGGGACTATTGACCATGTAGGCGTACAAGTAAAATGTTCCATTAGGGCACTCATGGAACAACTTATACTTATACTACTTAGTAAAACGTTACGTGTTAAGGTATTGACTTTAGACTTTGAGATGTATATAGAAGAGTTTCTGTATCAAAAGTTCCACAACTGCAACTTAAAGATGTATATTATAGAAGAGTTTCTGGTCAGGTTAAACTGTGATGAAACCTTTGTAGTCTTCAGTAGTTTAAAGTGATTGAAGGTAAAAATCACATTCAGACAACAGCACCATATGTCAGGGTGGCAGCTATCAGGATGTTGGGCAAGATTTTAGTATCAGGGTTTTATATTTATTATTCTCATAATATATACATAGTGTTATTGTGACATCGACAATCTTCACGTAAGCTTTTAGTAACGTTACATTACATATTAAATCGTTTTCAACAAATATCAACATTTTATATGAAAAGCCTATAATAGAAAAATGTATCTATAATGAAAATTAATTTGATACATCCTTGAACATATAATCATGAACCAATACCAATAACTATAAAATTGCAAATCATTCAATTAGTGCTATATAGTTTATAATGTTCACATGTACAATATCATATAATACAATCCCATTACTTGACAAATTTTGGCAACAACATTAAATACCCTTATGCATTCTTACACTATCCATGCGGCAGCCATCTGCAGACAACATTGCTAAATTTCACAAAAAATGTTCAAAAATGTCAACACCATTGAATTTCATTACCATATTTGGAATTACAGTGAGAAATGCATTGAAATAAGTACAAACGTGCCTAGTATGGGTTCCGTAATCCTTGAGATAGGCCTTGACAATTGTGAAAGGTTTCTGAAAAATCTGTTTTGTAAAACAAATAGCAGTGTAGAAAAGTGTTAATCCAGATTCAATATCAAATTTGAGTGTTAACCAAATCTGAATTTACTTATACCATTTATACCTTTTACTTTTACCTATTCTGAAAGGTTACTTGTACAAAGTTTAACAATTAGCGCCCAACAATTGAAGAAATTGTTATCAAAACTCTTGAAGTTATGCACCCCGAAACTATGATTTTCAGTATTAAAGTTGAAAGTATGGTCACTTTGACAAAAATTACAATATCTGCATGTTCTCAAATAACTTACACGTTTTACTTATATAAAATAAAGATTACATTAGAATTAGAAATATTTGATGGTTCTTTACTGATTTTGTATAACATTATTTGTGTTGGGTAGGCATTAGATTAGAAAGTGATAGTGGTAGTTTCTAATAGGTTAAGATTGTGAAGATTATTATGAGAAGCGTTGATGATAATCTGTAGCCATCATAAAGAGTCCTGATTTGACATAATAATGGTAAAAGTGCTAAAAGATATTGACTTTATACTTTTAAGTGTAAATAGGAGTGTTTCTGTTCAAGTTCGACTGTGCATGAGGATGCCTTTATGGTTTCTATAATTATGTGATAGAATGATCTGACTCGCTGCCAAACTAATTCATCAATAGAACATGCAAAAAGGTGTTTCTGAACCGTAAGTCTTATGTACAGGGTGGTTTTGGGAATAAAATCTATCCGATAATAAGATAGGCCAAATGAGGGGGAACTGGAAGACTGGAATTGAGTTTGTGCCCCCCCCCCCCCCCTCCACCCAACCCATCTCCTACTATTAAAAGTGTGATGTATCACATCATAGGATACAAGGAGACCCTTATTTATTTAGCTGTAAGTCTCACAGGGTGATTTTGGGAAAACCTATATCAGAGAATAATAAGGAGAGTCTAAATGAGGGGCTGGAATTTAGTCTGTGCTCTTAATGCAAGTATAAAATGCTATTGTGGGTGGATCGATATCACTGATTGTAGCCATATAGCAGGGATTAGGTTTTCATTATTCATAGTCCAGTCCTCTGAAAGGTGAATACTCTTATAGGGTATCCATACTGAGCTATCACCAACCTGTTATCCTCTGTACAGGCTATACCTCATAGGTCACATCTGTTGTTATGCAACCAAGGTTGGTTGCATGGTCTGCTTCTAGTCTGAAGAATTAACAACAGAATTAAGTAAAGTGATGTGTCGTTATGTCAGAACAGCGACGATTTGTTTGTTTGTCGCCAGACTTATTAAAAATTCCTTTAAAAAGGAAAAGAGGCGGTCATATAAATTTAAAGCAACAGACAGCAGAGTGTGATATAGGTAACAAAGAGAGTGGTTATGTCATAAGTTTTATTTATCAATATAACATGAATGGAAATCACTAACTAATGATAATACTATAAAAAGTCAGGACAATGTTGACGAGTAAAAACATTAAAGGCTTTTGGAATCAAGTATGTTACATCTTAGAGCTAGTTTACCACGTTGGTCATAACCTGTTACTTGGTGACTGACAGTCTAATGGAGAAATTGTAACTTTGTCAATTCCCATAGCGAACTGGGTATGGCTAGAAACCCAAAGTGGTAGCTTGCCTTTAAAAGGTACTTTATTTCTGATTTGCTTAAAGGTATAGTATATTGATCTTATACGCATTCGTGTGTGGTAAAGTCTGACAACGTGGTCATGTGGTAGGCCAGCTTTAAGTTGTAACATACTTGAATTCTAAAAACTCTTTAACGTTCTTACTCGTTAACATCGTCCTGACTTTGTTATAGTATTATTAACAGGATTTAATGATTTCCATTCATGTTATATTGATAAATAAAACTTATGACATAACCACTCTATGTGTTACCTACATCACACTCTGCTATCTGTTTTCTTCAAATTTATATGACCGCCCCTTTCCTTTTTAAAGGAATTTTTTTAAGAAGATAAAACTCACCATTTATTATTGTGACTAGTGTCTGGATCCAGACTCAGCCTAGATCCTGAGGATACAAAGTGATCACAGTCTTTACCAGATCCGGTGAGAGGAACTGTACATAAGGAAATATAACAGTTAGTGCAATCAAATTAAAGTTCATGAATGCAATGAAAGTGTCTACTTGCACTAATTGCACTGAGGGTGTATGTATGCAGACCTTAATTCAACCTTAACTATTTGGTAAAGATCATTAGACTTAGGCTTAATTGTAAGTCTGTATTTTATATTTCACAAATTGCATGGTGTAAAAAACAAAATTCTCTCAGTTCAGTTCCCAAGTCCCCTTTGTTGATACCCTGGGTGGCACACCTCTACCCTGGGGTGATGGCCCCTACAATACCCCCTTTACTCTCAAATTGCTTTCTCGGCAGCGGCAATCCTCAGCCTGGTAAAGATAACCTGGGAAAAAGTTAAAATCAACCAGGAAAAATACCATTTGCACTCCCCTGACAAGTGACCCCAGACATGCTACTAATTGTTCTTGATGTTAGTTTGTTGGTATTGGAGATGTGCGCTGGCGTATAGAGACAAAATACACCTACCTTGACTACCCTTTAGCTGTTTATTAAAAGCATACACTTATTTTGACAATAGTTGCCTTTATATATATATATTTTTTTGTACCTGATGAGTGCAGCCAATGCTGGCTGTATGAAACAGTGCTGTAGTATAATCATGGAATTTTAACCCAGTTTATTTTATATAATATATATTGCTCTACTTATTAGTATTGAGCACTCTGTTCCAAATGTTCTGGATTTACGTTATTGTATATTTTTTTGTATATATATAAGAGCAAATGTGAACAATAGCCCAACAGACATTAACAAAGTTGATGAACTGAGTGATTACAAATCAAACGGGTAACTCGAGCTCTGATGGGTATATCAATGGGTTCACTGCAACTCAGAAAATAATCAAATATACAAGTAAACACAATTGGGCTAGTAAAAAAAGCCAATGAAAGTAATAGGATAAACACCCAAACATAGAGAATAACATCAAAAATAATAAGAAAAAAATATCTGGAGGTCATTGATACATCGAGAGAGCTTAGCCAGCATACTCTGAAGAGTTGGAGAGAAAGTGTCTGTTAACACGACATTTAATAAAAGATTGTAGTCCTTCCTCTTGGATTTAATACTTACATTTGGTACGTATTGCTGTTGAAGAAAGTAATATCTATAAAATGCACATAATATACAGGCTGTTGAAGAGTTCCAATGGTTTGCCGTATGTAGCACAAATTTAAATACACATTCGCTGTTGTCGATAGTCTCTAACGTATCTGCCTCCTAGCTCTTGCAGTCTTTGATCGGGCTATGGTAGATATGCCAATATTGACAGCCCTGTATTTAAAATAAATTGAGAAGAGCCAATCACACAAGACCTACAAGTATGACATTTACCTTACTCCCGAGTCATCTTCCCCTTAAACATTTTCTTGCAGGTTTTCATTTTTGATCATGAATCGTATAGATCTTTTAAGTTACAAAACGTTAAGAAAAATTATGGTTTGAATATGTTGAAATAAACTGTTTATTTTCCGAGTGTTTTTCGTTCCTAAATAGAATTCCATGGTTTTACCCCGTGTATAAGCGCCATGTACAGTGTTTCCGGCTATGATCTTTTTTAAGTAACATATGGCTTGTTCTTCAGTACCCATTTTTTACCCCCTTTCAAATCTTCAGCCTGCATCAGCTCTTAAGACGTGCTTTAGTGAAAATTTAAAAAATCGCATTTCAAAATATTGCGTTCAAAAATGTGCATACTTACTAATCAAATTTGAAAAACAAACCAATTCTTAAGACCTAGCTATTTCTGGTTTGAAAGAAACAAATAATATTCTCTTAGTCTCTTGTCTACTAATATAATCTTTTGTTCCTAATTTCTATTGGTTATGGATGTTCAAATCAGTAATAATTCTTCATCTTAATTTAATTTGAAGTGCACAAAAAGTTCATCACACTTGAGTGACCCCATGCATTGTGTTGTTTGACAGCGACTTATAAATAGCTAATACAGTGTTACAGGAGGAATTAGATGCGGCTTAGATTGAGTTTTCCCATTGGGGAATGAATTTGGTGAGGTAAAAAGTACTAGTTATTTTGACCAATTCTGTAAGGAACTCCACCCCAATATGAAAAAGAAGTTTAAGCCATGCACTGCTAATTTACCCATGACCACTTCTTTACCTTTTAAATGTCACTCAAGTTTAGGCTCAAAATTAGTAACAAATCTTATGATCACTCATGTGTGATGATCCTTTTTACTCTTCAAATTGAATCAAAATGAAGAATATTAAAGATTTGAAAGACCACAACAAACAACCATTAAATGTAACAGTTGCAGTTAGTTGCAGACATTTTCTAATGAACTTAGGGCATCGATGGGTACTAATCATTTTGGGACAGCTTGTAGTACTGGTATAGTATCATTCAATACTGGAACATAAAAGTTGCCAGTAACGGTTGATACTGGTACACAAGACTGGGACATTTTATATGTGCCAGTATCGGCCGAAACTGGAACGCTGACTTTGTACCAGTATCGACGATACTGGCGCGGTGTTCCAGTATCAACGACTGGTAATAAAGTTCACCGGGGAAAAAGTTAAAATCAACCAGGAAAATTACTCTTTACTCTCTATGTCAGGGTGGCAGCTATCAGGATGTTGGGCAAGATTTTAGTATCAGGGTTTTATATTTATTATTCTCATAATATATACATAGTGTTATTGTGACATCGACAATCTTCACGTAAGCTTTTAGTAACGTTACATTACATATTAAATCGTTTTCAACAAATATCAACATTTTATATGAAAAGCCTATAATAGAAAAATGTATCTATAATGAAAATTAATTTGATACATCCTTGAACATATAATCATGAACCAATACCAATAACTATAAAATTGCAAATCATTCAATTAGTGCTATATAGTTTATAATGTTCACATGTACAATATCATATAATACAATCCCATTACTTGACAAATTTTGGCAACAACATTAAATACCCTTATGCATTCTTACACTATCCATGCGGCAGCCATCTGCAGACAACATTGCTAAATTTCACAAAAAATGTTCAAAAATGTCAACACCATTGAATTTCATTACCATATTTGGAATTACAGTGAGAAATGCATTGAAATAAGTACAAACGTGCCTAGTATGGGTTCCGTAATCCTTGAGATAGGCCTTGACAATTGTGAAAGGTTTCTGAAAAATCTGTTTTGTAAAACAAATAGCAGTGTAGAAAAGTGTTAATCCAGATTCAATATCAAATTTGAGTGTTAACCAAATCTGAATTTACTTATACCATTTATACCTTTTACTTTTACCTATTCTGAAAGGTTACTTGTACAAAGTTTAACAATTAGCGCCCAACAATTGAAGAAATTGTTATCAAAACTCTTGAAGTTATGCACCCCGAAACTATGATTTTCAGTATTAAAGTTGAAAGTATGGTCACTTTGACAAAAATTACAATATCTGCATGTTCTCAAATAACTTACACGTTTTACTTATATAAAATAAAGATTACATTAGAATTAGAAATATTTGATGGTTCTTTACTGATTTTGTATAACATTATTTGTGTTGGGTAGGCATTAGATTAGAAAGTGATAGTGGTAGTTTCTAATAGGTTAAGATTGTGAAGATTATTATGAGAAGCGTTGATGATAATCTGTAGCCATCATAAAGAGTCCTGATTTGACATAATAATGGTAAAAGTGCTAAAAGATATTGACTTTATACTTTTAAGTGTAAATAGGAGTGTTTCTGTTCAAGTTCGACTGTGCATGAGGATGCCTTTATGGTTTCTATAATTATGTGATAGAATGATCTGACTCGCTGCCAAACTAATTCATCAATAGAACATGCAAAAAGGTGTTTCTGAACCGTAAGTCTTATGTACAGGGTGGTTTTGGGAATAAAATCTATCCGATAATAAGATAGGCCAAATGAGGGGGAACTGGAAGACTGGAATTGAGTTTGTGCCCCCCCCCCCCCTCCACCCAACCCATCTCCTACTATTAAAAGTGTGATGTATCACATCATAGGATACAAGGAGACCCTTATTTATTTAGCTGTAAGTCTCACAGGGTGATTTTGGGAAAACCTATATCAGAGAATAATAAGGAGAGTCTAAATGAGGGGCTGGAATTTAGTCTGTGCTCTTAATGCAAGTATAAAATGCTATTGTGGGTGGATCGATATCACTGATTGTAGCCATATAGCAGGGATTAGGTTTTCATTATTCATAGTCCAGTCCTCTGAAAGGTGAATACTCTTATAGGGTATCCATACTGAGCTATCACCAACCTGTTATCCTCTGTACAGGCTATACCTCATAGGTCACATCTGTTGTTATGCAACCAAGGTTGGTTGCATGGTCTGCTTCTAGTCTGAAGAATTAACAACAGAATTAAGTAAAGTGATGTGTCGTTATGTCAGAACAGCGACGATTTGTTTGTTTGTCGCCAGACTTATTAAAAATTCCTTTAAAAAGGAAAAGAGGCGGTCATATAAATTTAAAGCAACAGACAGCAGAGTGTGATATAGGTAACAAAGAGAGTGGTTATGTCATAAGTTTTATTTATCAATATAACATGAATGGAAATCACTAACTAATGATAATACTATAAAAAGTCAGGACAATGTTGACGAGTAAAAACATTAAAGGCTTTTGGAATCAAGTATGTTACATCTTAGAGCTAGTTTACCACGTTGGTCATAACCTGTTACTTGGTGACTGACAGTCTAATGGAGAAATTGTAACTTTGTCAATTCCCATAGCGAACTGGGTATGGCTAGAAACCCAAAGTGGTAGCTTGCCTTTAAAAGGTACTTTATTTCTGATTTGCTTAAAGGTATAGTATATTGATCTTATACGCATTCGTGTGTGGTAAAGTCTGACAACGTGGTCATGTGGTAGGCCAGCTTTAAGTTGTAACATACTTGAATTCTAAAAACTCTTTAACGTTCTTACTCGTTAACATCGTCCTGACTTTGTTATAGTATTATTAACAGGATTTAATGATTTCCATTCATGTTATATTGATAAATAAAACTTATGACATAACCACTCTATGTGTTACCTACATCACACTCTGCTATCTGTTTTCTTCAAATTTATATGACCGCCCCTTTCCTTTTTAAAGGAATTTTTTTAAGAAGATAAAACTCACCATTTATTATTGTGACTAGTGTCTGGATCCAGACTCAGCCTAGATCCTGAGGATACAAAGTGATCACAGTCTTTACCAGATCCGGTGAGAGGAACTGTACATAAGGAAATATAACAGTTAGTGCAATCAAATTAAAGTTCATGAATGCAATGAAAGTGTCTACTTGCACTAATTGCACTGAGGGTGTATGTATGCAGACCTTAATTCAACCTTAACTATTTGGTAAAGATCATTAGACTTAGGCTTAATTGTAAGTCTGTATTTTATATTTCACAAATTGCATGGTGTAAAAAACAAAATTCTCTCAGTTCAGTTCCCAAGTCCCCTTTGTTGATACCCTGGGTGGCACACCTCTACCCTGGGGTGATGGCCCCTACAATACCCCCTTTACTCTCAAATTGCTTTCTCGGCAGCGGCAATCCTCAGCCTGGTAAAGATAACCTGGGAAAAAGTTAAAATCAACCAGGAAAAATACCATTTGCACTCCCCTGACAAGTGACCCCAGACATGCTACTAATTGTTCTTGATGTTAGTTTGTTGGTATTGGAGATGTGCGCTGGCGTATAGAGACAAAATACACCTACCTTGACTACCCTTTAGCTGTTTATTAAAAGCATACACTTATTTTGACAATAGTTGCCTTTATATATATATATTTTTTTGTACCTGATGAGTGCAGCCAATGCTGGCTGTATGAAACAGTGCTGTAGTATAATCATGGAATTTTAACCCAGTTTATTTTATATAATATATATTGCTCTACTTATTAGTATTGAGCACTCTGTTCCAAATGTTCTGGATTTACGTTATTGTATATTTTTTTGTATATATATAAGAGCAAATGTGAACAATAGCCCAACAGACATTAACAAAGTTGATGAACTGAGTGATTACAAATCAAACGGGTAACTCGAGCTCTGATGGGTATATCAATGGGTTCACTGCAACTCAGAAAATAATCAAATATACAAGTAAACACAATTGGGCTAGTAAAAAAAGCCAATGAAAGTAATAGGATAAACACCCAAACATAGAGAATAACATCAAAAATAATAAGAAAAAAATATCTGGAGGTCATTGATACATCGAGAGAGCTTAGCCAGCATACTCTGAAGAGTTGGAGAGAAAGTGTCTGTTAACACGACATTTAATAAAAGATTGTAGTCCTTCCTCTTGGATTTAATACTTACATTTGGTACGTATTGCTGTTGAAGAAAGTAATATCTATAAAATGCACATAATATACAGGCTGTTGAAGAGTTCCAATGGTTTGCCGTATGTAGCACAAATTTAAATACACATTCGCTGTTGTCGATAGTCTCTAACGTATCTGCCTCCTAGCTCTTGCAGTCTTTGATCGGGCTATGGTAGATATGCCAATATTGACAGCCCTGTATTTAAAATAAATTGAGAAGAGCCAATCACACAAGACCTACAAGTATGACATTTACCTTACTCCCGAGTCATCTTCCCCTTAAACATTTTCTTGCAGGTTTTCATTTTTGATCATGAATCGTATAGATCTTTTAAGTTACAAAACGTTAAGAAAAATTATGGTTTGAATATGTTGAAATAAACTGTTTATTTTCCGAGTGTTTTTCGTTCCTAAATAGAATTCCATGGTTTTACCCCGTGTATAAGCGCCATGTACAGTGTTTCCGGCTATGATCTTTTTTAAGTAACATATGGCTTGTTCTTCAGTACCCATTTTTTACCCCCTTTCAAATCTTCAGCCTGCATCAGCTCTTAAGACGTGCTTTAGTGAAAATTTAAAAAATCGCATTTCAAAATATTGCGTTCAAAAATGTGCATACTTACTAATCAAATTTGAAAAACAAACCAATTCTTAAGACCTAGCTATTTCTGGTTTGAAAGAAACAAATAATATTCTCTTAGTCTCTTGTCTACTAATATAATCTTTTGTTCCTAATTTCTATTGGTTATGGATGTTCAAATCAGTAATAATTCTTCATCTTAATTTAATTTGAAGTGCACAAAAAGTTCATCACACTTGAGTGACCCCATGCATTGTGTTGTTTGACAGCGACTTATAAATAGCTAATACAGTGTTACAGGAGGAATTAGATGCGGCTTAGATTGAGTTTTCCCATTGGGGAATGAATTTGGTGAGGTAAAAAGTACTAGTTATTTTGACCAATTCTGTAAGGAACTCCACCCCAATATGAAAAAGAAGTTTAAGCCATGCACTGCTAATTTACCCATGACCACTTCTTTACCTTTTAAATGTCACTCAAGTTTAGGCTCAAAATTAGTAACAAATCTTATGATCACTCATGTGTGATGATCCTTTTTACTCTTCAAATTGAATCAAAATGAAGAATATTAAAGATTTGAAAGACCACAACAAACAACCATTAAATGTAACAGTTGCAGTTAGTTGCAGACATTTTCTAATGAACTTAGGGCATCGATGGGTACTAATCATTTTGGGACAGCTTGTAGTACTGGTATAGTATCATTCAATACTGGAACATAAAAGTTGCCAGTAACGGTTGATACTGGTACACAAGACTGGGACATTTTATATGTGCCAGTATCGGCCGAAACTGGAACGCTGACTTTGTACCAGTATCGACGATACTGGCGCGGTGTTCCAGTATCAACGACTGGTAATAAAGTTCACCGGGGAAAAAGTTAAAATCAACCAGGAAAATTACTCTTTGCCTCACCCCCCCCCCCCCCCCCCCCCCCCTGACAAGTGACCCCAGACATGCTACTAATTGTTCTTGATGTTAATTTGTTGGTATTGGAGATGTGCGCTGGCTTACAGAGACAAAATACACCTACCTTGACTACCCTTTAGCTGTTTATTAAAAGCATACACTTATTTTGACAATAGTTGCCTTTACATTTTTATACGGTACTTACATTTGGTGCGTAGCCTATTGCTGTTGAAGAAGAGTATAATGCACATAATATACAGGCTGTTGAAGAGTTCCAATGGTTTGCCGTATGTAGCACGAATTTAAATACACATTCGCTTCTGTCGATAGTGTCTAACGTATCTGCCTCCTAGCTCTTTGATCGGGCTATGGTAGATATGCCAATATTGACAGCCCTGTATTTTAAAATAAATTGAGAAGAGCCAAATCAAAATGTTGTCATAGGTGACCTCCTAGATGAATGCCAATCACACAAGGCCTAAAAGTATGACATTTACCTTACCACCCATCCCGGGCCATCTTCCCCTTAAACATTTTCTTGCAGGTTTTCATTTTTGATCATGAATCGTATAGATCTTTTAAGTTACAAAACGTTAAGAAAAATCATGGTTTGAATACCGTTAAACTTCATCTATAAGCCCTCATTGACTAATAGTTAATAAGCTGAAAATAGATAAAAAGGTATGAGCGCCCTCTTTTGATCTAGAGAAATTAGCACGAATGAGTTTAGTGTATTCGATATTCAATACTATAAAGTTGTATTACTATCTAAATAATTTCATGGACAGACGAATTGCTCAATTGGTAAAGCGTCAACTTCAGTATCACGAGGTTGGTGGTTCGATTCTCAAGTACACCCTTTGCAATTTCTTTTGAAATCCTAGTGATATAGAAATTAATGCAAACTTGAATGTAAAATTATTACTCAATTATACAAGCTTTATTTTTATTTTTTTTAAAAAAGCACATAATTAATTTGATTGTAAAAAGTAATGATCTTAATAGTCCAACATTTTTATAAGCTGCTAAAACACATTTATACTACAAATTAACTACAGCAAAATGTATTCATTGGCTTATTTTAAATGTTTCACACAGTAATCTTAAACGTTTCCTTCATCATGATTTAAGGGAGGATTGTGATGATGCATATTAGGTTGGTCGGTCAAGTTAAGCAACAAAATGAAAGTAACTATGCAAACCACTATAATCCTGGTCTCACAGGATTATAATTGAATGGCTATTAAATCAATTTATTTCCATTTATACCGACCCATCAATCATACATGTAGTTATAAACTGTTTATTTTCTGAGTGTTTTTCATTCCTAAATAGAACTCCATGGTTTTACACCGTGTATAAGCGCCATGTACAGTGTTTCCGGCTATGATCTTTTTTAAGTAACATATATGACTTGTTCTTCAGTACTCATTGTTTACCCCCTTCAAATATTCAAAAAGGTCTTTCAGCATCAATTATTGATTGAATAGGCCGTTAAGGCCTTTGTCTGGAGAGGGGAGGGGGGGGGGGCACTGACATTGGAAAGGGGTATAGGTATGTGCCACCCTAAAGACCCCCCTTTTCACCCTCTTCTGCTTTCTCTTAAGTCCCCCTTTTGAGCCTGCATCAGCTCTTAACCCTAAGCCCGGTTTATGGTTTTGACCGGGATCACGTTTTCGAGGAAAAACGCCAACTAAATTTCCGGGAACGACCGTCCGTTCTCAAGCCCCACGTCCCAACCACTAAGCCACGGCCCTCAGCTACACATTCGCGCAGTATACTGCGCTCACTATATAGGCTCGGTTGACTACGTCATCGGAAACCGACGGCGCATGCATTTGAAGAGGGACTTAGGATTAGCATTTTTTAGCACTCGGGGGGGGGGGGGGGGGGGAGGGGGGTTAGGGTTAAGACGTGTTTTAGTGAAATTTAAAAAATCGCAAACATTTTCATTCCAAAACCCCATTTTTTTGAAAATATTGCGTTCAAAAATGTGCATTCTTACTATAATCAAATTTGAAAAAACAAACCAATTCTTAAGACCTAGCTTTTTCTGGTTTGAAAGAAACAAATAATATACTCTTAGTCTCTTGTCTACTAATATAATCTTTTGTTCCTACTCGTAATTTCTATTGGTTATGGTTGTTCAAATCAGTAATAATTCTTCATCTTAATTTAATTTGAAGTGCACAAAACGTTCATCACACTTGAGTGACCCCATGCATTGTGCTATTTGACAGGGACTAATAAATAGCTAATAAAGTGTTACAGCGGGAATTAGATGTGGCTTAGATTGAATTTTCCCATTGGGGAATGAATTTGGTGAGGTAAAAAGTACTAGTAAGAGTATAATAATGTTTTATATCATATATATAATATAATATAAAGCAGTTTACCAACCCACGGTGTTTACAATAGACAATATAACAAACAAATAATAACAACCACCGGCGAATGTCCCAACGAAAAATAAGCAAGGACATTCACCGGCGGGGATTTGAACCCCGGTCTCCCGATCTCTAGACGGGCGCCTTAACCACTAGGCCACCGATAACTTGCTGATAAACGGCAATTTGAATCAGTGCTAAGTGAATAAGCGACGGGGTTATACAATACACACAGCACGATAACATGAGACATTTGGCCAAACACAGTAGGGATCACAAACGTGATGACAAGAGGAAACTGAATAAATAAATCATATAATAATGTTTTATATCATATATATAATATAATATAAAGCAGTTTACCAACCCACGGTGTTTACAATAGACAATATAACAAACAAATAATAACAACCACCGGCGAATGTCCCAACGAAAAATAAGCAAGGACATTGGTTCAAATCCCCGCCGGTGAATGTCCTTGCTTATTTTTCGTTGGGACATTCGCCGGTGGTTGTTATTATTTGTTTGTTATATTGTCTATTGTAAACACCGTGGGTTGGTAAACTGCTTTATATTATATTATATATATGATATAAAACATTATTATATGATTTATTTATTCAGTTTCCTCTTGTCATCACGTTTGTGATCCCTACTGTGTTTGGCCAAATGTCTCATGTTATCGTGCTGTGTGTATTGTATAACCCCGTCGCTTATTCACTTAGCACTGATTCAAATTGCCGTTTATCAGCAAGTTATCGGTGGCCTAGTGGTTAAGGCGCCCGTCTAGAGATCGGGAGACCGGGGTTCAAATCCCCGCCGGTGAATGTCCTTGCTTATTTTTCGTTGGGACATTCGCCGGTGGTTGTTATTATTTGTTTGTTATATTGTCTATTGTAAACACCGTGGGTTGGTAAACTGCTTTATATTATATTATATATATGATATAAAACATTATTATATGATTTATTTATTCAGTTTCCTCTTGTCATCACGTTTGTGATCCCTACTGTGTTTGGCCAAATGTCTCATGTTATCGTGCTGTGTGTATTGTATAACCCCGTCGCTTATTCACTTAGCACTGATTCAAATTGCCGTTTATCAGCAAGTTATCGGTGGCCTAGTGGTTAAGGCGCCCGTCTAGAGATCGGGAGACCGGGGTTCAAATCCCCGCCGGTGAATGTCCTTGCTTATTTTTCGTTGGGACATTCGCCGATGGTTGTTATTATTTGTTTGTTATATTGTCTATTGTAAACACCGTGGGTTGGTAAACTGCTTTATATTATATTATATATATGATATAAAACATTATTATATACTAGTAAGAGACTATTTTATTTTGACCAATTCTGTAAGGAACTCCACCCCAATATGAAAAAGAAGTTTAAGCCATGCACTGCTAATTTACCCATGACCACTTCTTTACCTTTTTAAATGTCACTCAAGTTTAGGCTCAAAATTAGAAACAAATCTTGTGATCACTCATGTGTGATGATCCTTTTTTATTCTTCAAATTGAATCAACATGAAGAATATTAAAAGATTTGAAAGACCACAACAAACAACCATTAAATGTAACAGTTGCAGTTAAATAGCAGATAAGAGATTGAGATATAATATTTGTTTCTTTCAAAAATGTTTAACACATCCTTTTTTTCACTTTGCCAAAAAACGAGTGCAAACTCAGCATGATACGCATGATCTAAAATGTTAATGAAAAGGCACAGTATGTCAAAGATGATGAACAAACAACGGACCTCCCTGAATTCCATTGAATTTGATTATGACATTTTTTTAATGAACTTAGGGCATCGATGGGTACTAATCATTTTGGGACAGCTTGTAGTACTGGTACAGTATCATTCAATACTGGAACATGAAAGTTGCCAGAAACGGTTGATACTGGTACACAACACTGGAACATTTTATATGTGCCAGTATCGGCCGAAACTGGAACACTGACTTTATCAACGATACTGGGTGTTCCATTATCGGATGATACTAGTACCAGGCATACCACCTGCCCACCCGCCCACCTGATCGCGTCGGGCGGCTATGAAGATACAAAAGATTTTCGAACTCACAGTGTTACACTGGCTGGTGGAATTTCTGTTGGGCAGGTATATTTTGTGAGTTTGCTTGTCCGACTGGCTGGTTGAAAAAAATCTGAAGTTCCAGCCCTAACTATAGTACAGTCCAGAATCTAGGATCTAAAGTACACCTACCTTTTTTCCACATTCAGTTTCTGCAATATAATAGGCTATTATTCAATGGCGAAAAATGCAGTTCCAACATCCTGCATCCACCAGCGCTGTGTTATTGCCTCATCTTTGACCCTGTATACAACAGGTGAAGGTATTTATTCTGCGAGTTCCAATGTGCGAGTTCCAGTGTGCGAGTTGCGAGTTGAATTGTGGGAGTTTGATGCGAGTTGCGAGTTGGATTTTGCGGGTTGGAGTTGCGAGTTTAAATGTGCGAGTTGCGAGTTGAATTTTGCGAGTTAATATTTGCGAGTTGTCAAATGCGAGTTCTTTATATTTGCGAGTTGTGATTTATGTTAATGTTAATGTGTTAATACTTTATCAACTTGTGGCCGATTCAATGTTTTGATATGGTACGTGGGTACTTACCATTGGAGTGGTAACTAGTCTATAGGCCTATGTACATATAAAGTAATAATAATAATAACAAGACATTTCTTAGGCGCTTAATACAAAAAAGCCTCTGAGCACCGTACAACAACAAATATGATAAAAGAGAGCAGCAATACAAATTTACAAAATTAAAAATTATGCACAGTATGAAATATAAGAAATTGCAATAAAATACGGAAGAAATATACACTCAAAAATACCATACAGTTAATAAAGTTCTAAAAATCAGTTGTAGTATTGGTTAAACAAATAAGTTTTCACAGATGTCTTAAAACGATTGATCAACTTGATGCTTCGGATTGTTTCTGGTAGATTGTTCCATAGCGCTGGAGCTTGTACCGCGAAGGCCCGAGCCCCATATGTCTTTGTCCTTGGTGATTTGGGGACAGCGAGGAGTGTCAAAGTAGACGAACGTAGAGTGCGCGTTGGTTTGTACGGTGATATCAGCTCACACAAATATTTAGGCGCCATACCGTGGAGGCATTTGAATGTTAGAAGAAGAGTCTTGTATGTGAGCCTTTGACGTACAGGGAGCCAGTGGAGCTTGAGGAGAACCGGGGTGATGTGTTCGGATCGTTTCGTGCGACAGATAAGGCGAGCAGTGGCATTTTGCAGTCGTTGAAGTTGCATTATGAGTTTATCCGGAAGACCTAGAAGAAGACTATTACAGCAGTCAATTCTTGAAGTAATAAAGGCGTGTGCGAGCTTCTCTGTAGCAGCCTCATCAAGATATTTTCTGAGCTTTCCTAAGCGGCGAATACACGCCCATCCGGCACGACAAATAGTTGAGATGTGCTTTTCCATAGTTATTTAGTAGTAAAATTAAATTAATCAAGGGGCTTTAATTGAACTTTAATTGAACTAAAATTGAAATTAAAATAACTATCAATATAGGGAACTCGCATTTTGCATGTGACTCGCAAATGTCAATTGAACTCGCAACTCCAACTCGCAACTCGCACATTTCAACTCGCAACTCGTGAACTGGTGTTCACCGGGGGCAAATATTCTTTGCCCCCCCATGACAAGTAACCCTGGCTACGCTATCTACTACTACTGCTTTCATTAGATCAAAGACTTGGTTAGATACAAGATGTATCAAAGATCAGAAATTAGACTTGTTTGAATTTGACTTATTTTGACCTTGTCTCACATTGTGCTCTTAATTTAAACTAGCTATTGCCGCATTCCTCCTCATTTACATTGCATTGTCGACATTGTGCTCTTAAATTAAACTAGCTATTGCCGCATTCCACCTCATTAACATTGCATTGTCGACATTGTGCTCTTAAATTAAACTAGCTATTGCCGCATTCCTCCTCATTTACATTGCATTGTCGACATTGTGCTCTTAAATTAAACTAGCTATTGCCGTATTCCACCTCATTTACATTGCATTGTCGACATTGTGCTCTTAAATTAAACTAGCTATTGCCGCATTCCACCTCATTTACATTGCATTGTCTAAGGCATATATTTGTATGTATTGATGTAGGATAATTTATTGGCTGCTTAGTGACTCTTGTGACTTTCGTTTATCTTTCACATTTCGTACATTGGGATTTCCCCACTATCCTAAAAATACAGTCAATTTTCAGTTGTGATTTTTTGCAGCGCAATAATTTTGTCCAGTGCAGTATTGTATTTAACTACTTAATCGATGAACGATAAAGCCATCTGTGGCCTTTTAGATGAATTTGGGTATTCGACGTGATCTCATCAAAACTCAAAACACTATAAAATCCTTTATGCTTCCGAATACCGAGCTACCACTTTGACGGCGCAGGAAGCTCCCCTTTTGATCAATCATCTTTGACGTCGCCGAGCCTAATGTATCCCGTAATGATCTACTATCATAACTAATCATAGAGTTTATAGAACTGGAATCGGCCGCTCTTACCGCCGACCTACTGGTTTCGGAGAAAAATCCTCTGATTTCGGAGACTCAATCTCCGACATCCTTGACGGCGCATGTGATAACCATGTGACGCCCATGTGTTATCTGTTATTTCAGGTCAGCCTGGAGCCTACTCAGCCCTTTTATGGCAAAAGAATGTATTTTGTATGTAGTTTTCTAACAGTATACTTCCTTTTAACATGATCAAAGTTAGCTTTTTCTCCATAAATCATGTAGTGGTAAAAGGCAGTATATTACTGTTATTGTCTTTACAAGTTGAAACCTTTTCCTACATGAGGATTATTGAACCAAGTTAACACAATCCATGTTAAAAGGAAGTATATAATTAGGAAAGTACATATAAGATACATCCTTTTGCCATAAAAGGGCTGATCTGTTAATTCAGGTCAGCCTGGAGCCTCTCGTAGCCTTCAAGACAAATATTGAAAATGTCCGCTCACTTGTCCTGGAAGGACTGGACCTCCACACTAAAGCCATTGATACTCATACGAGGCCCATTTAATACCCATGTGATACCCACCTGACAATCTTGTAATATATTTTACAGGTTAGTCTGGAACTTCGAAGACTTCTAGAAATATATTGAGAATGTCCGCTCACTTGTCTTGGCTGTCATCCCCAAGTTTGCAGCAAAGGATTGGACCACCATACTAAAAGAACATGAGGTGAGTGTTTGTGTATCATCAAAAGTTTCATTATTGGACTCAATACTGGACTCAGACTTGATTCAGGGCTTTTGGTCCTCATTTTTAGGGACTCATTCTACAGATGAAAAATGAAAGTAATCGACTGCAAAAAAACCCCAAAAAAGATTTTTTATTCACCCTGTATAGTTACGTCACCCTTTTTTACCATTGAGACATTAAGGTGTTTTAACACCTTACACTTAAACGTATTGCTGTTGTATGACTGCAAATGGTTGTCGTATCAGTGGTGGGCTTCGTCAAAGACCCACATATAAAGGAACTAAAATATTCATTTCAAATGTAAAGCAAGTTAAGATTTCATGTTATAAATTACAAAACTTTAGTGACGAAGCAATGTACATGGAACTTTATAATTTGTGAACTAAAGCTGTCAAGCATTTTTTCACAAATGTGACTGACTTGCATACTAAAGTGCACTTGATCAAGAAACAAATGTCTTTACAACATTTCATTTGTGTAATATTTTGATATGCTATGGTACATTCTCCTAATTTTGGCTAGTTTAGTATGCCAGTATCCCCATAAATGCACGTAGTGTCGAGCAGTCACTCCATTTCATCATGACACATAATATTTCTTAATGTGTAAGTCACATTGGAATAATGAAAAAAGAGGTCAGCTTACAAAACACATTGTGCTATTTTGCAGTTGATTACTTTCATTTTCTTTGGAGGGGAGACAAGATTAAATACGCTTTATACCAATTTCACAGTTCAGTGCACACATCAAGGTCAAATGGTAATTTCAGTCAATGCACAATCTTTTTTGATTCACCCTGTATGGTAATGTCACTTAAAAGGCATATTATGCGATCTTAGCAAATCTTGTCACCGGGGTGTTGCGTTCACTGTGCATAGGTATACAATCTATTGTGACCGAAATGGGTTACAATAGATATCTTCCAAATTCGTCAACGCCAAAAACGCGGACAAAAAGAGTGGCGCCGCCACCGGGGCTCGAACCCACAACCTCTCGGTTGCGAGACGAACGCTCTACCACTGCGCCACGGGGTCCAACCATACTTGGGCCAGTATATTGGTCCAACTATGTAGCATGGGGCCATTATTTCATCGAAACAGTGCCACGCCAGCTGGGACAGACATACTTTACCGTGGACATTTGTGGCATTGGGGACTGGTTACGGTTAATGGAAAGTAGTTAAATATCTTTGACACCTTATTTATAAGCCTTTTGTGGTAATTTAATTACCAATCATCTGACACTTCATATTTAAAAACAGAACACATTTCCCCGTTCCTCGTCATGGGAGATGTGTGGAGGACATCCAGACAATATAAATATTTAGGTAGTAAAAGGAGTGCCTCACCCGGGGCTGGATCCAACCTATATAGTTTGATCAGTGCCAAATTGGCGAAGCCTCCTTAGAGCACCAACTTACAGAAGGATGCCGGTGCCAAAGAAAGCAAGGGCGCACTGTGCATCATATGCTTGAAACGTGCCGCCAAAAACCGTGTGCGTGTGGCCATATCCGCGCACGTACGCTTGTATTACTTTTGCGTTTGGAGAGATAAAAAAGGAATATCTCTCGCAGAGAACATTGGTGCTTTCCAACGACGGCGACAGATTGCATGGGTCGTACCACGAAAACTCACACCTGTGTGGAACAGTTCGGCCAGCGACGGCGCCAAAATGCAGCTGTTCAAGTCTACAGTGGAGTCTGTATTCTTATACAGTTGCGATGCTTTGGCAATTACAGAAACATTGGGCAGTCGCATTGATGCATCTCATCGTGCCCTGATGCGCTACTGTCTTGGCGTGCACTACCCGGAGCGGCTCTCAAACGACAACCTGTATGCCCGCGCACTGATTGAGCCCGCGACTCTGACACTGACCCGTAATAGACTTTGTCCGGTGGGCCATGCCCTCCGGAGACCAGAACTGCCACTCGCCGTGTTCCTGCACCCCAAAAACCAGGCAACTGAACCGTACCGCCTCGGTGGCGCACTACGCCGTACATATCAAGCGCAGCTCCAAGACGACTTGAGCGCCATAGGTTTACAACCTAATGCGGCAGTTGATGCCGCCCAAAACCGAACTGAGTGGCAGCGGCGTGTGAAGGCACTGAAATAACAATAGACACAACGCCTCGTGTCCCTAAAGAATGAAAGACACGAGTAGCGTCAAATTGATGATTGATGATGATCTCTCGCCAATTTAGAACTGATTAAACCATAGTAGTTTCTAAATGTTATCAGCCCAACAAAAAATTGTGCTAATTTGTTTTCCAATTCACAGGTCTTCTTGTATTAGAACTTACACTTTCAATTGGGGCCACATTCTTTAACCTGTTACTCATGTTTAATCATTTTTTTTCATCCTTTGTTTCGTTTACAGGCCGACGTTCAAGGTGCCATTATGTGGACTACCTGAAGCAAATTAAGTATCACACGATACCAGGGTAAAAGGTGTTTCATAACTTCATTTCTTTTCTATTGTTTTGAAAACCCTAATCAATATTTTTAGGATTACTGGTTAGTGTCAATTTGAGATGGGGTTGCAAAGAACAATCAAGTAGAGAGAACTGAATATTCGACTTCAGACTGTTTTACTTGATCCCATCACATATAATATAATGATTAAATGCATATCGAGGGTTGAGCGCCAGAAGGCCTTAACTACATAAATGCTATTTTGAGATAATCAACTTTCAAATATTTGGGACTCATTACAATACACAGTAGCACCTATCTTATAACACTCTAATTTTAGTCAAATTAAGAGTGTTTATGTCCCAGACAACATTACAATATGCTTAATATTTATGTTTTATTGGCCCAATGGTGCAATATTATTTGCTCATGGGCCCAAGCTTGGCTCAATATTGGCACTCGACAATGTTGGCCAAGCTTGGGCCAATATCTATCTTCATATTGTTTTATTACCCCCAAAGAGGAGTGAGCGGACCCCGGGCCAACCCGTGGCCAGGACCAACTTTGGCTAAGGGCAAGCCTAGCACAAGGGAACAAATCTTCAAGGGACAGGACAAGGCACAAGATTCTAGCCAAAAGGTCGGGAAGCGATAACTCTTAACAGCGGCCGCATTTTTTGTGTGACATTTTTTGTGTAACATGACCTTGATCAGTGTAACATGACGTTGATCAATTTAGCTGCATTGGGTTTTTGAGTTTTAATCAACAACTCACCTATAGTCCATTTTGCTTCCACCCAACAAAAGTTTGTCTCAGAAAAAACCCTGAAAAAAGACTATGTTATAATATGCCAAAACACTCAGGGGGTTGGTGGTCGGGGAGGTAAAAAGAAGGATGGCTCAATCATAAACTGTAAATATTGGATATCCTACATTCTGAAACAATAAATATCGGATATCCAAAATTCTTAAACTATTTTGTCAGTGTTATTGCGATTTTTTCCGTTGAGGGCGCTAACGGAATAAATCTAATCTGTATCTTTAACTGCACTATACTTACAGATTAAGACGAATTGTAAACTGCATATATAGTGCAGTTTAACAAGGATACCAGGTTGTACAATCATGCAAGCCACATTTAGGTCCGTGCGATCATTGGAATAAATTCAGGCCTTACTGCATTGAGCTAGAGATGAATGACATGTAGACAGTGATATATTATATATGCATAGATTTATTGCATTATCACTTAGTAGCTATAAATAGATACAAATGCTGTAATCTGATTGGTACATAGCCATTTAGCAACCACGCAATATATAAGCGTATTGCGTTGTAATCAGCTGTTCCAACAACGCAATATATTTGGTATTGCGTTGTTGGTTGAATAACAGCTCTGATTGGTTAAATAGAGATTTGGGTTGATCCATTATCATTTTTAGGGGTTGGTGGTGGTGGTGGTGATGGATAGGGTGGCCATAGGTGTTGGGTTATCAGGGGAAGGGGAGGTTGACCTGTCTTTTTGGTGGTTCCAGTTGTCATTTTGGTGGTTCCCAGTGTTTTGGGTTCTGATATGTTTTTAGTGCTCAATAAATATGTTTAGGGGGTTGGGCTGGGGTGTGGTGAATAAGGAAGGGGGTGAGTTGACAAAATGGCATTGTTTTGGTGGTTCCCAGTGTCATGTTGGGGGTTCCCAGTGTTTTGGGTTCCGGGATGTTTAAGTGCTCAATAAATATATGTTATGAGTTGTGCTAGGGTGTATAGTGAATAAGGAAGGGGTGGGTTGACAACATGTTTTTAGGTGGTTCCCATGTTATTTTGGTGGTTCCCAGTGTTTTGGGTTCCAAGTTGTGTAAGTGCTCAATAAATATATTTGCTGGATTGGGCTGGGATGTGGTGAATGAGGAGGGGGTAGATTGTCAAAATGGCCCATTTTGGTGGTTCCCAGTGTTTTGGGTTCCGAGTTAGTGCTTAATCAATATATATGGAGGGGGGTGTGGTGAATAAAAAAGGGTTGTTAACAAAATAGCATTTTGTGATGGTTCCCAGTGACATCTTGGTGGTTCCTAGTGTATGAGACACTGTGAACAACCAAAATGACACTGGGAACCACCAAAATATAATATTTGTCAATCCTCCATCTCCTACCGCCCTTCCATAACCCAACACCAATAACCACATGTGTACCCATCCACAAATGCCAACCCCTAACAAAACCCCTCAAATGATAATGGATCAATCAAAAACTTGATTAATCCAATCAGAAGCTACTTTGAATACCAAATATAATTTATTCAACCCAACCTCCTAATACACAACATCCTAGCACAACCCAAAACTATGTTATTGGGTACTTAAACAACTTGGAACCCCAAACACTGGGAACCACCAAAATAACACTGGGAACCACCAAAAAAAGACAATTTATCTACCCCCTCTCCTAATTCATCATAAACCTCCACCCAACATATATTTCTTGAACACTTAAACAACTTGGAACCCCAAACACTGGGAACCACCAAAATAACACTAGGAACCACCAAAAAAGAGAATTTTTCAACCTCCTCCTTATTCACCATATACCCCCTCCCAACATATATTTCTTGAACACTTAAACAACTTGGAGCCCAAAACACTGGGAACCACCAACATTACACTGGAACCACCAAAAAGGCATGTTAACCCCCATTCCAACCCATAATCCAAAACATACCGCTACCCTATCCACCCATCACCACTACCACCAACCCCTAAAAATGATAATGGATCAACCCAAATCTATATTTAACCAATCAGAGCTGTTATTCTGCCAACAACGCAATACAGGATATATCGTCCTGGTAGCAATCTGCCAACAACGCAATACAGGATATATCGTCCTGGTAGCACATACATGTACAGGATATATTGGGGATTTCCTAAGTAAGGTCGATACCTATGGTTGGGTGCCATATCACATTCGGCCTCCGGCCTCATGTGATATGGCACCCAACCATAGGTATCTTCCCGTATTGCGTTATCAAACAGTGGATAACTAATAGTATTACATTGTGCGGGTATAATTTACATCTGGCGTATACAACACACATGGACAAAGACGTAACGTAATACTGTAAAACACTATAATTGTGTGGATACTTTATTTCACAAATTCGGTATTTAATTTCACGAATCCACATCCATCACAATTTCACGAAATTAAATCCCACATGAAATTAAGTGTTTTTACAGTATGGATGATATTAATGCTAAGGACAGGCCTCATTGCACTGATTTACATGAATGATATCATCTAAGCATAGACTTATTGAAGTATTAAATCGCGAGGATATAATTTGCTTTACATCTGGCGAATACACACTCCTGCACAAAGACGAAACAGTATATAATGTTGTAATTGTAAAGTTACCTAACTCCCTAAAGGAAATAAGATGAACTATATTCTGTATATTAAGGCGTGTTAGCTATAGATGTAGATGGGCTAGCTTATTACACTAAACAGTTGATGATAAATTGTGTAAACTCATGTAAAGGGTGTAATTATCAATGCAAAATATTGTATTACTGGCAAAAAACATGTGCAAATAAATAAGAATCACCTATAGTGCTTCCTACAACTGCGAGTGCCAATTTCATCTGAAAGATAATAATGAGTGAGATTTTTAACTACCTACACATATGTGGCCTAACGAAAGTAAATTATGTTATGAATAAGTTAACCCCCTGAGAACTACCGGCCGATTGGTCAGAAAGATGGATACATCATTTATTGCACCAATGAGAGACATTGTTAGAATAATTGTATCCCTGATAAAGATGGGAGTGTAACATTTTACAAGCTGCATTTCAATTGGCTATTCATATGAGTACATCTTGTAATAAACCAATCAGAACCACTGTAAGATAGACAGGAAGACCCCAGGGGGTTTTAAGGGACATTTTGGTACCAAAGTCAATGTTGTATATCACGTTCCTAACCAAAGTTACAGATTATTGAAAATCACTTTTTCTCAGAACGGAAAACACAAATTGTCAAGTGATGGACATTTTCAGTTTTGGTTTTGTTAACAAATTAATGGAGTAAATGAAATATAAATACCTCAAAATGTAGTTAAACTCTTTACTTTCATGAATTTAAGTCTTTGGTTGGATAATGGATGTATCAAAGATCAGAAATAAGACTTTTTTTTATGAATTTGACATATTTTGACCTTATCCCACATTGGTGCTCTTAAATCAAATTAGCTATTGCTGCATTGTGCCTCATTTACCCATGTTGGGTCACATATACATATACATGTGACTCTCGTTCAAAGTATACCCCCTCTTACTACAGGGTGTCCCCAAAATTGAATCTAAACATTGGAAATTTACATATCTTCTAGAGCTACTATTATGTTCAAAACTGTTGGGTCACTTCCTGTGACAAAGGTGTTCCCTCTCCTTAAACTCAGTGTTGGTCCATATAAGCATATTTCTAGCAAACGGCTGTTGTATAAACTCCTCAAAAAAAGTTCGGAAAGTGTTTTCAATCACCAATTTTGCGGATATTTTGTAATGTATTCATATTTTGTGTTTCCTCCCAATGAAAAGCGGATGTGTTCCTCTTTCAAACGATAATGTTTTGAAGCTGATACAAATAATGACATTTAAAATAAATGATATAAGACTCGGATATACTGGCGTGAATCAAATTAACAGCTGCGGGTCGTCTGACTTCCACCCTATAATACATGGTACAGATAGGTACACCTTAAACAAGAAGTTGAATCCAACTAAAACGTGCATAATGTGTCATTCAGAAAAACAAGGGGTCTTTAAGAAAAACAAGACAGGACTAAATTGAAGTCACATCAATTGTAGCAGGATTTTCTTAAAGACTGCAACATATGTCTTTCATTGCAATGTAATCTCAATGTGAACCAGTAGACGGTGGTGACAGACACCGGTGGCCATATGATGAAAGTGAAGCATTCTGAACTGACTTCACATGAATTCTTCTGTGACATGTACCTTTAGGTTGTGGTTTCAACAGGTTGTAGTGCCGTATTCTGTGTGGTACTGGTATGTTCAACCTCCCTTTTACTGCGACATCTAATAGCTGCAATGGTGTATAAGTAGGGGTTGATAGCAGAATTAATGGGCAGTACAAATGCGACACACCATGCATACACAGAAGGCGGTAACACGAGGACCCTAGCCTGGACGAGGATACCAAGTAATATGATTGGACACCATGTGCAGACATCTGTCGCCACGATGGCCACCACTTTAAGAGTCAATCTCATCTGTTCTTTCATTTCCATGTCGGGTCCAGCCTGTTTAGATGACTTGTAAAGGATCCTCAGAACTACTACATAACAGACTAGGATGATGAAGCAACATATAGAGTTGAGACCGAGAAAAACAGCAGACGAGAAATACATGCCTTTTACGGATCCGGCGCTGTTGAGGACTTTGATTTCGTAACAAGATCCTGAGTTGGGACAAATTAGCTCGGTCGATACAGTGTACAGTTCTGTTACTGATAATGGGAGACCGATACAGACATGTGAATTGTCATAAAACTTAAAATTCACCCCAGCCAGCGCTGATGAGATTGTGCCCAAAGCTATGGCAAAGATCCATATCAAAGCAGATGTAACAATGGTAGATCGAAGACCCATCATCTTACTAGAATGTGGATATCTTACACTTATAAATCTGTCGATGCTTATAATTGTAACGAACAAAATAGATGCTTCACTGGATAATATGGACAGTGCTCCTGCTATTCTGCAAGTAATACCTGTTCTCCACATCTCGGATCGCATCGGGAAATAATCCCCAAAGTAGATATCAGCCGATGCAATAATCAACATGTAAAGACCCATAAGTAAATCAGACACGGCCAGATTGCAGAGCAATAAATCTTGTACTTTGTTTTTCTGACTCTTCTTCTTTCTCCAGAGGAGAACAAAAGCGTTTCCACCCAAGGCATTTAAACCAATCACCCACATTAGGACCACCAATACCTTATCTGACAGTAATCTATCACAACTGAGATATGGGGATCTACCGTCTCCTGCGATACATCTAGTATCGATCGAAGCATAGCATTCGCATATCTCATGTTGGCTAACATACAACACAATAGACTTTGATATCGTAGCCAAGGAATCCACATGTAGCATTGTTAATGGGTTATCCTGAATATTTAAATAGGTCACGTGCAACAGATCGTGAATATTTGGAATTTCAACCAGATTGTTCCTCGACAAATCTATTCTTGATAAATTTCTTGTATCTTTGAATATCTCGAAACTAAGTTTTGTTAGCTTATTTCTTGACAGATCAAGATTGTCTAAGCTTCTCAAACCTTCTAATGATATTATATTGGTCAGTTGGTTATTGCTCAAGAATAAAACTTCTAAAGATGCTAAATCTTTAAATAGATTAGACCCTAAAGCAACTAATCTATTGTTGTATAAAAATAGTTCTTTCAAATTGACCAAACCGTCAAACACGCCAGAGATTATCATATCTAACAGGTTGTCATCGAGATGTAGTTGAGTGAGTTTATCCAAACTTTGAAATATCTGTATGGGCAATGTCTTTAATTTATTATCATCTAAGCTTAAATATAATAAATTGTCCTGACTCTGAAACAAATTAGCGTGCAGTGATTCAAGTGCATTATGCGATAGGGTCAGTATCCTTAAATTGGGTAAACCTAAAAACGTATCACTGGCTAAGTCTGTTAGTTGGTTGGAAGCGAAATTTAAAGATCGTACATTGGTGAATACATCATCATGAAATGCTTCAACTGAGAGCCCAATTATCTTATTGTCCCTAAAATATAACGTCCCCAAATTAATTGGATATATTATCCTTACTCTAGTATTAATCTGGATGTCATAATCTGAATCAAGACAGTGCATCAATGCTTCTTTGTCACCGAGTGTAACATTGCAGTGGTGTGGAAATTTATATTCACAAAAATAAGGTGAGCAGGTTATGACATCATCATAACCTTGAACAAAGCAATCTGTTGTCTGATTTACTTGTACATCAGTGACTGAACTTCCTAGATCTTCTGGACATCGATTTGTCATTGAGTTATCATCCAACACTTCCTGTACGGAAAGACTGATATTACTTCGCAGATTTATCTGGAGGTTTCTGTGAAGAAAGACATTCTCACACAGTCCCGCTTGATGATGTGTAATTGTCATAACTCTACTGCTGCAATCACCCAATGTTCCTATCCTTTCAACGTAAGCAAAGTGTGGTTCCGGGTTGTGACGACTATCAAGACGTAGTTTGATGCGAGATTGTGAAGATTGAGGGAGTGCAGACACCTGTACAAGACACATTTGGTCGGCAATTCCATGGATAATTAGCAAACCATTCATGGTGTGGTTCACTCTGCACGATACAATATCATACTAATTTGTCACATTTCTTGGCGTTACCATCAGTTGACTTGCAATTTGTTGGCTTTTGAGCATGATTATGATAAAAATGGCCAACACGTTGACTATTACCCTTAAAAGAGCCATGTTGTTGTTAATGTTAAACGTGAAAATCCACTTAAGAATAGTTCGCCACAAACAGCTTGTTGAATATAACACAATTAAGAAGCAAAAAGGCCACACAAGCCTCCTCAGATCACACAGAGGGCCAAATGTCCCTCAGTGCTCGGCCCGCGTAAAGAGTTGGGCGTATTTCTCGCAAGGGTGCAGTTCCAATGGTCTTTTTGTATTATCTTTTTCATATGAAGGAACTCTTTAATGGTTAGCCTCAACAAATCGGTTTCACATGTTGTAAAATCCAATACGACCATTCAATACCTTGTGTTCATTTCACCGTCCACACACTTACTCGGGCTTATTTTAATATGCCCAAAAACTGTTTGCTACTTTACAGAAATATGAAGGCTCATTATTTAATATATCTGCGTGTGAAATGCTACACTGTAATTTATGTCCAAACAATTTTGTTGTGTTATTATACTGTCAACAGATCTGTTAGCATTTTAGTCAAATCCGAAACAACCATTCAATCCGTTCATTCCATTTAGCTGTATCCATATGCTTGCTTGGTTAACTGTATTGTCAGAAATATAAAGACTACTAAGCTGCTAGCGCTTGTGAAATGCTCCACTATAAATGTGTCCAAAATATTCTTGAGTATACAATCCACATATAATGCGTTATAAATGAACACGCAATATGCATTGATTGAATACCCGATATGGAATGAAAACCTGCTACGCGTGGAAAGATCATCTGATACACATGGAATGAACACCTGATGGAATGAACACCTGACAGTAATTATATGAGGTGTAAGATATGCAAATAGTTGATAAACACTCAGAAATGGGGATAACCAGTGATAACGATTTCCGAAAGCAAAATGTACCTCTTTCAAAATGATGCACTAGATGTCCAGTAAATTGAACCTCACTGACGAATACATTCAGACGCCTTTTTGCTTATTGTTGACCTCGGTTTCATCATTACAATCTTCTCAATGGTAGTTGTCAATGTAGTTGTCCATAGAAGTTTGGTTATATAGTTATATGATGTATCTAATTTATGTTGTAATACATTGCAGATGTCCGTACACAAGGCAGAGGTAGAAATAAATGTAACATTGACAGTGATTCAGCAAGAAATAAACAGTGTTTCCAAAATAATTTGCCAAGGAGCCCAATCAAACAAACAAATATTTTCCCAAGGAGCCCAATCGTGTTGTTCGTTAATTGTTTAACTTTTTACGGCGTCTGCAGATAATATTCCAAAAGTTTTCAAAATGATTAACAAATTTCAAAATTAATGAATTTATTAACATTATTTGGAATTAACATGAGAAATGCATTGAAATAAGTACAAACATGACTGTGTTGGTTCAGTTATCATTGAGATAGACTTTGAGAGTTGGGAAAGGGGTCTTAAAAATCTTTTTTGTATATGGTAAAACTATAAATAACCGCTTGGAAACTATTAAAGGAGGTGTCCCGCAAGCATACAATTGTGCATTATATGTTAGAAAAATAACTATCGAGCCCAACTTTTGTAATTATATTGAACAAAACACCACACTTATGACAAAAACAAATAAAAACCGCAATCTCTCAACATGCAATTTTTAAAATTCGCGGCGATCCAGAGTCCCGGTGTCGATGAAGTCATAGTTATACAATGCACATGCGAATATTTGAGCACCGATACCCGTGACGTCATCGACACCGGGACTTTCGATCGCCGCGAATTTTAAAAATTGCATGTTGAGTGATGGCAGTTTTTATTCATTGTTGTGACTGGTATGATGTTTTGTTCTATATAATTACGTAATTTCGGCTCGATAATTATTTTTCTAACAAATAATGCTCAATGTTGTGCTTGCGGGTAACCAAAGATACAAACCAATCTAAATAAAATGTCACTTTTTAAACACAATACAAAGTTTGCAAAATAGAGCCCAATTCACAAAAATTGTCACTATTATAGTCATTTTGGTCTTAAGTTAGCCCAAACAGATATACAAACGTGTGCGTGTTAGATTGCATAAAAGAACTGGGTCGCTATGCCTCGATGATGATGTCTGCTTTTTACATTGCTTTATTGACAGCCTTTACGGGAAATTACTTGTGTGTGCATTACATTGGAACCGTTTTCTTTCATGCGACATTTTTCGTTCATTAAATTGCCAGAGGAGCGTTTGTAATAATCGCAATGGATAATTGTGTGATTTGAAAAAGGGGTGGTGTCATAAAATTATTTATAATACACTTAATAAGTAAATTCCAACTAAAATGATCTTTAGAAATTTACCCGGGGGGGGGGGGGGTTGTCGGATATTTTCTGGTAGGGATGTGTAACCAGAAAATTAAAATAGACCCAAACATTTACCACTTCTCGGGCGGAAATGGAGCATATGTTTACCAGAGAGGCATAATGTTCCTACATATTTGACAAATGTTGCTACAATTTCTGTGAAAAACAGAACATTTAAGAATGTTAGACAAATAAATTTACAAAAAATCGGACCCTATTGGCATCACATCCCTGTGATCTCATTTCCACTAAGTGCCCCCGAGGAACTTATCTCAGTAATAATTTATATTTTAATTTATGTAATCTAGTGGAGGAGGAACTATAGTACTACAGTTATTTTTTATGATTTATTTTAGGGGGCAGGGGGGAGGAGATGGGGAGGGGGAGGGGTTGCAATATAAAAAATAAAAGTTATGGGCTTGCAAAGCACCCGAAAGTTTTGATTTTTAGTGTTAAAATAAACTAAATAAATGTGGCATTAAACTGTGCATATCAGCCTTTAAGAGAAATAGTGCATTACAGGTGATTTCTGATCTTTTTTGATTTAATGGGGGGGGGGGGGGGGGGGGGGGGGGGGGGGGGGGGAGGAGAAAAGTATTTTGGATGGCAAATGTCCCCATGTATTTAAAACAACCATCACTGTAGTGTAAATATCTTAAATGTAACATTGGGTTAGAGCCACAGCAGCCTTAGCGTGTATCCAATATTAATAATACTACAAAATATATGGCCAGTGTGGTGACGTTGCATTTTTGGTGATGAATCATCCATCTCTCTCTATTAACTCAACAACATAACTGTTTGGCTGATATATGATTGATTGTATTGTGAAAGTCAGGGTGGTGGCGGTGGTGGTATACAATCTTTATGGGGAATATAGAAGATGTTCCCAATTCTACGTTCAAGTTACAATAACTCCTCAATTCTGTATGGTACAAACATGATTTTGCTCTCATTTTATAGATTATTTTATATTCTGTAAGATTCTGTTTCAATGAACACGACAACTATAATGTAACAATTGTAATCATGAATCGATTTTATACATTTTTGTAAAGCTCTAAAATAGCGTGTATCCAATATTAATAATACTACAAAATATATGGCCAGTGTGGTGACGTTGCATTTTTGGTGATGAATCATCCATCTCTCTCTATTAACTCAACAACATAACTGTTTGGCTGATATATGATTGATTGTATTGTGAAAGTCAGGGTGGTGGCGGTGGCGGTATACAATCTTTATGGGGAATATAGAAGATGTTCCCAATTCTACGTTCAAGTTACAATAACTCCTCAATTCTGTATGGTACAAACATGATTTTGCTCTCATTTTATAGATTATTTTATATTCTGTAAGATTCTGTTTCAATGAACACGACAACTATAATGTAACAATTGTAATCATGAATCGATTTTATACATTTTTGTAAAGCTCTAAAATTCAAAAATACTTTTTCCTCTTTCTATCTAGTTGCCTGATGCCTGTGGTTTGAGAGCCATCACCTTGTTTTTAATCTACACATATGAACGGACGACCTATTTGGGACCGCTCTCCCTTTTTTGTAACAAGTAAATAAATCAAATATCAAATCAAACTTTATTTTCATAAAAAAACACTATGTATAACTTAAAAACAACAAAAGCGTATGGAGGAGTAGGCTGAAAAGCCAATAAGACCTGTAAACAGCCTACCCCCTTTAAATACAACTACAATACAGTACATGATACACATTAAATACATGAATAAAACAAAATCTGACAACGATTTAAACAAGACAAGATGAACAAGGACGAGCTCAAAAATTAAATTACTCATATTTTTGGATGATGTTTTTCTTAAGTTTGTTTCGGAACTGGTTCACAGATGTTGATTCTTTAATTTTGAAAGAGAATATCAAGCAATGGGACCACGCGTTCGAATAGCATGGTCGGAACATGATTTCTTATTATTTGTCAAATTAAAATCATTAACGTGTCTTGTTGGATAGTTATGAACCATCGAGCGTTTTTGAAGTAATCTTTAAATGATGTGGGGCGTTCATTTACTGAAAATGTGTACATAAAGACCCCAAGTTCTAGTGTGTGCATATCAGTAACATTCGGTAATGACTCTTAGAAACAGTTCTTACTGCCCATTTTTGTAATTTAACTAATTTGTCTAGATACGATTTACATTGTATTTCCCCATAATGAGTATTCCATAGCTATAAGGTAGGGAAAGATGAAAGAACAATACAGAGTATGGTCTGGGATGCAGAATTTAAGTTTGTTCATAACAACAAAGTCACCTTACACCACCCTTATAAGGGCCATTCCACAAAAATGGGACCACTTGGGTTTTTATCATTCTTTGATCCGGGAAATCTTACTGCACGTATATATCACAAATGTTTATTAATATTATGGTAAAACTCGATGAGTTCTACTCAGAACACCATGGTTTGCCATACTTTGAATGACATTATCAGGTTCATATTTGTACTGAAAGGCCCTCAAAACCACCAAAACACTGTTTCCACAGCTCGATGTCTCAATTTCATGCTGCTGAATTGTATTCTCAATTCAAGTTTTTGTAATATTTTGGTACGAGTAAATGTAGCAAACGTATCAAACCAAAATATAAAGGCATTTAGTTCTGCCTACATTAATCTTAACGTGCACTTTTAATATGTATGAACTTTCCACGAAATGTGTGTAATTTCCGATATCCGCACAGCTAGCGTTCCAACATAAACTGAATGTGCTAAATTTGCAATCATTTATGAACAATCCCCTCGCAAACCCACCACGCTATTAAAATTATATCACCTCGAAAGTCTCTGGCACATCATTTGGGCTATAAGAAATGTTGAAGTTTAGTATTTCAAACGACTGTTTTAAGCTTGTGAACTCCGTGATCGATATTTCTCGGTAAAGTAGGTATTCTGTTACCGTATAAAAGGTAATATGTTATAGGTCCAATGTTTTCTCACCATTTGTGTCGAAAAAAATATGGCTTGCAGAAGGTCCGAAAAGGGATGAAAACGTAAAAGGCGTTATCGTGAACGGCGTTTTCCTGTAAAGTGTTATCACCCTCATTTGAAGAAAATATTATTGCAAGAGCACAATCTTTCTTCGTTGGAAAATCTTTGAGAAGTCTAGATACAGCAGCGAAACATTGAAAACAGTGAGTTTGCTTCTTTTTTCGTGTTCTATATAACGCATTTCACTTTGTGAACCAAACGGTTTCTTCTAGAATATGCTGTAAGTGTAAATATATGGCTCATAGTCCACATATATGAGTGTTTACTACCGCGCTACACATAGCCAAATCGCTTTATTGAGCAAGTATTGAGCATGTGTTTTCGTCAGGCTTATTGTGCGTGTGTATGTCAGGATAACCATGGATAACGCTGTTCACAGGGATAACGGAATTCTCCCTAAAATGTCCATATCAATAATAAAAAAAGAGAACAACTTCACAATATGCGATGCAGTGTGCATGTAATTTAATACAATAGCTAATGTAATGGTACATACCCCTTTTAAACGAAAATGCAAGCTATATAAAACATTTAAAGTGAAAATTAAATATTTGACCACTGTTTGACGGTCAATATTGGGAAATTCAGCCCAAATGTATCGTTTAAATCATTTTTTTAGTATTAAAATTGATAAAACAAATAAAGTTTCTGCAACAGCTACATGATTTATGTCAGTTTATAAAGTTATCTTTTTTATATAATTACATACAATTTCAATGTTGGGCTTAAAGAAAATATAACAATTGATACATTACAGAAGGGACTATTCTTCTACTAGAGTAAAATTGACAAAACAAGTTTTGGAAAAAGGTACAAAATTGAAAGCACATAGTTGTCAAAAGCGTGGATTCATATCAAGAGATTTGTTGAGGCTAAAAAATTAAATTCATTCTTCTGTCGCATAGCTTGTCAAATATTGTTATGGCGAGACCTCTCAACGACAAAAAACAAGAATTATTATATCATATTTGGACTTAGTTAGGGATGCAATGACACTGCCAATGCAATATGACACTAGATAACGCCGTTCACCGAGTGAAAAAACATATAACACACCTGAATTACATGGTTTCGTGCGTAAAAATGTGAGCAGTGGTGTTCCCAAACATTATTGTTCTAGTAACTTTAGCATATTGGGTCATCAAAAACAATCAAAGTAAGCAGATTTGAAACAATTTATTTTCATAATTTTCCAAAGCTGAAGTGGTTCCATTTTTGTGCAATGGCCCATATACTGTAGTTTAATTTGTAGTGTAGTGGCCATTTCAAGATTTCTTCTTTCAATACCCAATAACTTAAGGCATGTGGTCGCATTGAGAAGCATTTGTGATGACCAATGGCATTATTGTGGTCGTAGAGCACTCATGCGACGCAATATCTGAAATCTGTATGCAGACAACCGAATCAGATGTCAGGATCGCAGATAAGGACAGTTGGCAAAATTTGAATATCATGTGTTGTCCTACTTAGTAAAACGTTATGTGGTAAGGTATTGACTTTAGACTTTGAGATGTATACGAAGGGGTATCAAAAAGTTCTTGAAATCACCCAGAAGTGAAGGAGTCGGAAACTTTTTTGTTATGTGACCCTTGAGACATCTTTAAAAAGTCCCTGTGCAAAGTCACACATCTCTCCCACTATTTATTTCCCACGTACAGGGTGATTTTGGGAATAAAATCTATCAGAGGATAAGATAGGCTAAATGAGGGGGATTAGAATTGAGTCTGTGTCCCCCTCCCCTTCCCACACCCACCTCCACCCCATACTAAAGTGTGATGTATCACATCATAGGATACAGGGAGACCCTTATTTATCTAGCCGTAAGTCCCACAGGGTGATTGATTTTGGGAATAACTATATCAGAGAATGATTAAGATAGTTCAAATAACGAAAAAGACAGGGATAACATTTTCAGTGAGATTTCATAAAATAACTGCACCATAACGACCATGGTCTTTTAAAAGCAGTGCTTGTTTGCCACATGTCTTTTTAAAAACAGTGCTGGTTTGGTCTATTTAAGGCTGACGTCTACTGTGTGTTAATGTGCAACTTTTGAGCGTGGGATCAGTTGGATTATTGATGCGTAGTATATGAACGATGTTTAAGCAATGTTTCATGTAAGGCTATTCGTTGGACTAGCAAGAATAATTATCGAGAGTGATATTGGGTGAACACCCCGCGCGTAGTCAAAAATGAGGGACTGGAGCTGGGAATTGAGTCAGTGTCCCCCCACATGGGAGTCCCCCATGGACAGTTTAGATTTTTTGGCTGACTGGTAATGACACCTGTAGATTAGTCTGATGCTCACCAATCTTTGCAGATGAAATTGCAGTGTCATGAGAAATCCATCAACGACAGTCCATACTTGGGACTAGTTAGAAGAGCTTCAAGAATATTAATGGATGTGCAAAATGCTATTGTGATTGAATATCACTGAATATAGCCATTTGAGTAGTTTTGATGGCAGGGTGAGGTTTGTTTCTTCACAGTCCAGTCCTTTCAAAAGTGAATACTCTAACTGGTTGTCCACTAAACTGAGCTACCACCAACTTGTTATCCTCTGTACAGACCATACCCACTGGATAGGACACATCTGTCGTTATACAACCAAGGTATGTTGCATGGTCTGCTTCTAGTCTGAAGCTATAGATACCACCTTGGCCAGGACCACCATAGCTGCTGATATAGACAACATCATCCTCACCAGTGCAGCAAACACCACATGGACTCCATTGCTTAGCATCCTTTGGTGCTTTGATGGTGTATAGGAGAACTCCAGTGTGATCCAAAACATGTGCATCTATGTTGGTGGAACCTGAGCAGACAACGATTCTCTTTTGCGGAGTAACTACTACAAAATATGGGCAGATGTCAATCTTTATTGTGGAAATATGAGTGCCATCTTGATTGTGTTGGCTTATATAGTTCTTAGTACTTCCTATCCATAGGCTCCCTTCTCTGTCTATTGCCAGACCCCTGAGATCTGAGCCATCATCGCTGGATAATTGACCATCTGGTGACTTGATTGCAAATTGCCTCAGGTAGTCGCCATCAGGGTTGAAGACTTTGACATACCCAGTTTGATCAGTGGCATAGTGACATCCATCTAGACTCACTGCGATATCCAAAGGGCTCTGAAGATTACCCTGATGAAGCACTTGTTTAAATTTCCCATCAGAGGTGAATACCTTGAAATTCTTGCTTGTGTGATCTGCTACAACCAAATCATTGTTTGGATAAATAGCAACACCCATACCATGTTTGACCTTGTTGTCTCCATCATTTCCAATCTCCTTCTCACATACCCATTTGCCATCACCTCCCACTGACCTTGCATTTACAGATCCAAGATCCACTCTTTCTATTTTGCTTTTTCGATTCGGATCAAACTCTACTCTGCTTATACTGTTACTGACATGACATACTTCCACATCCTGTAACAGTGTCAGGGTTTTAGACAGCTCGGAATAATTGGAAGCCACAGCGTACTTAGAACCAGACTTGACCACTTGATTGGCAACCTCCATTGCATTATTCAGCTTGGATTGTAAATTCTCAAGAGTTGTCATCTTGTTTTCTATCGTACCGCATCTTTCCGTTTCAATTTGTTTCAACTTTTCACTGCTGGACTTGTGGTTCTCTTCGAGGGCCCTTAAAAATGCATTCTTGACTTCTTCCTTGAAATCATCCAGCTGCTTTTGTGCTCCTTTTACGGATTCCTCAAGCTCTGCTTTGACTTTCCTTGCATCTGTCATGGCAGCTTCTATTTGTTGAGAGATCCCCTTGCAGCTGGCAACTAATTCCTTAATTTCAGTTATCTGACCCTCTGTGGCACTTTCCAGAGTGATGTAGTCGTGTTCTGGTAGACGGTGGTCCGTCACTGTGCAATCACGGCATATTGGTATACCACAGGTCTTGCAGAACCATCTTAAGACTTGGTCTTTGTGCTTCCGACAGCTTTCATCCTTCATTACTTTGTTGATGTCAACCCTTCCTGATCTCAGCTCGTCAATAGTGAAGACTGTATGGATCTCTAGCACTGCAATAGTCTTATGAAGATCAGCACATTGTTGACATATGAACCCATTGCATTCCATACAGCGTGCAATCATGTCACGATCAGTGGCTCTGCAAGATGCACACGGCCTCCGGATGTCTCCCATCTGACGGATGGCCTTCCTTTCTTTCAGTTGATTCAAATAAAAATTATCTCGAAAGGCTTCCACTCCTCCAGATGGTATAGGAATCTCTTCTTGACAAAGAGGGCAATAAAGGACTCCTGGAGGGTGTTTGACCATTTTGAGACATTTTAAGCAAAAAGAATGGAGGCATGGGAGTGCTTTTGGGTGCTCAATCTCAGAAAGACATATACCGCAATCAGTTAGGTGGTCCTCTTCTTCAGAGTCACCAGGAGCTGGACCAGCGTGGGCCATTTTCAGTGAAGATGATATCTACTAATGAATAAATGGGTGATTTACGAAAAGGATTTATTTTTAAATAGAAATTATCAAATTGCCAAATGTTGCACAATGGGGAAACATGGGCCAGCACAAAATTGACAAATTCATAATTGACACATTTTGCCACGAACAGTCCATGCGCGTAAATTTTGTGAAAATATATCGGTGAAAATGTAGGGACTCGGGAAAACCCCCACTGAAACAGGAAATCATAAAAATTGAAAAGATAAAATGGGTGAAGAGACAGAGGTACAGTAATATGTGATGTTGCTTATGGAATTTATAAGGCCAGCACAGAATGAGCAAATGTTGCCACGGACAGCCGTTGCGCGTAAATGTTGTGAAACTATATATAGGTTAAAATATATGAACTCAAAGGGTAACCCTACTAAAACATACAATTATAATCCAAATGGAAAAGGGATAAGGCAGATGTACAGCAATATGTGATATTGCTTAGTATTGCATTACAGGTATAGTACATCAGTGCTATGTATAATACTCCATAATATTAATAACACAATTTATATTCAAATAATAATATATGTTAATTAGAAATTAACATCATACAGCTTGAAAGTCTGTATCATTTACATAAAGATGGCTCGTAGATAGATGATGTTTTTCAAAGAATCTCACGTTTATCTTGACACTTAGTCCTGACAGAGTAATCAGCGATGTCCGCAGGTCATAGATGGTAATCTGTAAATAAATGAGAAATAAATAAATATTAGGCAAATATATAGGTAAAAATGTATGGACTCAAAGAAAATTAACACAACTGAAACAGTAGATTATAATACAAATGGGAAAAGTCAAGGTATATACTGCAACATGATGTTGCTTATATCACTACAGTGTGTTGTATGATACAGGCATAGTACACCATTGCTTTATATATGCATATATAATAATTCAATTTATATTGTAATGATATGTTATTTAGATGCATCAATGGTGTGAAAATATATGAACTCAAAGGAAAACCCTTCTGAAACAGGAAATTATCATACAAATGGAAAAGGGAAAAGACGGATGTACAACAATATGTGATGTTGCTAATACAGGCATAGTTCATCAGTGCTATGTATAATAATACAATTTAATTCAAATAATAATATGTTAATTAGAAGCTAAGACAACTTCATATAGCCTGAAAGTCAGCATTATTTGAAGTTCATCTCCATAAAGATAGCTCGTATATAGGTGATGCTTTTCAAAGATTCTCACGTTTATCTTGACAGATTATCAGTGATGTCCGCAGGTCATAGATGGAAATCTGTAATTAAATTTAATTAAAAAAATAAATAAAAAGTAAAAATTGACTAAATCATTGGGATTTGCATCCAGCTTGGAATTAGGTTTTACGTCATTTTATATTTTAGACCATGCAAATTGTGAAATATATACAGACTTTATATATAATTAGGCCATATACCCATTAGAAAATGCGCTGAATGTTAATGCACAATCTTTGAACTTTGATTAGGTCAAGTAGGGCCTTTACTACAGAAAGAAAATATATATGATGGGCACGACCAACTCATATTTGTCAAAATGTGCTTCTTGGTGTTTTTTTAAGTTTTAAATTTGTTTAATGTTAATTATTAAGTGATTTTCAAAATGTTTAATAAGAAAAGCCAACCTGACTTTTATTCATTCAGCCATAAACATACTTTATTGTTGATTTGCGTTGCTTGTATAGGGTTATCTTTTGATTTTACGTCTTCCTTAATTATCACTGAAAGAAGTAAACTGCTCAAAAAAAGTTTGAAATTTTTCTTCAAATACAAAATTTTGAAAAATTCTCGTCCTAAAACCCAAATTTTACGAACATTTGCGTTCTTATTAAACTACTTTGAAAAACAAGCCAGTTCTTATGACCTACTTTTTTATGAAAATCAGTTCCTTATTAAGACTCTATTTTTCATCATAAAATTCTCTCAGTTCAGTTCCCAAGCCCCCTTTTTGATACCCTGGAAGGCACACTCTACAAAAAGAAATGGCCCCCTCAACACCCCCTCACTCTTAAATGTCTAACTCAGCAGCGGCAATCCTCTGCCTGGTATAGTTAAAATCAACCAGGAAAAATACCCTTTGCTGCCCCCCCAACCCCCCCCCCCCCCCGACAAGTGACCCCAGACGTGCGCTACTGATTGTTCTTGATGTTAGTTGTGGGTATAGGAGATGTCTTGTGCCTCTATTAGCCAGCCCACATCAGTTACCCTCCAGACAAAATATACCTAATCCATTTCGTTCGTATACATTTCCTGACTACCCTTTAACTGCATACACTTATTTTTTACTATAGTTGCCTTTTCAGTTACTTACATTTGGTATTGCCACTATTGTTGAAGAAAAGTATAAAAAATACACATATCCAGGCCGTAGAAGAGTTCCAATGGTTTGCCGTAGCACAAATTTTAATACACATTTGCTTCTGTCGATAGTCTCTAACGTAGCTCTTGCACTCTTTGATCGGGCTATATGGTAGATATGACAATGTTGACAACCCTGTATTTAAAATAAATTGAGAAGAGCCAAATAAAAAACCCATAAAAAACCTACCTATCGACCTTACCTTTTGAGGACCCTCTATGGACAAACGAAATGTTTGCCTTAGCAGGAAGTCATATAAGTCGGCAGCCCCGGTTGTTATATCCTCTGAGATCCAGGGGCCCTGGTACTATCTGGTGTGGGCGGAACTGATAGGAATGGCCTAGAAAAGTTCTCCTTGCTATATTTAAATATTTACATCATTTTGTTATAAAACTTTTCATAAATCATTTTCCCCATGTCAAAAGGACTCTAATTGATTATCATTTTACCATTGACTGAATGAGTATTTTCAATTAATTTTTAATTTTTTCAACCAAAGGCCACCTCCCCCCTCCCTGCTCCCTTTGGATACGCGTCTATGCGTTGGCACAGAGTTACGCATCCAGTATGTTAATATACAGCTATATACTAGGGTGCAAGAGCTTGTTCATCCTAGCTTGTGAGGTTACTGGTATCATTGATTCTTACATCAATTTGCTTAACCCTAGCACCACATGCCTAGGGTAGGCGTGGGTAATACGGGACCTTTAAGACATTTGCATAATTAAAATACAAAATAACTGACTCAAATTTTGTTATTTGTAATCTACATTTTATAAACCTTTATTGTAATAAAAAAAAAGAGTAATTCTATGTTTGGTTTGGCTGTTATTATCAAATACTGACGTCATCATAAATGTCCCATCTTACCTACACGTGAAGGTAATATGGGACATTGTTTTGAGGACATTGTTTTGGTATGAAAAGTTATTTGACATATTTATTTAAAGAGTAACTGTTAAAAAACCATAAATAATGGTCCAGTAATCCATTTAAGAAATAATAATGCATGAAGTACATTGGTACAAAAAAGGTACATTGCTACAAAAAATAAAATAAAAATAGGGTAGGTGTGGGTAATACTGGACCTTTAAGACATTTGCATACCGTCATGATGGCTGTCCCATATTACCTTCACCAATTGTGAACCCACGGCTCCCAATCAATGCATTATAACACCAATGTACACTGTACTAGCGAAGCACACACACAATACATGTTGGACCAACACCTGAAACATGCTTAGTTAATAATGAAAGAATTCAGGTCACGCCCCCTTTTTTTTTCTTTACCATCATATTCTATGAAAACACTATTTTTATATTTGACCAACATATGGGTGCATTTTTCCTTACCTTGACAGGTTGTGGTGATTTTCTGGCTGGTAATTCTTCCGGTAGCTTTGATAATAGTCATGAAATTCACTAAGGGTTTGATCTATCTATAGAGGGCGCTATTTAAAGTGCTAGTTTTGCCAGACGGCTGTAGATGAGATTTCAGTGATGCGGTCCCGTATTACCTTACGGTCCCGTATTTCCCACACCTACCCTATCTAACAGTGTTTTTGATTGGACATTACAAAATTCAGTAGCATAGCACGAGGGGCCCCAATATTTGAGTAGTGTCGGTTGAGATTGGCACTGTCGGTTATCGAGCTCGAATTTTGAGCGCATTTAGGGAATGCCACGCCACAACCCCCCCCCCCCCAACAATTCTCAAAAGTTGACAGCCTGGTAAATTCTTGTCGGTTCATTTTTTTTCTTCTTGCCCCCCCCCCCCCCCCCTCCCCCAGCTAATCATTGTGGGACAGCTTGTACTGGTATAGTATCATTCAATACTTGAACATAAAAGTTGCCAGTAAATTGGTCGATACTGGTACATAATTCTGGAACATTTTATATGTGCCAGTATCGGCCGAAGCTGGAACACTCACTTTGTACCAGTATCGACGATACTGGGTGTTCCAGTATCAGATGATACTAGTACCAGGCATAGCACCCGCCCACCTGCCCCCCCCCCCCCCCCCTGGCAGGTAACTTTCGCGTCGGGCGGCTATGAAGATACAAACGATTTTCGAACTCACAGTGTTACACTGGCCGGTGGAATTCCCTGTTGGGCAGGTATTTTGGTGAGTTACTTTCCCGACTGGCTAGTTGAACAAAATTCTGAAGTTCCAGCCCTGACTAGTACAGTCCAGAATCTAGGATCTAAAGTACACTTTTCCCCCTGTATCCACCCCCCCCCTCCCCCTCTGAGGTTGTACCTACCTTTTCCTCATTCAGTTTCTGCAATATGTAGGCTACATGTATGTCAGTAAATAATCACAAAATATATATTATTGAATGGCGAATAAAGCATTCATGATTCCCAACATCCTGCTTCCACCAGCGCTGTGTTATTGCCTCATCTTTGACCCCGTACAAAGGGCCCGTATACAACCGTGTACCTTGAATAGATTTATTCAAGAATTTCAGACTTTTCGGATTTTCCAACTCTCGACTAAGCATTTTGCAGGGCATTAATTTTTACCTAGTGCAGTATTGCGTACTAAATTCAAATATTGGTAGTGAATTATAAACTGCTCACACAAAGTTAGGAAACTTTTTTTAGTCAAGTATATTTTTATTATTTATTACCCGCTTGTATTATGTTGCATATAAATGGAAAGCTGAAGTGATCTTCTTTAAAATGATACCAAATGTGAAATGATGACATGTTGCTGGACTTGGCCACATGAATGAGAATGAGGTAAAGTCACAAATCAAATGTGCCAAAATTACCGTTATCTGTGCTAAATAGTCAATAGGTAATGGCATGGGCTCTCTCCAAATCTGTTAAACGCGGCATATTGAAACTGCAAAACGTTTACCGTGTCTCAGAACAATGTGCAAGTTGTAGGCCTAAACCTTTCATCATTTACCTTCATGACCTTCCACTTGGAGTCATTGTTAACCCAGTCTTGCAAATACCCAAATAATGGATTTCTAAAGAGATGAGGGTTGGGGAGTGCGTGTTGTGCTCAATGGTGCAAATCTCTGTGTAAACCATTTATGGTTCTCAAGCATGACCGGTTTGATTATTGATCATTACCTATTGACTGTTTAGCACATATTGTAATTTGCCCTCTCCTACTGTAAATCATAAATGCCTATATAGAGTGGACATTTTTCGCAGGACATTAACCCTAACCCATTCTGGCACTTTTTCAGATTTTTGGTCTGCACGGAGAAAAGTGACCACAAAAGTGATCGCAACCTCCCACCGGATTTGAACCACAGACCTCCAGCACCAGCAGCTTGTGATTCCCCGGGTGTCAAGGCTAATTGGCTCAGTATACTTCGCCAAGTAAATATCCTGGGCCATTTTTTCGTCAACAAACTTTCATGCCAGGTGGAACATAGAGATTGGCTCGTCGGATTTGGCAGGGTTAGAGTTATAAAACCAAAAATGTAAATAATAATTTAAAAAAATGCTCGTTCACCCTAACCCATTCCGGCACTTTATTTCAGATTTTTTTCTGCATGGAGAAAAGTGACCCCAAAAGTCACTGTGTCCGCTCGCCCCTCGACCAGGATTTGAACCACGGACCTCCAGCACCTTGTGATTCCCCACTACTCCATATGTGTCAAGGCTACTTGGCTCATTATACTTCGCCAAGTATATAGCCTGGGTCCATTTTTTTCGTCGAAAAAACTTCCACGCCGGGTGATGTGTCAATTTTCAAAATAACTTCGCAATTGTTTGTTTTGTTTTACTAATATACATGCTCTCAACTCCAACACTATAGCTCCTAATATTAAATTATTAAGTTGTAAGGAAAAACACAGCCTCGGACTAGCAACAGGCAGATTATTGATTAACTGGTAGCGACAACTCATGGGTGGATAGTAAGATGAGGATAGGATGCTTCAATTGATCAATGCAGCCCATACCTGTCACACTGTCCTGCGTGTTCAAAACCCAAGTGTGAAAAATGTAAAACTGCAATTTGTTCAATCCTTTTCAATGTAGCGTTCTTAATTATTAACAGATCTTCGTGAACAATATTTCAAATTAAAAAGAAGTAATTTCTTTACAACTTCATAATTTATTATTTTTTATGTAGGAGCTATAGTGTTGGAGTGCATATATCTATTGCCTGGTCAGTTACTTATTTTGAGGACTGTATTGATGCCTTCTTCGTCATCAAGGGCAAAATGAGGTGTTTGGTTTTCAGTCATTTCTTCAATTTCTCACAGTCCGACAACGAACTAAAAAACTAACAATGTAGACGACGAAAAAAATTAAAAAGTCAAAGGTCAGCAGTGTCAATCACCGCATAAAATGATATAGGGTGTTCAAAACGAAATCGTTCGCCAATCGGGGAGACTTGTGGGCAGGGTTCACGCTACCTTGCGTCCGGGCGTCTATGACGCCCTTTTTTTGATTTGGACGCCATAATATTGAAATGTTTTGTGTTATTGCGTCTTGCTTGGACGCCCTAGCTTGAGGCTATTCAACTTACTATAAATACGATCTCGAATTCACGATGCATCGCAGTTTACAAATATCTGAAATTGCATCAAAATTTGCTAAGCTTAATCGTCGAAAATGTCCACAACATGCCCAGATACTTCTCATTTGCGCAGTGTTTTAGTATAAAACAAATCAGTGAATACACAGACACACAGCGAAGCTGACATGGGATGTTTACAACCAAACTAGCACGATATTCTCCATTATCGTCTCCTCCACAAGAGTAAGATACTTGTTCGTAAACAAATGTATGTACGTGTGTGCACGTGCGGGAATTGCGAGTACTCTACAGTTGGTAAAAGAGATAAATGATTTGCATGTATTACAATAAGTGTTGACCTGTGACACGGCACAGGGTGACACGGGCCGGTTCAATTTGGCAATAGGGGTGGTACGTTCAGGGCAAATGCACAACAATTAATTTGATTATTTAATTCTGAAGTTTTCTGTATGTTTTTTTTTGATAAATATAAATATTGTATATTGTTAATCAGTAATGAACGTTTTATTGATAATATTTAGTTCAAAACTCTGTTTGATGTCAATTTATATAGTATATTGTGTGCGTTTAACCTCCTTGAAAAGTTATACGATCTCGCTTTGAGTGGCCTCATAATAGGACTTGCGCTGTTGCGCATACAGTAATCATAATTAGGGAATTTATCATTATTTCATGGACTCCCAAAAATTCTGTTTGGACTCCATAATTCTGAGAATTGCCAGGATATGGGGTCCAACTGGACCACTTAATTTTGAAGCTACTGTGAACCCTGCTTGTGGGATTCAAACCCGTTTGGATCGCTTTACTCATCAACCGGGGGGTGTGACGTCATCAAAAAGAACTATGCCCAGGGCATATTTGTATTACATGACGTCATGTTGAAATTAAAGGAAAGGCATTGCTTGATTATCCCCTCACTTTTAACCAACCAAATGACAGGAATCCTTCTGGCGCTCAACCCTCGACAGAGGTATATACATTCATTTATTTAATTTTGTAATTGTTTTATCAGCAACCTTTTGTTTGAACCATCCAGTGATTCCAAATAATCAAAAAACACTGACAGATCGCAGTAACCTCAGACATGTGTACAAGCATTTTTCTTTGAAATCTTTAATATTTATTATCCTCCATACCGCGTCAGAATTTCGTCAAAGGTTGCGAGAATCCATTTAGATTCCTGCAAAGGATTTTGCGAGAATCTATGGATTCTCCTCCATTCAAATTAAGTGTAGACAGAATATCTCTACGAGGATCAACATGGATTCTCGCAAATTTACCAGCGGGAATCTTTGCGAGAATAGATTCTAGGATTCTCCTTGAAATTCTGTCCCTGCTCGGAGTACAAATAATTATACATAGTGTTATTGTCACATATAATCCTCAAGTAAGCTTTTAAAGGTAGATGTTCTGATTGCTCGTCCGATTTTCAACATGATATGTTTTCTATTTTACATGAAACATCCTTAAAATTGTTGCACTCCAAGGTTTGAGTTGCATAACTCCAATGGTTCTTATTTTAGAAGCACCAGGTCACAAGAAATTTGCCCATTGAGTAGTATACAAACTGGCGGTTGGTTAACCACATTTGGCAGTAATTCCCCCACATTTTAGCCTATCATTTCTAAATGGAACATTTCTGGCCCCTAAGATTTTACAGACATAATGAGAAAAACATGGGGGATTCTTCTGATAAAAAAATCATAGCCCCTAAAACATGTAAAAAGTGATCAGAACATACACCTTTAATAACATTACATAAATGTTTTGTATTTTTTCTCCATCAAATAGCTGAATTTGATATGATATAATCCTATGATAGAAAAGTCACTTGTATTGGAAATTGATTCAATGCATTCATGAACATTTAAATCATGCATCAATACAATAGCTTAAATTAGGAACCATTTGAAAATTGCAATACACGTTATACAAATACATTATTATACATACATTATTATTATTATGATGTTAATAGTGGAATAAGGCAAAATTCTTTTTAGAATAATTTCGCCTTAACGTCATTTTAAACAATATATTTCGCCCTAACGAACAAAAAACGGAATAAATTGCATTGTTTTCTTCGCCTTATCGTATGAATTAACAAAGTTGAGGATCGTGTAGAGGATAAGTCAAATGAATATAATCATAACTCAACATAATTTCCTCATCTTTTAATCATCACCGTCATTTTGGATCAGTTTATTGATCGCACTTCAAAGCGCCACCAGACCTTTTACGATGGGACGCACCCAGACCTTAAAGGTATATGCCACATTCCGATGCACACACCATTCTGTGAAGAGACCACAAAGACATATATATATATATAATGACCTCCTCTAATAACCCCATGACTATTTTGAACCAAAATATTACATAAATGCAGATTTTCCATGCCTTATTATTATAGGTAAGTTTAAAACTCGGCATTTGCTAACTGTCACGATCGTCAACATTGCATGGACAAACTTATTTTAACTTCAACATCCATCCAGATATTGGTCAAATTATAATAGATTATGCATTTCATTTAAAACAACTAATTAAATCACATGTTAGCATGAAAATGCACTTATTACAGATGCAATATCATAGCGATAGTTACATGAATTTCGCCACCTATCTAAACCGGAAGTGCGGCATATTTAGCTTTTTCTTAAATGTAATCTATATATCATAAGATAAGATAGGGCAAATGAGGGGGATTGGAATTGAGTCTGTGTCCCCCACCCCCACCCCATTAAAAAGGATGTATCCCGTCATGCAGGGAGACCCTTATTTTTCTAGCCGTAACTCCCACATGGTGATTGATTGGGAATAACGATATCAGAGGATAGTTAAGATAGTCCAAATGAGGGGCTGGTGCTGGGAATGAGGTATGTATTCCCCCCCAACCCCCCCCCCCCCCCCCCCCCCCCCCACAACAACCACACCACGTGGGAGTCCCCATGGAAAGTTGTGGGTGTCCTGATTGGAGACAAAACCTGTAAATTAGTATGATGCTCACCAATATTTGCAGATGAAATTGCAGTGTCATGAGAAATCCATCAAAGACAGTCCATACTTGGGACTAGTTAGAAGAGCTTCAAGAATATTAATGGAAGTCTAAAATGATATTGTGGTTGAATATCACTGAATGTAGCCATTTAAGTAGTTTTGATGGCAGGGATGAGGTTTTCATTATTCACAATCAAGTCCTCTCAAAAGTGAACACTCTAACTGGGTATCCACCAGCTTGAGCTACCACCAACCTGTTATCCTCTGTACAGACCATACCCTCCGCATAGGTCACATCTGTTGTTATACAACCAAGGTAGGTTGCATGGTCTGCTTCTAGTCTGAAGCTATATATACCACCTTGACCAGGCCCACCAAAGCTGTTGATATAGAAAACATCATCATCACTAGTGCAGCAGACACCACATGGACACCATTGCTTAGCATCCTTTGGTGCTTTGATGGTGTATAGAAGAACCCCAGTGTGATCCAACACATGTGCATCTGCACAGGAGCAGACAACAATTCTCTTTTGTGGAGTAACTACAATAAAATATGGGTTGATGCCAATCTTTATTGTGGAAATATGTGTGCCGTCTTGATTGTGTTGGCTTATATACTTCTTAGTACTTCCTAACCATAGGCTCCCTTCTCTGTCTATTGCCAGACCCATGAGTTGTGAGCCATCAGCGCTAGATAATTGACCATCTGGTGACTTGATGGCAAATTGTCTCAGGTAGTCGCCATCAGGGTTGAAGACTTTGACATACCTAGTGTAATCAGTCGCATAGTGACATCCATCAAGACTCAATGTGATATCCCAAGGGCAATGAAGATTACCCTGATGAAGCACTCGTTTGAATTTCCCATCATGGTTAAATACCTTGAAATTCTTGCCTGTTTGATCTGCTACAACAAAATCATTGTTTGGATAAATAGCAACACCACGACCATAGTTGACCTTGTTGTCTCCATCCTTTCCAATCTCCTTTTTCAAGACCCATTTGCCATCACCTCTCATTGACCTTGCATTTACAGATCCAAGATTCACACTTTCTATTTTGCTTTTTCGATTCGGATCAAACTCTACTCTGCTTATACTGTTACTGGCATGACATACTTCCACATCCTGTAACAGTGTCAGGGTTTTAGACAGCTCGGAATAATTGGAAGCCACAGCATACTTAGAACCAGACTTGACCACTTGATTGGCAACCTCCATTGCATTATTCAGCTTGGATTGTAAATTCTCAAGAGTTGTCATCTTGTTTTCTATCGTACCGCATCTTTCCGTTTCAATTTGTTTCAACTTCTCACTGCTGGACTTGTGGTTCTCTTCGAGGGCCCTTAAAAATGCATTCTTGACTTCATCCTTGAAATCATCCAGCTGCTTTTGTGCTCCTTTTACGGATTCCTCAAGCTCTGCTTTGACTTTCCTTGCATCTGTCATGGCAGCTTCTATTTGTTGAGAGATCCCCTTGCAGCTGGCAACTAATTCCTTAATGTCAGTTATCTGACCCTCTGTGGCACTTTCCAGAGTGATGTAGTCATGTTCTGGTTGACGGTGGTCCGTCACTGTGCAATCACGGCATATTGGTATACCACAGGTCTTGCAGAACCATCTTAAGACTTGGTCTTTGTGCTTTCGACAGCTTTCGTCCTTCATCACTTTGTTGATGTCCACCCTTCCTGATCTCAGCTCGTCAATGGTGAAGACTGTATGGATCTCTAGCACTGCAATAGTCTTATGAAGATCAGCACATTGTTGACAGATGAACCCATTGCATTCCATACAGCGTGCTATCATGTCACGATCAGTGGCTCTGCAAGATGCACATGACCTTCTGATGTCTCCCATCCGACGAATGGCCTTCCATTCTTTTAGCTGATTCAAATAAAAATTATCGCGAAAGGCTTCCACTCCTCCAGATGGTATAGGAATTTCTTCTTGACAAAGAGGGCAATTAAGGACTCCTGGAGGGTGTTTGACCATTTTGAGACATTTTAAGCAAAACGAATGGAGGCATGGTAGTGCTTTTGGGTGCTCAATCTCAGAAAGACATATACCACAATCAGTAAGATGGTCCTCTTCTTCAGAGTCACGCGGAGCTGGACCAGCGTGGGCCATTTTCAATGAAGAGGATATATACTAATATATAAATGGGCGATTTAGTATAAGGAGTGTATTTTCAAATATAGAATTCAACAAATTGTCAAATGCTGCACAAAATTAAAATCTTGCCACGGACGGTCCTTGCGGGTAAATGTTGTGGAAATATATCGGTGAAAATGTGTAGACTTTAGGAAAACCTAATTGAAACAGGAAATTATAAAAATGGATGATGAGACAGAGGTACAGCAATATGTGATGTTGCTTGTGAAGTTTATTAAATTGCCAACAAGTGTTTCACGGGGTGCCTGTTGGGGAAATAGGCCAGCACAGAATGAGCAAATCTTGCCATGGACAGCTTTTGCGCCTAAATGTTGTGAAAAATGAACTCAAATAGGAAAACCCTACTGAAACAGGAAATTATTACAAATGGAAAAGGTGTATGGCAGCGGTACATCCATATGTGATATTGATAAGTGCTGTGTACAGGTATAGTACATCAGTGCTATGTAGAATATTATAAATACAATTTATATTTGAATAATAATATGTTAATTGGAAGAGAACATCATAAAACTTGAAAGTCAGTATGATCTTGAAAGTACATATTACATAAAGATGGCTTGTAGATAGACGATGCTTTTCAAAGGATCTCACGTTTATCTTGACACTTGATCCTGACCAGAGTCATCAGTGATGTCCGCAGGTTAGAGATGGCAATCTATAAATAAATGAATAAATAAGTATTAATTAGGCAAGGAAAAGCACCCTGTTTTGTGAGTGTCAGGCACTTATTGTTTGTGTTTTTCTCTCCAAAAAAATCGGACATATTTTGTGAATTTTTAATTTAAAAAAAAATCAACACATTAAATGTGTTGATTTTTTGTGTTGACAAAGTGTTTCAAATTGGCCTGTCAGGATAACAAGCCTCCTCTCCCCCGCCCCCCTAAATAAAAAAGATAACATTGTCAAAATCATTCGGAACATTTAAATTAAATAGTTATTTTGTATTTTAGACCATACAAGTGTAAAATAGAGACGTAATACACCCATGCTAATGCTTTGAATCATGAGTATAATGTGCAATCTTTGAACTTTGATCAGATCAAGTAGGCCTATATTATGCTACGGAAATGAAAAAAGGTCTATGGGTATGGCCAACTCATATTTATCAAAATTTGCCTCATGTTGTTTTTTATGTCGTAAGCTATCTCAAATCTAGTTTAGTGCAAAGGCTTCTGTTGTATGAAATTATTCAGTTATACAAGTTATACATCTAGACTAAGGGCTGATTAAAATCACTTGGACTATACCTTGTTGGCACCGACCGCCTAGCTGGTTTATGACATTGCCTTTGGGACCGAAAGGTCCTGGGTCTAAATCCCAGTATCACCAGATTTTGCTTTCAATTCAAAACATTTGCTTTCAATTCATTTTTCTACAAATGGGAACAAAGTTTATAATTCGGAAGATATACGGCTAGGCTAATTCATGATAAAGCTTATACTCAGGTAACGCCCTTTTTTAGAAAGTAAAACTCACCATTTATTATTTTGAATACGTGTAGTGTCTTGTGATCCTGTGAAGGTGGGAATTGTGTTCACAGTTTTTTCTGAACCGATGAGAGGAACTGTAAATAAGTAAATATAACAATACAGTGGTAAAAAAAGTAACTAAACAGGTAATAAATGGGCGTGTAACTCTAAAAATATATATATCCTACCTAAAAATATTAAATTATAGAGTTGTCGAGAAATTTATCTTCTTTCATATTGCACGCTAGGATTGGTTTCACGTTAGGATCGGTTCAACGATTTGTTTGGCCTAATTGTGACTGACTTTCCCTTCATGAAAAGTCCACCCACCCACTACATATACCTCCTCATTTCAAAGGATGAGTAATCATGATATAATACAGGACTCAAATGACTCGGGTGTTGGTTCGTTCATGTTGTTATTCACAAGTACCTGTTTACATAAGGAGAAGATCCGTTGGATCAAACATTAAGGGGTTGACTACACTACAATACTTTTTATTGTATTAAAACGGACCTCAAGCACTGTATAACTTTTAAACCAACAATGTAATGTACATAAAAGTATACAATTTTTAACTGAAATAAGTCGGGGAATCTATTTTTGGTATAAAAAAACACCCCAAAAAATGAGTCGGGGAATCCATTTTTGGTATCAAAAATAAAAAAGTGATTTTTACATTTTTGGTGCCAATTTGTTTCAAATTGTTTTTTGGTTAAAAATCCCAAAATTTCACCCAAATCATCTTAAGTCAATTACCTAGGATCTGGGGGGGGGGGGGGGGGGGGCATTTTAGTTTTGACAATATTAACCAAAAATTTGATTTTAAGATCAAAAACAAATTGAACCATATTAAATCCATAGTATACTTAGTTGACCAAGTTGCCTTTACATTTACTTACATTTGGTTGGATTGCGAATTATTGTTGAAGAAAGGGAATAAATACACACATACAGGTGAAGAATTCTGAGGGTTTGCTGTCGCACAAATTTGAATACACATTTGCTTCTGTCCAATAGGCTCTAACTGTCCCTTCTTGCTCTCACAGGATGTGATTGGGCTATGTAGATATATGGTAGATGCCAATGACGATATAACCCTGTATCAAAAATAAAAGTTTGAGATGTGCCTAATCATAATTTTGTCAAGTTGACCTCCCGGATTTGCGCCAATCACGCAAGGTTTGTATAAAAGTATGCGACATTGACCTTACCACCCCTCCTTAATGAACAAATGAACATACTTCATTTGAGTTTATGACAGACTCAACCTCTCCCCAGAGGGAGTGATGCAATTAATTGTAACACTGCATGTAATGTAAGCATGTGTGATCCCTCTCCGTCCCCCTCAAAAAAGGGGTAAAAGAGAAAACTGGCAATCTTTTAGACATTTTGAATGGGTAATGCCCCGAAGTTAAAACCATTGCGAATCATAGACTAATGTAAACATGTATATGTTACTGTGTACTGTGGAGATCAACCTGCAAAATGTAGGTGTAACTAGAAACTAGGCCATAGTTTGCATAGGCTATAAGATAGCATTAATATCATTAAGTTAAATTTTTTGATAAAAACACTACCTTTTTGCAGATTTACGCCCGTTCAACGAACCAGATGAAAAAGTTGCAACAATGGCGTCCGTTTGTAAAACAGCACAGGGATTCATGGACAAGCCAAAACTCCCCTGAAGCTGATATTGTCTTATTCTCTAGGTATCCCAGAATCCATCATGGTATTAATAATGAATTACCATTGTGATAAAGATAATGTCTGTCAGCTGATAGCTTCAGGCTGTATGTTAGTGTTGCATTGTGGGATTGCTTGTTACATGTTCATATCACATGACTTTGTGTAACAAACTTACACATGGCAACAGTTTTATCAGTCTGATATTAGAACAAAAGGTTTATATTTAATAAAGCAAACGAGTGTTTTGTTCGGACTATCTCAATAGTTTAAGCCAAACAAAAATTAAAACATGTTTAACGTTCACACCCGCTTCCTATTATTTTTTTAAATTTATTTTTTAAATTTCAGTCATAACCTTTTTTATGTTCAGGTATTTCAGAGTGTGGGATGTTTGTAACAGCTTTGCTTCATTCTTAAAAGCATTTTAAACATGTTTTATTTAGGCCAACCCTCAGAATGATGCATGAAATAAAAAGGCCTCCTTTTAAGGTTCACAAAGTTTATTGCTAACAAGGGCGTTTTGCGCTAAAATGTAAAAAAGTCTGGATGCTAAACATGTCTTTTTGTTATTTTACCTTATCTCAATCGTTCGATAAAACATGCATAAAAACCAGAAGTGACTTTTGGCATGCTTCTTGAAAATAAATCGCTGTTGGTTGTAATGTACTGGACCAGGTTTCGTAGATAATATTTTGTTTATTACTTTTGTTGCTATAACAACTAAACACTTCAAAAGAAGTAAGTTCCCCTTTAGGGGTTCCCTTATATTTCCAAAACAATACATTGGAATGAAATGGGGTTTTCAGTCAAATGATTATGGGCTTCATACCAATACTTGAACAAAATTTCAAATCAACAGGTTCTGTCATGCTCGAGTGAGCACGTATTGAATGACGGAATGTCCCATTTCAAAAGTTGCTAAAATTCTGGTACAACAAGAGTTGGACTTCCATATCGAGTAGCGTGCCTCATCTACACTATGAGAAATCGATGTCGTCAATTGATACACCAACGTGGTGGATACACACACTACTAAACATTATTTTAACAACTTTTGAAATGGGACATTCTATCATTCAATACAAGCTCACTCAAGCATGACAGAACCTGTTGATTTGAAATTTTGGTCAAGTATTGGTATAAACCTCATAACAATTTGACAGAAAACCCATTTCAACCCAATGTATATTTTTGAAAATATAAGGGAAACCCTAAAGGGGAACTTACTTCTTTTGAAGTGTTTATATCCATTATAGTGAATTTGCTGCGCAATTGTAAAGCAGACAGTATCACTGAGTGAGTCATGCTGTTGCTTTCTAATCGGCTCTTAATATAATGGTGATATGTAAATATAATTGCGAAAGTGATCCTATTTTTTCTGTGTTATTAAATCACAAACTAAGCATTTATCATTTCATAGGCCTAATGATGAATTTGATATCCCCTGTTTGCTCTCAGGCAATGCGAAAAATATTAATGGTTTTGTATCGCATTCAGCTGAGAATTCTGCTTCTTCGCATGCACTTTATTCAGTAAAATACCTTTTTTTGGTTGCCCTCAAGTGTCAGAAATCTTGTAAGTCGGGTCATTCGATTTTCCTTCTTTTTTTCTTTCTTTTTTTTGCTAACAAATATTACTGACAGACCGTGGTTCATGACGAGGCAAAATGAGTAAATGTCAATTTGACTAATGTTTCTAGTGTGTTATTTGTTTCAATTCAAGCAAATTTATTCATTTCAAGCAGAAAATAGTAATATTTTGACAAATTGGGCAAAATTTAAATATTGAAAAAAAAGCTACCCTGATTTGTGAGATTTTAGGGTCGGTCGCTGAAGGCAACACAACAATTTGGTTTTTGCCTATAAGCATCAACACCCTCTGATATTCGCCTTGCCAAAAACCGCTGCCATCCGAGAACCGACCAATACAAGGTCTACTGACATTGGATTTACCAAAGAACTGTGCTTTAAGCACATAGTGATTACTAGGGATGATATTTAATGTATAATTCGAGTCACGATAGTATCACACCCCTTCATGACGCGCTTATAATTGAATTTGCCGCCTGTACATATATAAACACGATAAGGCGATATTTCTGTGGCTGTGTAAGAGTTTATAGTTTATCGTAAAAAATGATCAAATTGTTTGTCTCTGTTCGGACGTATAAAGGCTTTTTATTACACGATATTTAAAGATAGGAAATAGCATGGAAATGGTCACATATGTGGAAATGCAGCTATATCTCTGCCAAAAATATTTTGGACGAAGACCAATGTCAAGGATTACTCCTAAAGTGTGATTTTAGACCTAAAATGTCGGCTATCTAGTGCGAGAAATTCGCCATTATGAATTTGTCAAAAGTTGTAAAACAGGCAAGATTCTTCTTTCTGCGAAAACGATATATAAATATTCATATACTTCGTATTTATCGTGCGTGTCTGCCATTAGTTAATTTTGAACCCCACACGAACAATTTGCTCATCTTTACGCATCCAGTTTTTTGGATGTAGCACAATGTAACAGTATACGGATTAGATGTCGAAAGGTCAAATCCTTTTTCTCCGGGTATTAGTAGGGCCTATACTACAGAAATAAAATGTATTCTATGGGCGCGACCAACTCATATTTGTCAACATTTGCCTTTGGTGTATTTTTAAAGTTTTTAATTTTTTTAAACCCAACCTATCTTGCGCCAATTATTTTACAAAAATAATGAGGAAAATATGGCTTTTTTTCTCATATCAAAATATGTTGGGCAAAACAAAGATAAAGTGATCGGAACATCAATCTTCAACTGTAGCGGAACCATATTAACCCTTACAGCACTACCACATAAAGAATCATATGGCGAGCAACGTCTGACATGTGTGCATGCGCACATGAGGTCTATCCCATGCTGCAATTCCCCGCCCCCCGTATAGATTCACCAAACATTTAGCCTGGCCAAGCTGATGGTCATCAAAATTGTTTTATATGAATGATAACATCAATAAAAGATCAAAGTTGATGGTTTCACATGAATAGTGATCAATTTGAAATAAAAGCATAACATTTTTGACACACAAAAATTGCAATTTTGGACCATTTGGACCAAAACGGATTAATTTCTCAAAACTATACAAAATACAAAGTTTTAACTTACAAAATTAGAAACTACAACCACTTTCACACTACAAATGATATATAACATTAACAATATATTTTATTGTTGTTTTCACCCCTAAATACACTGCAAAAACTCCGGTGTTAAACTGCAACACTGAGCCGGTGTTACGCTCCTGGTGTTAATGTTGGTGTTAGGTCAACACCATAGGAATAACTGATGTAACGCTTCTCATGGTGTTAAATTTCTTGTGTTAAACTTGGTGTAAGAATAACTCCCATGGGTGTCACTATTCCACACATGCGCACGGGGGTGGGTTATATTGGTTTTTTAACACTTTGGATTGTATATTTATACATTTGATCTAGTGATTCGATCTGCAACATGCACCATTCCATAATTAAATGGCAAGTAAGAACATTAATTCACAAAAACGTTCAAGTTTTAATAAATTTGAACTGTTGAACAGTGAAATATGTTATTTGCAAGTATTTTATTGTTAAAGTACTTCAACTTATCTAACATTAATATTTTAACACCAGAAGGTGTAAAAAAAATATATTTTAACACCAGAAGGTGTAAAGTTTTTAATGTTTTAACACCAGAAGGTGTAACATTGTTACTGGTGTTGTCATATTGTAAAACCCATTGGTGTTATATTTAACACCAACGTTGTAACACTAGTGATGGTGTCATTTTAACACCAGGTGGTGTGGTCCTATAGTAAATCCATACTGGTGTTAAATTTAACACCCGTGGTGTTAAATTTAACACCACAGTTTTTGCAGTGTACGAGGGTCATTCAATAAGTCCTACCTCCTACCTCATAACTTTGCTATTATACAAGCCAGTCGTATGAAATATTGCACAATTGTAGCTTTGAATCTCAGCTACAAAATCATAGTAGATTGGTTTGAATACTCATTGTACTTTTCTGGATATGCAGTGAAAACCTTACTTCCATTTAGTGCGACGGAAACGGGTAAAAAACAGCCAAATGTCTCCTAAGTGCTATTCATTTGTCCAATTCTAAGAGACAAAATGTACCTATCGGTCAATTAAAACCGTTTTAAGTTACAAATATCTCTTGTAAAGACTTTAAACAATACAAGTGACTGGTTTCTTGGCGAAAAATCCTCTAATTAGCAAGAACCAGACCAAGACAGCCTTCAATTGTAACCCTACTCTAGAGAACCGCTGCAAAAGTCGTATTTGCTTTTCATGAGGAACTAAGAGGTATTCATTATACAGGACTAAATGGATATATTTCAAGTCTCTCCAATATATATTTTTCTATCACTGACTACCTGATTAACTATTCTAAATGTTGCATATAAGAAAAACTGATAAAGTTACTATCATGTTAAGATTTAACATTCGAGGCATCACTATGGCTTGACTTGTATAACGAACATTTGACTGAATATCAGTATTCCAGTATGCTAAAGGCGTAGCAATACATTCGAGTTGATATTATACCATTTGCAAGCTACAATGGTTAATATTGCCTACAAACTGATTTATACATGATAGTATAGCATTATATTCAGAAATCATCCATTGTTATCTATTTTCAGTATTTAAATCGGGCGTTTATACCTAATCATACAATACGGAGAGAAAACGAAAAAAAACCATGTATTTATTTTGGGGTCATTTTCCGTGTCCGTTGTCCAAAATCTCTCTCTGGCTTTGATTGCATCATGACAAAAGTGAAATAGGTATCATGCAATTAGCATTTACTATAGATGTGTAGCTATGATTCAGAGCTATAATCATGACAAATGTCATGAGCCTGCCATTCATATTAGCGATTTTATGAGTGAGGAGGTAGAACTTATTGAATGACCCTCGTATTTGTACACACTTATGTCAGTCAAACCATATGGAAGTACGAGTGTGTCGTACTTCCATGGCCAAACCATAATGGTCAATTGAACGTTGTCATATGGACTTTTAATGTGATTACCCTTTGGAAAAAAAGTAGGTCCCAATACTGGTTTATAGTATCGTTCAATACTGGAACATGAAAGTTGCCAGTATCGGTCGATACTGGTGTCTAGTACAGTCCAGAATCTGAGACCTAAAGTACACCTTTTCCCCAGCCTGTATCCCCTTCCTCCTCTGAGATTTTACTTACCTTTTCCTTATTCAGTTTCTGCAATATGTAGGCTATGTCAGTAAATAATCAGAATATATATTATTCAATGGTGAAAACAACCAGCACTGTGATATTGCCTCTTTGACCTTGTATACACTGTGCCTTGAATAGATCTATTTATAGAATCTTCGGATTTTCCCACTATCAAATTTTTGCAGGGCATTAATTTTTACTTAGTGCAGTAGGGGAGATGCGGGAGAGTTGAGCCACCGGGAGAGTTGAACCACCCCCTATAACTCGAAAAGTAGTAACTTACTAAAATTTATATTGGCATATATTGTTATATATAGCATCAATACGACATTCTTAGTGTTAAACTCTACTGTCATGTGTGCTCAGTATCAAAGATACCTAAAAAATTAAAATAATTAAATCACTTTTGAGTGAAAATAGAAAAAAAAATATAGCACGACTTAGAATATAATAGCGGTAATTTGTTTATTGAAGGGGGTATATATGACCATTATTTTAGAGAACTATTGTAAACTACCAAAAGTTCTACACCAGACAGGATTGGGTTATTTACAAAATGGTCACCATGAGGAGAGTTGAGCCATTGGTCATGGGGAGAGTTGAGCATAGGGAAAACATGTAGTAACATTTTGATTTTTGGACTTAAGCTGAAAAATGTATAATAAATGAGAGAAAATGTTATTTTGTGCCATGATAATAACAATTGAGCACCATATTTACTTTAAGGATTAATCAATCAAAAGTTGAAAAAAATATGATTTTGTTTTTTTCACCAGCCATTGACTTATCATGCTGGCTCAACTCTCCTGTAATGGTGGCTCAACTCTCCCATACTGTAGGGAGAGTTGAGCCACTTTACCAATTTTTTCAAACCTTTTGTATCAATAAGCCTTAACTGCTATCCCAACTGTTATTGTTTCACAACGAAAACAACACTCTAAAGTTTATCTTACACTAATTTTTTGCAGGTTTGTACTTTTCTTCCGCATATGGTGACACAAAATATAAAAAATGGCTCAACTCTACTAAATTCAAATTTTGGTAGTGAATGATATATTGCACCATAAATGTTAACACATGGCCTGATTATGATTTATTTTCAACACTAGTGACTAGGATTTTCCATTCTCAGATACTGTAAACATGGAAATGTTCACGTATTTTCCGCGCTCTAACCAACTACCGTGAGAATAAAAACACGCAAATATATTTATTTTGTGTATAAGTCTATGTTAAATGAGCTTTCAAATTGTGAATTTAAAAACAAGCGCGAAGTGCTGAAAATCAGCAGAGCGCGAACATTTAATCGCGCTAAAACTACTACCTTTACAGTACAGAAAATTTAAATTTTTGCAGGACAATAATGTTTGTTAATAGTCAATGGCTGTTTCGGTGAGTGAATGTGAGTGGGAGTGAATATATACAGAATATATACAGAATTTCATGTTGAGATTTTCCCTCTTCTAAATATAGTAGAGTGGAAATTGTTCGCAGAACATTAACTTGTGTGCAGTGCCGTATTAATGGTTTTGTGACGCCTTTGATACTGTCACTGCTTTGATTTTGTTTTCTCGAAATGTTCACAAGACATTAATTTTTGTGCAATACTGTACATTGAATCGATCACAGATAGTCAGTGGCTGGAATTTTGAACTTTTCACAGAACATAAATTATGGTGATGTATTTATTGGTTGCTTTTGTGACTCCTTTGTTTTAATTGCATACCATGTGGGGTTTCATTTGACAGAATTTCACATTGAAAGTTCTAACCCTCAAAAATGGTATAAGGCATATATTTTATGTATACATGTAGCTGTATTATAATTTATTGGCTGCGTAGCTTAGTGACTCCTATGACTTTCGTTTATCTTTCACATTTCCTACATTGGGATTTCCCCACAATCCTATATACAGTAAATTTACAGCAGTGGCGGATCCAAGGTGACGGAGAACCTGCCCCCTCCCTCTAAAAAAAAGGAAAAAAAAGGAAAAGGAAAATAAGAAAAGAAGGGGAGAAAAGAAAAAGAAATAAAGTAAAGAAAAAAAAAGGGAAATATAGTTATAGCGATATATAGCGAAAAAGAAACGAAAAGGGTGGGTGGGGGGGGGGGGGGGGGGGGGGGGTACGAAAAGGCGGGCGGGGAGGCATGCGAGGGACATAAGAACCTTTGGAGTTATTGGACGTCAGTCGGGATATACGGTATACGCGTTCGTTGACGAGAAATCTGATATTTTAGAGACTAGTATATAACTATCGATAGGCTTTTTTAAACCTTAAGTTTTTTCCCCGGGGTTTTTTCAACAACAATTTTAAATCAAGAATATATATATATCAGTATGCACAACTTCTTTCTGGCATAGGCCTATATAAAAAGCTAATATTGATTGATAATAACGTGATTGCTTTTCAATAAAATATCGGTCAAAAGTATACACCAAATCGCACCAAATGGGTTTAAAAAATTGAAGACGAAAAAAAAAAAATTGAGGGGGGCACATCCCCCTCAGACTCCCCCTGTCCACGCTTTTAAACCATCTTTACTTATATCAAGAATATATCAGTATTATGATCAACTTCTTTCTTGCATTGATGAAAAACAAAATATTGATTTGAAATGAGGCGGCTTTTAGATAATATTTTGGTCAAACAAAAACACCAGGTCGCACCAAATGTTGTTCGTAAATTGGGGAAAAAAAATCAAATTCTTAGGGGCACATCCCCCCTCAGACTCCCCCTGTTAAACCATCTATACTTGAAATCAAGAAAATATCAGTATAATTTATGCTAAACTTCTTTCTTGCATTGATATTGATTGGAAATGAAGATCGAGGTGGGTTTTTTTGGTCAAAAGTATACACCAGATCGCACCGCTAGAGAGGTGCTGCCCACCACTTTGGCGACAATTTTCCAAATATTCAAATAATGAGCCCCCCTTTTATTCCTGGATCCGCCCCTAGTTTATAGTGTAATTTTTCGCAGCGTAATCATATTTATCCAGTACGTGATGGTATTTATTGCTTAATTGATAACCTTTTGGTGACCCCTTTCTTTGTATACTCAATGGCTGCTATTTTGTGATTGACTACTTCATTTTAGAGAGACATTGATACCTGTGTGATGTCATTTTGATACCCATGCGATCCAGGGAGGGGATGGGGTGGGGGGGGGGGGGGGGGGGGGGGGGAGGAGAGAGAGGGGGTAATTAAAAATCAACCTCATTTTAATAATATAAAAATGAGTAAACCTTTAGAATACCGATCAATCATCTTTGACATCACTGAGCCTAACATTTCCTGTATTGAGCTACATTTTACATACACCCCTACATCCCTAGTTACATACACCCCTACATACTGTTATACTGTACACAGCGCCCTACTGGGTACCTGAAATCTAGGGACATGATTTTTGTGTAACAAATCAAAGAGTTTATATAACTGGAATCGGCCGCTCTTACCACACCCTCCCTCTGATTTGGGAAACTCAATCTCCGACATCCCTGACGGCGTTAAAATTCATCAGCTAGAACGACCCATCATCCTCATGATCATAATGTTTGGCCATCATCTTTGGTCATCATCATGATTATGTATCCTTGTGATCATAAGCTCGTTTAGCCGCTTTTTAGAACGACCCATCGTGTATTTGGGCATTCGCTCATTTATCATAATTTTGTTGACCGCTTTCAAAGAACAACCCATCATGTATTTGGGCATCTTTGGTCATGGTCATGATCATGTATGTGGGTAAGATAACGCTTTATTTGGGCAAGGTGTTTACATCTCATTGGATAGAACGACCCAAAATCATCATAATTTTGTTGGCCGCTATAATACTGTTGACCGCTTTTAAAGAATGACCCATCATGTATCTGGACATTATTTGTTCGTCATTATGATCATATATTTGGGGGTTTAACAATGTGTTGGCTGCTTTTAAAGAATGACAGTCGATATAGCTTTTTGGGGCAAGATGAGCTTTTAAGAACAATCCAATCATCCTCATCATGACTGCTTTTGAGTATACACTAATATTGTTCAGAGATTGCACATGTTATTATACACTGAGACTTCTCTGTGCGCCCTCTCGCCTCGCCATTGTGGACGGCTATGGCAAGTATATTGCACAATTGAAAAGAAAAAACTGGTTTTTCGATTGAAAAACCAGGTTTATCGATCGAAAAACCAGGTTTATCGACGAAAAACCAGGTTTTTCTGTTCTATTGTGCAATATACTTGCCATAGACGGCTCCATACAGCGCTACATGTAGCGATCGTGCTGTAGTAATATTGAAAGTTTTAATTTCGTTGGCGACCTATTATTTAGGGTAAGATAAAAAGAGTTATACGAGGGTCATTCAATAAGTTCTACCTCCTCTCTCATAACATTGATAATATGAATGTCAGCCTCATGACATTTTTCAAAATTATAGCTCTGAATCATAGCTACACATTTATATTAAATGATAATCGATGTCCGTTTTACTTTTCATATGATGTGGTCAGATCCGGAGAGAGATTTTGGACAACGGAAACGGAAAATTACATTAAAAATAAATGCATGTTTTTCGGGGGGTTTTCCGTATTATATGGTTTGATTTAATAGCATGATTTTAATACTGAAAATGGAAATCAAATGAATGATATCTGATAAAAGTATAGTATTATCATGTTTGAATGATATTGTAAGCAATATTAACGCTTATAGGCTCGTAAATAATGTAATATAAACTCAAATGTATTGCTATGCCTTTGGCATACTGGAATACTGATAATCAGTATAATTTTCGTTGTTACAACTCAAGCCACAGTGATGCCTCGACGTTAAATCTTTAACATAATAGTCACTTTATGAGTTTTCATTATGTGCCACCTTCAGAATAGTCAATCAGGTAGTAAATGATAGAAAATTATCTCTTTCGGAGATTTGTAATTCCTCTATTTAGTCTGGTATATTAAAAATCACTTGGTTCTCATGAAAGTTAAATATGCTTTTTGCAGGGTGCTCTAGGGAAGCTTAGGGGTAAACGTATGGTTGTCCCGATCTGGTTCTGGTTAAACAGAGGGCATAATATTTCCAAAGAAATCAGCCACATTCAATGTTTATGGTCTGTAAAGAGATATATGACATTTCGAACGGTTATAATTGATAGGTATGTTTTGCTTCTTACAATAGGCCAAATGAATAGCACTTCGGCGATTGTTTTGCAGTTTTTCATCCGTTTCCATCACACTAAATGTAAGGTTGGTTTTCACTGCATCTCTAGAAAAGTACAACCAGTACTCAGATCAATTTACGACGAATCTGTAGCTGAGGTTCCAAGCTACAATTGTGTGATATTTCACAAGACTGGCTTATATAATAAGAAAGTTATGAGGTAGGAGGTAGAACTTACTGAATGACCCTCGTACAATTTTGTTGGCTGTTTTTAAAGAACGATGTAGCTTTTTCCTGAGACTAATAACTAATTAGTTATATATTTGTCTCGGCTTTTTCTTTAATATTTTCAAAAAAGGTTGAGCTTCGCACTCTTGAAGGGGATGGCTTCACCGGCGGTGATTCCGTGATGTATATATTTTTCTTCTTTAAAGGGTGATGAGCTTTGCGCCGTCATGCATTCACCGGCGGTGCTTCCGCTCTGGTGAAGGTGAAGGTGATTTTAAAAAGGGAGACCTTTCCGATGGTGCTTTTTTCAAAGGTTGAGCTTCACGCAGTCGAAGATGATGCGTTTATAAAACGGTTGAGCTGTAAAAGTGGTAGAAAATGGTAGGGTATTCTTAAGTTTAGCCTATAAAAAGACCCACTGAGTGTAGGGTGAAAATGTGACCCCTACCAGCGGCACCTAACATAGAGAGTATCCCTCTCCCCGGTGTTACAGATTACCCTTGCTTTTCATTAAAGATTTGAAGATGACAATTGAGAATGTCGTCTGCTCAGTGCCGTATACTTGATCTAACTGTGATCTTCAAGATAGCAGAGGAAATTATTATTATTATTGGTATTTTATTCAGAAGCATCTCGTGGCCCGCAGGCCAAATTACATGCTAATATACATGATTAAAATTACGATATAAAAATGCACATTAATAACATCAAAATATTGCACTTGTAGGATTGAATCACAATTAACAGATAAAGATATATTAAAGATAAAATGTACACGAATTAAGAAACAACAAAATGTCACACATCATGGAACATAGCTGCACGACCAGTCGTGAGAGAGAGATAATGGGTACCTAATCATTTAAAATATTGACAAAATAAGGAACAGGACTATTTTGGAAACGCTGAGTCCTACAATGAAATTGGGTCAAGTTGCCACTATTACGAAGTGATCTGTCATGACACTCCCGTCTGGTAGGAGGGAGGAGAGATTTTGTCCTCTCATTTTTAGGAAGCCCTTCAGCAAATTGACGACAATGCTGCTCCCTTCTTCCAGACAAGGTGTCAAAATGGCAACTACCCAAGGCTTCATCATAAGACTCATACTTTTTCCCAAGTATGGTTCTACAAGCCCTTTTTTGGATGGATTCCAAGGCCTTTGATTGTTTGACAGAAATAGTTGAGTGCCAAACTACATCAGCGTATTCAAGAATCGGTCTTACATAGCCACCGTATACTACACAGAGCTCCTTGCTGCTAAAACCAAAACGTTTGAGGGTCCGCAGCATGAACAACCTTTTATTGGCTTTCTTAAGCATGTTGTCAACCTGTGTGTTCCACTTAAGGTCGTTTTGGAGAACCAGGCCTAAAACCTTGGCTTCATCAACGCGGGGGGGGGGGGGGGGGGGGGGGGATCGGTACCGATTCTTAAATCACACTGCTGTGGAGTTTTGCCAAAATATACCTGAAGGGCCTGACACTTGGAGGGATTCAACTTGAGCATATTATCCTTTGCCCACTTGGTAAATTCATCAAGATCAGCCTGCAGTAGTCTAGAAGGATAGTCAGAACAAGTAACATTATGTGCAAAGGTCAAGTCATCAACATACTTTAAACATCTCGAGTTTGCATTTTCACCAGCTTCATTAATGAGGATTTGGAAACCAATGGGGCCTAATTTGGTGCCTTGAGGAACCCCACCACTAAGTGTAACATAATCGGACAGAGCATTATTGTATCTCACACATTGTTGACGATTATGGAGGAAATCACAAATCCAGGGAATGATTGTCCTTCGGATTCCCATGGCAATCATTTTTTCAATGAGATTTGTATGGTCAACCAAATCGAAAGCCTTGGAAAAATCCGTAAGGACTACCGTTCCCATATTGCGACTTTTATCAGCCCCCTGGTGCAGATAGTGAATTAGGCTAACCAAATAATGTGCGGTTGAGACACCTTTAACATTACCAAATGGCCTTTTATCGATCTTATGCTCCACATCATTCAAAACCCAACTGGTAACAAATTCTTCAGCAATTTTTGCAAACACAGAAGTCAGAGACACAGGTCTTAGTTTATCAATAGTAGGTGGATTTTGTTTCGGAATGGGGACCACAATGGCCTTCTTCCATTGATCAGGAACCTTACCATCCTTAAATGAACTATTCAAAATATCAGTGAGGGGGACACTGAGTACATAGGCAAATTCTTTAACCAACCTTGGAGGAATTTGATCCGGGCCAGCTGATTTAGCTGATTTCAGTTTACCAAGCTCAGCAAAGACTTCCCAAGGGTGTAACTGAGGAGGCTGATTTGCAGGTAAGTAAGTAGGCAACTTGCTATAATCAAGAGGGTCTAATCCCTCAGAAACCTGAGCAAATTTGATATTAATTGCATTTGCTTTGCCTTTTGTATCAGAATCATCAATACCCGGGATGTCCAACCTAAGCTTGGTTCTACTGGCTTTGGTAACCACTTTAATTTGCTGGTGCCATTTTTTGGGTTCTGTTTTTTGTAAGTTCCTAATTCTGTTTGCATGATAAGACAATTTGGCTTTTTGAATTCCACGAGTAACCTGGTTCCTAAGTTTACGCCATAACACATGGTTATTGGAGTTGAAAGCCATCTGATGTTCCAAAATTAAGTTTTTAATGCGGTCAGTCAACCAGGGCTTATCATTGATATGCAACTTGGAACGTTTTTCTGGAAAGCATGAAACAATAGCCCCAACTAACATCTTATCAACTTTGTTTTGGGTACCATTAATTTGTGAAATCTGCTTCCAATCTTGTTCTTGCGCCCACAAACCAAAAGCTCTCAAACCAGAATCACGAAATGGACGAGAAACCTTGATTTCTTTTTGGTTTCTTATCCTTTTGTGGCGAGTAGGCTTCCACAAGACACATTTATGGTCACTTTTACCAATCGGTGATAGTGGGACTGGTTTCGTGTAATGGGTTTTAAGCTTGTGGTTTGTGATGATGAGATCAAGTATGGCATCCTTACGTGTGGGAAAATCAACAAGCTGATATAAATCATTACCCCTAATAATTTGCTTAATATCCATGCGGTTAAAATCGCCAAGTATCATAATACCAATATCGGGGTATTTTGCTCTTAAAGAGTCTACAGTTTGGAGTAAATGGGTTGAAAGTGAGTCTGATGAGGTGAGTCTGTGGTAATGTAAACTGCACAGATTGCTAAAGATGAGATTCCCCTAGGCAGTCTGGTTGGCCGCACATTAACCCAAATACACTCAAGTTCTTTTGGGATATGAACATCAATGATTTTGGCAGGCAATTCATCCCTCACGTATCAAATGGACCTCCATACTGATACCCATGTGATGCCCATTTGATACCTAGTTGATGCCCATTTGATACCCTGGTGATGCCCATTTGATACCCATGTGATACCCATGTGATGCCCATTTGATACCCATGCAATGGCCATGTGATACCCATGCAATGCTTATGTAATGCCCATGTAATGCCTATGTGATAACCATCCAATGCCCATGTGATAACCAGGCGACAATATTGGTGTGTTGTGTGTTATTTCAGGCATGTCAGATCAGCTTGGAGCCTCCCCTAGAAACCTTCCAAGAAAATATATTGAGAATGACCTGTGACTTGTCCTAGTTGTGGTCCCAAAGTCATCATAGAGAGACTGGACTTTCAAACTAAAGCCATTGATAACCATATGAGGCCCATGTGATAACCATATGAGGCCCATTTGATACCAATGTGATCACCAGGTGTCAGGTGACAATCTTGATGTGTTATCTGTTATATCAGGTCAGCCTGTACCCTCTTCTGGTCCTTACTGTGATCCCTACGATTGAAGATAGACTGGACATCCATACTAAGGCCATTGATAACCATTTGATACCCTTGTACGTGAGGCCCATTTGACACCCACATCATACCCATGTGACAATCTCGTATTATATTTTACAGGTTAGTCTGGAGCCTCTCCTCAAAGCCTTCAAGAAAAATCCGCTCACTTGTCCTGGCTGTCATCCTCCAAATTGCAGCAAAGGACTAGACCTTCATACTTTAACCTTTGATACCCATATGAGGCCCACTTGATACCCATGTGCTATAAACATCTGACAATCTTGTTTTATCTGTTATTTCAGGTCAGCTTGGAGCCGCTCCTAGAAGCCTTCAAGCCAAATATAGAGAATGTCCGCTCACTTGTCCTGGCTGTCACATCCCCAAGATCGCAGCGAAGGACATGGACCTCCATACTAAAGCCATTTATAGCCATACGAGGCCCATACCCATGTGATATAAACATCTGACAATCTTGTTTTATCTGTTATTTCAGGTCAGCGTGGAGCCTCTTCTAGAAGCCTTCAAGAAAAATATTGAGAATGTCCGCTCACTTGTCCTAGCTGTCATCCATAAGATTGCAGCGAAGGATAGGACCTCCATACTAAAAGAACATGAGGTGAGTGTTTTTTGTCTTCATCAATAGTTACATTAGGACTCAAAACTGGACTAAGACTCGATTTCTGTGTTTGGTCCTCATTTTAGGAGCTCTGACTCTACAATCTTGGACTGGTAAACTTGGGGACTCAGGCTAAGACTTCCAAGAATCCAGCCTATTGCTTAAGAAAAGCCCTTGTAAGGGCCACTAAAACCAGCCTATCCAGGGAAATACTATATACTAAGATAGAATATAGAAACACTGAGTCAACCATCCTATCCTTGCCATGGGGCGAGTATCAGGTTGATAGCGGTTCTCGGATTGCAAGTTTGGTAGTCCTAAGGTAGGACTACCTACCTTGCCAAGGTTTTAATGAGACATCAAGTGACATCTTTGTTTTCTAAGATTTTAAATAAGAATGTTCTTTACCCAAAAAGAAATGTTACGCAAACATTTCAATAACAAAAATGGTGAACGGATTGGACAGCTCAGATCAGATAACCAGAAATACCAACTTATTTGAGTTGAATCGTGATACTTTAGCCATGTCTACACATTTTGGGATATAGAAATATACCCAGGGGTGAGGGGTTGCAACAGATTTTAACACCCTAGCGTGGAAAGAGTTAAGTAGGCCGATGCTGTTAAATAATGCAGTGGATGATGCAGCATCACTTTCTAGAGAAAGTGAAATGGACTATTTTATGGAATGGTAGCGATGAGGTTGTCCCAAAACCGGCAAAAAAAATCGCATGGTACAAGTGGCAAATGTACCGACGGAACCTACATATATGCCTCTGAAAAAGGGGGGAAAATTTAAGTGGTACCGTACACATATCTTTCATTGCCATGTTATCTCAATGGGAACCAGTAACTGGTGACAGATACCGATGGCCATGTGATAAAAGTGAAGCATACTCATACTGGACTGCATAAGAATTCTTCTTTGATACATGTACCTTTAGGTTGTGGTTTTAATATGTTGTTGTGCCGTATTCTGGGTGGTACTGGTATGTTCAACTTACCGCGACTACTGATAATAGCTGCAATGGTGTATAAGTAGGGGTAGATAGCAGAATTAATGGGCAGTACAAATGTGATGACACCCCGGATGACACCATGCGTACACGTCTCGCAGCTACTATAGCAGTTGGCTCATTGCAGATATAGGTATGTAGTCCTTCTCCCATCAAAGCAGACTTCTATCAGTCCTAGAGTAGACATCTCTCCCCATAAAAGATGCAGCATGTGGGCCTTGAAACAAGAAGGATGCACTCACATCGTAGCTACTACGCTCATTGCAGGGGTCGCGATGATCTAAATTAATTCTTAAATCATGATCGAACCCAAAATGTGACCATCAGCACAAAGGGGCCGTAAAGTCGGCAGAGCATGTACTGAGATATATGGCTCAATGAACATTTCAATAAACAATAGGAAACAAAGGAATTCTCAATGGATTAATTGATTTGTACTGCTTATTTAACATGTAATATGGACATATAATACATCATTGTGAAGCTGATTTTTAAGAAAAATTCCCCTGTTCAATATATCTCAAAAAATAAATAAATAAATAAATAAATAAATTCTGGCTGACTTAACATCCCATGGTGGATGGTCCAATATTAGTTTATGCTGCTAGCGGGATTATAGTTTGAACACGCCTATCATTAACCAGCAGACTGCCCTCATATGAATACACCACCCTCCTTCATAGAGCCAATGCGTTGGCTCTTAACCACTCCCACTAATCTATCAGACTTCCATCAGTCCAAGTCATCACTCCCTCCCTCCCCATAATGGGTGCAATGTGTAGCAATTGAAGAAAGAAGAATACACCCATATCGTAGCTACTACACCAGTTGGCTCTCCTTGCAGGAACATATAGGTAATGTCAACATAGTATTTATGTCCTTGATTCTCCCACCATCAACTAGACTGCCCTGTAAACATCACCCTCCTTCATAGATAGACCCAATGTGTTGGCCCGTGACCACTCCCCCCCCCCCAGACTTCCATCAATCCAGGACACCCCCCCCCCCCCCCCCCACCCCCATAACGGGTACAATGTGTAGCAGTAGAAGAAAGAAGACTGCACTCATAGCTACTGCATACAGCAGTTTGCTCTTTGCAGGAACATATAGGGTCACGTTTTTTAACCTGGGGTACATTTGTGTTACATGGATGGGTATATTTCATGAAATTTCCTCCTTTTGCAGTTTCAGTAGAATATATCAAAATGTTTACATCTAAAGGGTATGAAACCATATATATTTAGAATGCTTATAACCTAAGGATTGTAAATATGCGAACTAGAAATCAAATATACAGGGTGACCTAACATTATACAGGGTGTAACAATTGAAGTTTTATACAAAATGATGATTTACTTTTTTTCTTCCACTGTCTATATGCAGGAGTTATATGAAGGCTAGGGATGTTTTTATTGTGTTTGAGTAAATTACCCATCCAGCCATATGCAACATTAATTGGCCAGCTTATTAGGAAATATATATCCAGGGTGGTCAAAATATGCCATTTCAAATACTGAAAAACCCCACTAAATTAGACAAGTGATCAAATATATTGCAATGAGCCTAAAAGAGATACAGTTGTGATCAGGTTTGAGTGTTAGCATTAAGGTAAATCATCACCATGACATTAAAAAGTACTGTTTCGCGTGATAATTTAATATACAGGGTGGTTCATCCACAGATTTTAAAATTAATTAATTAGCTTAATTAATACTTTAAGTAAATGGTGTAAAGCATGCTTATATCATTTAGAACCAAGATGACATCAAGACTAAGTATAAGAAAGCTATAAATTACAGGACAGCACTCCATTTTTACCCATATATTACACAGCAATTCCTTCCTCCTCCTCAACCACCCCCGACTAATCATACTTAACGAGCTATATTAATCAAATCGAAAGTGATAACAAGAAATCCTCTTCAGATTATTAAAGGGTATTAAATTATCTTTAAAATAAGCCCAAACATAAGTCAATCTGATAGAGGGTTACAAAAATACCAAAGCCTAAAGACAAAAATTCCATTTGCACCTAATATTACACAGCTATCCCTACTCCTCCTCCACTCCCTCCTCCTCCGCTCCCTCAACCACCCTGACTAATTATACTTAACGAGCTGTAATAATTAAAGTAAAAGTGATAGATTTTTTCTCTCTTCAGATTATTAAAAGGTATTAAATTGTCTTTAAGATAAGCTCAAACACAAGTCAATTTGATAGAGAGTTACTCAAATACAATAGCCTAAAGACAAAAAAATCTCTAAAATGTAACAAAACCACCTTTTTGTGGTGCCGAGGTTAAAAAACGTGACCATAGGTAATGTCAACATATCATTTATGCCCTTCTCCCACTATCAACCAGACTGTCCTCATCTGTAAACACCACCACATATAGCCAATCCGTGGGCCCTGAACCACTCCCACTGATTTATCAGACTTCCATAAGCCAAATACATAACCCAGCCACCCCCCTGCCCCTCCCCTCCCCCATAACAGGTACAATGTGTAGCAATCGAAGGCTGCACATATATTATAGGTACTGGTAGTTGGCTCCATAGGTATGTCCACATTTTATTCCAGTTTCTTGTGCGCCCCCCCCCCCCCCCCCCCCCCACTCTCTTTTCTCTCTTTGACTCCGAACAATGTATATTCCTGGTAAAAAATGAATCCGCTCAACATCGTAGCATCATCTGAAAATGTATTGATCAACATTTATTTGATTTTGTAGAGGGTTTATGAGAGGGTGTATGAGCAATCTTTCGTGGGCACTTATCTAGCGATATTCCATATCATGAGCAACCTTTTGTGGGGACTTATCCAGTGATACAATGTATATCAAATCATGAGCAACCTTTTGTGGGGACTTATCCAGTGATATATCAAATCATAAGCAACCTTTTGTGGGGACTTATCCAGTGATGTATCAAATCATGAGCAACCTTTTGTGGGGACTTATCCAGTGATATATCAAATCATAAGCAACCTTTTGTGGGGACTTATCCAGTGATATATCAAATCATAAGCAACCTTTTGTAGGGACTTATTCAGTGATATATCAAATCATGAGCAACCTTTTGTGGGGACTTATCCAGTGATATATCAAATCATGAGCAACCTTGTGTGGGGACTCATCCAGTGATATATCAAATCATAAGCAACCTTTTGTGGGGACTTATCCAGTGATATTAAAAATCATGAGCAACCTTTTGTGGGGACTTATCCAGTGATATATCAAATCATGAGCAACCTTTTGTGGGGACTTATCCAGTGATATGTCAAATCATGAGCAACCTTTTGTAGGGACTTATCCAGTGATATATCAAATCATGAGCAACCTTTTGTAGGGACTTATCCAGTGATATATCAAATCATGAGCAACCTTTTGTGGGGACTTATCCAGTGATATTCAAAATCATGAGCAACCTTTTGTGGGGACTTATCCAGTGATATATCAAATCATGAGCAACCTTTTGTGGGGACTTATCCAGTGATATATCAAATCATGAACAACCTTGTGTGGGGACTTATCCAGTGATATATCAAATCATGAGCAACCTTTTGTGGGGACTTATCCAGTGATATATCAAATCATGAGCAACCTTTTGTGGGGACTTATCCAGTGATATATCAAATCATGAGCAAACCTTTTGTGGGCACTTATCCAGTGATATATCAAATCATCAAACCAATTGCAGAATGGTATTAATCTACACAGACATGTGTACATGCATGGTGGTCGGAAGTCTTAATGTTGAAACACTTTGATCTCGAAACACCCTTTTTTCCTCTTTTTTTCTCTCTCTCCAAGCAAGAGTTTTATTATATACAATCCTCACTTCTCTTTACAGTATCATTTACATTCACACAATTTCATACATATGTTATACAGTTAATTGTTACATTTTAATGTAGTGTTTTATAATAGTTATCCTTCCTGTCCAGCCTAAGAAAAAGCAATTATGTGGTCATACTATAATATTATCTCGAGACCAGCAAAAAATGCTGATCTCTCAAAGACAGGGCTGGAAAAATGTATATTTCCCGGAAAGCAAACAAAATCATTTGCCTCCAAATACCAAAATATCCCTTTAAATACCAAAATTGTCCTGGAAAGAGCTTCGAATTCCACATTTTTCCAGGCCTGCTCAAAGATGCGTCTTAATTTGGGTAGTCAGGAAAAAATCTATGAGTATATCTATATTAAGTTTAGGATCAAATTCCAACATACTTTTTTCATATTACATATTACGTGATTAAATACATAATTGTTACAGATGTTCATTGTCACAAAAGCAATTGAAAATGAGATGTACAAACGGTCGACTTCAAATATATACAGGATGATATTGCAGTTAGCTCATTTTTTTATCATCGAAATGGACATGTTGGAGAACGGAGTCAAATCTGAGTTATTGGTATGACTTGAAATAGCACATTTTAAGCTTTGAAATGATACCATGTTAAGATATGAATTGAAGAGGCAAAATGTCTCCTATTATTTTCTTTATATTTCACCAAATACAATTGGCCTCTATCTCAAAACTGTGTTTGCCGACAACATGTCCTTTTTGATGTGACTGGTCACGTCATATAGTGTAAGTATATTATCGTTAGAATACCCTTTTGATACTCATATTATCTGTAAAGAACTGCCAGCTTATAATCTAACCAGAATTAGGAGCGTTAATGTAAACAAATGTAAAAATGTCTTTGTTGAGAGTCTCAAGTGGCCAAAATACATAGTAAATATAAGCTATATGTTTGCGTATGAGCATGACTCAATTCCAGCGATCAGAGCAACACATATTCCAAAGGGGATATAAGCTATATATGTTTGCGTATAATGAGCATGACTCAATTCAATCCAAGCACGCGATGATCGGGAAAAGGATAAAGGAAATGAATAAAATCATAATTCCACGTAATTTCCTCATCTTTTGATCATCACAGGCAAGGGTGACATCGTCATCTTGGATCAGTTTATTGATCGCACTACAAAGCGCCACCAGACCTTCTACGATGGAACGCACCCAGACCTTAAAGGTATATGCCACATTCCGATGCACACACCATTCTGTGAGGAGACCAGGAAGGTATACAATGACCTATTTGATTAATATATATATATATATATACTGTATATTCTCTAATAAACACCCCCTCAAAATAAATCCCCCACTACTTTTTTAAACCAAAATATTACATTAATGCACATTTTCCATACCATATTAGTATAGTTGGGGGGAGGGGGCTATGGGATATTTTGGTTCAGTTTCTTCTAAAAGCACCAAATTGGGCTCATATATTGATCGTACCATACTCTTTTGTTTTACGATGGATGCCAAATTTTGAGCCTTCTGGGACAGCCATATTGGCCAATTCCAATATGGCCGCCATACTGGGGGATCAAAAATATAAAAAAATAGAATAAGTTTTGTCCATTTTACCAAATTGTCCAACACCCACAGATACAATACCAGGGGCAGTGCAACACATTTTCTGATTTTCTGGTTCCTAAAGCTAAAGGTCAGCAGTGCAATACATTTTTATTTACTGGTATTCGGGAATGGAATTTGCTACCAACTCAGGTTAAAACATCCAAAACCCACTACACGGGCAGTTCAAAAAGGCAGTAAAAAGTCACTTTCTATCTTGATTTTTTATATATGCAGTTGTTTCATAAAAAGTGCAATATTATTTGTGTGCAAATACATATGATGTGAAGGACCCCAATGGAAATAACCCCTTTTTAGAGCTTTCTTGGGCTATCCTTGGCATTATATGTTTTTTTTATTATTAATATACATGTATTGTGTTAATTGTTGTAATTTTTAAGATTTGTATATTTAATCTGATGTATTGTATCTCTGTGTCTTGATATGCCAAATAAAACTAAAAACTAAATGCAACTTTGACGATCGTGACAGCTGGTAAATGCCGAGTTTCAAACTTACGTATTAGTTTGGGGGCTTAGGGCATCATAGGGGAGGTTTGGTTCAGTTTCTTCCAAAAGCACCAACTTGGGCTCATATGTTGCTCATACCATACTCTTATGATTTATGATGGATGCCAAAATTTGGGCCTTTTGGGACAGCTATATTGGCCAATTCCAATATGCCATACTAGGGGATCCAAAATTCAAATTGCTTCAATCAAGCATACCGAATTGTTCGTCTGAGCACAAGGATTCTAAAAATGTATAGTTTGTCCCTCTTCCGATGTGTAGTTACTGAGATATTGAGCAAAACGTGAAAAGGTCAACAACCTTTGCTTTAGGGGGTCAACATTTGAACATGCTCCGATTTTGACAAACGATATCTCAAATCACAAGGGTTCAAGAAATGTAAGTTGTTACCACCTGGAGTCGTTTTGTGCCTTATACAGGGTCAAAAGATTACAATCCCCATATACGCCTATATAAGCCTATATAATTTGACCTTTTGACCCATCCATCCAGATATTGGTCAAATTATAATAGATTATGCCTTTAATTCTAAACAACTAATTCAATCACATTTTGGCATGAAAATGCACGTTTACAGATGCAATATCATAGCGATAGTTACGGCATAATATGGCGAGCGCCATCATGAATTTCGCCACCTCTCTAAACCGGAAGTGTGGCATATTTTTTTTTTTTTGAAATTTAATCTATCATAGGATAAGAGAGGGCAAATGAGGGGAATTGGAATTGAGTCTGTGCCCCCCCCCCCCCTCCCCCAACTAAAGTGTCATGTATCCCGTCATGCAGGGAGACCCTTATTTTTCTAGCCGTAACTCCCACATGGTGATTGATTTTGGGAATAACTATATCACTAATTAAGATAGTCCAAATGAGGGGCTGGTGCTGGGAATTGGGTCTGCCCCCCCCCCCCCCCCCCCACCCCACCCCACCACCACCACGTGGGAGTCCCTCATGGAAAGTTGTGGGTTTTCTGATTGGAGACAAAACCTGTAGATTAGTCTGATGCTCACCAATCCTTGCAGATGAAATTCAGAATGTCATGAGAAATCCATCAAATACAGTCTATACTTGGGACTAGTTAAAATAGCTTCAAGAATATTAATGGAAGTCTAAAATGATATTGTGGTTGAATATCACTGAATGCAGCAATTTGAGTAGTTTTGATGGCACGGATGAGGTTTACATTCTTCACAATCCAGTCCTCTCAAAAGTGAACACTCTAACTGGGTGTCCATACTGAGCTACCACCAACCTGTCATCCTCTGTACAGGCCATACCCCATGAATAGACCACATCTGTTGTTATGCAACCAAGGTAGGTTGCATGGTCTGCTTGTAGTCTGAAGCTATAAATGCCACCTTGACCAGGCCCACCGTAGCTGCTGATATAGACAACATCATCCTCACCAGTGCAGCAGACACCATATGGACACCATTGTTTAACATCCTTTGGTGCTTTGATGGTGTATAGGAGAACTCCAGTGTGATACAACACATGTGCATCTGCACTGGAGCAGACAACGATTCTCTTTTGCGGAGTAACTGCTATAAAATATGGGCCGATGTCAATATTTATTGTGGATATATGAGTGCCATCTTGATTGTGTTTGCTTATATAGTTCTTAGTACTTCCTATCCATAGGCTCCCTTCTCTGTCTATTGCCAGACCCATGAGTTGTGAGCCATCAGCGCTAGATAATTGACCATCTGGTGACTTGATGGCAAATTGCCTCAGGTAGTCTCCATTAGGGTTGAAGACTTTGACATACCCAGTTTGATCAGTCGCATAGTGACATCCAACAAGACTCAATGTGATATCCCAAGGGTTCTGGAGATTACCCTGATGAAGCACTCGTTTGAATTTCCCATCAGAATCAAATATCTTGAAATTCTTGCTTGAGTGATCTGCTACAACCAAATCATTGTTTGGAAAAACAGCAACACCACGACCAATTTTGACCTTGTTGTCTCCATCCTTTCCAATCTCCTTCTCCAAGACCCATTTGCCATCACCTCCCATTGACCTCGCATTTACAGATCCAAGATCCACATTTTCTATTTTGCTTTTTCGATTCGGTTCAAACTCTACTCTGCTTATACTGTTACTGACATGACATACTTCCACATCCTGTAACTGTGTCAGGGTTTTAAACAGCTCGGAATAATTACAAGCCACATCATTCTTAGAACCAGACTTAACCACTTGATTGGCAACCTCCATTGCGTTATTCAGCTTGGATTGTAAATTTTTAAGAGTTTTCATCTTGTTTTCTATCACGCTGCATCTTTCCGCCTCAATTTTCTTCAACTTCTCACTGCTGGACTTGTGGTTCTCTTCGAGGGCCCTTAAAAATGCATTCTTGACTTCTTCCTTGAAATAATCAAGCTGCTTTTGTACTCCTTTTACTGTTTCCTTAAGCTCTGCTTTGACCTTCTTTGCGTCTGTCACAGCAGCTTCTATTTGTTTATAGATCCCCTTGCAGTTTGCAACTAATTCCTTGATTTCAGTTATCTGACCCTCAGTGGCACTTTCCAGAGTGACATAGTCATGTTCTGGTCGACAGTGGTCCATCACTGTGCAATCACGGCATATTGGTTTGCCACAGGTTTTGCAGAACCATCTTAAGACTTGATCTTTGTGCTTCCGACAGCTTTCGTCTTTCATCACTTTGTTGATGTCAACCCTTCCTGATCTCAGCTCGTCAATAGTGAAGACTGTGTGGATCTCTAGCACTGCAATAGTCTTATGAAGATCAGCACATTGTTGGCAGATGAACCCATTGCATTCCATACAGCGTGCTATCATGTCACGATCAGTGGCTCTGCAAGATGCACATGATCTCATGATGTCCCCCATCTTACGGATGGCCTTCCGTTCTTTTAGCTGATTCAAATAAAAATTATCGCGAAAGGCTTCCACTCCTCCAGATGGTATAATGATCTCTTCTTGACAAAGAGGGCAATTAAGAACTCCTGGAGGGTGTTTCACCATTTTGAGACATTTTAAGCAAAACGAATGGAGGCATGGGAGTGCTTTTGGGTGCTCAATCTCAGAAAGACAAATACCACAATCAGTAAGATGGTCCTCTTCTTCAGAGTCAGGAGCCGGTGGCCCTGCGTGGGCCATTTTCAATGAAATGGATATCTTTACTAATATATAAATGAATTATTTTTATACAACAATTGTATTTTGAAATTATCAAATTGGCAATTGTTTGGGGCAGAGCCTGGGGAGGGGGAGGTGGGGATGAGCCAGCACAAATGTAACAAATCGAAGCTTGTCACAGACAGTCCTTTAGCGTAGTTAATTTTGTGAAAATATATCGGTGAAAATGTATGGACTCAAGGAAATCCACACTGAAACAGTAAATTAAAATACAAATAGAAAATTCAAGGTATAAACAGAAATGTGATATGTCTCTTACCTCATTTCAGTGTTTTGTATGATACAGGCATAGTACACCAGTGCCTTATATATGCATGTATAATAATTCAATTTATATTCAAATCATATGTTATTTAGAATATACATCAATGTGGTGAAAATATATGGTGAAAACTCAAAGGAAAACCTTACTGAAACAGTAAATTATAATAAAAAGGTATAAGGCAGATTTACAGCTATAATGCAATCTTGCTTATTCAGGCATAGTACATCGGTCCATGTATAATTATTCAATTTATATTCAAATAATAATATGTTAATTAGAAGCTAAGATAACATCATATAGCCTGAAAGTCAGTATCATTTGAATTATGCATCTACATAAAGGTTATGTTGAAACTTGATCCATCAGTGAGGTCTGCGGGTCATAGATGAAAATCTGTCATTAAATGAAAAAAATAATGAGTATTAAATCAAAAATAGAAAATTAATTAAATCATTTGGGATTACATACAGCTTGGAATATAGGTTCGTAATTTTGTATTTTTACAAATTGTGTAATAATTATACAGACTTATAATTAAGCCATGCACCCATTAATTAGCAAATGCGCTGAATCTTTGAACTTTAATTAGGTCAAGTAGGGCCTATGCTAAAGAAATGAGATGGGCACGATATTTGTCAAAATTTGCCTCTTGGTGGTATTTTAAAGTTTTTAATTTTTTAAAACCCAACCGGACCCTATCAAATACCACAAAATACTATGACCCAGCCTGTTAATATAGGTTAATGTAATAAATGGACACATACTGCACCAAGTGCCTTGCACAGTCATGATGTAGTGGAGAATCCCTTGACCAGCTTGACCAGTGCCTGAGGTCCGTGGTTCAAATACCGTGAGGGTTGCGGCATTTATTTTGGTCACTTTTTGCTGCGCAGATTTTTTGTGTGAAAAAAGTAAGGGGGGCGGTAGGGTTAGGGTTACTGTTAAATATTAGATGATTTTCAAAATGTTTATTAAGAAAAGCCGACGTGCCTTTTTGCGACGTTTGTAAAGGGCAATCTTTTAATTTTCCATCTTCCTTAAAAATCTCTATAGCTTATTTGCAAGAAATATATATAAAAACATCCTTTTTGAGAAGAAAAAACTTACCATTTGTTATTGTGAATAGTGTCTGGGGATCCAGGCTCACTCTAGATTCCGAGGATACAAATTGTGTTCACAGTCTTTTGCTGAACGGGTGAGAGGAACTGTAAATAAGAAATTATAACAATAGTGCAATTAGATTAAAATTCATGTTTCGAACCAATCAGAAAACAGGAATCTTAAATATGAGGAGTGCAATGAAAGTGTCTAATTGCACTCTGGGTGTGCGCAGTCGCCGATGTTTTTTTGCGGATGTCCGATAGCCAGTGGTGGCACCAGCATCAAACAATTGGGGAGGGGGGGGGGGGCAAACAGTGATATAATGGAGGAAGCGTTGGCATCACGCGCCAAGACTTTCCAGTCATACATGATTTGTTAAATATCGGATGGATCTAGGCTGCTATTGCTCTCAGTAGCATATCTCCCCGAGGTGGGTGGGTGGATTTGAGTGTGGTGGGTTGAGATTAGCATTGTTGGTTATTAGGTATCGAGCTCAATTTTATGCGCCAGTTTGGGTGACGCCACATCACGAGGCCCCCCTCCCACTCTTTAGTTTCTTACCGGGAAAAATACCCTTTGCTCCCCTTGACAAGTGGCCCCAGATACGCTATTGATTGCTCTTGATGTTAGTTTGTGAGTACGGTGATGGAATGGTGAAAGCGTTGGCATTCTGCGCCAAGACTTTCCAGTCATACATGATTGTTAAATATCGTATGGATCTAGACTGCTATTGCTCTCTGTAGTGTATCCCTAGTGGGTGGGGTTGGATTTAAGTCGGGTGGGTTGAGATTAGCACTGTTGGTTATTAGGTATCGAGCTCCATTTTACGCGCCAGTTTGGGTGACGCCACATCACGAGGTCCCCCTCTAACTCTTTAATTTCTTACAGGGAAAAATACCCTTTGCTCCCCTTGACAAGTGGCCCCAGATACGCTATTGATTGCTCTTGATGTTAGTTTGTGAGTACGGTGATAGAATGGAGAAATCGTTGGCATTCTGCGCCAAGACTTTCCAGTCATACATGAGTTGTTAAATATCGGATGGATCTAGGCTGCTATTGCTCTCTGTAGCGTATCTCTAGTGGGTGGGGTTGGATTTAAGTCGGGTGGGTTGAGATTAGCAATGTTGGTTATTTGGTATTGAGCTCAAGTTTACGCCTAAGTTTGGGGAACGCCACGTCACAAGCCCCCCACCCCCCCCCCCCACTAGTCTTTGACAAAGACGCCTCTTGAGTGCCGAGCGCAGCGTGGCGCGAGCCGTTGCAAGCGCGAGGCCGAGCGAAACAAGGTCGTCTTTGCGCAAATAGCTATTCTACCGTGTAATCAGTATGTCGATCAAGACACCGTCGTCATCGTAACACACGATTTATAGCTCCACCTAATTCTATTGACGACAACATATAAAGGTAGTACGTTGGTTCGATGACGTCTCTCGATATAGCATGACATCATTATCAAACAATTTAGCGCAATTTTTCCGGCCAAAATCGTCCGTAAAACAAAAACTAAACATAACACAGAGAATATTTGCTGAAAGGCTTTGTATTCCACAATTTGATAGAGGGCGCTGTTTTACCACCACAAATCCTTGATGAAAGGCTAGCCCCCACCCCGCTTTTAAATTTCTTACCGGGTAAAATACCATAAATACCATTTGTTCCCCCCTGACAAGTGACCCAGCTACCCTACGGATTACTCTTGATGTTAGTTTGTGGGTATTGGAGATGTCTTCTGCCTCTATTATATATAATTATTAGCCAGCCCAGGGTCCAGAAAAATATACCTTTTTGTATACATTTCATCATGTTAAAACTTGATTTTTGACCTGATTTTCAACTTAGTTTTATCAATTTAACGTGAAGGATCATCCTTAAAACAGTCATATTCGAAAGATTAAGTTGCATAATCCAATGGTTCTTATTTTAGAAGCACAAGGTGACATGAAATTTGCCCATTGAGTAGTGCACAAACTGGCTGGCTTGTTAACCACACTTGGCAGTAATTCACTGCATTGCATTTGGCCTATAACGTCTAAATATTATCTTGCGCCAATTATTTTACAAAAACAATGAGGAAAATATGGCTTTTTTCTGATATCAAAATATTTTTGGCCAAAAAAAGCTAAAGTGATCGGAACATCAACCTTCAACTGTAGCGGAACCATATTAACCCTTACAGCACTACGGCATACAAAATCACATGGCCAGCAGCGCCTGTGTGCATGCGCACATGAGGTCTATCCCATGCTGCAATGCCCCCCTCCCGGTATAGATATTCACCAAACATTTAGCCTGGCCATGCCATGCAGCACCCACCCGTGGGGTAGTGGAGGAGTGAATGCCAGTTCGGCAACCCTTGTTCAATTCTTGGGGTCTCGGACCAACAAATTGTAGTCCTCCCTGTTGACCCCCTGTCCCAGTTCTGTGATCCATCGCCAATCAAGACTGTGGGAGTTACGGTTAAAAGCATGTCTACTTATTTGACTAAGTTGCCTTTACATTTACTTACATTTAGTATTGCCACTATTTGTTGAAAACAAGTAAATACACAGGTGTAGAGTTCAAATCATTGCCGTATGTAGCTCAAATTAAAATACACATTCCCTCCTGTAGATCGATACTCGATAGTCTCTAATGTAAGGACTGCCTCCTAGCTCTTGCAGTCTTTGATCGGGCCATATGGTAGATGCCAATGTTGATAACCTGTATTTAAAATAAATTGAGATCCGCCAAATCAAAATGTTATCAAGCTCACCTCCGAAAGGGCGGTAAAAGAGTGGTCCAAAACACAATAAAGCAAAATTCACAGATTTAGCATAGCTAGTTATTATTATTATTTTTTAAATCGCATATAGCATAGCTATTTCCCCAAATGTATGTGAGACAGACCATTTTTGGCCTTTACTGCCACTCAGTATTTTTAATTATTTAAAAGATAAGTTTAAAGAGACAATAAACTGCTCTACAAGACCGAGTGGACACCTGATGAGGTCATTTGTCAAGCATTTGTTGTAAACATGTTGAATGTGTGAATGATAGCATGAGATCCAGGGGCCCTCCAGTGGGGTCCATTGGTTATCAGGGTGGAGCTGTTGAGCTTAGCATGCCTGATGAATGGCCTAAAAAAGCTCTTTTGCTATATAAAAATATTTACATATTTTGGTATTAAACTTCCTCATCATTTTACCCAAGTCAAAAGGACTCTTTTCCTTAATTTTATCATTGCATGAATGAGACTTTTCCACCAAATGAATTTTCTCAACCAAATGTCCCGCACCCTTTTGGACATGTCACTGTGGCGTTGCCACAGAGTTGTGCACTCAGTATGCAGTGGCGGATCCAGGATTAAAATTGACTGGGGCTGACCAAGGTTTTTTAATTGGTACCCCCCCCCCCCCCAAAAAAAAAAAATCGTAAAAGGTTATTTTTTTTGCTGTCAGCTCGTGAAATTCTGCTAAGTGGGGGTTGGGGTGGGGTTGGGGGGTTGGGGGGGGGGGGGGGGGGGGGGGGGGGGGGGGGGGGGGGTAGTTATGTGGTTGTCCCAAAACCGGCAAAAAAAATCGCATGGTACAAGTGGCAAATAAATTCCCTTTAAAAGGGATAACCCATGCCCAAGATGATTCCATTTATTAAGAGAAAAAATAAAATAAATGGAAGGCACCGATTTTAATCATTTCATTTTTTAAAAGATGAATTGCTTTTTAGGTTGGTCAAAGTTGGAGGATAAATACCTATAGCTTATTTTCACGGTGTCATTACTCGGTGCGAAAAAAAGTTATAGGCCTAAAGGATGCATTGGCCTACATTATATTTAGCTTGATTTCCAGATAATACAATTCCGACCCTGCTTTGGATGTTTAATTCAATGTCTACAACTGAGACGACGCTATTTAGGGTTAAAGTGTATCCATGGCTCAAAAGAAGTTTTAATTGCAATCAAAACTACATACTGCCAACTATTCCAAAATTGAAATGAAACAAAAACCTCTTTTTATTATGCCAAGCACACAAAATTGTCATTACTATAATTGATGTTCTTATTCCTCTTTAAAAACTTATTTCATGATGTCAATTTTTAACTTTTGATTTTGCGCGAAACATATTTTGCATTGAAATTATTGAACCAAAATAATAACAATCCATACTGTCAAAGTGTACTTTCTCAATAACTTTGCTGATAATAGTGAAAAAACCAGCCTCTCCATAATTGAATCTTTAAATTCAGTTACATATTTATATTAGATTGGACTTTTCTTTTTTTTCCTGGCAAACCGACTGCCATGTTCAGTGTGGAAAAACAGAAATCTTTTTCGCATTGATGCGCATTTTGGTTTGTTATGAGCCAAGACAGTATACCTATCATTGCCTATCGTTCAAGTTTGACCAGATAACCATTTAAATCTTAATCTTCGGATATTTTCAATAAAATTACTTATTTGGTGAAGAAGGTAGGCCATCTTTTTAACAAGTATCGGGGTTAACAATCTCTATTGGGGAGCAATGCCACATGTATTGCTTTATACAGAACTTAGAGTTCTTACTATAAGGATTTCAAGTGTCTCTTACAAATTGTTTCCTATACCCGACTCTTGCTTGACTAGTCTGGTGGTTATCTACTATCTTGAAGACATGCAGTGGTAGGGTATAATAAAGGAACTCCAAATACAATGAAAACTTTAACAATGACAATAATTTAAAAAAAATAGGGACAGCGGTCCCAAAATAGGTCGTCCGTTTATATGGGTAGTTTGGTTGCAATTGTACTTAGTCTGTTGAAATGTAATCAATTTTACATATGCAGCCAATTTTACATCTTAACTTCAGATGACCTTTGACCTTGGTATGTGACCTTTGACCTCATTAACATATGAAGGTTTCCATGTTGCATCTATGCCAGAGGTTTGGTTGCAATTGGTCATTGTATGGAAAAGAAATGGACAATACAAAAGTGTGTACTAAATTTTACATCTTGACCTCAGATGACCTTTGACCTTGGAATGTGACCTTTGACCTCATTAACACATGAAGGTTTCATGTTGCACCTATGACCGAAGTTTGGTTGCAATTGGTCATTGTATATAAAAGAAATGGACAATACAAAAAATGTGTACTGAATTTTACATCTTGACCTCATATGACCTTTGACCTTGGTATGTGACCTTTGACCTCATTTACATATGAAGGTTTCCATGTTGCACCTATGACCGAAGTTTGGTTGCAATTGGTTATTGTATGGAGAAGAAATGGACAAAACAAAAAGTGGTTGACAGACATACACACCCCCACGCACCAAAGACAACACACACACGCACCACAGACAACACACATAAAGGATGCTGCCATAAGGTCTCTTCCTACGGACGACACCTAAAAAGGCATACAAAAAATTACAAGACATTATTGTGGCAAAGGCCTAAACTACAGGGACCCGTTCAAGGATGCCTTACAATATTCCACTATGCCAAAACACTCTTTCAAAGAATTTGCGTGGCATTTCTTGTAATCTCAATGATAAAACCATATAATGAACTTCCGTAACTTATAATTACACAGCACACAATTAAATCAAAGATCGTCCGAAATAGACGAATATGAACTTACAATACACTAAGTGTAGTGGTCTATTACCCTAGGCAAGTTACATTATCTTTTATTAGAAGTGAGAATATGTTATTTTTTCACTAAATTCATAACTTTGGCAATATTGATGTAATTCCTTCATTCAAACATGAAACTAAACCAACTTTGGCACTTTCTTTTCATTTTTTGCACTTAAATTGCTGAAATCAACAAAAGGTGTGTTATTTCATACACAAATATGTTTTCACTCACATGAGAGGACTCAATTGAAGTCACATCAATTGTATTACTTGCAGAAGGATTTTCTTAAAGACCCTCGTTTGACCATATGCCTTTCATTGTACTCTACTGTCAATGGGAACCAGTAGACACTAGTGGCAGAAATCAGTGGGTCATATGATGAAAATGATGCATGCTGGTGTTGCTCAAGAAATTTTCTTTCCCCTTATCTTCCTTATCAGACCACCCTCCTGAGTGAAAACCAAACTAATACCCCATGCTTGAAAGCATGGGGGAAAAAGGTAAAGTGGTACACAAAGCAGGTATATTGTCAAATTTTACGGGGGCCAACCGCCCCCTCCCCCCCTGTATCCGCCACTGGTATGTGAATGAATATACTAGGATGTGAGAGCCTGTACAATAATGTACAGTGTAGGCCTACATAGTACAGTGTACATGGTATCCTTGATTTATCTTGCATCAATTTACTTAAACCACTGAGCACTACATGCTAACAGTGTTTTTCCAAAAATGGTCACACATTTGAAAAGGGGTATATGTATGTGCCGCCCTGAAGACACCCTTTTCACCCTCTTCTGCTAGCTTTTACCCTTTTGAGCCTACATCAGCTCTTAATACCCCCATTTTAGTGAAAGATTTTGTTGTTGACAATTTGCGTTCTTACTAATCAAATTACTAATCAAATTTGAAACACAAACCAGTTCTTAAGACCTACTTTTTTAAAGAAAATCAGTTCTTAAGACCATATTTATTGTCATAAATTCTCTCAGTTCAGTTCAGTTCCGAAGCCCTCCCTTTTTGAGAACCTGGGCGGCACATCCCTACAAAAAAAAGTTGAGTGCCCCCCCCCCCCCCCGGTTCAAACCATGTAATGATTGATGATTTAACCAATATTTCTAGTGCAGGGATGATAAAGGGTTCAACAAAAGAAAGTATACACTTTGTTTATGTCATTTTGAGTAACATTCAATTTGTTTTGACCAAACAGGCTAGATAGGCATTTAGATGAATCTTTTAGGCATACTTTGATACCAAATTTGCGCCCTAACAACAAAGATAAACCATGATTTTAGCACCATTTAAAGAAAAATATCCCATTTTCAAAAGTCGCATTTCCAATACACAGCACGAGGAAAAAGGACCATTTGTTAACACACACAATGTCGTAAGACCCAACGCATTTAGCACTGTGCGATCGATAGCCCCGTAAATCCTAGCTAATACACACACCCCGAGAGACCCCAATTGGTCCTTTCTTCTCGTGCTGTGTATTGGAAATGCGACTTTTGAAAATGGGATATTTTTCTTTAAATGGTGCTAATCATGGTTTATCTTTGTAGTTAGGGGCAAATTTGGTATCAAATTATGCCTAAAAGATTCATCTAAATGCCTATCTAGCCTGTTTGGTCAAAAAGAAAATGAATGTTACACAAAATGACATAAACAAAGTGGTATACTTTCTTTTGTTGAACCCTTTATTATGATAATCTCTATTGAAATGTCGTTATAAGAAGTTGCTGATATAATGTGTGTTTCATAGCACCTGTATGACATGGCATGTTTGAAAAGAGACGTGATTCGTATGGGCATTGGTAGTCTCTTGTGACAACAGCATGGCCCTTGTAGTGGCTGTTGTGACACAAAATGAACGTTAAAAACGAGATGGCACGGTGACAGTTTTAATACTTCTAACAATTTCAACATATTAAATTATCGCATACATTCACCATGTCTGATTGATTTTACTATGTGTGACAATTGTACAAAACTTCTTCACCCAGTGTTTTTATTTATAGTACTAAACTCGAACCCACACGCACATTGGATAAGGGGGCACAAAGTGTCCCATTGGATTACACATAAAATATATAGGGCTAAATGAGTCTCGATTTTGGGGCCTTAGTAACCATTTTTGGAAAGTCTTGAATGTTGATCATTCTAATAAATAAATATTAAAATTTCATAAAATCGTCAAGAAGTGTTATGGCTTCCAATTAGATCTTACGGTAGGATCATTTAAACGGCGCCACCCCTATTTTCAGCCCGGACGCTCGCCTTCTGACCGCCTCCGAGCACGTGTGTTCATCCACATGATAAATTATAGGAAAAATAGAAAATCAATATTATGCAATATCCTGATCAAAGTACAAGAGATTAATTTCATTTTAATCATAAAATGCTATCCTCACGCCAAACTGATTCCCAAAGGACCCCAATTAACTACAATTTATTTTTATTTTTTGCCGGAACTTACTACCATTTACACAAAACGGGGACTGATTTAGTGTTGTGCGCCCATAATGTGTGCATAAAATGGACATAGTCAGTTCTACCTCTAAGGGCGTGTTCACACTATAGCTTTTTCCTCAACCCGGGTCGGACCCGGGTCGAACCCGGATTGATCGATATTTAATTTTCTGAAATTAATTTAATTTTATGTATGTGTTGAAGTTGTATCCGCATTGGCAAATGGGTTTATTGAACTCGGAAATTGTATCAATGACCTATGTCCTGATGACATAGCTTGCTCATCATAGCGGGTATAAACAATAAGCAACAGTGGCTGGTAATGAAATACCGTCGAAAACATCAGCGACAACGTGCCAGAGGCCGTAGAAAGATGGCAGGAATAAAGCGGGCAACCATTAACATTCTTTTCAGCCGATACCTACTTCCGGCAACCCGGGTCGAAACAGCGATTTCTGTTCACACTACAGTCGATGCGGGTTCTACCCTTTACTTTCGCAGGGTTGTAAATTTCGACCCGGGTCGGTTTTTTGAGCCTATTTTTCTGTTCACACCAGACTTCAACCCGGGTTCGACCCGGGTCCGACCCGGGTCGTAGAGAAAACTAGATATAGTGTGAACACGCCCTTAGCCCTCGAATATTGTTCAGATCGATACTTGACGCACATATTACTAGAATTCATTGATTTAACCTTTTGTCAAATGGACTTTAAATGTGATTACCCTGTATCCCTCCCCCTTCCCCTCACCCTTCCCTCCCCCTCCCCCTCTGAGATCACCTACCTTTTCCTCCTTTTCCTCAGTTTCTGCAATAATCAGAATATATATATTATTCAATGGCGAAAAATGCATTCCCAACATTGCCTGCTTCGCTACGCTACCAGTGCAGTGCTGTATTATTGCCCGTGTTATTGCCTCATCTTTGACCCTGTACATGTACATGTCATACAACTGTGTGCCTTGAAAAGATTTATTAATAGAATTTCAGACTTTTCGGATTTTCCCACTCTCGACTAACATTTTTGCAGGGCATTAATTTTTACCTACATGTAGTGCAGTATTCGTATTGCATACTAATTTCAAATGTTGGTAGTGAATTATATATTGCACCATAAATGTGCACAAATTATTTGATGAAGATCTATTTTTAGCACTGGGATTTTCCATTCTCAAATACTGTAAACGTGGACATTTTCGCGCTACATTAATTTTTGCATTTTTCACGCTCCAACCAGCTACCGTGAAAATAAAAACATGAACATATATGTATTTTATGTATAAGTCTATGTAATAATGAGCTTTGAAATCGCGAATTTAAAAACAAGCGAAGTGGCTGAAAATCAGCAAAGCACAAACATTTCAATAGCGCAAAAACTACTATTTTTACAGTACAGACATTTTTGCAGGACAATAATTTTTGTGTATAGTCAATGGTTGTTTTAGTGACTTTCTTCATGGGAGTGCACACCGTGACTTCGTTAAGGTTTTAAAAGTCTTTATATAGAATTTCATATTGTGATTTTCCCTCTACTAAAATACAGTAGAGTGGACATTTTTCACAGGACATTCATTTTTGTGCAGTGCTGTATTAATATAACTGTATCGTTGGGTTTGTGACGCATGTGATGTGACACGTATGGCTTGATTTTTCATGCATTCATATTTTCCCATTCCTGAACACAGCAAAGTGAAAATGTTTGCATACATTAATTTTGTGCAATATGCTTTATTGAATTTTACTGTATAGTCATCGGCTCTAATTTTGGAATTTTCACAGAACATTAATTATGGTGTTGTATTAATTTGTTGGTTGCTTTTGTGATTCCTTTAGGGGGCTATCATTTTCTTCGGGAGGGGGGGGGGGGGGGTCACAAATATGTCAATGGCCGTTGTTAATAAAATTATAACCCCCCCCCCCTATCCGATACAAAATAATTGTATGACCCCCCCCCCCCCCCCGGCCTATTGAAGTTAGATTTTTTAATGACTAAAATAGCAAATAATGAAAAATAAACAGGAAAGGGGTTGTAAATATGTACATTTATAAGGGATATGGTTAGATGAATGCGCGCGAAGATTGGCTGGTTCTCTTTTACAGCGCCAGACTTCTCACATTGATCAAAACATGTTTTTAAAAAAGGCCCCCTAAAGGTATTTGAAAAACCTGCACATCCATAATGTATCTGATAGCCTTTTAATTACCCTTTCAAAATCTCCCCTTTTTTGTCCCATACCTAAAACACGGCAAAAATTAGCTCATGAAAAACTAATGAGGCAAATGTCTATGGGTTTTTTACGTGTGTTGATCGTGTTTCAGGGGGGGGGGGGGAGGGGGGAAAATGCCCCCTGACGAAGAAACTCAATTTGGGCCCCCGCCCCCCAACCCCTAAAAAAAAAGGGGGTGAGAAAAAAAGTAAATAGGAAAAAATGAGAAAAAAGACCAAGGTTATTAGCCAAAAAGAAGGCAAAATAGTACATTTACTGTGCGATTTGTTTTGGACTGTGCGAAATGTTTAGACCTTAACCCCCCCCCCCCCCCCCACCCACTTATGTGAAATTCACGAGGTAAGTGACTTGAAATTGGGGCAACCTTATACGAAAATATTAGAAATCTTGCCCCCCCCCCCCCCCCCCTGAAAAAAATCCTAGCTACGCCACTGATCGGGAGGTTGACTGACTTGTGGTATAGGTGGTTTATGATCGGGGGATCTACATTCTGATCTAACAGTCCTGATGAACACCTTCAATTCAAAGGTTTGATTCCAACACCCAGTTCATCAAACATGGACATTCTACATTCTTGGGTATAGCAGTGAACAGTGAATGGTTTGAGTGTTTCTTTAGAAGAATGGTTTGATCGGTTCATCTCCATGTCATCTTAATGTTGATCAATTCAGAAATATTCGCTCTTAAATTTCCCAGCAGTTTGAAGCAGGCATTATATTATATCTTGACAACCCACGGCTTAAAACTGTGAAACTAACATTGTGTCTAAACTAAACAAGAGTTTATCTTTTAAACTACGTCGTATGTAATTAACCAACCTAGATTTTAAACTCCTCAAATCTTGTTCTCGGAGTGGTTTTGCGTTCACTGTGCATAGGTATTCAATCTATTGTGACCCAAATTGGTCACGATAGACGACATCTACTGAATTCCTCAAATATACTGTACATGTATTTTTAAGACTATACAATTTGCACTTCTGCTTGTGTCCTTGCTGGAAGTATTTGTAACAAATCTCGCTGCACAACCTATAACTTTTTTGAAGGCATCAATCTGTGCATCAATGCTCCATGCTCCTTTTGTATGGGAATCCTAGGCAGCAGTAGCGTTGTCCTTGTGTCCTTCATGGAGCAGACTTCTATCAGTCCTAGGCATCTCTCCCCCAACAGATACAATGTTTAGCAATGAAAGAAAGAAGGCTGTACTCACATCGTAGCTACTACATCAGTTTGCTCTTTGCAGGAACATATAGGTAATGTCAACATATTATTTATGCCCTTCTCTCACTATCAGCCAAACTACCCTCATATGTAAACACCACTCACCTTCATAGCAAATGTGTGGGCTATGAACCACTCCCACTACTCTATCAGACTTCCATCAGTCCACGACATCACTCCCTCCCCTCCCCCATAACGGCTGTAGCAATGGAAGGCTGCACACATAATCGTATTATAGCTACTGGTAGTTGGCTCCATAGGTATGTCCAAATGATATTCCAGTCCTGGTGTCCTTCATGGAGCAGACCCCCCCCCCCCCCCCCCCCCCCATTCACTGTCTCTTTGACCCCAAACAAAAGTATGTTCCTGGTAAAAATTAAAAATACATCGTAGCATCATCTGAAAATATATTGATCAACATTTGTTTGATTTTGTAGAGGGTTTATGAGCAACCTTTTGTGGGGACTCATCCAGTGATATATCAAATCATGAGCAACCTTTTGTGGGGACTTATCCAGTGATATATCAAATTATGAGCATACTTTTGTAGGGACTTATACAGTGATATATCAAATCATGAACAACCTTTTGTGGGGACTTATCCAGTGATATATCAAATCATGAGCAACCTTTTGTGGGGACTTATCCAGTGATATATCAAATCATATGCAACCTTTTGTGGGGACTTATCCAGTGATATATCAAATCATGAGCAACCTTTTGTGGGGACTTATCAAGTGATATATCAAATCATGAGCAACCTTTTGTGGGGACTTATCCAGTGATATATCAAATTATGAGCATACTTTTGTAGGGACTTATACAGTGATATATCAAATCATGAACAACCTTTTGTGGGGACTTATCCAGTGATATATCAAATCATGAACAACCTTTTGTGGGGACTTATCCAGTGATTTATCAAATCATGAGCAACCTTTTGTGGGGACTTATCAAGTGATATATCAAATCATGAGCAACCTTTTGTGGGGACTTATCAAGTGATATATCAAATCATGAGCAACCTTTTGTGGGGACTTATCCAGTGATATATTAAATCATGAGCAACCTTTTGTGGGGACTTATCAAGTGATATATCAAATCATGAGCAACCTTTTGTGGGGACTTATCCAAGTGATATATCAAATCATGAGCAACCTTTTGTGGGGACTTATCCAGTGATATATCAAATCATGAGCAACCTTTTGTGGTGACTTATCAAGTGATATATCAAATCATGAGCAACCATTTGTGGGGACTTATCCAAGTGATATATCAAATCATGAGCGACCTTTTGAGGGGATTTATCTAGTGATATATATCAAATCATGGGCATCCTTTTGTGGGGACTTTACCAGTGATATATCAAATCACAAGCAACCTTTTGTGGGGACTTATCCAGTGATATATCAAATCATAAGCAACCTTTTGTGGGGACTTATCCAGTAATATATCAAATCATGAGCAAACTTTTGTGGGACTTATCCAGTGATATATCAAATCACAAGCAACCTTTTGTGGGGACTTATCCAGTGATATATCAAATCATGAGCAACCTTTTGTAGGGACTTATCCAGTGATATATCAAATCATGAACAACCTTTTGTGGGGACTTATCCAGTGATATATCAAATCATGAGCAACCTTTTGTGGGGACTTATCCAGTGATATATCAAATCATGAGTAACCTTTTGTGGGGATTTATCCAGTGATATATCAAATCATAAGCAACCTTTTGTGGGGACTTATCCAGTGATATATCAAATCATGAGCAACCTTTTGTGGGGACTTATCCAGTGATATATCAAATCATGAGCAACCTTTTGTGGGGACTTATTCAGTGATATATCAAATCATGAGCAACCTTTTGTCGGGACTTATCCAGTGATATATCAAATCATGAACAACCTTTTGTGGGGACTTATCCAGTGATATATCAAATCATGAACAACCTTTTGTGGGGACTTATCCAGTGATGTATCAAATCATGAACAACCTTTTGTGGAGACTTATCCAGTGATATATCAAATCATGAGCAACCTTTTGTGGGGACTTATCCAGTGATATATCAAATCATGAGCAACCTTTTGTGGGGACTTATCCAGTGATATATCAAATCATGAGCAACCTTTTGTGGGGACTTATTCAGTGATATATCAAATCATGAGCAACCTTTTGTCGGGACTTATCCAGTGATATATCAAATCATGAGCAACCTTTTGTGGGGACTTATTCAGTGATATATCAAATCATGAGCAACCTTTTGTCGGGACTTATCCAGTGATATATCAAATCATGAACAACCTTTTCTGGGGACTTATCCAGTGATATATCAAATCATGAGCAACCTTTTGTGGGGACTTATCCAGTGATATATCAAATCATGAGCAACCTTTTGTGGGGACTTATTCAGTGATATATCAAATCATGAGCAACCTTTTGTCGGGACTTATCCAGTGATATATCAAATCATGAACAACCTTTTGTGGGGACTTATCCAGTGATATATCAAATCATGAACAACCTTTTGTGGGGACTTATCCAGTGATGTATCAAATCATGAACAACCTTTTGTGGAGACTTATCCAGTGATATATCAAATCATGAGCAACCTTTTGTGGGGACTTATCCAGTGATATATCAAATCATGAGCAACCTTTTGTGGGGACTTATCCAGTGATATATCAAATCATGAACAACCTTTTGTGGGGACTTATCCAGTAAATCATGAGCAACCTTTTGTGGGGACTTATCCAGTGATATTCAAAATCAAGAGCAACCTTTTGTAGGGACTTATCCAGTGATATATCAAATCATGAGCAACCTTTTGTGGGGACTTATTCAGTGATATATCAAATCATGAGCAACCTTTTGTGGGGACTTATCCAGTGATATATCAAATCATGAGCAACCTTTTGTAGGGACTTATCCAGTGATATTCCAAATCATGAGCAACCTTTTGTGGGGACTTATCCAGTGATATATCAAATCATGAGCAACCTTTTGTGGGGACTTATCCAGTGATATATCAAATCATGAGCAACCTTTTGTGGGGACTTATCCAGTGATATATCAAATCATGAACAACCTTTTGTGGAGACTTATCCAGTGATATATCAAATCATGAGCAACCTTTTGTGGGGACTTATCCAGTGATATATCAAATCATGAGCAACCTTTTGTGGGGACTTATCCAGTGATATATCAAATCATGAACAACCTTTTGTGGGGACTTATCCAGTGATATATCAAATCACGAGCAAACTTTTGTGGGGACTTATCCAGTGATATTCAAAATCATGAGCAACCTTTTGTGGGGACTTATCCAGTGATATATCAAATCATGAGCAACCTTTTGTGGGGACTTATTCAGTGATATATCAAATCATGAGCAACCTTTTGTGGGGACTTATCCAGTGATATATCAAATCATGAGCAACCTTTTGTAGGGACTTATCCAGTGATATTCCAAATCATGAGCAACCTTTTGTGGGGACTTATCCAGTGATATATCAAATCATGAGCAACCTTTTGTGGGGACTTATCCAGTGATATATCAAATCATGAGCAACCTTTTGTGGGGACTTATCCAGTGATATTCCAAATCATGAGCAACCTTTTGTGGGGACTTATCCAGTGATATATCAAATCATGAGCAACCTTTTGTGGGGACTTATCCAGTGATATTCCAAATCATGAGCAACCTTTTGTGGGGACTTATTCAGTGATATATCAAATCATGAGCAACCCTTTTGTGGGGACTTATCCAGTGATATATCAAATCATGAGCAACCTTTTGTCGGGACTTATCCAGTGATATTCCAAATCATGAGCAACCTTTTGTGGGGACTTATCCAGTGATATATCAAATCATGAGCAACCTTTTGTGGTGACTTATCCAGTGATATATCAAATCATAAGCAACCTTTTGTGGGGACTTATCAGTGATATATCAAATCATGAGTAACCTTTTGTGGGGACTTATCCAGTGATATATCAAATCATGAGCAACCTTTTGTAGGGACTTATCCAGTGATATATCAAATCATAAGCAACCTTTTGTCGGGACTTATCCAGTGATATTCCAAATCATGAGCAACCTTTTGTGGGGACTTATCCAGTGATATATCAAATAATGAGCAACCTTTTGTAGGGACTTATCCAGTGATATATCAAATCATAAGCAACCTTTTGTGGGGACCTATCCAGTGATATATCAAATCATGAGCAACCTTTTGTGGGGACTTATCCAGTGATATATCAAATCATGAGCAACCTTTTGTGGGACTTATCCAGTGATATATCAAATCATGAGCAAGCTTTTGTGGGGACTTATCCAGTGATATATCAAATCATGAGCAACCTTTTGTGGGGACTTATCCAGTGATATATCAAATCATAAGCAACCTTTTGTGGGGACTTATCCAGTGATATATCAAATCATGAGCAACCTTGTGTGGGGACTCATCCAGTGATATATCAAATCATAAGCAACCTTTTGTGGGGACTCATCCAGTGATATATCAAATCACGAGCATACTTTAGTGGGGACTTATCCAGTGATATATCAAATCATGAGGAACCTTTTGTGGGGACTTATCCAGTGATATATCAAATCATAAGCAACCTTTTGTGGGGACTTATCCGGTGATATTCCAAATCATGAGCAACCTTTTGTGGGGACTTATCCAGTGATATATCAAAGCATAAGCAACCTTTTGTGGGGACTTATCCAGTGATATATCAAATCATGAGCAACCTTTTGTGGGGACTTATCCGGTGATATTCCAAATCATGAGCAACCTTTTGTGGGGACTTATCCAGTGATATATCAAATCATAAGCAACCTTTTGTGGGGACTTATCAGTGATATATCAAATTATAAGCAACCTTTTGTGGGGACTTATCCAGTGATATATCAAATCATGAGCAACCTTTTGTGGGGACTAATCCAGTGATATATTTAGGGGTTCAATAAGGTTTCGGAGTTGTTTATCTTGAATCGACAACGGTAAGACGGGTTTATTTTGCGAGGGCAGCTAGCTGCCCGAGCAAAATAAACCCGTCTTACCGTTGTCGATTCAAGATAAACAACGACGAAGACCTTGTTGAACCCCGTTCAACAACGACCAAACATATTTACATCATTCATATGTGAATAGCGTTTTGGAAAATTGAATAAAACAAGTAAAAAACGTGGTTTAATAGGCTTAATTTGACATAAAAAAATAGCTGCTCTTTAAAAAACGGAACAAAATGTGTACGTTTTAGTATAATTATGCCCTTATTTGGACATCGTCCGTTCCCTGTAAATGGGCGAGGGAACATCTGAATGGGATGGGTTACAAAAGGTAAACATGAGAGAAGACAAATTATTGCGCAAGTAATTGTGGAATTTAAAATATTTTGTAAATAGCATTTTATTCACACACCACCTTTAACATTCAGAGAAAAATTAAATCAAGAATGCGTTTAATTTACATAACACATTTTGATATATGTTTACAGAATATTTGTATCAAATTAGACACACCCCTCCATTTCAATAGTGGTACGGTCCAAATAGATCTGAGGGTTGTCATTTCACCGCGCGATGATACAAAATAGCGATTCTCTTGTGCTGGGTAGCGACCGTTTCGGCTAAAATTGTGGCTTTAGGAATGGTTCGTGACATATGGCCCTCGCCAAAAATATTTTCCTCAGGGATATAGCTACATTTTGGTATATAAAGCTGTTTGCTAACTTTAAGGATCGCATGGCGAAATGCATTTATACGCCGAAAAAACGGGCGAAAGAATGAACACATTTTGCGAACATTTGTTGTTTGTTTACAATTTTGCATGATGCATGGTTTCCAAATAAGGTTCGCCATCCTATTAATTTGCATATGAAGTGTGGGTTTATCTCAAATCAACAACGCTTTGTTACTGTACTTAAGGTATGGGGGAGTTGTTGAACAAATCATGAGCAACCTTTTGTAGGGACTTATCCAGTGATATATCAAATCATAAGCAACCTTTTGTGGGGACTTATCCAGTGATATATATATATATCAAATAATGAGTAACCTTTTGTGGGGACTTATAAAGTGATATATCAAATCATGAGCAACCTTTTGTGGGGACTTATCCAGTGATATATCAAATCATGAGCAACCTTTTGTGGGGACTTATCCAGTGATATATAAAATCATGAGCAACCTTTTGTAGGGACTTATCCAGTGATATATCAAATCATGAGCAACCTTTTGTGGGGACTTATCCAGTGATATATCAAATCATGAGCAACCTTTTGTGGGACTTATCAAGTGATATATCAAATCATCAAAACCAATTGCAGAATAGTATTAATCGTCACAGACAAGTGTACATGCATGGTGGTCGGAAGTCTTAACGTAGAAACACTTCGATCTCGGAACACCCTTTTTTGTCCTCTTTTTTCTCTCTCTCTAAGCAAGAGTTTTATTAACAATCCTCATTTCTCTTTACAGCTTCATGTACATTCACACAATTTCATACATATGTTATACTGTTGTTACATTTTAATGTTATATTTTAAAATAATATTGACAACCGTTTCTGGTTAGACTAGCCATTGAACAAAGTGCTCAATCGCCTGATGATTGGACACAATGATCGTATGGGATTGGCCATGAAACTCCAGAGTAGCGATATATTCCGGAAGGTCTATAACTCTGAATATTTATATTTTAAAACATAAAAGTTACCCTTCCTGACCAGCCTAAGAAAAAGCAATTACGTGGTCATAACTATAATATTATCTTGAGAAAGATATTGACCCAGCAAAAAATGCTGATCTCTCAAACATGCGTCTTATCTCATTACTTGGTCTGGGTAGTCAGGAAAAGATCTATGATTATAAAGGGTTCAACAAAAGTAAGTTCCCCCCCCCCCCCCTAAAATTTGATCACATTTGCTTACATAACTCCACACTCACATGTACGTTTTGAAAAATGGAAACGTTTATGAAAAGGGGAAACGCTTGGCTACCTATTAAAAGTTTTCCTTTTTCAATAGCATGTTCACTTCTCCCAAAATGATGTTTTCAGAAAAAGTGGCACTTTTCAAAATCTTATGCAAGAAAGTTACAAAAATGTCTCCATTCCTGTTTACAATAAATTTCAATTGTCTTTATTTTCAATTAAAAGAAGAAAAATTCTTTCTTTAGCTGGTTCTTATTTATAATTAAAAGTACAATGATTTTATTTCCTGCATGACTACAATGTAGCCAATAGTGTCCACCATTCACGTCAATAACTTCCCTGTATCATTAAAAAGTACCACTTTTCTGAAAACATCATTTTGGAGAAATTTGACTGTTTTGGGAAAAGTAAACATGGTATTGAAAAGGGGAAACTTTGTGTTGGTAGTCAAGGGTTTTCCCTTTTTCGTAAATGTATCAATCTCTCAAAACGCCTAATTGTGTGTGGATTTATGCACACAAACTGGTTTAGAATCTTGAAAAGTGCCACTTTTTAAAAAACAAATGTATATGAAATGTGACTATTTTGGGAATAGTTATAATGACATTGAAATTGAGAAACTCTCTCTATGGGTAGCCAAGTGTTTTGTGTTTTAATCTCTCAAAACGTACATTTGTGTGTAGAGTTATGCAAACAAACGTGATGAAATGTTGGGGGGGTGGGGGGGATCTTACCTTTTTTGAACCCTTTATCTATATTAGTTATAGGATAAAATTCCAACATACTTTTTGTTTTGCATATTACATATTACATGATTAAATAAACATTATTGCAGATGTTCTTTGTCACAAATGCAATTGAAAATGAGATGTAGAAACAGTCAAATATTTCAGAGTGGGGTCACATAGGGGGTCAATTGAGATCATTTAGGTGACAAATTTGTAATTTCTAAAACAAAAATGTTAAACTTCTTTTTTTTTAAACTTTTTTTTTCAAAAAACGGGGGCCATTCAGATATAATGTTGTTATCATCCGCGTGAACGAAAACGCTGAATAAGGGTGCTATTTTCGACCACAACGCGGACTCTCGCGGACCCGTGCTAAGGGTATCAAAATCGCCAATTTCCGAGAATAAGGGTGTCTTTTTTAACCTTAATCCGCGCTAAAGGTTGCTTGGTCCATTAGTCATGTGTCATCTTTGTAAAAATAGCCGAATGGTTAGGCCTATATAAGACAAATTTACTAACCATACTGAATCACCCCATTGCTTCAAACGTTTTTCCAGTCTAAACTCTGCCTTGAGGACCTATCCTTTGATATGAGTATGATTCTTCAAGTTATAATCCTTGTAAAGGGTCACTTTTTCCTTCTTTTAGAATCCGCGTTTTTGAGGGTAGTTTTTGAGAGTGGATTCGCACACATGATTACAACTTTTATACATGAGTGGGAGAGTATGATAGGTAGCGTGTGTGTGTGGCGTATTGATCCATCGGAACAATACAGCGGCTATCCAACTTGCGCATGCATCCCCAATTGTACTACCGGTAATCGATGTACCAGTAGCTGGGTTCGCGTGTAGAAAAGAAAAAAATTAATGTGAAAATGAAAATCGGACTTCACCTTACATTTTGGAGTGTCACTTCCTTAATAACCACTCAATCTTAGCGTTGAATATCTCATATTAAAGAAGATAAATTTCTCAACAACTTTATTATTTAATATTTTAAGGTAGGATATATATTATTAGAGTTAAAAGCCTACAAATTACCTGTATAGTTACTTTTTTTGATGACTGTATACAATGACCGATTGGAATAATATATACTGTATATTCTCTAATACACACCCATCTAATACCACCATGACTTTTTTGAAGTGGCTCTTTCTACTTTATTATTTTCTTCCATCTTTTCTAACTTTCATTTCATTCAGCCAGCATGCTTATATAGGCTTTTTAAGCCTGGCCCGAGCATTTTGCTTGAGCTTGGTCCTTTCAGGACCCAAGCGAGTGCGTGTACGGACCGACCGTGTAAACAAACAAACAAACAAACCCAAATATTACATAAATGCAGATATTCCATGCCATATAATTAGGTAAGTTTAAAACTTGGCATTTACTAGCTGTCACAGTCGCCAAGATTGCATGGACAAAACCTATCAACATCCATCCAGATATTGGTCAAATTATAATAGATTATGCATTTGATTTAAAACAACTAAATTAAATCACATTTTGGCATGAAAATGCAGTTGCAGATGCAATATCATAGCGATAGTTACCATATAAGTGTGAGCGCCATCATGAATTTCGCCACCTCTCTAAACCGGTAGTGTGTCATATTTAGCTTTTTTTTAAATGTAATCTACCATAGGATAAGATAGGGCAAATGAGGGGAATTGGAATTGAGTCTGAGCCCCCCCCCCCCCCCCCATTAAAAATGATGTATCCCGTCATAGAATGCAGGGAGACCCTTATTTATCTAGCCGTAACTCCCACATGGTGATTGATTTTGGGAATAACTATATCAGAGGATAATTAAGAAAATAATTTATTCCAAATGAGGGGCTGGTGCTGGGAATTGAGTCTGTGCCCCCCCCCCCCCCTCCCCCACGTGGGAGTCCCTTATGGAAAGTTGTGGGTTTCCTGGCTGGAGACAAAACATGTAGATTAGTCTGATGCTCACCAATCTTTGCAGATGAAATTGCAGTGTCATGGGAAATCCACCAAAGTGCAAAATGCTATTGTGGTTGAATATCACTAAATGTAGCCATTTGAGTAGTTTTGATGGCACAGGGATGAGGTTTTCATTCTTCACAATCAAGTCCTCTCAAAAGTGAATACTCTAACTGGGTATCCATTCTGAGCTACCACCAACCTGTTATCCTCTGTACAGGCTATACCCTCTGATTGGACCACATCTGTTGTTATGCAACCAAGGTAGGTTGCATGGTCTGCTTCTAGTCTGAAGCTATATATACCACCTTGGCCAGGACCACCACAGCTGCTGATATAGACAACATCATCCTCACCAGTGCAGCAGACACCATTGCTTAGCCATTGCTTAGCATCCTTTGGTGCTTTGATAGTGTATAGGAGAATTCCAGTGTGATCCAACACATGTGCATCTGTGTTGGAACGTGAGCAGACAACAATTCTCTTTTGCGGAGTAACTGCAATAAAATATGGGATGATGTCAATCTTTATTGTGGATATATGAGTGCCGTCTTGTTTGTGTTGGCTTATATACTTCTTAGTACTTCCTATCCATAGGCGTCCTTCGCTGTCTATTGCCAGACCATAGAGACGTGAGCCGTCAGCACTAGATAATTGACCATCTGGTGACTTGATGGCAAATTGCCTCTGGTAGTCTCCATTAGGGTTGAAGACTTTGACATACCCAGATGCATCCGTCGCATAGTGACATCCATCAAGACTCAATGCAATATCCCAAGGGCTCTGAAGATTACCCTGATGAAGCATTTGTTTAAATATCCCATCAGAGTTGAATACCTTGAAATGTTTGCTTTTGAAATCTGCTACAACCAAATCATTGTTTGGATAAATAGCAACACCACGACCACATTTGACCTTGTTGTCTCCCTCTTTCCCTATCTGCTTCTTCAAGACCCATTTGCCATCACCTCTCATTGGATCCCCTCCTGTTGACCTCGCATTTACAGATCCAAGATCCATACTTTCTAATATGCTTTTTCGATTCGGAACAAACTCTACTCTGCTTATACTGTTACTGACATGACATACTTCCACATCCTGTAACCGTGTCAGGGTTTTAGACAGCTCGGAATAATTACAAGCCACATCGTGCTTAGAACCAGACTTGACCACTTGATTGGCGACCTCCATTGCATTATTCAGCTTGGATTGTAAATTCTCAAGAGTTTTCATCTTGTTTTCTATTGCGCCGCACCTTTCCGCCTCAATTTTCTTCAATTTCTCACTGCTGGACTTATGGTTCTCTTCAAGGGCCCTTAAAAATGCATTCTTGACTTCATCCTTGAAATCATCCAGCTGCTTTTGTACTCCTGTTAGTGTTTCCTCAAGCTCTGCTTTGACCTCCTTTGCATCTGTCATGGCAGCTTCTATTTGTTGAGAGATCCCCTTGCAACTGACAACTAATTCCTTGATTTCAGTTATCTGACCCTCCGTTGCGCTTTCCAGAGTGACATAGTCATGTTCTGGTCGACAGTGGTCCATCACTGTGCAAACAAGGCATATTGGTATGCCACAGGTTTTGCAGAACCATCTTAAAACTTGATCTTTGTGCTTCCGACAGCTTTCGTCCTTCATCACTTTGTTGACGGCGACCCTTCCTGATCTCAGCTCTTCAATGGTGTATACTGTGTGAGGCTTAAGTCCTGCAATAGTTTTATGAAGATCAGTACATTGTTGACAGATGAACCCATTGCATTCCATACAGCGTGCTATCATGTCACGATCGGTGGCTCCGCAAGATGCACATGATCTCCGGATATCTCCCATCTTACGGATGACATTCCTTTCTTTCAGTTGATTCAAATAAAAATTATCTCGAAAGGCTTCCACTCCTCCAGATGGTATAGGAATCTCTTCTTGACAAAGAGGGCAATAAAGGACTCCTGGAGGGTGTTTGACCATTCTGAGACATTTTAAGCAAAAAGAATGGAGGCATGGGAGTGCTTTTGGGTGTTCAATCTCAGAAAGACATATACCACAATCAGTAAGATGGTCCTCCTCTTCAGAGTCATCAGGAGCTGGACCAATGTGAGCCATTTTCAGTGAAGAGGATATCTACTAATGTATAAAGGGTGATTTTCGAAAAGGAATGTATTTTCAAATATAAATTACCAAATTGCCAAATGTTGCACAGTTGGGCAAACTGGGCCACTGCCAGGGACAGTCCTTGCGCGTATTAAATATTGGGGAAATATATCGGTGAAAATGTAGGGTCTCAGGAAAACCCCACTGAAACAGGAAATTGTAAGAATTGAAAAGATAAAATTGATGAAGAGACAGCGACAGGAACATCAATATGTGATGGTCCTTATGGAATTCATCAAATTGCCAACAAGTGTTGCGCTGTGGGTGCCTGTGTGGTAAAAATGGACGACCACACAATTAGCAAATCTTGCCACAGACAGTCCTTGCGAGTAAATGTTGTGAAAATATATGAACTCAAGGAAAACCCTACTGAAATAGAAAATTATAATACAAATGGAAAAGGTACATATATAAGGCAGATGTACAGTAATATGATGTGGTTTAGTGTTGCATGCAGGTATAGATAGTACATCAGTGCTATGTATAAATATTAATAATACATTTTATATTCAAATAATAATAATATGTTAATTAGAAGAGAACATCATATAGCTTGAAAGTCAGTATTATTTAAAGTATATCTCCATAAAGATGGCTCGTATTAGATGATGCTTTTCAAAGAATCTCACGTTTATCTTGACACTTGATCCTGACCAGAGTCTTCAGTGATGTCCGCAGGTCAGAGATGGCAATCTGTAAATAAATGAGAAATAAATAAGTATTAATTAGGCAAGAAAAAGCACCCTGTTTTATGGGCAAACAGACCTCCGGCCGGGTACATGCAGTGTCTGTCAGACAGGCACTTTTTGTTTGGGTTATTTTCTCAAAATAAATCTGACATAATTGGTGAATTTCAACCATTTTTAATATTTTAATATCTTTTAAAAATCAACACATTTCCCCCAAGGTGTTTCAAATTGGCCTGTCAAGGGATACAACCAGGCGCCCTCGTCCCTTTAAGTAACAAAATATAAAATTGTTAAAATCATTTGGATACTTTGAATTAATTTGTCGTTTTGTATTTTGGACCATGCAAGTGTGAATTAAAGATGTAATACACACATATTCAGATGCTTTGAATCACGAGTATAATGTGCAATCTTTGAACTTTTAGCAGATAAAGTAGGCCTATATTATGCTACGGACATGAAAAAAGACTATGGGCATGGCCAACTCATATCTATCAAAATTTGCCTCTTGTTGTTTTTATGTCGTAAGTTATCTCAAATCTAGTTTAGTGCAAAGGCTTCTGTTGTATGAAATTATTCAGTTATACAAGTTATACATCTAGACTTAGGGCTGATTAAAATCACTATAGGCCTATACCTTGTTGGCACCGATCGCCTAGCTGCTGGTCTATGACACTTGCGTTAGGACCTACCTTAGGTCCTGGGTCTTAATCCCAGTATCTCCAGATTTGTTATTAAAAACATTTGCTTTCAATTCATTTTTCTATACGACTCACCATTTGTTATTTTGAATATGTATAGTGTCTTGCAATCATGTGAAGGCCACTTTGTTCAGTCTTTTCCTGAACCGATGAGAGGAACTGTAAATATAATATAATAATAGTACAATTAAATTAAAACTGTTTTAATCAGAAAGCAAAACTATTTTTGGCACGTTCCATGTATGTGAGTACAGCAGCACTAGAACTGGGCTATAACAACGCGGGTGTTGTAATGCTTGAATGAGCACACATTGAATGGAGGAATACCTCAATTTAAAAGTTGCTAAATTATTTATTGAAGGAGGATGGTAAAGCAGCTTGAACCAGGTCTTGAACCAGGGTCTTTGCTTGAACATCGCTTTTTTCACCTTTTGAAATAAGGTATTCCTCCAGTCAATGTGTGCTCATTCATACAGCACAATAACTGTGCGGTGTTCAAGCAAATTAGAAAAATCAATGTTCATATAATTTATGCTCACAATGACACTCCGGGGGGTAATATTGTTAGTAATATTATTAAAGGTAGATGATCCGATCACATTTTCGTAAGACAGAATTATTTCAAACATACGGAGATTTTCATATCATATAAAAAGCTCGTATTTTTTTCATCATCATACTGAAATTTGACGGCCTAATTCGGTATAATGACAGAGAAATCGACGAAATAGCGTTGAATTACCGCGAATGGTGGTTACCACCGATATAGTTTGTGTACTACTCAATGGGTACAGTTCACAGCATCTTGTGCGTCTAAAATAAGAACCATAATAGCTATGCATCTCAAATTTTGAGACACGACGTTTTTAAGGATGACCTTTCATGTAGAATAGAAAACTTCAAGTTGAAAATCGGAACATCTACCTTTAAAAAATAAAACCACTGATCGACCGACCAACACGATCTCTAAATTTGTTCACTTGAGGGCAACACAACAGTTTGTTTCGCCTAATTATGACTGACCTTCCCTTGTCCACCAACCCACAACATATACCTCCCCATTTCACGCAAAGCTTGTATAAAAGTATGTGCCATTGACCTTACCATCCCTCCTCCCCCTTAAACTACAAAGTAATGATCAAATGAACCATACATCCTTTGTGTTTATGACGGACTCAACCTATCCCCAGAGGGGAGGAATGCATTTCATTGTAATTTAACACTGCATGTGTAATCCCTCCCCGTCCCCCTCAAAAAAAGGGGGAAGGGAAGAGAAAACTTGTCGATCTTTTACACATTTTGGATGGGTAACGCCCCGAAGTTAATATCCATTGTGAATCATAGACTTACGGGTACAAGTTACTGTGTACTGTGTGGAAATGAACCTGTAACATGTAGGTGTAACTAGAAACTAGGCCTAGATGTTATGGTTTGCATAAGCTGAGCATTAATATTATTAAGTTCTTTTATTTTTTGATAAAAACACTACCTTTTTGAAGATTTACGCCCGTCCAACAAACCAGATGAAAAGAAAAAGTTGTAACAATGGCGTCCGTTTGTAAAACAGCACAGGGACCTATGGACCAGCCAAACACCCCTAAACATGATATGGTCTTAATCTCCAGGTATCCCAGAATCCACCATGGTATTTAAATTGAATAACCATTGTGACAAAGATAATATCTGTCAGCTGATAGCTTCCCCTGGCTGTATGGTGATGCATTGTGGGATTGCTTATTACATGTTCATGTCACATTTTTATCTTATATTAGAACAAATAGTTTATATTCAATAAAGCAAATAAGTGTTATGATCGGACCAGTTTAAGCCAAACAAAAATTAAAACATGTTTAACATTCACACCCGCTTCCTGTTTTTTATTTAATTTAAATTTCAGTCATAACTTTTTTTGTTGTTCAGGTGGTTCAGCGTTTGAGTTGTAACAGCTTTGCTCAGTTAGGCGGAACGTTTTAAAAAGTTGGCAGGGGGGGGGGGGGGCAAGCTGAGCATCTTGAGATGTAAAACTTTGAATTTAGACACTCTCTGAGGGCGTTTCTAAGCCATTTCAGACCCAATTATTATAGAATTTCCTTTACATTTCATGGATTTTGTAATTTTTATTTTTTGCTATAAAGTTGGTGGATTCTGGGATACGTTTTTTCATTTTGGTGCATGTATTCACACCAAAGGGCCTGAAGATGTTTGTTTGGATGCTCGATGAGGGAATTTCTAAGCCTTTTTATAGGCTCACTAACTTTTGTTATAATTATTTTCCTTTATAATAAGATCTGACATTTTACCCGTCATTTTGCTGAAATATAGATCCAATGGTGGGTTAACCACCGCTAGTCCCTGGTGTTGGGTATTGAGTACACCTATTACTGCGTGGGGTTAAGGTTTAAGGGTTCGAGGTTTTTTAATTTAGCCTGCTCGTCGAGGGCATTTCTTAGCCGTTTCAAGGCTCACAAACCTTTCCTTGCATTCCAACATTTTTCTGACATTTTACTTGAGATTCCAACAATATATAATATCTAATAGAGCAAGTTTTCCAAGGATACTATTTTCGGTAATTTATTTAGGTAATACTTTTGAAAATACAAGCTGAAGAATGTATGTTTCTTTTTGTATTTTATCTAGCTGATTTGCTATAGTTTCTCAACAACCCAGGACCCCAAAGACAATGGCTTAGCTAAGGGGGAGGGGGAGGCGGCCCTATAGAAAAGAGTCCTTAAAAAGCCCTTTGTGCCCCCCCCCCCCCCCCCCCCACAAGCCCTATTATGCACTGCCCATTCTCCGGATGTAGTGTGTACAGGCATAATATGACACTTACATGGACCATTATCCTAGCACGTTTTGTGTAAAACATGCCCTAACCCCCCCCCCCCCCCCCTCTCAAATTTTCTGAAACAAAAACAGGGCACCTTTTTTACAACATTTTGGAAATCTTGCCTCCCCCCCCCCCCTCTGAAAAATCCTAGCTACGCCACTGCCAAAAGATATTGTGATGCCCTCAGGTGTCAAACATTTTGTGGTTGGATCAGTCAGTTGATTTCTTATTTTAATTGCTGAAAAATATTACTGCCAGATCATAGCTGTCGTGGTTCATGTCAAGACAAAATTGGTAAATTTGACTAATGTGATAATAGTTTAACATTATTAATTCAAGCAAACATACTGATTTCAAGCAAAGAATAGTAATCAATATTTTGATAAGTTTTGATAAGTTTGGTAACATTTTCTAGATGTTAGTGTCGGTCGCTGAGGGTAAGCACAACAATTTTTGTTTTTTGCTTCATGCATATTCCCAATGTTATGACTCTTGTCTTGTTGACTCCGTTTCAACTTTGATACCGATATTATCCCTACAATCTTATCCACACATCATTCCTATAGTTAAATCAGTTCCAAATGGCCAAGGGGGGGGGGGGGGGGGGGGGGGGTGGGGGGTAAACAAACAGACACTACAAAAGAACACCGATTTAAAAAATGCTGAACATCTTTCTTATTTCCTTATCTCTTAACTTTCAATATTTTAACAAATGAGTGAGTAAATGACAATTTCATATTTCATGGATTTAAGTTGCAGTTAAACTTACAACAGAACATTTTGCTATTATATTTATTAACAATATGTGATACACGTGCTTAAATAGTTAAGAAATATCAACAACAGAAATGGGAGGGGCCTAGATTTTCAGATTGGTCGCAAAGGGCAATTGTCAACTTCTTTTTCTTTTTGTATTTGCCTTAAAAAGTAAATCAATCAAATATCAAATCAAACTTTATTTCCATAAAAAACACTACATCAAAAATGTATAACTTAAAGCAACAAAGCATATGGAGGAGTAGGCTGGAAAGCCAATAAGGCCTGTACATAGCCTATACCCCCTTTAAATACAATATAATACAGTACATGATACATATTTAATACATGAATAAAACAAAATCAGACAACGACTTAAACAAGACAAGACATACAACATACAAGGACGAGCTAAAAATAATCGAATCACTCATATTTTTGGATGATGTTTTTCTTTATACTTTGTTTCGGAACTGCTTCACAGATGTTGATTCTTTTATTAATTTTGAAAGTGATCTCCAAAGAATGAGACCACGTCGTCGAATAGCATGGTGGGGAAAATAATTTCTTATTATTTGTCAAATTAAAATCAGTATCATGTCTTGTTAGATAGTGGTGAACATCAGAGCGTTTTTAAAGTATCTTTAAATTAAGTAGGGAGTTCATTTATTAAAAAATTGTACATAAAGACCCCAAGTTCTAGTGTGTGCATATCAGTAACAGTAAGCCCATTTTTGTAATGTAGCTAATTTGTCTAGATACGATTTACATTTATTTCCCCATATGGTATTCCATAGCTAGTAGCTAAGTAGGGTAGATTAAAGAACAATGCAGAGTATGTAGTATACGGTCTGTGATGCAGAATTTAAGCTTGTTCATGACACCAAAAAGTACACTGCTTCACCCTACATCACCCTTATATAGTTTAATCTGTAGTGCAGTAGCCATTTCAAGATTTTTACTTTCAATATCCAATACCTAATGCCTTTGTCGTATTGAGAACATTTGTGATGACCATTTTGGTCATATACTGTAGAGCATTCATGTGACGCAATAACTGAAATCCGTATGCAGACAACAGAATCAGATGTCAGGATCGCAGCTATAAGGACAGTTGGCAAGATTTGAATATCATAATATGGTGTGCTACTTAGTAAAACTTAATTATTATTATGTGGTAAGGTATTTACTTTAGACTTTGAGATGTATATAGGAGAGTTTCTGTTCATGTTAAACTGTGATGGATCCTTAGGCTTCAGTAGTTTAAGTGATTGAAGGTAAAAGTCACATTTAGACAACAGCACCATATGTCAAGGTGGCAGCTATCAGGATGTTGGGCAATATTTTAGCATCAGGGTTTTATATTTATTATTCTCATAATATATACATAGTGTATTGTGACATCGACAATCTTCCCACGTAAGCTTTAAGTAACGTTACATTACATATTAAATAGTTTTCAACAAATATCAACATTTTATATGAAAAGCCTATAATAGAAAAATGTATCTATAATGAAAATTAATTTGATACATCCTTGAACATATAATCATGAACCAATACCAATAACTATAAAATTGAAATCATTCAATTAGTGCTATATAGTTTATAATGTTCACACATGTACAATATCATATAATACAATTCCATTACTTGACAATTTTGGCAACAAAATTAAATACCCTTATGCATTCTTACACTATCCATGCGGAAGCCATCGGCAGACAACATTGCTAATTTCACAAAATGTTCAAAAATGTCAACACATTGAATTTCATTACCATATTTGAATCACAGTGAGAAATGCATTGAAATAAGTACAAACGTGCCTAGTATGGGTTCCGTAATCCTTGAGATAGGCCTTGAAAATTGTGAAAGATTTCTGAAAAATCTGTTTCCAAAATAGCAGTGTAGAAAGTGTTAATCCAGATTCAATATCAAATTTGAGTGTTAAGCATATCTGAATTCACTTATACCTTTTACTTTTACCTATTCTAAAAAGTTACTTGTACAAAGTTTAACAATTAGCGCCCAACAATTGAAGAAATTGTTATCAAAACTCTTGACGTTATGCACCCCGAAACTATGATTTTCAGCATTAAGTTGAAAGTATGGTCACTTTGACAAAAATTACAATATCTGCATGTTCCCAAATAACTTACACGTTTTACTAATATAAAATAAAGATTACATTAGAATTAGAAATATTGATGGTTCTTTACTTATTTTGTATAACTCTTGATTAATGCAGCCCGAAACTTTCAACATTAAATTAAAAAGAAGGTTTACTTTGACAGAATTATTACAATTGCTGCATATTCCCAAATAACTTTAACCTTAGAAATGGTCTGCATAGACGATTCCATTACATATGAATAAAACTCATTTTGTATACCATTATTTTCTTGGGTAGGCATTAGATTAGAAAGTGATAGTGGTAGTTCCTAATAGGTTAAGATTGTGAAGATTATTATAAGAAGTGTTAATGATAATCTTTAGCCATCATAAAGAGTCCTGATTTGACATAATAATGGTAAAAGTGCTAAAGATATTGACTTCATACTTTTAAGTGTAAATAGGAGTGTTTCTGTTCAAGTTCGACTGTGCATGAGGATGCCTTTATGGTTTCTATAATTATGTGATAGAATGATCTGACTCGCTGCCAAACTAATCATTAATATAACATGCAAAAAGGTTTTTCTGAACCGTAAGTCTTATGTACAGGGTGGTTTTGGGAATAAAATCTATCCGAGAATAAGATGAAATGATAAGGCCAAATGAGGGGGAATTGAATTCAGCTTCTCTGTCTGTTGCCAGACCCATAAGACGTGAGTCATCAACGCTAGATAATATACCAACGGGTGACTTGATGGCAAATTGTCTCATGTAGTTGCCATCAGGGTTGAATACTTTGACATACCCAGTGTAATCAGTCACATAGTGACAGCCATCAGACTCCCAGGGGTGTCCGAAGATTATCCTGATGAAGCACTCGTTTGAATATCCCATCAGAGGCAATACCTTGAAATTCTTGCTTGAGTAATCTGCTACAACCAAATCATTGTTTGGATAAATAGCAACACCACGATCATTGTTGTCCTTGTTGTCTCCATCATTTCATAATCTCTTTTTCCGAGACCCATTTGCAGGCCTCGAAATAAGAATAAAAATAAAAATCACGGGACCCTTGCTTCTGAAATTCCAAGGGTCCTCACTTATTTTCAAGGGTCCAAAACATTTAAAATTCGACATGAGTGGGGCTACCTTTGGAGTCAAGATGTCTGGATAACATGTATACAATATTATCATAACATAATGTGGATTCCCCTATATTTTAAACCCTGCTGTTAATGTCCGTAAATAGATTCATCAGGTCTGTTGATAATCATGAAGTAGAATGTTTTTTGGCAAGACCAATGTCAGATATTTAAAAAAACTTACGTTTTTTTCCAAGCTGACAGTTTCGCTGGTCATCGACCAGCTTTCTCAAAGCTACTGATCGGCTGTTGTTGATTTACGGGAAACTGACCGGAACTGTCAGCTTGGAAAAAACGTAAGTTTTGAATATATCTGATATTGGCTTTCCAAAAAACATTCTACTTCCTGCTGTTAATGTTAAAGTACTACATAGGATATGTCATCAGCAACATCTTTTGTAAAAAAAAATGCACACAATTGTTTGTATGTATTTTATTTTTGTGGACCCCTATGATAGAAGAAGTCAAGGTCCTCACTATTTTTGTCAACGTCCTAAGACGTTGACATTTGAATTCAGATTCAGGCTTTGTGGTGTGAGTCTATGAATTGTTTTCATTTATCTTGAATCAGTATTTGTACCCAGATGTCTTTAAAACGTATATTAGATCTGGATATGAAAAAATGACACATATGTTGTTACAATTGTGGAGAAATGGTTTAAATAATATAAAACAAATGATAGGAGTTTTGCAAAATCTGCGATATTCGTCGTGTTTACT
>CM069457.1:51617688-51652155 GCA_035610835.1 Ophiura sarsii | reverse complement strand
GAGTTTCCTATCCAAAAATGTATAGTATCCCTGACATATCTTAAGAACACACAGAGCTACTGTAAAAGCCAATATTTTTGCGTAAAGATCTTTTTTGCGCATTTTGATATCTTAGACATTTCGCGGGCGACCTTCTGGATGCACTGCATGAATGTTGAAAACAATATTTGTTTGAGTTATAATTTTTGCGGAAAATGTTTTTGTGCGAAAAGCGCGAAAATAAAACCACCACGAAAAGTTCAGTTTTTACAGTATATTGATGAGCGGCTGAAAATCCATTCTCACCAGTACACTTACGATAAGCAAAATTGATTGGAAATCCGCAGGTTGTCTGAAACTTCAAACCGTGGAAATTCCATGCCATGACGGTTCAGTGATGTGTTGGAGGCTGCGCCCTCAACTTTGATAACAACTGGGATTTAAGGGTGGGGGCATCCCCTAATATGTTACCAGGCGCGTGCCCAGGGGGGGGGGGGGGGGGGGGCTTTGGGGGCTCAAGCCCCCCGGGTCCCCGAGGGTAAAAAAAAAGAAAAAAAGAGGGGAAAAGGGAGGGGAGGGGAGAGGAGGAGAAGGGGAGGGGAGAGGAGGAGGAGGAGGAGGAGGGGAGGGAAGGAGGAGAGGAGGAGAGAGGGGAGGGGGGGAGAGGAGAGGAGGAGGGGAAGGGAGGGGGGAGGAGGAGCCGGGGGGCACTGACATTGTAAAAAGGGTATATATAGATATAATAAGGTATGTGCCGCGCTGAAGACCCCCCTTTTTCACCCTCTGCTGCTAGTTCTTATGACACCCTATTTGAGCCTGCATCAGTTCTTAAGACTCCAATTTGATTGAAAATTCAAAAATCGCGAAATTTTGCGTTCCAAACCCCCAATTCTTCGAACATTTGCGTTCTTAAGCCCAACAAAATTGCAAATTTGCGTTCTTGCTAATCAAAATTGAACCATGGGCCAGTTCTCAAGACCTACTTTTTTGAAGAAAAAAATCAGTTCCTAAGACCCTATTTTTTGTCATAAAATCCACTCAGTTCAGTTCTGTATAGCCCCCCTAATTGAGACCCTGGGTGGCACACCCCTACCCCAAAAAAAGTTGAGTGCCCGGGAGGAGGAGGGGAGGGAAAAGGAGAGGCCGGGAGCTTTTATTAGTGTCTCTCACTTTTTCTCTACGTCTCTGAACCACCAGTGGCGTAACCAGGAGACAGCCCCCCCACCCACATTTGCATAAGAGTAAAAAATAAAAAGGAAGATAAGGAGAAAGGGTAACGAGCATAGACAGTGCAAGCGGGGAGTGCTTCCCCCATCATTGTCACGGTGGGGACGCAAGGGCGTCCCCAGACCCTTTTCATTGGGGGGGGGGGTGTAAAGGTCATCAATTGCCGACAGAGCCATTTGTGCCGACAAAAAAAAATTTCGGCTCGCTTCGCTCGCCGGAATTCATACACGCATATTTTAGTATGGACTGTATGGTCAGAACTGTCAATCAGTTTTCAGACATGGGGGGGACACAAATTTGATAATGATAATTGAAATGTTAAATAAAGCAGCGCACAGCGCTGATTGAATAGTTCTGGGGGAGCCAAGGGCGTATCCAGGACTGTTTTGATAGGGGGCACACATCCTCGAGCCATCTTGTTTATCTTAAATGTTGAAACCAATACAAAGCGCGCAAAAAGCTGCAGAAAATATGCGCGGCAGTGGCGTAACTAGACTTTTTCATTTGGGGGGCAAAAAGGGGCAGTGACTTGAAATGGGGGGCTCCTAATGGGTGGGCTTCATTCCAGTGTCAATAAATGCGCGCGTAGCGCGCGAAAAAAATAGCGACTTTACGCCTACCTTTTGTACGATTAAGCTACATTTCGGTTCTAAACAAGCTTGTACCATAGAATATTGCATTTTGGGAAGACATGCGCGCGTAGCGCGCGAACAATTTTCATCTGTTACTTTGTACCATCATTATTCCATGATTCATTTGGGGGGGGGGGGGGGAAGTGGGGGGCAAGGGTTCCAAGTGGGGGGATCCAGCCCCCGCTGGTTACGCCACTGATGCGGCCTGAGCGCACAACATTTTTCAGTTTTTGAACTAAAATGGTCATGGGAAAACTGTCCTGAAGCTTTCTTGAAGCGCGCAAAAATTGGCATTTCTAACACTTAAATAGTCAAGTATGACGTTTTTGACGGTTTGATATTGCATAGTTACACCATATCAAGTCCTGATCCAAAATCGTTTGGTTTGAGGGCAATTATAATGTTAAAACCTGTGGAAAATATGCGCGCAGAGCGCGCAAAAATTTTTCAAGTTTTGAACTAAAATTAAAATGGTCATTGAAAACTGGTTGGGAAGCCTTCAGATACTATAAATTAAGCTTAAATAATGAAACATTGAAACTAAGTATGCGCGAAGCGCGCAAAATTTTGCATTTCTAACACTTCAAGGGTCCAGTATAACGTTTTTAACGTCACCCATATAATAATTCGGTTTGGTTCGAGACATTTATAATGTTGATACCTGTAGAAAGAATGCGCGCAAAGCGCAAAAAGATTTTCAGTTTTTAAGCTAAAATGGTCATGGAAAACTTTCCTGAAGCCATCTTGTTCAGCTTGAATAATGAAACATTGAAAACTAATATGCGCGAAGCGCGCAAACATTTGTCATTTCTAAAACTAAAAGGGTCCAGTATGACGTTTTTAACGTCCCCCATAATATTTGGTTTGGTTCGAGATCCATTATAATATTGGAACCTGTAGAGAATGCGCGCGAAACGCACAAAGATTTTGAGTTTTTAAACTAAAATGGTCATGGAACACTTTCCTGAAGCCATCTTGTTTTTGTTGAATAATGCTAACAAAACATGGTCAAATGTTCAGTATAGGCATGATAGGCCTACAGCCTGTATGTCCGACAACGACATAGACGTACCTATACCATAACGTGAGATATCGTGCCCCTGGTGCACACACTGTAAATCCTGGTCTCACGCAAATGACGACAGTTGTGCTTATTGTCTTAATTATAATGATAATTTGCATTGTTCAAGTCGAAGTTAGGACAGAGTCTACTTATAAGTTCTTACTTTGCATTGACACCTAAACGTTGGAGTTGGACTTACTTTAGCGATAGACTGATAGTGAGCTTGCAGCGTCTACAATCAGTACAATGAGAGCAATTGGCCTACATCAACTTACATGTACATAATTATAGGCGAATTATTTAATATTTCGTAACCTATGTGCCAATATGATTGGCCATTGGCGACATTGTTGACTTGGGTTTGCATTGACAACGACAATGAAATAGGCCTAGTTAGTATGATTAAAGGTCCCACACATTGCCCGTTATGCCTAGCCTATACTATTCCGACACAATTTTTTTGTGTGTCTTGACAATAAGCAAAAACAAAGACTTGGGCCTAGGCTGTTCATGTGCGCCGACACACAAAATCTCATAAAAATGGGCTCGTTCACAGTGCCTACAAATTCATATGCCTACATTGCCTTTGTTCATTTTTGATTTGATTTGTGTTAACATAACATATATGCCGACACATCATTATCATTTGCGCATACGATAATTGTTATAGGGCTTTCTTTCTTTCTTCCCTTTTTCCTTTCTTTCTTTCCTCTTTCCTTTCACTTTCTTTCTTTTTTTTTTCTTTTTTTCCTCTTTTCTTTCCCTTTTCTCTTTCTTTCTTTCTTTCTTTCTTTCTTTCTCCCCTTCTTTTTCTTCTCCCTTCTTTCTTTCCCTTTCTCTTTCCTTTTTTCTTCTCCCTTTTCTTCCTCCTTCCTTTGATTTGCCCACAGCACCCATAATTTTGCCGACAGATTTGATGAATGGGGGGGGGGGGGGGGTGTGACACCCCACAACCCCCCCTCTGGGGACGCCCTTGTGGGGGACGATGCCCCCCCCCCCCAAAAAGCCATTTTTTTTGCGCGAATTAGTTTCAATATTTAACTATTCAACAGTGGCCGTCCGCCCAGGGGGGGGTTGGGGGTGAGGGGGACGATCCCCCCACCCCCCCCCCCCCCCAATATTGACGTCGGTTCATTTGACCACAGGATTCATGGAATTATGATGGTCAAAAGTACACAGATGAAAATATTTCGCGCGCTACGATCGCATAATGTGTCCCCAAAGTGCAACATTCTTTGCTACAAGCTTGTTTAAGAGTCAAAATGTACCTCGATCGTGCCAAAAATAGGTGTAAAGTCGAAAAATTTCACGCGCTTCGCGCGCATTTCGTGGCTCACAAAAGCCTTGTCGGTTCATTTTCATTCTCGCTCCCCCCCCCCAATATGAATAACCTACCTAATACGCCATTGCTATTCATGCTTAACAACATGATTTCGGTAACGTTTTCTGGACCATTTTAAGGGGAAACACTAGAAATTTTGGCGCGCTTCGCGCGAGTTAGATTCAATGTTTCTTTATTCAAGTTATAAAAAGATGGCTTAAGGAACGTTTATCTGGACCATTTTAGTTTTAAAAAAAGTGACAGTTTGTAAAAAAGTGACAGTTTGTACGCTCAGGAACGTTTTTCTGGAGCTTTTTAGTGTTAAAACAACATGTTTCAAGAACGTTTTCTGGACCATTTTAGTTAGTAAACTATACATTATTGCTCGTTTCGAGCCAATTGGTTCATTTTTTTATTATTCAAGCTTAAACAAAATGGCTTTATGAACGTTTTTCAGGACCATTTTAGTGTTAAAATAACCAGTTTTTGCACAAATTATTTTCAATGTTTTATTATTCAAGCTTAACAAGATTGCTTCAGGAATGTTTTCAAGACCATTTCAGTGTAAAAATAGCTACGCGCGAATTAGTTGGAATGTTTTATTATTCAAGCTTAACCCTAACACTACATATACCCCAAAATACCACGACTGGGCACGTTGGTACCACCCGGCGTGGAAGTTTTTTGATGAAAAAATGGACCCAATACATACAATCTGGGCAATAAACTGCCCAGAACTGTGCTTGACAGCCGTGGTGAAGTGTGGAATCCCTCGCCTCTGGTGCGAGAGGTCCCTGGATCAAATCCCGGGGGGATTGGGGGGGATATTTTGGTCGATTTTCCGCGTTGAAGAAAAAAATTCTGAAAAAAGTGGGGGGAAGTGTTACTGTTAGGGTTAACAAGATAGTTTCAGGAACGGTTTTTTTAACCTTTCTTTTTACAATAGCCATTTTTTTAAAAATATTTTGTTATTCAATTTGAACAAGATGGCTTCAGAAACGTTTTCTGGACCTTTTTATTGTTGAAATATACATTTTTTTTGCGCGCTACGCGCGTATTAGTTTGATTATTTTATTATTCAAGTTTAACAAGATAGCTTCAGAAAAGTTTTTCTAAACCTTTATTTTTACAATAGCCAATTTTTTCGCGCTCCGCGGGAATTAATTTTTTTATTTTGTGTTATTCAATTTCAACAAGATGGCTTAATAAACGTTTTCTGAAACTTTTTAGTGTTAAAATATACATTTTTTGCGCGCTACCGCGCGTATTAGTTTCATTGATTATTTATTATTCAAGCTTAACGCTTAAGGCTTCAAGAACGTTTTTCTAAACCTTTATTTTTACATATAGCAAATTTTTGCCGCGTTCCGCGCCAATCATTTTCATACTACTTTGTTATTCAATTGGAACAAGATGGCTTCAGAAACGTTTTCTGGACCTTTTTAGTGTTAAAATAGACATTTTTGGCGCGCTACGCGCTAATTAGTTTCATATTATAAGTCAAACTTAACAACATGGCCTCAGGAACGGTTTGTTTAACTCCGGTTAAACCTTTTCTTTTGACAATAGCCAATATTCCAAAAAAATCCACTCCAAGCCAAAAATCCAATCCAAGGGGGCACACCCCCCCCCCCCCCCCCCCCCCCCCTCAGACTCGTTACCGCGGATAGCGGTGCGAACCAATGAAATTTATTTTTAAGCCCCCCGGGTAAAAAAATCCTGCGCACGCCTATGGTTACCAGGGGATGGCCTATGAAATCACCCTCCCAATGTTATGCATATATGTGTATGATAAAAATGCTCACCGAAATTGCATGAATCCAGTTTCAGAAATACAAAAATGTTCAGCTTCTGAGGGGGCCACATCTCAGGCACCCCACAGTGCCAGCAAGCACGTAATTGTCGCCAATACGCCAGCCAATCATCCCCCAATGCCAACAACAACAACTGCATAATTTTGCAATATTTTTACTCATGTGGGTAAATGTACAACAACTAACCTGGCAGATTGCTCCGGTGAGAAGGAAATGATTGTATGGGATAAATTGCTTTTTATCTTGCAAAACACAATGCATCACTGTTTTTACTTCTCCGTTATCAGACATGGACGCCAACATACCATCATGCCATCATTTGTCAACTATAGAGCCAACGTGTAAGCCTTGAAACAAGAAGGATGCACTCACATTGTAGCTACTACAGGGTGTATCAAAAAAAATAGGACTCTGTTTCATGACGGTGTAATTCTCATTATAATCATTGGACCATGACCAATTTAGTCTCAATGTAAAGCCCAATTATTCATTATGATATCCTGAAAATATAAGATCAATCCGATGCAAAATAAGAAAACTAGCGTACTTTGCGTAAACCATGTCATTTACTGGTTTGTACAATGGGATCTACATGTACAGACCACCAGTAAATAACCTGAGACGAATACATGTATATTCGTCTCAGAAATAACATGGTTTACGTTTCAATACGTTATAATAATTGTCAACATAGTAAATAATCTATCAGTCAATAGCAAAGTTTAGTTTGAGTAATCCATTAATTCTGGCACAAATCAATAGGCCTACTGGCTAAATAATCCGCAAAACAGATGCATGCATATTCAGTGCAAATTAAAAAAAGATGTGTTTAAATAGGCCTAGTTCTCGAACCCACTGTGGATGGTTCATTGAGTTACAAATCGAGTACTTTCATGTAACTCAACTGCATATGTGTGAATTCCCATTGTACAAACTGTTACTGTGTGGAATTCCCATTGTACAAACCAGTAAATGACAAGGTTTACACAAAGTACGCTAGTTTTCTTATTTTTTATCGGATTGATCTCATATTTTCAGGATATCATTACAATTAATTGGGCTTTACATTGAGACTAAATTGGTCATGGTCCAATGACTATAATAAGAATTACACCGTCATGAAACAGAGTCCTATTTTTTTTTGATACACCCTGTACAGCAGTTGGCTCTTTGCAGGAACATATAGGTAATGTCAACATTTTAGTTTTTATGTCCTCCATCATCAACTAGATTTCAGACATCTCACCCCATTACAGTGCAATGCGTCGCTCTGGATATAAGAAGGTTGGTCACATACTGTAGTTCAATCTTTGCAGGAACATGGGCATTAAAGGATTCATTTAGATACTTTTTCAAACCATTGGTTTTTTAGCTCTGTAACTTTCAGGGTCATTCGCGACCCCCTTCACTCAGCGTAGACGTCCTTTATTGTTGTTTAAATTTTAAACACTACACTGAATGATCGCGATGATCTAAATTAATCAGAAATCATAATCGAACCCAATATTTGTTATGATGCTATCAGCATTACACGGCTATCATTAACCAGACTGTACTGCCCTCATCTGTAAACACCACCCTCCTTCATAGAGCCAATGCGTGGGCCTTGAACCACTCCCACTAATCTATCAGACTTCCATGATCAGTCCAAGACAATCACCCTCGCCCCTCCCCGTGACGTGTACAATGTGTAGCAATTGAAGGCTGCACTCATATTATAGCTACTGGTAGTTGGCTCCATAGGTATATGTCCAAATTATATTCCAGTTTCTTGTGCCCCCCCCCCCCCCCCCCCCCCAACTCTCTTTGACACCTGAACAACAAGTATATTCCTGGTAAAAAATGAATCCGCCCAACATCGTAGCATCATCTGAAAATATATTGCTCAACATTTATTTGAGGGTTTATGAGCAACCTTTTGTGGGACTTATCCAGTGATATTCCAAATCATGAGCAACCTTTTGTGGGGACTTATCCAGTGATATTCCAAATAATGAGCAAACTTTTGTGCACTGCAAAAACACCGGTGTTAAAATAACACCGTTCGGTGTTCTCTGAGAGGTCCACACCAATTAGTGTTATTTTAACACTATCTTGGTGTTACATTAACACTTACAGTGTTATTTTTCACACTTGCAGTTGTTAAAATGTTACATTGGTGTTGATATAACACCAAAAATTACCGGTGTTAATTTTTGTTGGTGTGGACCTCTCACAACACCAATGGTGTTATTTTTAACACCGGTGTTTTGCAGTGTGGGGACTTATCCAGTGATATTCCAAATCATGAGCAACCTTTTGTGGGGACTTATCCAGTGATATGTCAAATCATGAGCAAGCTTTTGTGGGGACTTATCCAGTGATATATCAAATCATGAGCAACCTTTTGTCGGGACTTATCCAGTGATATATCAAATCATGAGCAACCTTTTGTGGGGACTTATCCATGTGATATATCAAATCATAAGCAACCTTTTGTGGGGACTTATCCAGTGATATATCAAATCATAAGCAACCTTTTGTGAGGACTTATCCAGTGATATATCAAATCATAAGCAACCTTTTGTGAGGACTTATCCAGGGATTATATCAAATCATGAGCAAACTTTTGTGGGGACTTATCCAGTGATATATCAAATCATAAGCAACCTTTTGTGGGGACTTATCCAGTGATATATCAAATCATAAGCAACCTTTTGTGGGGACTTATCCAGTGATATATCAAATCATAAGCAACCTTTTGTGAGGACTTATCCAGTGATGTATCAAATTATAAGCAACCTTTTGTGGGGAATTATCCAGTGATATATCAAATCATGAGCAACCTTTTGTAGGGACTTATCCAGTGATATATCAAATCATGAGCAACCTTTTGTGGGGACTTATCCAATGATATATCAAATTATAAGCAACCTTTTGTGGGGACTTATCCAGTGATATATCAAATCATGAGCAACCTTTTGTGGGGACTTATCCAAAGATATATCAAATTATAAGCAACCTTTTGTGGGGACTTATCCAGTGATATATCAAATCATGAGCAACCTTTTGTTGGGACTTATCCAGTGATATATCAAATAATGAGCAACCTTTTGTGGGGACTTATCCAGTGATATATCAAATCATGCGCAACCTTTTGTGAGGACTTATCCAGTGATATATCAAATTATGAGCAACCTTTTGTAGGGACTTATCCAGTGATATATCAAATCATGAGCAACCTTTTGTGGGGACTTATCCAGTGATATTCCAAATCATGGGCAACCTTTTGTGGGGACTTATCCAGTGATATTCCAAATCATGGGCAACCTTTTGTGAGGACTTATCCAGTGATATATCAAATCATGGGCAACCTTTTGTGGGGACTTATCCAGTGATATATCAAATTATAAGCAACCTTTTGTGGGGACTTATCCAGTGATATATCAAATCATGAGCAACCTTTTGTAGGGACTTATCCAGTGATATATCAAATCATGAGCAACCTTTTGTGGGGACTTATCCAGTGATATTCCAAATCATGGGCAACCTTTTGTGGGGACTTATCCAGTGATATTCCAAATCATGGGCAACCTTTTGTGAGGACTTATCCAGTGATATATCAAATCATGGGCAACCTTTTGTGGGGACTTATCCAGTGATATATCAAATCATATGCAACCTTTTGTGGGGACTTATCCAGTGATATATCAAATCATGAGCAACCTTTTGTGGGGACTTATCCAGTCATATATCAAATCATCAAAACCAATTGCAGAATGGTATTAATCTACACAGACATGTGTACATGCAAGGTGCTCAGAAGTCTTAACGTAGAAACACTTTGATCTCGGAACACCCTTTTTGTCCTCTTTTTCTCTCTCTCTCGCCAAGCAAGAGTTTTATTAACAATCCTCACTTCTCTTTACAGCATCATGTACATTCACACAATTTCATACATATGTTATACAGTTGTTACATTTTAATGTTATATTTTAAAATAATATTGACAACCGTTTCTGGTTAGACTAGCCATTGAACAAAGTGCTGAATCGCCTGATGATTGGACACGATGATCGTATGGGATTGTCCATGAAACTCCAGAGTAGCGATATATTCCGGAAGGTCTATACCTCTGAATTTTTATATTTTAAAAAGTTACCCTTCCTGACCAGCCTTAGAAAAAGCAATTACGTGGTCATAACTATAATATTATCTTGAAATAGATAGCGACCCAGCAAAAAATGCTGATCTCTCAAAGATGCGTCTCACGTTGAATACTTGTTTTCGTTGAATGGAACATTGCATCTTTCACCTCATGAAAATATTCGTTCCATTGCACACATAAACATTCATTATTCGTATACTGTATATTCTCTAATTTGCACACCCCTCAAATAAATCCCCAACTACTTTTTTTAACCAAAACATTACATAAATGCAGATTTTCCATGCCATATTATCATAGGTAAGTTTAAAACTCGGCATTTACTAGCTGTTACGATCGTCAATATTGCATGGACAAAACTTATTCGAACTTCAACATCCATCCAGATATTGGTCAAATTATAATAGATTATGCATTTCATTTAAAACAACTGATTAATTCACATTAATTTTTGGCATGAAAATACACTTACAGATGCAATATCATAGCGATAGTTACATGAATTTCGCCACCTATCTAAACCGGAAGTGCGACATATTTAGCTTTTTCTTAAATGTAATCTATCATAGAATAAGATAGGGCAAATGAGGGGAATTGGAATTGAGTCTGTGTCCCCCGCCGCCCCCCCCCCCCCCCCCCCACCACCCCCATTAAAAAGGATGTATCCCGTCAAGCAGGGAGACCCTTATTTTTCTAGCCGTAACTCCCACATGGTGATTGATTGGGAAAAACTATATCAGAGGATAATTAAGATAGTCCAAATGAGGGGCTGGTGCTGGGAATGAGTATGTGTCTCCCCCCCCCCCCCCCACCACGTGGGAGTCCCCATGGAAAGTTGTGGGTTTCCTGATTGGAGACAAAACCTGTAAATTAGTATGATGCTCACCAATATTTGCAGATGAAATTGCAGTGTCATGGGAAATTCATCAAAGACAGTCCAAACTTGGGACTAGTTAAAAGAGCTTTAAGAACATTAATGGAAGTGCAAAATGCTATTGTGGTTGAATATCACTGAATGTACCCATTTGAGTAGTTTTGATGACAGGGTTGAGGTTTACATTCTTCACAATCCAGTCCTCTCAAAAGTGAATACTCTAACTGGGTGTCCACTATACTGAGCTACCACCAACCTGTCATCCTCTGTACAGGCCATACCCATTGAATAGGTCACATCTGTTGTTATACAACCAATGTAGGTTGCATGGTCTGCTTCTACTCTGAAGCTATATATACCACCTTGACCAGGACCACCATTGCTGTTGATATAAACAACATCATCCTCACCAGTGCAGCAGACACCACATGGATTCCATTGATTAGCATCCTTTGGTGCTTTGATGGTGTATAGAATAACCCCAGTGTGATTCAACACATGTGCATCTGTGTTGTTGTAACCTGAGCAGACAACGATTCTCTTTTGCGGAGTAACTGCTATAAACCATGGGCGGATGTCAATCTTTATTGTGGATATATGAGTGCCGTCTTGTTTGTGTTGGATTATATACTTCTTATCACTTCCTATCCTTCTCTGTCTATTGTCAGGTCTTCGAGATGTGAGCCATCAGCACTAGATAATTGACCATCTGGTGACTTGATGGCAAATTGCCTCAGGTAGTCTCCATTAGGATTGAAAACTTTGACATACCCAGTGTAATCAGTTGCATAGTGACATCCATCAAGACTCAATGTGATATCCCGAGGGCTCTCAAGATTACCCTGATGAAGCACTCGTTTGAATTTCCCATCAGATTCAAATACCTTGAAATTCTTGCTTCCGTAATCTGCTACAACCAAATCATTATTTGGATAAATAGTAACACCAATACCATGTTTGACCTTGTTGTCTCCATCCTTTCCAATCTCCTTCTCCAAGACCCATTTGCCATCACCTCCCGTTGACCTCGCATTTACAGATCCAAGATTCACACTTTCTATTTTGCTTTTTCTATTTGGATCAAACTCTACTCTGCTTACACTGTTACTGACATGACACACTTCCACATCCTGTAACTGTGTCAGAGTTTTAGACAGCTCGTAATAATTTGAAGCCACAGCATACTTAGACCCAGACTTGACCACTTGATTGGCGACCTCCATTGCGTTATTCAGCTTGGATTGTAAATTCTCAAGAGTTGTCATCTTGTTTTCTATCGTACCGCATCTTTCCGTTTCAATTTGTTTCAACTTCTCACTGCTGGACTTGTGGTTCTCTTCGAGGGCCCTTAAAAATGCATTCTTGACTTCATCCTTGAAATCATCCAGCTGCTTTTGTACTCCTTTTACCGTTTTCGCAAGCTCTGCTTTGACCTTCTTTGCATCTGTCATGGCGGCTTGTATTTGTTGAGAGATCTCCTTGCAGCTGGCAACTAATTCCTTGATTTCAGTTATCTGACCCTCTGTGGCACTTTCCACAGTGATGTAGTCGTGTTCTGGTTGACGGTGGTCCGTCACTGTGCAATCACGGCATATTGGTATACCACAGGTCTTGCAGAACCATCTTAAGACTTGGTCTTTGTGCTTCCGACAGCTTTCTTCCTTCATCACTTTGTTGATGTCCACCCTTCCTGATCTCAGCTCGTCAATAGTGAAGACTGTATGGATCTCTAGCACTGCAATAGTCTTATGAAGATCAGTACATTGTTGACAAATGAACCCATTGTATTCCATACAGCGTGCTATCATGTCACGATCAGTGGCTTGGCAAGATGCACACGACCTCCGGATGTCTCCCATCTTACGGATGGCCTTCCTCTCTTTTAGCTGATTCAAATAAAAATTATCGCGAAAGGCTTCCACTCCTCCTGATGGTATAGGAATCTCTTCTTGACAAAGAGGGCAATTAAGGACTCCTGGAGGGTGCTTCACCATTTTGAGACATTTTAAGCAAAACGAATGGAGGCATGGGAGTGCTTTTGGGTGCTCAATCTCAGAAAGACATATACCGCAATCAGTTAGGTGGTCCTCTTCTTCAGAGTCACCAGGAGCTGGACCAGCATGGGCCATTTTCAATGAAGAGGATATCTACAAATGTATAAATGGGCGATTTACGAAAAGGATTTTATTTTCAAATAGAAATTATCAAATTGCCAAATGTTGCACAATGGGGAAACATGGGCTAGCACAAAATTGACAAAACTTGCCCCGAACAGTCCATGCGCGTAAATGTTGTGAAAATATATCGGTGAAAATGTAGGGACTCCGGAAAACCCCCACAGAAACAGGAAATTAACAAGATTGAAATGATAAAATGGATGAAGAGACAGAGGTGCAGTAATATGTGATGTTGCTTATGGAATTTATTAGGCCAGCACAGAATGAGCACATTTTGCCACGGACAGCCCTTGCGCGTAAATATTGTGAAACTATATATAGGTGAAAATATATGAACTCAAAGGAAACCCTACTAAAACATGAAATCATTATACAAATGGAAAAGGTATATAAGGCAGATGTACAGCAATATGTGATTGCTTAGTGTTGCATTACAGGTATAGTACATCAGTGCTATGTATAATATTAATAATACAATTTATATTCAATTAATGATATATTTGTTAGAAGATAACATCATATAGCCTGAAAGTCAGTATCATTTGAAGTACATCTCCATAAAAGATGACTCGTATAAAGATGATGCTTTTCAAAGAATCTCACATTTATCTTGAAACTTGATCCTGACAAGAGTCATCAGTGATGTCCTCAGGTCAGAGATGGCAATCTGTAAATAAATGAGAAATAAATAAGTATTAATTAGACAAGAAAAAAGCACCCTGTTTATGGGCAAACGGACCTCTGGCCAGGTAGGCTGGGTCGGTCGGCTAGGCACTTTTTCTTTTTGTTTGGGTTATTTTCTCAAAATAAATCTGACATATTTGGTGAATTTCAACAATTTTTTATTTTTTATTTATTTTTTTAAAAATCAACACATTTTTTCCCAAGGTGTTATAAATTGGCCTGTCCAGCCAATTGAACAATCCCCTATCCCCTTTTTCTGGGATATACACTTTAAAATAATAGATTTTGGGGGAATAATGCTAAAATAAACTTGTAGTGGTAATAGTAGAGAAGAGCTGATGCGTGTGTAAGAACGAATTCTTACGTTGAGAAAGGAAGAGTCTTTAATACATTCTAGTTGATTTCTATACCAAAGTTGGTTGTTTATTTACGAAAATCATACATGCTCCAAATAATAGAAGATACAAAATACGACGGACAATACACACAACACGTCTGTTGTGGTTGACGGGCAGGACGCAAGAGAACGATTCTAGATCGCGCACGACCCAAATAATCAACCAGCGCTCAGCTGTGATTGGCTAATCATCTGAGCGCTGATTGGCCTATTCTAATAACAATAATACATATTCAAAGAATCTACATTGTATTGTTCCATTGCTAATGTAGGGGTGTTTTATATCCCACATTACTATGTTTCTTTGAAGAAGGTGTCCTCACCGTTACTTATCAAAAATTATATGCATCTACTTATATAACAAATAATTGTTGTACATAATAATATCTACCAAAACAATCATCCGATTGAATATAAACAGTTATCAGATGAGAATATCCTATAAATTCACTCTCATCGAACAAATGTTCAGTCTAAAATCGAATAATTTATCAAATTACATTTTTAAACACACACACAAAAAAAAAAATATTATCATCTTAAATCATATAATCAACTTATACAATGTCTACCACATCTTAAATAAATAAAACATAATAAACATACCATTTGTCAACATTGACCACACAAAATTTGAGGTGAATGTCATTTGTAGGAAACACTGACATCCATCAAGATTGTTACTTGAACCATGATGTTTCAAGACCATATCAACAATGACAGCATAATCACATAATTATTTGTGACTATCCACACATTTTATTTATGGAAGAAATGACAATTCACTTCAGTAAAAAAAATAATTAATATTATCGCCGAAACAATCCAAATGCCGTGGACTCTCGTCCACACAGAACACTCTTTCTCATGTCAATATTAAAATTAAAAAAAATTAAAAAAAAAAATTGTGGCTACCCACAATTTTTATTTATGGAAGAAATGTCAATGGAAAAATTGACATATTTTATGACCATGATATATTATGACCATGTTATAACAAGTTTGACATCAGACAGATTCTTTGTCCATGTCAAACAATTAGATAGGCCATACTTGAAAGTAAAAGTCATGTTACTCATCACCAATGAATCTTGATATTTACATGTGTGTAAACAACAATTTTTCTTTTCTTTTGTTGTTACAATGCATCACATGGGTAATCTTAATTTCTTTTGGTCAAAAAACATTTCACTTCAACACTACATGTAAGTGTAAGAAATCAAATAAGAAATATGGTAAATATCTCAAGTTTTAATTTTCACCACCATTGTATATTCATCAACAAACCGTGAACGTACTGTATTTAGTACAATAAGAATATTTGTAGGAACTGCCTCATTTTCTGCAATGCATAGTAGATACATTATACAAATCATGACATACAGAGTTACAATTGTAAGATATCTCATTCTACCACGTAACGCTGGGAAGATTCATATATTCAACTTTTATAGTGAAAAAATAAAATTATCATTGTGAAATATTGTGAATCATTATTAATACAATAGGAGCACCGAGAAGCGCTGGCCTTATTTCGTATCTCATACAAAAATATGACTGTAGTATAACCCTACTATGTTAATTCATACACATTTTAAATGACCATGGAAGTATCCAAGTTTTAAAACCAAAGGATCAAACATATTGTGTCATCCTGTCAATTTCTGCAAAGTACACAATATAGACTGAAATTTGAAAATAAAATTCAAAACATTTATATTTCAAAATTAGATAATTAAATCCATTCAAGAATGTTCACATAATTAGAAGCTTGTAATGTGATTACATTACAATTACTGACAGCTTAAAAGAAAGTTACAATAAACTTATGTCAGACACAAATCCACAAATTCATAACATGTCAAACACAAATCCCTAACAAATACACAAATCCCTCACATTACAATATCTTCCACCACATCAAAACATAAGTCAAGACCCTCACAAATACATAAATCCCTCACGTTACAATATCATTCACCACACCAAAATATATAAGTCAAGACCCTCACAAATACATAAATCCCTACATTACAATATCATTCACCACATCAAATCATATACCGTATACCCAAACATTATTTTATAAACCAATATCAAATGTCTTGTTTTTCATGGACATTTTGTATCCATGATAAACACATCACACATAATTCGCCACTGACGTAACTGGAATAATCATTAAAATAATCCTAAGTTATAGAATCAATTTAATAACTTTCCTTGTGGTACCATAGATAATCGATGGTGGTACATAACCATAATCCTATGATTGTATGCATGCATGGATATGATTACGTCAGGGAGGTGTCAATCACACCTCTCTGGTTACATATTGTAAACAATAACCGACAGTTTAAATTGAACAAAAGAAACATCTACTCAAAATCCCACACATTTCCGGACAATGGTAGCTAATCATTGACCAAAACAAACAGATTACAACTTCGACCGGCTATTGTATAGCTGTAATAAGGTAAAAGCTTAAATCTGCTGTGAGAACTCAAAAGATATAGTCAATTGATAAACATAAACTTTACAGTTTTATACAAAAGTAGCAAATTAAATTAATTTCAGTGAATAATCCAATCACTAAAATATTTTGAACGCATCAACATTCAAACTTGTATGACATGAATGTTATCACACAATGACATTAACTAATCATTAAATACAGTACACATATTTCAACAACAACAAACCAGCACCAATGTAGTAGATGTAAACTCAAAAACACAGTTTTTAACTTTACACACAAAAATTAGCTTACTTTACAACAGATGGATATCTCCATCTATTATAATGTGGAGATAAATAAATTATCTCCTTCTCTACTTCAAAAATAATTTAAAAACACTGTTTAACCTTATTACACACAACACAAGTTACCGGTAACTGTTTTAACTTTACACAAACACCAAATTAATTTGTTTACAACAGATGTATATATATATATTTTCATCCATTTATCATGTGGAGATGGATATCTCCTTCCACTTATCATTTGGAGATTGAATACCTCCTATCATGTGGAGATGAGTATCTCCTTCTACTAACATGTAATGTTGAATGACTAGGAATAACATTGACCAGTGTTGGAGAACCAACAGGATAATTTTGACCAGCAATTTCAAGTTCACGATCATGACGACACAAAAGCCTAAAGTCATAATCCTGTTTACCATTAAAGGTATTTGGTAAATACAGTGGATTAAATTGTGGTGGTGGCATATTGATTGTGGACAGATGATTGTTGGCTATGAACTGTACCATATTAACCACAATTCAATTTATACCTATAAATCAAAATTTGCAAATTGTTATGTCACAAAACGTTACAATCACAATAAAATATCACACAATATACATAAATTCTAACACATAAATAAAACATTGAATTGGAGACCAACCAGAATTTTGTTATGACATAGTCATCAATAATTGTTATTGTTGTAGGATTATTGACAAGGATTCCACACCACTCAATATTGTTATTGTGGTAGGATAATCACCGATTATGACGATTTCACTTCACTCGTATAATTTGTATGGGTGACAAATTTTTAATATTAACATAAGTGAATTGTTATTATTTTTACCTTTACAAATCCACGGAAAATATCTTCAGTCCTCGGCACAAATATCGTCGGTCTTTCGGCATGAATATCTTCGATCTTCGATTCTTCGGCACGGGTGAGCAAAATATTATGTCCACAACAAACAAAAATGTTCCACAGATAGAGAAAGTTCAGGCAAATCACTTCAGTCACAGAGCGTCTTGAGAAATATCCCGCAAACTTGTGCAAATGTTCTTTTACAGCAGTCAGTCGGACTTGAAGTGAATCCCGCAAATTTGTGCAAATGTTCTTTTACAGCAGTCAGTCCTCAGGCATGTCAGAAACTTGCAGATTCTCAGCTATTACAGGCGCCCTTGGTTAGGCAAAAAGGAGTACCCTGGAAGCGGGTTTTGCAGCGCCCTGGACACGGGCTATAGGAATATTGATGAAACTGGGAATCCCATCTGATGGATACCGGTTGGCATCCGTTTTTGCACAATATAACTTACGGCAAAAACCAGAGTTCTCAATCCCTCATCTGAATGCTAGGTAGCATTTGTTTTCGAAAATATAACGTGTATCAAAAACTGGAGAACTTCTTCTGTCGCCTCTTCTGTATGGAGCATCGGTTGATACTCGTGTGTTAGCTTTTATAACGTATGCCAACACAAAAATGATGAAATGTCTCGTTAACGATGAAATGTTTCGTCCCACGTGGTGATGAAAGAAAATTTTGCAATTTTCAATTTTTCAACCAGTCATTCCGATGAGTCCGTCACCGCTGCTAACCAGCTGTAAGAACGAATTCTTACGTTGAGAAGGAAGAGTCTTTAATACATTCTAGTTGATTTCTATACCAAAGTTGGTTGTTTATTTACGAAAATCATACATGCTCCAAATAATAGAAGATACAAAATACGACGGACAATACACACAACACGTCTGTTGTGGTTGACGGGCAGGACGCAAGAGAACGATTCTAGATCGCGCACGACCCAAATAATCAACCAGCGCTCAGCTGTGATTGGCTAATCATCTGAGCGCTGATTGGCCTATTCTAATAACAATAATACATATTCAAAGAATCTACATTGTATTGTTCCATTGCTAATGTAGGGGTGTTTTATATCCCACACGTGTATACTGATTGTCCACGGTGAAAGTAAAGATGATGGGGGTGGGGGGGGGGGGGGGGGGGGGGGTGGGAAGGGTAGGCCACCCAATTATATAGAGAACCATTCCTGTCAATCACAACGCTCAGGCCTAATTGGTGCGATTAAATAAACGACCGATGCAACTCATAGACAGCTCCGCCGAATAAGACACGTGAACATAAAGCCGTATCTTCCAACGCCTATGCTGCTTGGGAGCCTAGTATTAGAACTTCTTTCTCCAAAACCATCTTTAGCTTAACCCGCGAAGATAAAGCCTCATTTTCCCACAACTACGCTGGCTGAGTCTGAGAAAAAAAACATGGTACAATAAACACCCCCTTTTTCCCAAGTTGCTTACCTTAACTCACTTATTAACCCGATTAAGAGCTAATGACATCAATTATATCCTGAGAACCCTTCTTTCCCAGCCATACCCTTCCCTATTCCACACGCCTTAACCTAATGACATTCAGACATCGCTCGATAGAGTAGCTATAACAGATTTTTTTCTATTTTGGCATTTTCTGTTTTAGTCAATTACTGAAATTAGCTGCTCAAAAACAAAATTATCATTACTTTTCTTTAATTTTCTGACCAAATGTCTCGTTTTAATTTTTCTACCCAATAAGTAAATAATTAGACATCAAATATTTCAAAATATTGTTAACGACTCAATTGTAGATGGAAAAAAATAAAGAACGGTTGTTGTACAAAAAAACCTGATTGATTACCTAGATTCAAAAGCACCCAAATTGTTGATTTTCAAAATTATGATGTCTTTTTAGCAGTTTAAAATTTCCAATCTATACTTAATCGAGCCCCAAGAGTAATTATGAAGAATTAACCAAAACCTGACACATATTTGTAAAATGACACCCTTTAAATATTATATTTTCTGACGAATATAACAATGTTGCAGAACAACTAATTATATGTACACTTTGACTGCAACACACTTAGGAACAGCTGTTGTCATCAGTATTACTTCACAATTGTCTTCTGTACAAGTGATATATTCTCAGGAGATTCAAAATCAACAACAATGATAGTAATAACACGCAAGTAATGCATTTCTTTTTATATATATATATATATATCATATAATTTATTTATTCAATCTTTGTAACAAATGATAAGGGTCAAATTGTTACGCTTTTAGCATTACAACATTTGTGAGTAAACACAATTACAATAAAATACCCTAATCTTTCCAAATAAAGCAGAAAAGGTATTGCATTTAAGTAACAACACATACATTTGACTTTTTAACAGACCTATATTAATAACACTGGTTGGGGTTTTGATTTCTTGACTTTTAATACATCATGATGTTAATAATTTGCCATGATGTATTAATCAGACAAAATTAAATGTCAATTTCAGAGGGATCCCTTGACTACCCAGATCATGAGTTCTATCTCGGGTAACCAATTGATCACCCAGATCAGTGTTGTATTTTGGGTGACCAATTGACCACCCTGATCATAAGTCTTATCTCGGGTGACCAATTGACTACCCAGATCAGAGTATTATCTTGGGTGACCGATTGACCACCCAGATCATGCGTCATATCTTGGGTGACCAATTGACCACCCAGATCATGCGTCATATCTCGGGTAACCAATTGACTACCCAGATCAGAGTATTATCGTGGGTGACCGATTGACCACCCAGATCATGAATCATATCTTGGGTGCCCAATTGACCACCCAGATCACGTGTCATATCTTGGGTGACCAATTGACCACCCAGATCGGAGTCCTATCTCGGGTGACCAATTGACCACCCATATCACAAGTCCTATCTTGGGTAACCAATTGACTACCCAGGTCAGAGTCCTATCTTGGGTGACCAATTGACCACCCAGATCAGAGTCCTATCTCGGGTAACCAATTGACCACCCAGATCAGCATCCTATTTGGGTGACCAATTGACCACCCAGATCATAAGTCTTATCTCGGGTGATCAATTGACTACCCAGATCAGAGTATTATCTTGGGTGACCGATTGACCACCCAGATCATGCGTCATATCTTGGGTGACCAATTGACCACCCAGATCGGACTCCTATCTCGGGTAACCAATTGGCCACCCAGATCAGACTCAGAGCCCTATCTTGGGTAACCAATTGACCACCCAGATCAGCATCCTATTTGGGTGACCAATTGACCACCCAGATCATAAGTCTTATCTCGGGTGATCAATTGACTACCCAGATCAGAGTATTATCTTGGGTGACCGATTGACCACCCAGATCATGCGTCATATCTTGGGTGACCAATTGACCACCCAGATCAGAGTCCTATCTCGGGTAACCAATTGGCCACCCAGATCAGAATCAGAGTCCTTGGGTGACCAATTGAGCACCAAGATCACAAGTCCTACATGTATCTCGGGTAACCAATTGATTACCCAATCCTATCACAGGTATCCAATTGACTACTCAGACCTGAGTCCTTGGGTGACCAATTGACCACCAAGACCATGAGTCATATCTTGTGACCAATTGACCACCATGATGAGAGAACTATCTCGGTTAACCAATTGACCACTGAGAGGATGAGTCCTATCTTGGGTGACAATTTGGCTTCCAAGATCAGAGTCATACCATGGCAGACCAATTGACTACCCAGATCATGAAACCTATCTCAGGTGACCAATTGACCACCCAGGTAATAAGCCCCATCTTGGGTGACCAATTGACCACCCAGATCATAATTCCTATTTTGGGGCACTAAATGACCACCCAGATCATGAGCCATATCACGGGTGACCAATTGACAACCTCGATCACAAGTTTTATCTCGGGCGACCAATTGACCACCCAGATCATGAATCCTATCTTGGGTGACAACAGTTTTATATCTCCATAACATTGAGGCCTGTCTAGTTGCATTTTATTGGTTTGTAATTGTATCTTAACATGCTTAATGTATTCATTGTATCCATCCATATATATCACTATATAATATGTGTAGCTATGATTCAGAGCTATTATAATCCTGGCAAATATCATGAGACTGACATTCATAATAGCAATGTAATAAATGAGAAGGTAGAACTTATTGAATGACCCTCATACGTCACTGTAATCACATGCACTGTGTTTCTCGCATTTCATTCGATGTGGATTTTGTTCAAAAAGGCTTTCACTTATTCAATATTGTGCACAACATTAATAATGTTCAAAATAATTATTATAGAGAACCTTTTTTCTCTTCCTTACCTCTTTCTGTTTGTCGCATACATGACTTTATACAGCTCATTATACTACACTTTTATATGAGACTGGAGTTTTACATTTCAGGAAACTTTTGTCTGTGTTTTCAGTCAGTAAGATCGAATTGAAATATGGGGGAGTGGTACACATAAACGATGGGGGGAAAAGTGCGTGCCAGGCGGTGCGTTTAAACTTGAATCAATTCACCTCCTTATGAGCTACAAACATGATTTTGGTCTCTTCTTAAAGGTTATTTAATAGTCTTTATGTCTGTGTTGTATTGAATATTGTGAATCATTAACATGTTACCACTAGGTCCTATCCTAATTTCAATAGCTTAATTGGATTCCTCATGGAATTTCCTTTAAGAAAATGTATACTTTTTATAGGGTAGGGCAAGTAGTTAGGGTGATATGCTAACTTGAAGTGCATATGGCGTAAAATGTTAAAAATGTTAAAAAGGGAGGCGAGCTCAAAACGCATGGCCTTAGGTCAAATCTGTACTAACATAATTCTACAAGGCTGCTCTATCCAAATATATAGATCTTCACTGCAAATAATTTAACCAGGGATGTTTTGAAATGGTTTTTAAATTCCCAATATATATATGCATGCTTATTAGTCTGATGTGCAACTATGCACAGGTGGGAAATGTTGTTAACTGTGTGAGTTTGATATAGTTTCTATTAACAATTTCAGTCACTTTTTCATGAAAGTTTGTCAGTCGCATGTTATTCAATCATGTCCATAGCTGTACATAGCTGTACAAGTTAAAAACGAATTGCCTCCAGCACATTTTATCACAAAATAGATGGACAAAATGTTTTCAATCTAGATACATGACTTACTTCATTAAATGAAAATAGTGGACTTTTTCTTTGACCAGGTGTTTTAGTAAATATTTCATGGTAAGTACATTGTGAACAGTTGAAAACATGCTATCTCATCAACAACACACAAAACATTGTTATTATAATGGGAAATTCTAACAAAAAGTTCCAACCCCTAGGCCCATGGGTAGCTTTTAACCCCTAAGGCTACAAAAAAAGAAACCCTGTTCTACAAAATCGGTGAAAAAATGTTTACTTGCAAATACATATCGACCAAGATCATTTATTTGGCTTGTCAAAATACGGCAAGATTTGTACAGACTAGGTTGGTTTTTACGGTCATAAAAAACACCCTACAGACCGACCCATCCTGAGTGGTTCGTTTGCCTGAAGAACAGGGTTTCTTTTTTCGCTTCCTAAGATTTCAGGAACCACTCACTGCCTAGCGTAGTATTTGTCAGCATTCATGTGGTGGAATAGGATTAGAACACCAGTAGAACAGGTCATTCTGGTGGAATGGGATTTGAGTTAAAGATCATCATACAATTTCTTCACCTTTACTATGGTCGGTTGATAGAGGTGGCTCTTGCGAGTCAAAGTGAATCCAAAGAGCAATACTGATTCTACTGGAATGACCTGTACAACTGGTTTTCTGTGCCGTCCAGCACCTACATACATTAACTCCCAAGCTTTGGTGTAGGCACCTCTTGCCCAATGTATTTCAATCTTCTCTCCTGTGATCACTGTTACTTTTCCCAAGTATGGCAGTGGATCTTGACAATTTGCAAGATTGATCACAACCCAGTTGTCAACATTCAGATCCTTGTATGAATCGACATGGGCCACTCCCCTCGGATCAGCCATCCCTTGGTGTCCTATTTGTACCTGCAAGTTAGCAATTAAAATAAAGTAATCAAGACAATTATACATCAATTTTCAAAGTTCAATTAAAATTCCGTAACGAGCTAACATTTTGTTATTACCGCGAGATTAGTTTATTACCAATGTCAAGGAATAGAGAAGTCAATGTTCTACATGTAGTTCTAAACATTGTAAGAGCTTCAAGAGTGCATCAGACGGGGATTTATTTCAGCATGGGTGTTTTTACTGTATTACAATTTAAAATAATAGATTTGCTGTAAATTGCATGAAAAAGTGAATTGTTGTAGTAAAGGATACATGTAACCTGAACATTAGGTGTGCAATTTAAAATCAAAACTCCATGAAAAATATTAAACAAAGCCCTACACATGTGACTGCCTAAACCTTTGGCATTTTGAGGTATTTATTTTTCATTTATGCCATTGATTTGATATCTAAACCAACCATTTAAATGTCATAGCTTGACCATTTCAGTTGGTGTTCTTGTTACTTTGGTACCATACCAACATTTTTCTGAATTTACATATTAATCATGATATATAGTAAATGTGTGTATTTCCCTAATTGAGCCACTTGTACTCACTCATGTTGGGTTACATATTAGTTTCACTTTTCAGCAGGGTCATAGACTTGATGTAATTTTTAATTTTCCCTTTTTGTTAAAGTGTGAAGTCAGGTTACAGCTTGATAGTGTGTATTCAATAAGCAAAACAATGTACAAACCTAACAATAAATCAATACAAAATTGAGAAATAGAACTTATTACAACTATGTAAAATGCATCATATTTGGTAGGTAGGTACATGGTTAACAACAAGATTACCTTAATGAACATTTTGGGTATGGATAATTTCATTATTCTAGGCATAAGAGTGGGACTTAAAAAATAAAGTTGAATGAAGGTGAGCCTTATCACAAAGCCATAACAGGTGGGGTCCAGGGGCTTGCCTTAGTTTCTTTATAAAATTGAAAATTAGAAATGATTACAACCATGTGAATGCACCATATCTGGCAGGTAGATTGTTAACAAGATTACTTTAATGAACGTTTTGGGTATGGATAATTTCATTATTCTAGGCATGAGAGTAGGACTTTAAAAACCAGAGGAAAATTATTTAAATGGAGTGAAAGTGAGCGCCTTATCACAAAGCTCTAACGGTTGGGGTCCAGGGCCTGCCTTTAGTTTGTTTATAAAATACTTCGGCAAGCAAGTTGTATACACATTCCAACCATTCTATAGGGGGTGTTTACCCTTACAAAATGTCTACAAATATCTGATACACATAAATTGATACATATTAAAGCACTACCAAAAGGTATCATCACCCCAAAGAGACTTGGATAATTATAATAAGCATTAATTTTAAAAGTATATGCTTTGTATGTGCTCTGAAATAACCTGTGCATGTTTAAGTTTGCACCTGCCATCTTGCATCAACCCAGGGGTGAAAGAGAGAGAGGAAGGGGAGAGAAATGGCTAGCTCAAAAAATGGAAAATCTTGCTCATTAAGAGAGGATTGGTTCCATGCCATGGCTCGTTTGTTTCACCCTGATCTAAGGCCTTCAGAGTGTATGTGTACATTTTGAGATTTTGCCTGCAGTATAAAGCAACACTTCCTAAATTAATTTTGCCTTATTTCTTACCACTGGACATTCAACATGGATTCTCTGTCTTATCTGCTCAAGGTGTTCGTCAGGTTCCCCTGTTGGCTGTTGGGGTCTTGACCGGTGAGCCAATTCCTTTAGTGACCATGTAGTTTGTTCTTCTGGAACCTTAAATATATAAAACATGCACATGGATAATTAGTGATAGGCTTGATTATATTCATAATTTACATATTATTCATGGATGAGGGCAATGTTCCTAATGAGCTTATTACCTAGACGACAGTTGTCATGAATGGTCGTAATTGTTGAATTCCCATTAGTTTCATTGTAAAAATGGATCTTGCTTTAATGATCCCATAAAATTCATAGCATGTTGAAACTAAATTATTACATCCTAAAACTGCGGGAGTTGGAAAATAAACTCCATCATTTTTGGAATTTTATCCATCACTAACTGTTCGTCGTATTTGGTTGATAACGCAACTCGTATGCATTAAACTTAACATAGAAAATTCATGAACAAGCTCATGTCCGGTATCGTCTGCAACTTCCATTAACTTGGAATAGATTCAATGATTATTAAATATTTGTGTATGTATCTGTTATAATACTAGGCAGCACCTTCAAGCCTACTATACTGTGTAGTAAGGTCAGATCAGGTTAACTAGTGATTGCTGTAGCATGATAGCATAATAGAATATTAATGCATATATGATAAAAAGTTTGAAATATCCTCTGACGTAACTACACAGAGTTTGTACATTAACACTGCAAAAACTGCTATACAAGCTGAAATTAGTATAGCAATTGCCTCAAATTGTGGAGCTATTTGCTACGCGTTACAGGCGAATTTGCTCCCTGGCCTGCATGTTGTAATAACATGTTGCCTTATAATTGTGTAACTGCAAATTACCTTTGTCAAGTTTTCTAAGTTGTCCATATAGTCTTTCCACCACAGTTGTTTGGAACGTGGCATGTAACTTGCATACAACCGTGGCAAGTCTTTCCTCAAGTCATCCACTTCAAGCTTGTCCAGAGTTGGAATTACCCACTCTGGAGGGATGTTGATATCTGGAATATCCTGCAAATAACAATGTGTTACCATATTTCTCTCAGTTTATACCAAAGTTCTTTTTAGGACATTCATTTCACGATCCCTTTCCAATCTCAGAAATGCCCGTATCAATTGCAAACCTGCGCCAGGAGGTAACAAATCACAAATGACAACCCAGATATAGCCTCGTTACATCTCCGGGAGGGTGGGGGTACTATTTTGAGTACCTCTGCGTTACAGTCCCAACACCTGGGATAACCGTGTCAGCTACAGTGCTGGCCTTTCACACATCAAGGAATTAATCCAACAGCTCTGCATAATGAGTGAGTGACTGAACAGTTCATAGGGGGGTGGGGGTGGGGGTGGGGGTGGGGGGTGGTACTTGGATTTATTTTGGACGGGGGGGGGGGGGGGGGGGGGGCGTCACGTCCCCGTATGCCTTACCGGAGTCATATCCACCTCATTAGTTGTGATATAATATGCCTGTTATGTCCAAACTAGGAGGGATTTACTCGTACGTCCCCGGCTAAGTCTGGCAAATATGTGTTTTCCAAGCTAGTCTATAATGTCAAAACAGGATTACCCCTGGTTATATATATTTTTATAATAATTCAATAGTCAATATGAAAAGTTTGATATTATCACTGATGTGATTATCATTGATATTATCATATTATCACTGATAATCACATATTTAATACTTGCATATTTTCACTTTTGGACCATTTGGGTGATACCAATGTTTAAGTACAAAGGCTTTCATGTTGGAAATCTTACTATTTATTAATTCACATTGTATGTTTGTATGCATGTATCCACAAAAGGCTTTCTCATTTTTCTTCTAAATAGGGTAAAAATATTTTGAACATTTGATTATGATCCGGGGAGTGTTATAAGCTATAAATGGCTGAAAACCGTACATAATTGACCAAGATATGAGCAAAAAATCCAGGCCTTTGTGAGACTGTTGTCGTGTTTGCTTATCTTTTTGCGTACTACAACCATGATATAGTCAGCACATAATACATAACATGTTGTAGTATAAATACATGTATACCTTGCAAAATAAACATGGATTTTGTGAGGTTAAACACTAATGGACTATATCATTTTTGTCAAGTTTGTAGGAAATTGCATCCCCAATATGAAAAAGAAGTCTAAGCCACTGCTACTGACGTCTTTACATGTTTAAATGTCCTCAAGTTAAGCTTCAAAACTAGCTCATTATAGAAACATAAAGCTTGGGGTCGCTCATGTGTGACGATCAATTTTTACTCTTCAAATTGAATTAAAATGAAGAAATGTTTATAGTTTGAAAAATAATATGATACAACAGCAGTTTAAAATAAAAAGGAACCCAAGATATTAGCAGACAAGAGATTAAAAGAATGTATTAGTTTCTTTCAAACAAGCTGTTTTAAAACACATTTTTTTGCACTTTGCCAAAAAGGTGAAATCACCATGTCTTACCCAATGGAGTGTTACTTCATCAAAATAAGTCCCATATTGATGATCTAAAATTCTAATGAAAGGGTACAGTATAGCAAATATGATAGATCTAATTTCATTGATTTGATGATGAAAACATTTGTTGAACTTTGGGCATTGATGGGTACTAATAATTTTGGGACAGCCTGTACGCTGACGCAGTACTGCTATGCTGCTATGCACACACCCCACCCCATTCATATACAAAAGTATACACACACGAGTGAGAAAATGATGGAGAAATACGCTGTACTACATGTACAAAGGTTAGGTCTTAGGGGTTGAGATAAGCTACAGGGCAGAGGGAATGGTAATGTAATGAAGTAATTTGGGAGGCAGTGGTTAATGAAGAAATGTGGTATAACCCATTAGAAGGCCATGAGGTAATGAAATATAGTGGTTTTTTGTAGTAAATCGTCGAACTCCAGATGTTCTATGTTTACACTAATCAGCTGATCGACTATCGACAGCCGTAATACATCTAAGGTCAAAGCTTGTCTTCCAAAAGATGGTGTCCACGTGAGAATAACCTGAATTAAACTCTAATTAAAAGTGAATTTTATGGTGTTTAGTTGTATTCAGTGTGATTGTGGTTTACAACATTTCTGATAAGAAGAAAATAATGGTATTGGTATGGCGATTCTAAATCAGGTAACACACAACACATGGTGTCAGATGTGGGATTTGACATTAGTTCTGCCAGAGTGATGGTTATTTACAAGATTGAAATTATACCAGATTGTGTAATTAGAAGTCCAAACAATTATGTGTACATGTAGCTCAAGGTAATAAAGAGAAGCATTCAATTTGAAGTCACAAGCTATGCCTGCATGCATTATATCATGTATGTGAATCTATTGTATGTGATATGGGGTAATGACAGGAGACATTCAATTTCAGGTCAGAAGATAGGTCTATGCAGTATATTTTAACTCAATAAATGTATTCTTACCAATTTTTAATTTTCTGGTAAGTTTTATGTTTGTAGGTCTTAAACACAGCATGTTCAAAAAAACGGACCCCCTAAACACAAAATGTGGTACATGGTTTGATTTTTGTTTAAAAATTGAGTATTTTACGCAGACATCCTTCATTATTTTATTACTAGGCGGATGGCTTCAAATATGCAGTGATAGGAGGTCAACACAGTTTAGAGGCATGTAGACGGATGACCGAGATCAGTCCAGGCAGTGAACACTTTCAGCGTAGATTCTGCCAGATCTATTATGCACCCGATTTAAATGAGGATGCTATCAAGTACTTGGGCATGACCCATAATAGAATTGGTGACACAAGGTGGGCCGATTCAACGAGAGAAAAGGTAATTAAAACTTTTCAAAAATTTGGAACAGTTTGGTTGAATCGACAAAAATAATGTTTATACAGGCTTTATCAAAAAGATTTGTACCGTGGTCTGATCAGTTTTTCAGAATTGTTTTTGATATGTTACGAACAATTTAGACCATTTTGCTTCGATATGCAAAATTATTGAAGTTTCATCTTTTCTAAGAATTTTGATTTACGACAATCGAACATTTTTTTCAGAATTTACAAGCTTTTAAAGGAATATTGGTGTTTTATCATTTTCATCGAAACGTTAGATCTGAAGCGCACAATTCAAAGTTCCTCCTGACTGCACTCATATATTCACTACTTATAAAGAGTTTGTGCAGTGAACCTATTAAATTTGCGTTGCTGCGAGTAAAACCATGATTACGTCGATCTTCATTTGAATGACAATAGCGGTCAGAAACAACAGCCAATTATCTTCAGATTATCAGATCAATAAGTTGACATAATTCCCTATTTATTAAAATCAAAAATATTGTATTTATCAGAGATTTTATATTTTTAATGCTTTTTTTAAAATGGAACATATCAGAGTACAAATCATTTTGATACAGCCTGTATGTAACTGGGTTCATCATACCATGTGTCAGGTAATGGGATTGTGACGTTCTTTACAATGGTACCACAATTACCGATCACTTGTTTGAGGTCTCATTGCTCTATGGTTAGTATTAAACTAAATGGGCTAAATTTGGCATTATCTGTGATGAACAAGGCAACAAACTTGTGTCAATGATGTAAATAATGGGATTCTGTTGGATGTGACAGGGTAAGAAAAATGAAAAACATGACAAAGTAAAGCATCCACAATACCTGCTGTAGTGTATAAAACACTATGGATGTAATCTGGTTAAATAGTAACACAAAAAAATCCAAAAACAACAAATCAAAGAGTCCAAACTATGTCACCATTGCTCAATGACTGAAAAAGCAGGAGCTAACAGCATAATGATTGGTGTTCAATGTTGTTGTATGTGGTAGGGTTATGCCTGCATACTTCTCGCGACAGATTCCGTTCATAATCAATGCGATAAATCAATTTTCGCAATGCTAAAGTTGCCATTGCCTTAAGTTCCTTAACATGGATGTTTTACAGATACCGTTACTTGTTTTTACGATGAATTTAGGGATTTGTTTAGAGGGATTTAAATCCACAAATGTTTTGGCTTGATAATTCACAGGATTTTAGTAATGCTTTCACATGCAGGTAATGATGCTATTGAACACATTGAGAATAATTAAGAAGGCGAGGTGCTCTTCGAAATAAAAAGGGAGCAAAAGGCCAAAATACAATGAAGTAATGTTGATGTTAACAAACACAAAATTAGCTTTATAGGTACATAATAATGTATTGTACGACCCTTTGAAATAAAGTCATTTTTTTGTTTTGTTTTACAAAAAGTATTTTTTTGTATATTTATAGGCCGATTTGCCGACATGCAACGACCTATGAATCGAACGAATTTTAATAAAATGGCTCATGCATCATGGACTATTGACTGCCACAAATTGTTTTTCTTGCTCAAATCTTTGTAATCTTTCTGTTGTAGGTCATACAGATTTGGATAATCCTGCACTGAGTTTATCAGTTTCTCCTTAAATGCATTCATGTTAAACATCATGGTTCTTGATGACATTCCACATGTTCAACAGCCAATCAGAATCATTTGTTACATAGCAAGATTTGAATTATTTCAAGTCTAGCAAATTTGTCGCGCGAAAGGTTTTTCTTTTGCGTAAATGTACCCAAAAGGTTCTCGGGCTTTATGGAGAACACTGCTGTGCTGACATAAATCAAAATTTGTAATTAAATATAATGTGAGTATGTGTATGGTTGGAAAATGTATATTTTCAATTGTTACATTCATTTTACATAATATAATTTGTTACATTCATTTTACATAATATAATTTGTTTAATACCCGTCGTATATGCCTATTATTTCTATTCATTTTACAGTTGGAAACTTGCAGAGATGTGTATCTCAATCACAGAGATGATCCATCCCAAGTGAAAGGAACTGTAGTATGGCGAAGCATGTGCGCAGTTATGTTGGATATGGTAAGTAGAGCTAAACCAATGTTATATCATTCAAAAGGGTCAAATAAAATTGTTTATCAAAAGTCTAGGACACACAAAATCATAGAAATATATCGCAGTGGAAATGCAAGAACGTTGTAAGTAATATTTTGGGGCCAAATTGAGTTATTAATTATTTATGGACATTTTATGAATAATGGAATGGACCCGTGGGCCGCATGTGGATTGTGTACATATAAACATTGCGCAAATGCAAGTTTTGATTCCAAAAACATGCAAAGACCTAATTCATACATGACACTACAAATCAAATTTTACAATAAAACATATTGTGACCAAATTTGCTAATACCCACGAGTTAAAATCAGCCAACAATGAACAACAAATCAAACAATGCTCATAGTGTGAGAACCATACACTGCGCAATTAAACACTGCCAGTGCACTCAACATAGTCCAGTTTTCTGCTTTATAATGGTTCGATATTACTAAGAGTGTATGAATATCAGTTAATTTGCATGTGTGAACCCTACTGATCTGTTTGTGATTCTTCAAATGCTGTGGCTACCAAAATAGGTCAAATTATGCTTTGCATCGCTCTAAATCACCTGAATATTTTATATCAACCCTAACTTCCTAGTCAGATTTTGACAATTAAACTACCCGGGGAGCGAAACAGGTCAAATTTCAGGGGAAAGGTCACTGTTCACCCCCCCCCCCCCCCCTAACTTCCTAGTCAGATTTTGACAATTAAACTACCCGGGGATCGAAACAGGTCAAATTTCAGGGGAAAGGTCACTGTTCACCCCCACCCCCCCCCCCCCCCCCCCCCCCCCACCCCCTTGTCGGGGATCAACCCTCCCCCACACTCGGCAGGCTGATGATCTGATGATTGACTGATCGCACTGCAAGGGGAGCTCAAAAGGTTAACTTTGCCGCAACCATTGACAGCTTGCCGGATTGTGCCGAGAGGTAGAATCATGAAGTATTGCGGCACAGAGGTTGCTGTGCCCTTTTATGGCCTCTGACTAGGTCAGTGTTAAGAAAATCAGTCAAATGTAGGTGGAAAGATCACTGTTCGCACGCACCATGGATCAAACCCATGCCGCCCTTGTGGCATGTTGGCGGCTAACTGATTTCCCTAACGAGGGAGCTTGAAAAAGTTAACTTTTCCGAGTCCATTTTTACAGCTCGCTGGGTTGTGCCTTTGGTAAGGTTAGGGTCACTATCATCAGAACAATTTATTTCTTAACTTTTAAAAATATCATGAATATTATTAGCCATCTACCATCTCTGTAAGATTCTTGTAAGATGTTGGTATTTTTCACAGATGCTTTAGGCCCCTTGCAATTAAATGTGAGTTTACTGTTGCGTTTTTGAAAAGCAGGACGAGGTGACTATTTAATATTAATATTGTAATATTTTGGGGTAAAGTCACCTGATTTAATATTGTCGGCGTTGTTAACTATTATCCAAGGTACTAATACAATTCAAATGCTGTTAATTATGTCCTACCACCACCTACTACTGCCTGCCTTGGCTTTGCATTTTGTTTTTTATAAAGGAGTCTACTCATATTTGCATCCCTATTTTGAATATTAATGAGATATTCGATGGATGTTTGTAAAAAGAATTTTGTTACGCTAGCTCGGAGAATTTTAAAGATTGCGATCCTAAACAAACCTGAAATATTACCCAGAATGCACTAGGAAACTCCAAAGAAGTTCGGCGGTTTTGATGTGACGTCATGCGCTGACATAGTCCGGACGGCACGCTTTATACAGGGTGGGACTTCAGAAATCAAAAAATCAACAAAAGGGTGGGGGTCAGAATATTTCTGATATAAAGGGTGTAGTTGTATAAAGCGTGGAGATAAAATAAAAAGGGTGGCGGTTTCTCAGCGATCATCAAAATAATCAAAATACCGACCTTGTCGATTCGCTAGCGCTAGTTATATCATAAATATGTATCCGAAGATATACTTTGATTCGAAATTAAAAAGTTGCCATCTTTAAATTGGTTTGTTGTTATATAGCACCATCTATTGTTGAAATCGTGGACATTTTTTCAAAATGGAAACTCGCCGGGAGCTACGAAAGTGTCGTACGCAGCATATTATCACAATTTAGGGAGCATAAGAGTACCAAAAATGCACTGATTTGAATAATAAATCCATTTCAAATGAATCTCCTCTATAGATTTGCATTAAATAATCGTGATTTAGCCGACAAGGTGGTTTTTAAGTAAGCTTATTATTTATTTATTTTTTTCAATTATTTTTTTTGATGAATAATTTCGGGAATCCCGGGACCCGTCCGGTAAACAAAACGTGCCACGGGATGTTTCTGTCACTTTGTCCTTTCTTCCAATGAGTGCCTTTTCAAATTTGAATGCACAAAATGATCAAAATGTCCCCTTTTCGGTATAAAGGGTGGGGTTGAACATTCCCAAATAAAAAGGGTGGCTCTGTAAAAAGGGTGGGGCAAAAATAAAAGGGTGGGGGTCTGACCCCTGTCCGGACAGTGGCTGAAGCGATTGCGCAGTAATCAACTGCCGTGCCTACGAATATGCTTCAAATGCACATATTTCAATACAAAGCGACAGTTGCAAGTTTCATGCAGAGTTTTTTACTTCCCAGAAATGTTTTCCCAACCCGGAAGTATTGCAATGTGGCTCATCGGCTAATTTTATCGTCAGAAAAGTGTTAAAAGCTTATGAAAAAGCTGTAAACAATGAAATAATTAAATATTTTTAAAATATTACATATATCACGCGGGTGACTTTTGGACGCGCGCGGGCAACAGTAAACTCACATTTAATTGCAAGGGGCCTTATCAGTATACACAACTGAACTAGTAAATTCTTTGTTTGTAAAAGATAAAACATTGTCCAAATTCATCTTATTTTCCTTTTCATCGATGAAACATTATATATGAGGGGATTGAGGGTCATTCAATAAGTTCTACCACC
>CM069457.1:51586204-51617588 GCA_035610835.1 Ophiura sarsii | reverse complement strand
GTGGTTAGTTGGTTATTGCTCAAGGATAAAACTTTTAAAGCTGCTAAATCTTTAAATAGATTAGGCCCTAAAACAACTAATCTATTGCTGTATAAAAATAGTGCTTTCAAATTGACCAAACCGTCAAACACACCATAGATCAACATATCTAACTGGTTGTCATCGAGATATAGTTGAGTGAGTTTATCCAAACCGTGAAATATCTGTACGGGCAATGTCTTTAATTTATTATTATCTAAGCGTATTAAATATAACAAATTGTCTTGACTCTGAAACAAATTAGCATGCAATGATTCAAGTGCATTATGCGATAGGAACAGTTTCCTTAAATTGGGTAAACCTAAAAACGTATCACTGGCTAAGTCTGTTAGTTGGTTGGAATGGAGACGTAAACTTTGTACATTGGTGAATAAATCATCATGAAATGCTTCATCTGAGAGCCCAATTATCTTGTTGTGACTAAAAACTAACCCCGGCCTCATATTAATCGGATAGATTATCCTTACTCTAGTGTTCATTTGGATGTCATAATCTGAATCAAGACAGTGCATCAATGCTTCTTTGTCACCGAGTGTAACATTGCATTGGTGTGGAAATTTATATTCACAATAATAAGGTGAGCAGGTTATGACATCATCATAACCTTGAACGAAGCAATCTGTTGTCTGATTTACTTGTACATCAGTGACTGATGAACTTCCTAGATCTTCTGGACATCGATATGTCAGTGAGTTATCATCCAACACTTCCTGTACGGAAAGACTGATATTACTTCGCAGATTTATCTGGAGGTTTCTGTGAAGAAAGACATTCTCACACAGTCCCGCTTGATGATGTGTAATTGTCACAACTCTACTGCTGCAATCACCCAATGTTCCTATCCTTTCAACGTACGCAAAGTGTGGTTCCGGGTTGTGACGACTATCAAGACGTAGTTTGATGCGAGATTGTGAAGATTGAGGGAGTGCAGAAACCTGTACAAGGCACATTTGGTTTGCAATTCCATGGATAATTAGCGAACCATTCATGGTGTGGTTCACTCTGCACGATGCAATATCATAATAATTTGTCACATTTCTTGGCGTTACCAACAGTACACTTGCAATTTGTTGGCTTTTGAGCATGATTATGATAAAAATGGCCAACACGTTGACTATTACCCTTAAAAGAGCCATGTTGTTGTTAATGTTAAACGTGAAAATCCACTTAAGAATAGTTCGCCACAAACAGCTTGTTGAATATAACACAATTAAGAAGCAAAAAGGCCACACAAGCCTCCTCAGATCACACAGAGGGCCAAATGTCCCTCAGTGCTCGGCCCGCGTAAAGAGTTGGGCGTATTTCTCGCAAGGGTGCAGTTCCAATGGTCTTTTTGTATTATCTTTTTCATATGAAGGAACTCTTTAATGGTTAGCCTCAACAAATCGGTTTCACATGTTGTCAAATCCAATACGACCATTCAATACCTTGTGTTCATTTCACCGTCCACACACTTACTCGGGCTTATTTTAATATGCCCAAAAACTGTTTGCTACTTTACAGAAATATGAAGGCTCATTATTTAATATATCTGCGTGTGAAATGCTACACTGTAATTTATGTCCAAACAATTTTGTTTTGTTATTATACTGTCAACAGATCTGTTAGCATTTTAGTCAAATCCGAAACAACCATTCAATCCGTTCATTCCATTTAGCTGTATCCATATACTTGCTTGGTTAACTGTATTGTCAGAAATATAAAGACTACTAAGCTGCTAGCGCTTGTGAAATGCTCCACTATAAATGTGTCCAAAATATTCTTGAGTATACAATCCACATATAATGCGTTATAAATGAACACGCAATATGCATTGATTGAATACCCGATATGGAATGAAAACCTGCTACGCGTGGAAAGATCATCTGATACACATGGAATGAACACCTGATGGAATGAACACCTGACAGTAATTATATGAGGTGTAAGATATGCAAATAGTTGATGAACACTCAGAAATGGGGATAACCAGTGATAACGATTTCCGAAAGCAAAATGTACCTCTTTCAAAATGATGCACTAGATGTCCAGTAAATTGAACCTCACTGACGAATACATTCAGACGCCTTTTTGCTTATTGTTGACCTCGGTTTCATCAATACAATCTTCTCAATGGTAGTTGTCAATGTAGTTGTCCATAGAAGTTTGGTTATATAGTTATATGATGTATCCAATTTATGTTGTAATACATTGCAGATGTCCGTACACAAGACAGAGATCCATCCCAAATAGATGTGGAAGAAATTCTATACACACTTGATTATGGAATGCTCTACCCGTTCTCTACAAATCATATATATATATATATAACGCTTTGACTGACAAGTCAAATACTGCACCAAAAAGGTATATACCTCGATCAGCTACTAGTTTTTGAGATGTTGCCCGACCATATTCGCCATGACATCGAATCAACGCCTCCTTGTTCAACAAAACAGTACGAATATGAAATTAAGTGAAAGCTAACAAGGCGAGAGAGAGAAAATATAATTAAATTCCAAGGCTGGCGGAGTATGAAGCTAAAAGGGCAGAGGTAGAAATAAATGTAACATTGACAGTGATTCAGCAAGAAATAAACAGTGTTTCCAAAATAATTTGCCAAGGAGCCCAATCAAACAAACAAATATTTTCCCAAGGAGCCCAATCGTGTTGTTCGTTAATTGTTTAACTTTTTACGGCGTTTGCAGATAATATTCCAAAAGTTTTCAAAATGATTAACAAATTTCAAAATTAATGAATTTATTAACATTATTTGGAATTAACATGAGAAATGCATTGAAATAAGTACAAACATGACTGTGTTGGTTCAGTTATCATTGAGATAGACTTTGAGAGTTGGGAAAGGGGTCTTAAAAATCTTTTTTGTATATGGTAAAACTATAAATAACCGCTTGGAAACTATTAAATGGGAAATGGAGTAACCAAAGATACAAACCAATCTAAATAAAATGTCACTTTTTAAACACAATACAAAGTTTGCAAAATAGAGCCCAATTCACAAAAATTGTCACTATTATAGTCATTTTGGTCTTAAGTTAGCCCAAACAGATATACAAACGTGTGCGTGTTAGATTGCATAAAAGAACTGGGTCGCTATGCCTCGATGATGATGTCTGCTTTTTACATTGCTTTATTGACAGCCTTTACGGGAAATTACTTGTGTGTGCATTAAATTGGAACCCTTTTCTTTCATGCGACATTTTTCGTTCATTAAATTGCCAGAGGGGCGTTTGTAATAATCGCAATGGATAATTATGTGATTTGAAAAAGGGGTGGTGTCATAAAATTATTTATAATACACTTAATAAGTAAATTCCAACTAAAATGATCTTTAGAAATTTACCCGGGGGGGGGGGGGGGGGGGGGGGGGTTGTCGGATATTTTCTGGTAGGGATGTGTAACCAGAAAATTAAAATAGACCCAAACATTTACCACTTCTCGGGCGGAAATGGACCATATGTTTACCAGAGAGGCATAATGTTCCTATATACATATTTGACAAATGTTGCTACAATTTCTGTGAAAAACAGAAAATTTAAGAATGTTAGACAAATAAATTTACAAAAAAATGGGACCCTATTGGCATCACATCCCTGTGATCTCATATCAACTAATTGCTCCCGAGGAATTTATGTAATCTAGTGGAGGAGTAACTATAGTACTACAGTTATTTTTTATGATTTATTTTAGGGGGCAGGGGGGAGGAGATGGGGAGGGGGAGGGGTTGCAATATAAAAAATAAAAGTTATGGGCTTGCAAAGCACACGAAAGTTTTGATTTTTAGTGCTAAAACAGTGTGGTGACGTTGCATTTTTGGTGATGAATCATCCATCTCTCTCTATTAACTCAACAACATATATAACTGTTTGGCTGATATATGATTGATTGTATTGTGAAAGTCAGGGTGGTGGCGGTGGCGGTGGCGGTATACAATCTTTATGGGGAATATAGAAGATGTTCCCAATTCTACGTTCAAGTTACAATAACTCCTCAATTCTGTATGGTACAAACATGATTTTGCTCTCATTTTATAGATTATTTTATATTCTGTAAGATTCTGTTTCAATGAGCACGACAACTATAATGTAACAATTGTAATCATGAATCGATTTTATACATTTTTGTAAAGCTCTAAAATAGGGGAATTCAAAAATACTTTTTCCTCTTTCTATCTAGTTGCCTGATGCCTGTGGTTTGAGAGCCATCACCTTGTTTTTAATCTACACATATGAACGGACGACCTATTTGGGACCGCTCTCCCTTTTTTGTAACAAGTAAATAAATCAAATATCAAATCAAACTTTATTTTCATAAAAAAACACTATGTATAACTTAAAAACAACAAAAGCGTATGGAGGAGTAGGCTGAAAAGCCAATAAGACCTGTAATCAGCCTACCCCCTTTAAATACAACTACAATACAGTACATGATACACATTAAATACATGAATAAAACAAAATCTGACAACGATTTAAACAAGACAAGATGAACAAGGACGAGCTCAAAAATTAAATTACTCATATTTTTGGATGATGTTTTTCTTAAGTTTGTTTCGGAACTGGTTCACAGATGTTGATTCTTTTACTAATTTTGAAAGTGAATTCCAAGGAATGGGACCACGCATTCGAATAGCATGGTCGGAAAATGATTTCTTATTATTTGTCAAATTAAAATCATTAACGTGTCTTGTTAGATAGTCGTAAACATCAGAGCCTTTTTGAAGTAATCTTTAAATGACGTGGGGAGTTTATTTATTTTTATTGACAATTTGTACATAAAGACCCCATGTTCTAGTGTGTGCATATCAATAACAGTAAGCCCATCTTTGCAATTTAACTAATTTGTCTAGATATGATTTACACATATTTCCCCATATGAGTATTCCATAGCTAAGGTAGGGTAAGATTAAAGAACTATATAAGTATACGGTCTGGGATGTAGAATTAAAGTTTGTTCATTAACCCAAAGTACACCCCTTCACCCTACATCACCTTTAAGTTTAATTTGTAGTGTAGTAGCCATTTCAAGATTTCTTACTTTCAATATCCATTAACCTAAGGCATTTGGTCGTATTGAGAAGCATTTTGTGATGACCAATAGCATTATTGTGGTCATATAGAGCAATCACGCGGCACAATATCTCAAATATGTATACAGACAACCGAATCAGATGTCAGGATCACAGATAAGGACAGTTTGAATATCATGTGTTGTACTACTTAGTAAAACGTTACTATTGTGTGGTTATGTATTGACTTTTAAGACTTTTAAGTCTTAAAAGACTTCACCCTGTACAGGGTGTTTATTTAAAAAAAATAGGACTCTGTTTCATGGCATTTTTTTACTTTTTCAAAACCACTGGACCATGACCAATTTACCATCAGTGCAAAGCCCAATTAATAATGATAATATTCTGAAAATCTGAGAATAATCTAATGAAAAATAAGACCGCTAGCATAATTTGCGTAAACCATGTCATAGTCTGTACAATGGGATTAATACATACAAACCAGAAAATGACATGGATTACATTTCAATATTTTGCATTCATAAATATTGCTAATCATCTATCAATAACAATAGCAAAGATTAGTTTGGTATTCCTCTTAATTCTAGCACAAGTCATTAATAGCTACATAATCCACAAATTGGATGCATGAATATTTCTGTGCAATGTTCAATGTTGCTCAGCAGTGTTCTCATGAGAAAGCCTCAGCATGTAGGAAAGTTGTGGTAGGAAAGCACCACTCATGTCAAAAGTGTGTTTATACCAATCTTTGACAGAGAAGGACAGAGAAGAACTTCAATTTCTGCCATAAGTATGATAATAATAAGAATAATTTAGCATTGATAAGAATATGAAAAATTTCCCTTTAGCCTATTTAAATATGTAATTCCACTATAACGTTACTCTACCTTTACTGTGTGAATTACCATTATACATACTACGAAATGAGTTGACTTGCCTAGTTGGTCACACTCTCCTTATAATTGATGATGGATTTGTCTCATCTTTTCAGGATTTTAACTTTATTAGTTGTACTTTACAATGAAACCAAATTGGTCTTGGTTCAGTGGTATTAATCAGGATTAAATCCACGCTGAAAGAGAGTCCTATTTTTGTATACACCCTGTTTCTGTTCAGGTTAAACTGTGATGAAACCTTTGTAGTCTTCAGTAGTAAGTGATTGAAGGTAAAAGTCACATTCAGACAACAGCATTATATGTGAGGGTCACAGCCATCAGGATGTTGGGCAAGATTTTAGCATCATGGTTGTGTATTTGTTATTCGCATAGTATACGAGGGTCATTCAATAAGTTCTACATCCTACCTCATAACTTTGCTATTATTATACAAGCCAGTCGTATGAAATATTTTACAATTGAAGCTTTGAATCTCAGCTACAAAATCATAGTAGATTGGTCTGAATAATCATTGTACTTTTCTGGATATGCAGTAAAACCAAACTTCCATTTAGTGCGACGGAAACGGGTAAAAAACAGCAAATAACTCCTAAGTGCTATTCATTTGGCCAAATCTAAGAGACAAAATGTACCTATCGGTCAATTACAATCGTTCTATGTTACAAATATCTCTTGAACAGACTTTAAACAATACAAGTGACTGATTTCTTGGCGGAAAATGCCCTCTTATTAGCCAGAACCAGACCTGGACAGCCATCAATTTTAACCCTACCCTAGAGAACCGCTGCAAAAGTCATATTTGCTTTTCATAGGAACTAAGAGATCTTCAATATACAGGACTAAATGGATATATTTCAAGTATCTCGAAGATATATTTTTTCTATCACTGACTACTTGATCAACTATTCTTAATGTTGCGTATAATAAAAACTGATAAATTACTATCATGTTAAGATTTAACATTCGAGGCATCACTGTGGCTTGACTTGTAACAACGGACATTTTACTGAATATCAGTATTCCAGTATGCTAAAGGCGTAGCAATACATTCGAGTTGATATTATACTATTTGCAAGCTACAAAGGTTAATATTGCCTACAATCTGATATATACATGATAGTATCGCATTAGTAAGTGTACATACTTCAATCTCATTGGTTAACACGTATGAAATCTGATCCATATCGTGTAAACAACAAGTCAAACCACACGATATATTCCATATCGTCGATTAACCGCGTTACCAGATGGCGCGAAATGATATTACGTGTAAAGCGATTGCTTTGCGTCTGTGGAAGAGTTGCTCAAAATACGACATGTAAAATAAACAAATAAAATGGCGGATGATTTAAATGCAACCGAGTCGATTTCTGTTACATTCTGAGGCCGAAATATACCGCAAAAAGGTCTAACCCACGCCAAAAAATAAATGATCTGCATATAACCTAACCAAACATATTTTTCGCGATGATTTTATGGACAGAGGCGATGGCGCAGAGCATGTTATAAAGGGTTGAATTTTACGGAGGTAAGGAAGGGAAGAGAATTCAGTGCCTTGCTCTAACTAGATTTTGACGTTTAGTTTTCCGCGAGTGTTTAAATACAATTTTTATTGGGACTAAACGATAAATTCGTACATACCTATGGTTTGTGCCATATCACATTCGGCCTGCGGCCTCATGTGATATGACATGCCAAACCATAGGTATTTGTCCGTATTGTGTGAACATGCAGGGGATAACTAATAATATTAAGAAATCATCCATTGTTGTCTATATTCAGTATTTAAATCGGGCGGTTATACCTAATCATACAATACGGAGAGAAAGCGAAAAAAACATGTTTTTATCTTTGGGGAAATGTTCCGTGTCCGTTGTCCAAAATCTCTCTCTGGCTTTGATTGCATCATGACAAAAGTGAAAAAAATATCAACTAGCATTTACTATAAATGTGTAGCTATGATTCAGAGCTATAATCATGACAAATGTCATGAGGCTGACATTCATATTAGCGATGTTATGAGTGAGGAGGTAGAACTTATTGAATGACCCTCGTACATAGTGTTATTGTGACATCGACAATCTTCTTTTAATTGCTTTTAGCAATGTTACATCATATACATGTATTTAATCGTTTTCAACAAATATCAACATTTTATATGAAAATCCTATAATAGAAAAATAATTTTATAATGAAAATTTGACACATCCTTGAACATATAATCATGAGCCAATACCAATAACTATAAAATCATTACATTATTGCTATATAGTTTATAATGTATTTCGTAGATAAAAAAGGTCTTCTTTGGTCACGTAGAGTGCTCAATCCTTTCAGAGAGCAATAATACGGGGAAGAAGAATACAAGTAAATTTACTCCATATTTACTTCAATACGGCCCGTTTCGCCCGAAGGCTCGTCAGGTGTGGAATAAATTTACTTGTAATTTTCTTCCCCGTATAGTTTATAATTACATACAATTCCATAACTTGACTAATTTCGGCAACAAAATTAAATACCCGTTTGCATTCTTAACACTTTCCATGCGGCAGACGTCTGCAGACGACATTGCAAAATTTAAAAACAAAATGTTTCAAAAATGTCAAAACAATTGAATTTCATTACCATATTTGGAATCACCATGAGAAATGCATTGATATACAAACATGCGTAGTATGGGTTCCGTAATCCTTGAGATAGGCCTTGAACATTTGGAAAGGTTTCTGAAAAATCTGTTTTGTATATGATAAAACAAATAGCTGTTTGGAAAGTGTTAAGCCAAATGTAATATCAAATTTGGGTGGTAACCATATTTGAATTTACTTATACCTTTTACTTTTACCTATTCTGAAAAGTTACTTATACAAAGTTAAGCAATAGCGCCCAAAAATTGATGAAATTGTTATCAAAACCATTGAATTTATGCCCCCTGAAACTATGATTTTCAACATTAAATTTAAAAGAAAAGGTTACTTTGACAGAAATTATTACAATTGCTGCTTGTTCCCAAATAACTTCAACCTTTTACAGAAGTAAAAGAAATGTTCTGCATAGACGATTACATTACATATGAATAACAAAATATTGGATGGTTCTAGTTGGGTATGTACAGGGGGGTTCCCGTGCACCCCCAGTACTTAACCAAACCACCTTTTTGGATGCCTTTTAGGGTCCTTAAACACATTTTAGATGTTAACAGTGAAAAAAACCCGATGCTCACCAGATATCCAAGATGGCGTCCAAAATGGCCGCCGAAACTGGTCAAATCTCATAAAATGACATATAGCAATCAAATTGTATTGTAAAGGTACAGTTTTAACAGTGGGATGTATGTATTAGACCACTTGACACTCATATCCAGAACTTTTGCTTTGTTAACATACCTAAATCCAAGATGGCCGCCAAAATGGCCGCCAAAATGGTAAAATTCCATATACTGGCATAGATAAACCAACATGTATGATCAGAGTATAGTTTTAACAATGGGATGTATGTGTTAGACCACTAGGAACTCATATCTAGTATTTTTGCTTTGTTAACATACTGTAAAACCAAAATGGCCGCCAAATTGATAGCCAAATAAGGTCAAAAGTGGTCAAAATTTCATAAAATAGCATAATATCAATCGAACTGTATGATGAAAATATAATTTTAACGATGGGATGTATGTGTTAGACCACAAGCACCTCATATCCAGTATTGTTGCTATGTTAACATAGTTCAAAATCCAAAATGGCTGCCAAAATGGCCCCCAAAATGGTTCCCGAAATGGCCGCAAAAATTGTAAAATTCCATAAAATGGGATAATATCAACCTAAATGGTGAAAATATAGTTTTAATGATGGGATGCATGTATTAGACCCCTAGTAACTCATATCTAGTATTTTTGCTTTGTTAACATACTTACAAATCCAAAATGGCCCCCAAAATGGGTCCCAAAATGACTGAACAAATTATCGAAATTCCATAAAATGGTATAATATCAACCAAAATGTATGATGAAAGTATAGTTTTAATATGTATGTAATAGACCACTAGCAACTTATATCCAGTATATTTACTTATTTGTAATAACATACTTTAATTCCAGGATGGCCACCAAAATGGCCGCTGTAAATGTAAAAAAAAGGCTACATGGGTGAATGCTAATCCACAATAGATATTGGTAGATAGTGTAACATTATTTTTGTTGGGTATACGTTATGAAGTGATATAGTGGTAGTTCTTAATAGGTTAAGATTGTATAGATTATGATAGAAGCGTTAAAAGAGTCCTGATTTGACATAATAATGATAAGTGCTAAAATATATTGACTTTATACTTTTAAGTGTAAATAGGAGTGTTTCTGCTCAAGTTAGACTCTTAGGTTGCCTGTATGGTTGTCTATAATTATGTGATAGAATGATCTGACTCGCTGCCATATTAATTCATTAATAGAACATGCAAAATGGGTTTCTGAACTGTAAGTTTTATGTACAGGGTAGTGTTGGGAATAAAATCTATCTGATGAGGGGGAATTGGAATTGGAATTGAGTCTGTGCCCCACCACACCCCTTACTAAAGTGTGATGTATCACGTCATAGGATACAGACCCTTATTTATCTAGCCGTAAGTCCCACATGGTGACTTTGGGAAACTATATCAGAGAATAATTAAGATAATCCAAATAAAGAAAAAGACATGGATAACATTTTCAGTTAGATTTCATAATTTGACTGCACCATTACTACCATGGACTTTTAAAAGCAGTTCTAGTTTGCCACATGTCTTTTTAAAGACAGTGTTTGTTTGGTCTGTTTAATTCTGACGTGTACTCTGCGTTAATGTGCAACCTTTGTGCGTGGGATCAGTTGGATTATTGATTAGTATAGTAGATATATCAATAATGTTTTAAGCAAAGTTTCATGTAAGGCCATTCTTTGGACAACAATAATAATTTTCCAGAGTGATATTAGGTGAACACTCCATAGTCTAAAATGAGGGTTGGAGCAGGGAATTGGGTCTTCCCCCTCCCCTCCCCACCCCTAACCCCAAGTGGGAGTCCCCCATGGAAAGTTTGGATTTCCAAACTAGAGATGAAACCTAGAGGTGAATTTGCAATGTCATGGGAAGCCCAATTAAAGACCGTCAACACTGGTTAGAAGACCTTCAATAATAGATATGCAAGTGCAGAAAATGCTATTGTTGTTGAATTTCACTAATTGTAGCCATTTGAGTAGTTTTGATGACAGGGATGAGGTTTTCATTCTTCACAATCCAGTCCTCTCAAAAGTGAACACTCTAACTGGGTATCCACCACCTTGAGCTACCACCAACCTGTTATCCTCTGTACAGGCCATACCATCTGAAGAGGTCACATCTGTCGTTATACAACCAAAGTAGTTTGCATGGTCTGCTTCTAGTTTGAAGCTATAGATACCACCTTGGCCAGAACCATCATAGCTGTTGATATAGACAACATCATCCTCACCAGTGCAGCAGACACCACACGGACTCCATTGTTTAGCATCCTTTGGTGCTTTAATGGTGTATAGGAGAACTCCAGTGTGATTCAACACATGTGCATCTGTGTTGGAACATGAGCAGACAACGATCCTCTTTTGCGGAGTAACTGCAATAAAATATGGGATGATGCCAATTTTTATTGTGGATATATGAGTGCCATCTTGATTGTGTTTGCTTATATACTTCTTATCACTTCCTATCCATAGGCTTCCGTCTCCGTCTATTGTCAGACCAAGGAGATGTGAGCCATCAGCACTAGAAGATTGACCATCTGGTGACTTGGTGGCAAATTGCCTCAGGTAGTCTCCATTAGGGTTGAAGACTTTGACATACCCCGTGTGATCAGTCGCATAATGACATCCATCAAGACTCAATGCAATATCCCAAGGGTTCTGAAGATTACCCTGATGAAGCACTCGTTTGAATTTTCCATCAGATTCAAATACCTTGAAATTATTGCTTCCGGAATCTGCTACAACCAAATCATTATTTGGATAAATATCAACACCCATGCCATTTTTGACCTTGTTGTCTCCATCCTTTCCAATTTCCTTCTTCAAGACCCATTTGCCATCACCTCCCATTGACCTTGCATTTACAGATCCAAGATCTACACTCTCTATTTTGCTTTTTCGATTCGGGTCAAACTCTACTCTGCTTATACTGTTACTGACATGACATACTTCCACATCCTGTAACTGTGTCAGGGTTTTAGACAGCTCAGAATAATTGGAAGCCACATCGTGCTTAGAACCAGACTTGACCACTTGATTGGCAACCTCCATTGCGTTATTCAGCTTGGATTGTAAATTCTCAAGCGTTTTCATCTTGTTTTCTATTGTACCACATCTTTCCGTCTCAATTTTTTTTAACTTCTCACTGCTGTACTTGTGGTTCTCTTCAAGGGCCCTTAAAAATGCATTCTTGACTTCATCCTTGAAATCGTCCAGCTGCTTTTGTACTCCTTTTACCGATTCCTCAAGCTCTGTTTTGACCTTCTTTGCATCTGTCATGGCGGCTTCTATTTGTTGAGAGATCCCCTTGCAGTTCGCAACTAATTCAGTGATTTCAGTTATCTGACCCTCAGTGGCACTTTCCAGAGTGATATAGTCATGTTCTGGTAGACGATGGTCCATCACTGTGCAAACAAGGCATATTGGTATGCCACAGGTTTTGCAGAACCATCTTAAAACTTGATCTTTGTGCTTCCGACAGCTTTCTTCCTTCATCACTTTGTTGATCGCGACCATTCCTGATCTCAGCTCTTCAATGGTGTATACTGTGTGAGGCTTAAGTCCTGCAATAGTTTTATGGAGATCAGTACATTGTTGGCAGATGAACCCATTGCATTCCATACAGCGTGCTATCATGTCACGATCGGTGGCTCCGCAAGATGCACATGACCTCCGGATGTCTCCAATCTTACGGATGGCATTCCTTTCTTTCAGTTGATTCAAATAAAAATTATCTCGAAAGGCTTCCACTCCTCCAGAGGGTATAGGAATCTCTTCTTGACAAAGAGGGCAATAAAGGACTCCTGGAGGGTGTTTGACCATTTTGAGACATTTTAAGCAAAAAGAATGGAGGCATGGGAGTGCTTTTGGGTGCTCAATCTCAGAAAGACATATACCGCAATCAGTTAAGTGGTCCTCTTCATGGGAGTCACCAGGAGCTGGACCAGCGTGGGCCATTTTCAGTGAAGAGGAAATCTACTACTGTATTAAAGGGCGATTTAGTACAAGGATTGTATTTTCAAATAGAAATCATTAAATTGTCAAATGTTGCACAAAATTAACAAATCTTGCCACGGACTTGAGCGTAAATGTTGTGAAAATATATCTGTGAAAATGTATAGACTTTAGAAAACCTAACTGAAACAGGAAATTATAAAAATGGAAAAGATAAAATGGATGAAGAGACAGCAGTACAGCAATATGTGATGTTGCTTATGGAATTTATTAGGCCAGCACAGAATGAGCAAATTTTGCCACGGACAGTCCTTGCGCATAAATGTTGTGAAACTATATAGGTGAAAATATATGAACTCAAAGGAAAACCCTACTAAATCATAAAATTATAATACAAATGGAAAAGGGATAAGGCAGATACCGTAGCAATATGTGATGTGGCTTAGTGTTGCATTACAGGTATAGTACATCTGTGCTATGTATAATATTAATAATACAATTTATATTCAAATAATAATATGTTAATTAGAAGAGAACATCATAGCTTGAAAGTCAGTATCATTGGAAGTACATCTACCCAAAGATGGCTCGTATAATTATAGATGATGCTTTTCAAAGAATCTCACGTTTATCTTGACACTTGGTCCTGACCAGAGTCATCAGTGATGTCCTCGGGTCATAGATGGAAATCTATAAATAAATGAGAAATAAATAAGTATTAATTAGGCAGGAAAAAGCACCCTGTTTTATGGGCAAATGGACTACTACTACCACTACTACTAAGCTGCATTTTAGAAACGCTTTTCGTAAAAACCCCAAAGCGCTTTACAATTTAAAACAATTTAAAAATCAACAAATTATAAAACTACAATTTAAAAAGTACACAGATTAGAGGATAAAAGATAAAACTGGTAAGATATATACAATACCAGAACCAATTGTAAAACATGCATACAGGTATAAAACAATTTAAAAATCAACAAATTAAAAACTACAATTTAAAAGTAGGCTACACAGATTGGAGGATAAAAGATAAAACTGGTAGGATATATACAATACCAGCACCAAATTGTAAAACATGCATACAGGAATAAAATGACATGTCAATAATACAGACAGTATAAAAACACAGAGAGTCTACAAATCAAAGACCTCCGGCCTGGTACATGCAGTGTTGGTCGATCAGGCACTTTTTGTTTGGGTTATTTTCTCAAAATAAATGTAACATATTTCGTGAATTTTCAGCAATTTTTAATATTCTAATATTTTTTTAAAAATCAACAACATTTTCCCCAAGGTGTTTCAAATTGGCCTGTCAAGCCCATATAACAACCCACCTCACCCCCACCCCACCCCCATCCCCTTAAGTAAAAAATATAAAAGTGTCAACATCATTGGGATATTTTGAATTAATTAGTCGTTTTGTATTTTGGACCATGCAAGTGTGAATTAGAGATGTAATACACCCATATGCTAATGCTTTGAATCATGAGTATAATGAGCAATATTTGAACTTTGATCAGATCAAGTAGGCCTATATTATGCTACGGAAATAAAAAAAAAGGGCTATGGGCATATTGGCCAACTCATATTTATCAAAATATGACTCATGTAACGCCTTTTTTTAGAAAGTAAAACTCACCACTTGTTATTTTGATTATGTGTAAGTGTCTTGTGATTCTGTGAAGGACACTTTATTCATAGTCTTTTCCTGAACCGATGAGAGGAACTGTAAATAAGGAAATATAATAATAGCTAGTACAATTAAATTAAAACTGTGTTAATCAGAAAGCAGGAAGCTTACATACAAAGTTCAACAAAAAAAAGTTCCCCTTTAGATTATGCCTGATATTTTTAAAATGAGTTTCTCCATCGCAACTATTTTTGGCACGTTCCATTAATGTATGTGTGCACAGCAGCCCTAGGGGCTATATCTACGCAGGTGTTGTAATGCTTGAATGAGCACACATTGAATGGAGGAATATCTCAATTCAAAAAGTTGTTAAATGATGCATTGAAGGCGAATGATTAACCATCTTGAACAAGGGTCTTGAACAACGGTCTTTGGTTGAACACCGCATTTTCACCTTTTGAAATGAGGTATTCCTCCAGTCAATGTATGCTCATTCGACACGCGGTTCAAGCAAGCTTAAATACACAGTTCCCGTTCCAGTTTCAGAATAAGTTCCCCTTTAGATTGTGCCTGCCATTTTTAAAACGAGTTTCTCCATCGAAAATATTTTTGGCACACACTATGTACGTGTTCACAGTAACACTAGATCGGAGCTATAACTACGAACTACGCAGGTGTTGTAATGCTTGAATGAGCACACATTGAATGGAGGAATACCTCAATCCAAAAAGTTGTTAAATGCTGTATTGAAGGAGGATGATTAAGCAGTTTGTACCAGGGTCTTGAACCAGGGTATTTGCTTGAACACCGCATTTTCACCTTTTGAAATGAGGTATTCCTCCAGTCAATGTGTGCTCATTCGACACGCAGCACAACAACTGTGCGGTTCAAGCAAGTTAAACAATCAATGTTCATATGCTTACAATGACACTCCGGGGTAATATTGTCAGTAATATTTTTCGTTAAAAACCCCACTGATTGACCGACCAACACAATCTCTAGATTTGCTCACTTGAGGGCAACGCAACAATTAGTTTGGCCTAATTATGACTGACTTTCCCTTTGTGTAAAGTCCACCCACCCACAACATATACCTCCCCATTTCATACATGGCCCGTATTCTCGTATGTAAACTGCTCACAAAAAGTTAGGACACTTTTTTTAATCAAGTATATCTTTATTATTTATTACACTCTTGTATCATGTTGCCTATCAATGGAAAGCTGAAGTGTTCTTCTTTAAAATGATACCAAATGTGCAATGATTACATGTTGCTGGACTTGGCCACATTAATGAGAATGAGACAAAGTCACAAATCAAATGTGCCAAAATTAGCAATTTTGTGTTACTTTGTGAACAAACAAATTGACACTGTAATGAAAACAAGCAAGACAACTGACTTTATTGAGACAAGAACTGAGTTCAGTAACGAGTGGATGATCGGAAGGCGTTGATGACAGCCTGGCACTTCATGACCTTCCACCTGTTAACCCAGTCTTGCAAATACCCAAACAATGTTTTTCTAAAGAGATGAGGGTCAGGGATAAATTGAGGGTTAACTTGTATGTGTTGTGCTCACTGGTGCAAATCTTTGTGTAAACCATTCATAGTTCTCAAGCATGACCGGTTTGATTATTGATCATTACCTATTGACTATTTAGCACAGATAACGGTAATTTTGGCACATTTGATTTGTGACTTTGCCTCATTCTCATTCATGTGGCCAAGTTCAGCAACATGTAATCATTGCAAATGTGGTATAATTTTAAAGAGAAACACTTCAGCTTTCCATTTATATGTAACATAAACAAAGAGGGTAATAAATAATAAATAATATACTTGAGCAGTTTAGTTAAACACGGTTTTAAGCTAAACACGCGTCTAACTTTGACTTTAGACACAACGTTTAACTAAACGCGATTCTCGTACATTTGTTTTACTTTAACACGCGTCTAACTCACTGAAAAGTGTCTAACTTTAAACATGGGTATGGGGTAGTTTAAGGCGCGTTTAACTAAACAAATACACGAACTGTATGCCTTGAATGATTACTCAACCGTGCCCGGTGTAAGCTGCCAAGAAAATCGTGTGAGTATTACTGTATTACAAATAACGTGCGTTCGAGGTATTCAGTCGATATCTATTGTAACCCATTAAGGCCACAACAAAAATAAATACATGTATACAGTAACGCACAATCACCCTGGGGACGAGATGAGCAGAGTTTAAAACAGTGTTTAGTTAAACACGTTGTTTAACCCCCTGAGAACTACCGGCCGATTGGTTAAAAAGATGGATACATCATCTATTGCACCAATGAGAGACAGTGTTAGAATAATTGTATCCCTGATAAAGTTTGGAGTGAAATATTTTACAAGCTGCATTTTAATTGGCTATTCAAATTAGTATATCTTGCAATACACCAATCAGAACCACTGTAAGATAGGCCGGTAGTGCCCAGGGGGTTAAAAGGTAAACTCGCGTTTTAGTTAGACACGGTTTTAAGCTAAAACCGTGCTTAGTACGAGAATACGGCCCATGTTTATGGACTGCTCTAAGATGAGTATTCATGATATAATCATCATCATCGTCTACGCTTTTCGGCTATGTTGCTACTATTGCTCTCCAGGTCATACGATCATTGGTCTGTATCAAGAGTTCAGGTTTAATTTCTTTGTTTATGTTTGCAACCCAGGTAGGCTTTGGACGTCCGACTGGTCTTTTTGTGGCTCGGTTGTATTCTTTTAAAGCTTGGCGTGCTGGAGTTTCTTGTGGCAATCTATATAAATGTCCCAGCCAATTTAGGCGTCTTCGTTTGATAGTTTTGCTCCATGGTTCACTATTTGTTTTTGTGTATAGATCGACATTTGTCACTTTGTCAAGTTTCCTTAATATTCAGAGTCCGTCTTAGTAGAGTTCTTTGGAACACATCAATTTTGTGTTCTAGTTTCATTGTTATTGTCCATAGTTCACTATTGTATAGAAAAATTTAGTTTACATTCTCATTTTGGTGGTTATTGTTGCCCTCCTGCTTTGAAGAAATTGTTTGAGTTGATTATATTGGCCAATGGCTAGCCCTTTTCTTCTTTTTATATCCTCCTCTGTGTCAAGTAGAGATCCTAAATATTTGCATTTTTTCCAGTCTGTTGGGCCTTCCCTTGTTACTTTGTAGAGTTCTGTTTTTTCTCCATTTACGACGAGATTTCTTTTCTTCAACTTTGATGGTACTGTTTTCTTTATTTTGGTGATTAGACCAGAGTTTGTTGTAATCCTGCTAATATCATCAGCATATTGCTGATCTATTGATATAATACAAGACTCAAATTACTCCGATGTTAGTTCATGTTGTTATTCACGAGTACCTTTTTACAAAAGGAGAAGATCCTTTGGATCAAACATTAAGGGGGTTTGGTTGACTATACTTAAATTCTTCAATTCTTCAATTTGGTGGCCGCTAGAGTCGGATGACCAACTATTACATCGGGCCCCTAAAACCTAGGGACATGAGTTTGTGTACAGGTAACATACCTTACTCCCTTACTCTTTACGATGAGGTCTGCAACTATTTTACCCTGTTCAGGGTGAAGCGTCTGAATACTCTGGACCAACAGTTTAATGGGGTAGACGAGAAATTCTACAATTAAATCTGGTTATCAGCTTATAAAACTACGGAAAGAGGATCCGATAAACTAATCTTACTTAATTAAGATTTGATTGAAGAATTTACCAGAACCCTGCAGGACCATAGTAAGGGAAGTGTCAACCCTTTTTATGAAATTTATCAAGCACTGTATAACTTTTAAACCAATAATGTAATGTCCATAAAAGTATACAATTTTTGAAATTAAATGAGTCGAAGAAGCCATTTTTGGTATAAAAAAATCACCAAAAATAGTTGTTTTTACATTTTTGCCCAAAAATCACTTGTGTGGTGCCCTTTTTTTTTCTTCAGACAACCTAACAAAATCAGTTTTGTAAAAAATATAAAATGTGTACCAAAATCATCTAAAGTCAATTTTTTTTTTTTTTTTTTTTTTTTTTTTGCTTACACATTTTTAGTTTGACCAAAAAGTGCCAAGTGAGATCAAAAACAATGTTTTTGTTAAGCCAAAACAATAAAACGATCCTAGATAATTGACTTTAGATGATTTTGTTGACATTTTGGAATTTTGAACCAAAAACTGATTTTGTCAAGTTGTCTGAAAATGTGTGGCGCCAAAAAAGTGATTTGGGGGCAAAAAAGTTAAAATAACTATTGTTATTGAAATTTGATATCAAAAATGGATTGTTTCATTTAAAAAATGTATAATTTTATGTACACCACATTTATAGTTTGAACGGTACCGTGCTTGATCAATTTCGCGCCAAATAATCATGTTTGTGAGAATGATCTACGCCAGAAGATGCAGTCAGCGTATAGGCCCAAGCACAGCACGGAGACAGCATTAGTCAAAAGTGATATTGTGTGCGAAATTGACAACCGGCGTGCTATTTTTCTCGTATTGTTAGACCTATCAGCAGCTTTTGACACGATTGATCATGATATCCTAACTAACAGATTGTCAAATGATTTTGGATTTAGAGGAAATGTTATGAGCTGGTTTCGTTCGTATCTCTATCGACGCACATGCAAGGTTAAAATTGCCGATGAGTTTTCTGACTCGCATGTTCTCAACTTCGGTTTGCCTCAAGGATCTTGTGTTGGCCCTCAAATGTTTTCTTTCTACACACATCCGATTGCTGATATAATCAAACGTTACAAACACATAAAGTTCCATTTTTACGCTGATGATACACAACTGTACATCTCATTTGACCCAAATAAGTCAGGGGATGCTGACCATGCTCTTGTTATGTTATCTGCGTGCATTGAGGATATCAAATCTTGGATGTCGCAAAATATGCTTTGCTTGAATAGTGATAAAACAGCATTTTTCATTGCAGCCAACCCAAGAGCCTTACATCAGTCACTATGCAACATCTCACTTCGTGTTGGTGATATTGAGATCAGACCGTCCCCCATGTACGCAATCTTGGTGTTGAATTTGACTGCCATTTAAACATGTCTCATCATGTTACTAACATTTGTCGCAGTTTGAATTTTCACCTTTGGAATCTTTCTCGTATTCGGATATTTATTGATGAAACAACATGTCATCACGCCATACGCGCACTTTTTATATCGCGGCTCGACTATTCCAACTCTCACTTACAGGGATCTTCTGCGAAAGATATTAAACGGCTACAACGTCTCCAAAATCGAGCAGCCAAACTCATTTATAATGCTAAAAGACGTGATCATGCAACTCCTCTTCTCCACAAGTTACATTGGCTGCCTGTTAAAACGCGCATTGAGTTCAAGATCCTGACTATTGTATATAAATGTTTCAATGATGGCGCGCCTTCTTATCTGAAGGACCTTACTAGTACTTATGTACCTAAAAGAAGTGGTCTTCGTTCGGCCTCTGACACTCGGATTCTCACTGTACCTAAAACTCGTCTCACTACCGCCAAGAAAGGATTTTATGCCTCCTACCCATTATTGTGGAATAATTTACCGCGTCTCGCCAGGCATGCCTCATCACTGACTCAATTTAAGAAGATGGTAAAAAATCACTTATTCCACCGTCATAGTGCGAGTGATGTTTAACACTGTTATTTTAATTCTATGTTTTAATTTTGTTAAGTGCTGTGGTACCATTGTATAATGTGTAAGAGCGCTATATAAATGCTCGTTGTTATGTTTATGTTATGTTAAAAGGGTTGACACTTCCCTTTAAAATCCATAGTTATATACTTAGTTGGCCAAGTTGCCTTTACATTTACTTACCTTTGGTTGGATTGCCTATGTTGACGAAAGGAAGTAAATTCACACATACAGGTGAGGCCGAGTTCTGAGGGTTTGCGGTCGCACACATTTGAATACAAATTTGCTTCTGTCCAATAGTCTCTTATACTAGCTCCTTATTGCTCTCACAGTCTGTGATCGGGCTATGTAGATATGGTAGATGCCAATGGCGATATATCCCTGCATTAAAAATAAAAGTTGAGATATGTGCCTTATCATAATTGTATCAAGTTGACCTCCCAGATTTGCGCCATCACGCAATGCTTGTCTAAAAGTATGTGCCATTGACCTTATCACCCTCCTACCCTTAAACTAAAGATCAACGGTCAGATGAACATCGTTTGTGTTCATGACAGACTCAACCTATCCCCAGAGGGGGAGGGATGCAAACACTGCATGTAATGTAAGCATGTGTGATCCCTCTCCAAGAGAAGACTGGCAATCTTTTAGTCATGTTGGATAATAATAATAATAATAATAAATTACATTTGTTAAGCGCATAATACAAAAGTTTCGATGCGCTGTACAATAAAAACATAAAAAGCATTTTTTAAAAAGCACACACAAAATATACAAGTGTGCTCATAGGAATAAAAAGTACAATGAGATATATATAAAACTAAAACCAAAAATGAGCATAATATTAATATACATTAAAAAGCAAACACATGTCGGTATAGACCATACTAAAATATTATATAAAACACCGCAATACACGCATTATATGACAACCTAAGCATAGAGGAACACTGGCAAGAGTCAATTTCAACAGGCAGAATTAAAAAGGTGAGTTTTCAGTTTTGATTTTAATTCTGCCAAGGACATGTCGCAGCGAAGTGAAGGTGGCAACCGGTTCCACAAATATGGCGCTGCTACAGTGAAACATCTGTCACCATAGTACCGTGTATTAGTCCTAGGTCCAGGTTGGAGCAGATGTTGTGATGATGATCTGAGCGAAACTGATGTAGCTGGTGTGTAGTCTGTTATGAGTTCGGTGATGTATTGTGGTGCAAGTCCATGCTTGGCTTTGAAAGTTAACAACAGAATCTTAAAAAGAATGCGTTTTTCAACTGGCAGCCAGTGAAGTTTACGGAGAATGGGGGAGATGTGATTATGACGCTTAGTCCTAGTTACCAGCCTAGCCGCCGAGTTTTGAATCCGCTGGAGAGATTTAATATCACCAGTTGGTAGGCCGTACAGAAGGCTGTTATTACAGTCGAGACGTGATGTTACAAATGCGTGAACTAAACGTTCAGTAGAGTCCTGGTCCAAGTATTTTCTCATTTTACCGATTTTGTAGATGCCGAAGGATGCTGAGCGACATATATTACGGACATGTTGCTTCAATTGCAGAGTGCTGTCAATAACAACACCAAGATCTTTTGCTGAAGACGAGGGGTTGATCTCGACGCCGCCGATGTTAACAGGTGAAAGTGGCGATGATTTGCGGAACTGTGAACTAACATGCACAATTTCAGTCTTATTGTCATTGAGCATGAGCTTGTTATGAATGGCCCATGATCTAACATCAGCTATACATGCCTCAAGTCTGCTAATTCCTTCAGAGTGCTCAGAGGGCTTAAGGATTAAATACAGTTGTGTATCGTCAGCATATATAATATGCTCGATGTCTTTGTGAGCACTGATCACATCACTTAAAGGTCCGGTGTATAACACAACATCCAATGGTCCCATCACGGATCCCTGCGGTACTCCCCAGGGCAAAGGAAAGTCATCAGAGGTCTTGTCATCCACAACAACAGCTTGGACGCGATTCTCTAGGTAATACACCTATCAGTTGTAAGACGCACCCTATGACCCCCGGGAGTGGTGCGTCACTTTACCGAGGTGCGTTGACTTCTCATGTACCATGACGCACCCTGTGTCAAAAAAACGACGGACCATTGCCTTCCAAATACGCACCCTCCGTCAATTTTTGGACGCACCATTGGTGGATTCTGACGGACCATGACGACGCACCCCGTCGTCAGATATCGTTGACTATAACTGGATAAAACACGATGACTACTGGAAATGAAACTACTTTTAATTCACGGGGGATCTGCCCTTATTCCATGTTGTCAACCCTGACCCGCGAATAATTATATAGACTCCGGACCAGGACCGGGATGGACCATGGACGGAACCAAGAGGAGAACTTTTATATGCACAATGTTATGTCTGACTGGTCTGGTCTAAAATTCATAAAATATTTAACTGATTATCATAAACGTCAGGATGAGGATGAAACAATTTCGAGAACATTCTGCCCATTCTGCTTTCGACCGGTTCAGTGGCGTAACCAGGAGGTGGGGGTGGGGTGGGGGACTGGGGGTGGGGTGGGCGGCGGGGCATCCTTCATCCCTTTATGTTATACATGTAGGCTTGCGCTTATGCAATAAGGTAAGTCGAAAATTGGGTTCTCGAACGGTGTATAACCAAAATTGGGTTCTCGAAAGTGTATTTAAACATTTGAACTTCGGATTGGAAATTACACCTTCTATAAACCATCAAAGGATTGAAGGGAGCACTTTAAAAATACCAAAAACATTTCTAATTTAATCATCAATATCACCCATATACTTCGAGAAAAGGCATCTAAAAAGGCGGAACATACACGTACCGCTATTGTGATAAGTCCCCCCGGGGCTCCCCCCTCCCACCGTTATGCCCCCCCAAATGAAATTACAAACTCGATGTGAACTTTTGTAAACTAAAACAAATAGTCAGATATGCCCCCCCCCCCCCTGATGATCTCAGGCCAAGACCCGGGGGGGGGGGGGGGGTTACTCGCCTAAGATGGTATACGGGGGCGTGCCGCTCTATCTAATGGATAGCTTTTTGGGCACAAAATCCCTAAACATAGAGTATGATTTTGTGCTGGAAATCCCTAATGATGGGGTCACTTTTTACTATTTTCGCGATTTTTGTGTCTATTTTCGCGAAAATTTGCAAAAATTAGGTCTATTTTCCCGATAATTTGCGAAAATTGGGTCTAAAATGAAGCAAAACCCCTAAAAATGGGTACCGTTTTTTCCAAAAACACCCTGAAAGGGTAGGGGTTTTGAATCTCCAGCGGCACCCCCCCCCCGACCAAACCAAATCCGAGTACCGGGGGCTGTGGCCTGTGATCAAGGGAGTGGTCATAACCAGTCATATCGGAGACTGTCATTTCATTTCGGTGATTTCGGTGATGGGGACAACAGTGGCGGATCCAGGATTAATTTTTTTTTTTTGGGGGGGGGGGGGGGGGGGGGGCTGACCAAGACTGTTTTGTAATTGGTACCAAATCGTAAAAGGTCCCCAACATGAAAGGTACAGTGGTACACAAAAAAAGGTATATTGTCAAATTTTACGAGGGGCGCCCGCCAACCAACCAACCCCCCTCCCCCGGACGGTGTATCCGCCACTGGACAGGGTGGAAAGCCTGGCAGGGGATGCCCCGGCTCTCTCAGCTGGGCCTGGCCTCGAATGTATTTTAAATACATTCGAGGCCAGGTGTTAAGGGTTGTTAATAATAACCCTTAACACCATTTGGTCTTATTTCCGGGCGGCTGGGCTCTATTAAAAATAGTGTTTTGTTTTGTTCAAATCAAAAATCTCCCAGTTTTTTTTCTCTCTTTTAATACCCGACTTTTTGTTGTTTGATGTCTGTATCCGTGAGCTTGATTGACAAATTATGTGTGACCTTTCTTTGGGGGGGGGGCGGCGGTGGGAGGGTACTCGCCTAAGCGGTGGCGCTACATGTAGTGCCGCTTAGTCGCTTTTTGCTTTAAAAAAACATAATGGGGTATGATTTTGTGAATGAAAATCTCTAAAAATAAAAAATTGCCCCGCTTGCTACAGATGGTTCTATTTTAAAATCCTTACAAATGGGTATATTTTCACGAATTGCGAAGATTGGGTCTAGTTTTCCACAAAGAAAATCATATAAATGGGTGTATTTTCGCGAATGCGAAATTTTGGTCTATTTTCCAGATAATTTGCGAACGGGGTCTATAAATGAAGCAAAATCCTTAGAAATGGGTACCGTTTTTTCAAAAAATCACCTTTTAGAAATGGGTAGGCCTATGTTTTTTTTATTTGAATCTCCTGTCGCACATCCCCGACCAAATTCAATTCCGGGGGCCTGTCCTACTACCTCTGTGTTCTTAGATTGTTCTGCGCTTGTGCGGAAGAGCGCAATGCTGATCCCCCATCTTATACCATGAATATGCTTGTATACGTGACACTTCTCTTAAAATGAAAGGTTCTCGGTCTAACTGCGGTTCCTTGTTTTTTTCGTTTGCCAAACTCTTGTATTGATGATCGAGTGATTTCAGGCATTTTAGAACATGCGGTATAAAATATCGGAGTGATGTTTGCGGTATTAAAGTGGAGCCTGGTTGGCGGTATTAAGGAGTTATGTGGTATAGTAGCCCTATAGCGTATATTTAAAGGTCGTATTTTGTTTTTCGTAAACAGATGTACACTGTGACGCACCCATGTAAAGTGACGGACCTTGACGCACCCTCCGTCATTTTTTTGACGGACCAAAGGCTGCCACTGACGTACCCTCCGTCAACATTTTTTGGTAAACGACGCACCCACGACGCACCTCTCCCGGGGGTCATAGGGTGCGTCTTACAACTGATAGGTGTATAAGACACAAACCAGTTCAGGACAGTTCCGCCAGTTACGCCCCCCCCCCCCCCCCCCAAAAGTGAATAACCATATTGTGAATTATAGATTTTGAATAATGTAAACATGTATACATGTACATGTACATGTACAGATTACTGTGTACTGTGGAGATCAACCTGCAAAATGTAGGTGTGACTAGAAACTAGGCCTAGATTGTATAGCTTGCATAGGCTAAGATAGCATTAATATAATTAAGTTCTGTTATATTTTGATAAAAACACTACCTTTTTGTGCAGATTTACGCCCGTTCAAAAAACCAGATGAAAAAGTTGTAACAATGGCGTCCGTTTGTAAAACAGCACAGAGACCTATGGACGAGCCAAAACACTCCTAAAGATGATATTGTCTTAATCTCTAGGTATCCCAGAATCCATCATGGTATTTGAATTGAATTACTATTGTGACAAAGATAATATCTGTCAGCTGATAGCTTCAGGCTGCATGTTGGTGTTGCATTGTGGGATTGCTTGTTACATGTTCATGTGACATGACTTTGTGTTACAACTATCAGTCTGATAATTATTAGAATAATATTCAATAAAGCAAATAATGTTTTGATAGGACTATCTCAATAGGTCAAGCCAAAAAAATATTAAAATATGTTTAACGTTCACACCCGCTTCCTATTATTTTTTAAAAATTTATTTTTAAATTTCAGTCATAACTTCTTTTTTTTTATGTTAAGTTATTTCAGAGTTTGAGATGTTTGTAACAGCTTTGCTTCATTCTTAGAAGCATTTTAAACATGTTTTATTGAGGCCAACCCTCAGAATTATGCATGAAATAAAAAAGGCCTCCTCCTTTTAAGGTTCACAAAGTGTATTGCTAACAAGGGCGTTTTGCAATAACGTATAAAAAAGTCTGGATGCTAAACATGTTTTTTGTTGTTATTTTACCTTATCTCAATCGTTCGATAAAACATGCATAAAGTCCAAAAGTGACTTCTGGCATGCTTCTTGAATATAATTCGCTGTTGGTTGTAATGTACTGGACCAGGTTTCGTAGATAATATTTTGTTTATTACTTTAAAAACACTTTCTTGTTGCTATAACAACCTATATCCATTAGTGAATTTGCTATCATAAAGCAGACAGTATCACTGAGTGAGTCACACTGTTGCTTTCTTATCGGCTCTTAATAATTCTGAGATATAAATAGGATTGCGAAAGTGTTCCTATTTTTGTCTGTGTTATTAAATCACAAACTAAGTATTTATCATTTCATAGGCCTAATGATGAATTTTTTATCTCCTGTTTGCTCTAATGCAATGCGAAAAATATTAATGGTATGGTTTCGTATCGCATTATGCTGAGAATTCTGTTATATTCGCATGCACTTTATTCAGTAAAATACCTTTTTTTGGGTTGCCCTCAAGTGCCAAAAATCTTGTGAGTCGGGTTATTCGATTTTTATTTTATTTTTTTCTTTCTTTCTTTTGCTAACACATATTACTGACAGACCGTGGTTCATGACGAGACAAAATGAGTAAATGTCAATTTGACTAATGTTTCTAGTGTGATAATAGTTTCAATTCAAGCAAACTTATTCATTTCTTGCAGAAAATAGTAATATTTTGACAAATTGGGTAAAATTTAAATATTGAACAAAGCTACCCTGATTTGTGAGATTTTAGGGTCGGTCGTTGAAGGCAACACAGCAATTGTGTTTTTGCCTATAAGCATCCAAATGTATTTTTTTTAAATTGGGGACATACATGCTCATACTGTGTTAGTCCACTTTGTAGACCTTGTATAATTTCACTGTCACACAATCGACAACACCCTCTGATACTTCACATTGTAGAAAAGCACATTAGGGATTACTAGGGATGATATTTTATGCATAATTCGAGTCACGATAGTATCACATCCCTTCATAACGCGCTTATATTGAATTTGCCGCCTGTACATATAGAAACACGTTAAGGCGATATTTCTGTGGCTGTGTAAGAGTCTCTGTTCGGACGTATAAAGGCATTTTATTACACGATATTGAAAGATAGGAAATAGCATGGAAGTAGTCACATATGCGGTAATGCAGCTATATCTCTGACGAAAAGATTTTGGGCGAGGACCAATGTCAAGGATTACTCCTAAATGGTGATTTTAGACCAAAAACGGCGGGTATCTAGTGCGAGAAAATCGCCATTATGAATTTGTTAACAGTTGTAAAACAGGCAAGATTCTTCTTCCCGTGATGAACCCCACACGAACAATTTGCTCATTACTCATGCATCCATTTGTTTTTGGATGTAGCACAAGGTAACAGTATACGGAGGTCGAAAGGTCAAATCCAATGCAAGGTAGACCCTTTTTCTCCGGGTAAGATCAGAGGATGGGGAGCAGTCTGATTGGGAACAGTCACAATCAGTGAGCCCTCTATCGGGTCTAACTTCAGTAGACTAATACTGTGTGGGCAATGAGCATGTCTCGATTGTAGAGTTAATCTCACACTGTCCTAAGATCAGTTGTACCAGGTACAATCGAATTGAGGGACAAGAAATGGCCTATTGTATCGCTACATCATCGTATTCAATTACATAACATGCGGGTTGCGGACTAGTTCTATAATAGTCTATCCATCTGAGACCGATCTTCCAACCACGTGACCCAGCCGTTCCATTGACTGGGAGAGGAGGCTATTTTCTGACGAAAATATCGATGGAATCAGTAGAGTGAAGTATGTTACCCACCTACTGTTACTACAGGCCTCTACGAACAGGTACATGTAGAGTGATAGACCCCGATGAAGACAACCTTTCATTTTATAAGTCAGAAAATAAACTTTATTTAGTTTGTCAACGTTCAAATTGTATAATATTTGTTTGAATTATATGAAAATCATACCTTTCAATATTGATACCATATCATTGTAAGCGTATTTCTTTCTTTCTATACTTAACAAGGAAATGTGATTGATTCGGACATGCAGATAGAACATAGGGATACGGAGATTCATATCATTTTACAACCATTTTATCTTACTATGATAAGCCCGGCCAATCCGAGTGAAAATATACATTATTTACTGTTGGAAACATTACAAGATAGCAAATAAAAATTAAATGTGGCCTCCTACAATATGCTAAATGTTAAAAGTCCATTACTTTCGATCTTTTTCAGCTTTGTGATTCTATTCATATGCCGAAATTACAGGTGACGATTATGGTAAATGTTCAAAGTCAATCACTTTCGATCTTTTTCAGCTTTGTGATTATATTCATAGGCCGAAATCACAGGTGACGATTTCAAAGCCTTTTGATTTCAGATAATACGCAAATGGTTCGATATTTGTCTCTCTTTGAATGGTACACTAGACATAGCTGCTATGTGCATGTGTGTGATGAGAATAATATGCATTGGAACAATGTTGTGTGTGTTTGCATAAGGCAGCTTAGTTGTTTCAATTCACATTATAGATGAGGTTCGACCGGAGGTTGGAATAAAATTGGATCCTTCGACAACTAGCAAATATACGCCAGAAGACAGCACATCTTATGTTTACTCATATCTCCCCTGCCCATCCGAGCACCAAAGATCGCTCTCAGATGGATAGACTATAGTAGGTGTGTGTTTTTCTCGCGAAGTGAGTCTTGTTATTACTTGACAAACCTGTACTGGTACAAGTTCAGCATGCTCGATGCAGAGATCAACTTATTTTCTGGCAAGGTCACATCATTGGATATATTGCATTTGGTTCTCTAGCTATAGTGTTAAAATAAGGCCGCCTAAACCGTCCAGTAGCCTTGGTTTCATTTGTTCACACTTTCACCCATACAAACTATTTCCAATTATCCATACACAACCTGTTCACATTTTTGTAGATATACTTATAACACGCAACGACCCCATCACCGTCTTTGTGCACTTATAATAAGTCCCATTATTCACCACATAGTATTGACACAATGACCTGAAATAGTACTAATGGAAAGTTAATTGGTTTTGTTGAAAGATTGATACAGCTAACTATTTTGTATGTACAAGGAAGGGTCAACGGTCAATACAATAAATTGGGAATTTTAATAATGGAAAACTAGGCAGTCATGGTAAATCAGGGATTGTCCCTGGATAAATCATGCATTAGTGTTTCATGGTGTATCCATGTAGCAACTAATATTAATGGCTGGGTTGTGTATTTAAAGTGCCACACTATGGCTCAAACAATAAAGATTGCAATTGGAAAGTTAGTAAAAAAGTTAATTATTTATTATTAATTAATTATTAAACATTCATTAATCATTAGTTAATTATTTCATAATCATTAATTACTCAATAATAAATTGATGATTGATAAGTATTATAATTAATATATGATTGATTATTTATTGATTAATTAATACTTGATAATTAATTAATTGATACTTAATTAATCATTAATGAATCATAATTAATTAGTTATTAATCATTAATTAATTATCCATTACAGTTGTTTTTGCCCCCGGTTGACTTTGATGTGATAAGTCTATTCTTAATTAGATACAAAATATTCCTATTTGGGACTTTTAACTCAAATGTTCAGGGAGTTTGTTTATGTAAACAATCATGAACAATATAACTATGACTCTAAAGTTCAAGGTATAGTTTGTTTATGTAAACAATCATGTACAATATAACTATGACTCTATGTTATGATTTACATTTCGGATCATAAATCATGAATACATTTCAAGTTACAGAGCGATACGATTCCTAATTACCTCAAAATCATAGTTTTAGAGTGAATTTAGAGTAAAAATAACTGGTGGTCGGCGCAGACTCAGTTTATTTTCACTCTAAAACCATGATTTTGAAGTAATTAAGAATCGTATCGCCCTGGTACTTGGAATGGATGTACGATTTATGATTAGAAATGTAAATCTGAAAGAAAATCTGCTTTCAATTTTTTTTCGAGGGTTGAGGGAGTTTCCTGGATAAGATCACATAATATACCTTGAAGTATTCTTTCGTATCTTCTGTTTACATTTAAGGGGCTTGTCATTAATTACTTGTTTTTGCCCTGGCTGACTTTGATGTGATAAATCTATTCTTAACTAGACCTTTAACTCGCATCATCTTAAGCATGTTTAGGGGCGTTTGTTTATGTCAACATCCAAGCACTATAAATGCAGTCAAATAAATTAAGAAGCAAATTAGTAAACATGTCTTCATAATGTATTTTTCATAATTGAAGACATTAATTAAGAATGACTATAGCCGACGAGATACGTTGTCAATGCTTATGTTAAACTGTCATCAATATTGGTGGATCTGATTTAAAGACAATGATAATACTTGTTAATGCTTCATATTATGTTTCAATGTTTATTGTATCAAATATTTTAGTATTCGTTCGTATCTTTTGTTTACATTTACAGGGCTTGTTGTTTGTTGTTTGTGCTCAGGGCCGGACTAACCATTGGGCCAGATGGGCCTGGGCCCAGGGCCCCAGATTTGTTGGGCCCCAAATTCAGAAAAATATAAGATAACAATAAATTACCAACACTTTAACACTTATTAATTACATTAATTATTAATTATTTATTAATTAATTATTGATTACTTAATAATCGATCTTTTATTATTGATCATTAATCAATCATTAATTACTCGTAATTGATTATTGATGAATCATTAATTAAATATTAATTATCCATGAATTAATTAGTTGTTTTGCCTCTGGTTGACTTTGATGTGATAAGTCTATTCATAATTAGACCTTTAACTCACCCCACGTTCAGTGGCGTTTGTAAACAACCGTGTACAATATAACTATGACTCTATTATATATTATAAAAACAAATCTTGAACACTTAATTTCAAGAAAGAGAGTGCCCGTTTTGGCATGACGCAATTTTCTTCATGATACGCTTCCTTTATTTCTTATAACTTAACCCCCTCTAAGCGAGTTTTGTCTTTTTTAAGACTCTTCTTGTTATTCAAGGAACTGAAATGTTGCCCTATAATCCTTCGAAAAATGATCAAAAAAATTAGGCCTAGGTCAAACTGAATACAATTTATATGTGATTTGTTCAAAAAATAACATTCTAGTGTTAATAAGAATCGATATATTTCAGAAAAAATT
>CM069457.1:51137284-51586104 GCA_035610835.1 Ophiura sarsii | reverse complement strand
CCTGGTCTAATTGATTTTAGTTTTGTAAAATGCACACCTTTAATTACATTCTCAAATAAGCCAACAAATTGTAAACATGGTAAAGATTTGGATACAAAGTTCACAATAGCACAACGTATCTCATGAAAATGCAGAGGAAAACAGCTTTTGAGGTATGTGTATAACTTTGGACCGGTCTAACTTTTTTTGTGCATACGGACCCAGCTGACTGACTAAATGACTAAATAAATGACTAAATAAATGACTAAATGACTAAATAAATGACTAAAATGACTAAATGACTAAATGACTAAATAAATAAATAAATAAATGACTAAATGACTAAATAAATGACTAAATAAATGACTAAATAAATAAATAAATAAATAAATAAATAAATAAATAAATAAATATACTAATAAATAAATAAATAAATAAATAAATAAATAAATAAATAAATAAATAAATAAATAAGTAAATAAATTAATAAATGACTAAATGACTAAATAAATGACTAAATAAATAAATAAATAAATAAATAAATAAATAAATAAATAAATAAATATCAAATAAAACACTTTTTATTTAAATAAATAATAAATAAATAAACGAATAAATAAATAAATAAATACATAAACAAATAAACAAATAAATAACTAAATAAATAAATGACTAAATAAATAAACAAATAAATAAATAAATGACTAAATAAATAAATAAATAAATAAACAAATAAATGACTAAATAAATAAAAAACTAAAAAACTAAAAAAAACCAAAAAAACACTAAATAACTAAATAACTAAATAACTAACTAACTAAATAAATAAATGTATTAATTAATTAATTAATTAATTAATAACAATTTAATACATATAAACAAAAAACAAACAAATATATATATATATATTAATTATTCAATTCATGAATAGCTATAATATAAGAACAAGGAATTTAGTTATTAATATATTATTCAGGATTGTGCTACGTGGATAGGCCTAATTAAAATGCTTTACACATTTTGTTCGTAGACAAATCTGACCGCATTCCAAGACCTATTTTAACATATTAAAAGTAGTAATAATAATACCATGGTGCATAATTAATAGGGTTAAATTCACATTGAATTTCTTGTATAATAAAAATCTATTAATATTTATGTTAAAAGTCCCCGTTTGAATGTATAATTGAGTAATGTACTTACCGGTATCCTGAGCGTTACACGACCACCACATCCACGACCATAGAGACAATTAACATATTTCATGGCCGGACGGCAGTGACATATAGGGTAATAATTAATGTGGAAATGAGCATGAGTCTAAAATAACTCCACTGTAATTGCACTGCAGTCCATCAATATTGTCTCTCGCTCTCACTAGTAAATGGCCTTTTAATTTTCTGCGCCACTATTCCGGCACTCATAGATGTTGTGGTAAAGCTATCTCGTCTTGTCAAAACTATTCCACAAGTTCTGACAGGAAAATTGGTGTTTTTATTTATTTATCATTTGAGATTATATTATACCAGTCACACTTTGTGATTTTGTTTTCTTTATATCCCTGGGAAAACAAGCGTAGACACGCATAATAACCCAGACACGCAATGATGTCATTTTTATTTTTAAAATAGCAATTATGACACGCCCACTAATTTAGCGACCATTCCACAAAATTTGCGATCTTTTTTTTCAATTTAGCAAACTGGTCGCACATGTCCTTTGCGACTGCGCCAGAGAATATTATTCACAACAATGGCGACGAACAGAGACGAGATACTGATTAATTTTCAGGTATTTTATTGTAGATTTGTAGAGTTTTGATTGCCTTCAGAAATGCCCCAACTTCAGTTACGCATTAAGAAAAACACTGGTCATTAAAAGATGTTCTTAAATCAGACGTAGGGTGTGTAGAAATAGTCGAAAACTACGACAGAATTTTGTAATCAGAAATTGGTTTTCGTGCAGTCATTTTTATTGATCTTTGACAATGAAACAGCTGATTTGCTGTGTGTGACGCAGTATCCGGTCGCTTGTAAATTGTAAGATCTGATCCAACCAAGACTGTTGTTTCTCCATGAAATGAAACCTTTTACTTAGCAGTATTAGATTAAAACTAAAGAGTGTCTTGTTGTCAGAAAATTGTACGTTGTCTCGAGAAATCAATCAATCAATAACAGGCTACTTGTACTTGATGTTGAATTTGATACAAGCGGTTGGTCCCCGCACGACTTCGCCTGTTTACTCCAGCAGATTATGAGATTATATAGATCAGTAATTGACTTCAAACCGATTGACTTAGCATAATCGCTTGAGTACCATACCCTGGAGCGCGCGACCTCGACAACCATCCCGATCACGATGCAATCGATCGATTACTATTTTTATAGTTGTATTAAACATGAAATACCAAATTTCATGTCATATCTCATGATCTTGACATCAATGATAAAAACAAAATAAATAATACTAATACTTATACTAATACCACTACTTATAAATACAATACATTTTTAAAATCAATTTTAAGGCAATTTTTCGCTAAAATCAGTAAGTATAAAGCCAACCAATTAAATGTTACACGCGCGAAAATGTCCACTTCTACAATATATAAAAGTAGGCCTATACTTATATTTTCGTCGCACTGGCATTCACTTCACTTACGAAAAGTGAAGAGGGGGGGTTTTGTGAGACATATAGTTATAGAGTAAAAACAAGACAATTGAAGAAAGAAATTCAATCAAATTAATCAAGATGTAGAAGAAAGAGTTTGTTTAAAACCACAACATTCATCCTATCTGAAGAAATAAATAAATAAATAAATACACAGGTCTACATTATTATGAATAAAAGCAGTTTACCAACCCACCTGTTTACAATTAAATTAGACTACCCCCCAGCATATACCTATACTACATAAACTTATAACACGATCAAATAATATGCCAACACTTTACTGCATGAATGAAATATACCTCGATCAATCAATAATCAATATAACGGGGGTCTAGTTTAAATACAAGATATTTCACTTCCTATGACAGGACATGGTGCATCATCCAGCTATTAAAAGGTGATCATGACCGCTGTATGCAAATTAAGTGCGGCAACTCTAATTGCTTTCTATAAGTCGATATAATCTTATAATCTGCTGGAGTAAACAGGAGAAGTCGTGCGGGGACCAACCGCTTGTAATTTGATGGGGCCTACTTCATTTTTGATTTTTTTTAAAAATTTAACCAAAATAATAATAATATGGTCAAGACGACCTATGTGGGTCGACTGCTGTAATTTAAAATAAACAAATGTGACTGACACTTTCTTACTATTGTCATTACATTCATGATATTATTATTATGATGGGGATCGATTAATAACTTTTAAGTAAAACTATTAAAACGGCAACGCACACAAAGTTATCAATCATCATTTCAACTCATGAACTGTGAAAATTACATTCAGACTCAGGACAGAGTAGGCAGAATCATAACATTTTGAAATTTGAAGTATCTCTTTGAAATGCAATAAAAATAAACATGATACTTTTCTATAAAAAAAATGATGGTTCAACCATGACTGTACAGCAGTGTAGGTATATTGACCAAAAGTATGTTTCCTTATTTAAATTATTGCCAACAAGTGGTCAATCTTACAAATGGCATTTCTGTAAAAAAAGTTTGTAGATAGTGGCCACTTCACTGTTGTCAGCTTGGAGTTTTGACCCTTTTACTTAGCTTTTTAGGTCGTTGTCAAGTTCCTTCTGGACGATCATTTTATAAACATACATACACACATATATACAAGACTTAATTTGCTGAGTCATGGCCATGGCATTAGACATTTTCCCATAGAAACCTGTTCAAATTTGAAACCATTTTAGCTTTTAAAGGGACGCAAAGTAGTGTTGAAGATTTTTTTAAATAAATATAATTAACTTCAGGTTTCAAGATGAACATTAAAAAATGTAAATGAATATGGTCATTTTTATTGTTGCCAACTCAAAAAATCACAAATGCAGCCTTTGGCTTTATACCCAACATATAATTTATATTTTGACTGTTTATAGAGCTACATGTATATCTGGGGAGCACACATGGTTTTGAAACACACTGAAACACATGTACATGTATGTGACCTTCAAGGTCAAGGTCTAAATCAACCACCCAAGTTGGCAAGGATGTCCACGTAGGTTTTCATTTTACCAACTTCAAAGAACATTTTGGTATAACTCCCTGTGTAGGCCTACTGTCAGCCTGGACCTAGTCTGCTTTAGTATACCTTTTTCCTTGTACCGATAGAGGGCTCACTCCCCATGGACCGCTCCCATCCTCTGATCTCACCCCCGGGAAAAAAAGGTCTACTTGCATTGGATTGACCTCGTTGACCTCCGTATACTTTTACATTAGTGCTCGTCCAAAAATTGGACGCATACGTAATGAGCAATTTGTTCGCGTGGGATTCAAAATTAACCAATGGCAGACACGATAAATACGAAGTATATGAATATTTATATGCGTCTTCGCAGAGAGACGAATCTTGCTCACTTGATAAATTCAAAATGTCGATTTTCTGGCACTGTATAGCCGCCGTTTCGGTCTAAAATCACACTTTTTATCTTTGACATTGGTCCTCGCCCAAAATATGTTCCTCAGAGATATAGCTACATTTCCGCATATGTGACTATTTCCATGCTATTTCCTATCTTTCAATATCGTGTAATAAAAAACCTTTTTACGTTTAAACAGAGACAAATAATTTGATCATTGTTTACGATGACTAGAGACTCTTACACAGCTACAGAAATACCCCCTTCACGCGTTTCTAGATGTACAAACAGCAAATTCAATATTAGCGCGTTATGAAGGGGTGTGATACTATCGTGACGCATAAAAAAGCATCGTCCCTAGTAATCCCTAGTGTGCTCAAGCACAGTTCTTTTGTAAATCCAATGCCAGTAGACCTTGTATTTGGTCGGTTCTCGGATGGGAAGTATCAGGGGGTGTTGTTCGATTGTGTGACAGTGAAATTATACAAGGCATACGAGTAGACTAGCCTGGACCGGAAGACTCTAGTCTTATGCTCCCCAACTATAGTGTGAAATTCTGATCTAAGCTGTAGATCGGAATATTTGAATTAATGTTTTGTTGTACAAAAACGGCAGCAATTTCACTGGGTAAAATTCTCAAGGGTCAAAAACCAAATTAATGACCGAAATGTCTGCTACTGCACTGATTTAAGTAGTAACACAATGTAATTTCCAACATTTTTCACTCTTGAGTAACATTTTCAAGTGTGAAAATCAAAAGTGAATGGTATTTCACCCTTTGTATAGGGTGAGTGAAAACACTGGAGGGATGATTTTTATGAATCCTTACTAAAAGTTCGTACATAATGTAAATATACAAATTGTAAAAATGTACAATCTCAATTTTTATCCATATTGAGAATGAGGGCGCAGCCTCCAGTACATCTGTTTGTGTCCCTTTATAGGAGTTGGCTATAGAGGGTCATAGTTTCAGATCATGCTTGCTACATGATTTGTTGATGACTTTCTATGTACTGACAACATTTTCAGAATTTTTTTTGGAAAATATGCAAAATCCAGGGTGCCCCGGCCAAAAAACCACAAAAAGTCGGCCATTTTGGAAAAACAGTATTTTGATCATAAATCAATCATTTTTGGTCCAATCAATTTGATTTTGGTGGCAATACCAATGTTTGTGGGGACATGGAATAATCTTATGCAACTTTTATCGCATGACGATGTTTCGTTTTTTCCTGAAAATGGCATTTTTAGTGAAAATAGCCCTGTGAGGGCGCTGTTTAAAAAAATACCTTTTCGCATCGAAGCATTTCAAATTCTAAGGTTGAAATATGATAGGAGTTACATTTTAGGCATTTCCTGAAAATCTGATTAAAATACCATTTATTGTTTTGAAGAGCACTATTTTGAACATCTTTGAATTGTCTCCATTGAAACACACACTAATGAAAGTTCGTTGACCCCTGTACTATCCAATGGAAGTGCTTTTAACGTGTTCTTGTGATTTTAAAATGGATGCTATGGTAAAATGAAATGAGGTAAAATTCTCACATCTTCAGACAATGTTTCTTGACACACTCTTAACATATTTCATGTATTTAAATTCATTTTTATTAATGCGATAGCTACTTTTTTTGCAAAGCGCCCTCACAGTCCAAATTTGACCAAAATCAGCTATTAAAAGAAAACGAAGGGGTTATATGAGACGAAAAGAGCATAGACCATTTCAAATCCGAGAATATACGATCGGTTCCGAATGTTTCCGACACTCGGTTCCATGACCTGTCAGGTCCTGACAGGTCATGGCCATGTGCCGGAGAAAAACAACGTGTTTTTTCACCCGTCTGCCCGTGTGGTAGATTGTGCTGGTGTTGGTGATAGATTGTATCCCTCACAAAGTTGATGTTGCGGCATTTCAGTTACAAAAACGATTGAGATGAAAGAGATTTGGGGTAATATTTTCACTTTTTACCGTCTGCTCGATACATTTGGAATTTGTCCGTCAGCGCCTTTGTTGATAAAAAAAACAAAATAGTCTCGTTCCACGTTTTACTTCTCATGTGTGCACGCGTGTATGTAAACATAGGCGGACAATCAACTAGGGCAATGCTATGAATGCGATCAACTTGTTGCGAAGAACGCGCAACGCACCTACTCCACGTGACCTGTTTTTCCGAAGATTTCCGATCTCAATTTGAAATGGTCTATAGAATGACATATTGTACCCTTACACATGGGTATTGTCACCAAAATCAAATAAATTAGACCAAAAATGACTTAGTTATGATCGAAAGACTGTTTTTTCCAAAATGGCCGACTTTTTGTGGTTTTTTGGCCGGGGCACCCTGGATTTCGCATTTTTGTTGTTGAAAATGTTGTCAGGGTTACGCATAAAGTCATCAAAAAATCATGCAGCAAGCGTGATCTGAAACTATGACCTAAAAATGACCCTCTATAGCCCACTCCTACTTTAAATGAGCTTTACTTTCATGATATAGTTGCTTGTGTGTGGTTATTTAGGCATCAGTGAATACAACCCAGACTACCCAGTTCCTGAATCTTTATGACTCTGGATTTAAAAGGGGTAACAAAAACTTGTTTACATGGATGTTCCATTTTTCTATTTAAATCAGTAATGTGATCAATGCTAACACTAACAGAGTAGAGATGCCACTTTTCAGGAAAATTTGTTTCAAGGTGTATATTCCGATCACTTTTTTTTGGCTATGATTTTTTTTTCACATCAAGGTATTTTGATATCAGAAGAATCCCCATATTTTTCTCATTTAAAGTGCATTAAGACTAGAGATGTGGTGGAGGCAGCGCCCTCAATTACAAAAATATATGATAAGAACTGGGATTTGTATATTTTTACAATTGTACTATTACATACATATGTATGAACTTACACATGTATTATAACGATTAAGAAAAATCAGCCCACGGTACAACAAAACGTCCATTCAAAAATGCTGATCTCCGGCAGATCAGCATTTTACGTCAGACAGTAACCCCCCTGCAGTATGTGTGATAAAAAAACGTGAACCATATTTGCATAGAGAGCCTTTTTCAATAAATAGTGATGATATTGTTTCAATCAAATTTCGCTGTGTTTACAATAATGGCAATTTTTAATGTTCATCTTGAATTCTGAAGTAAATTTTAAAAAAAAATAAAAATGTCAACACCACTTAATAAATAAGTCTGTAAAATCTTAGGGGCCAGAAGTGTTCTATTTAGAAATTATAGGCTAAAATGTGGTGAATTACTGTCAAAGGTGGTTTAAACCACCGGCCAATTTGTGTTGTGTACTACTCACTGGGCAAATTTCTTGTGACTGTGTGCTTCTAAAATAAGAACCATTGGAGTTATGCAACTCAAACTTTGGAATGTGACCATTTTAAAGATGACCTTTCATGTAAAATCATGTGGATTGTGGACCCTTTTATTATTAACTGACACAATTCCACAGAATGAAATGCAATTTTCCAGATGCAATTCCCAAATTATTGTAAAGGTGAGACCCCCCCCCCCCCCCCCCCCCCCCCCGGGCCCCTCTCCAGCCCTCATTTGGAATGTTATGTGCACACTAAGTGGTTGAATTATTCAATTTAGCAGATAATAAAACTGTCCAAATATTGCTTGGCTTATCGAAGATTGCTCATCAGCAGGCCTCAAAATAAGAAATAAAAAGGGCATGCCATTTAAGGTAATTTGAAAGGGGCACCAAGGCAATTATATACTTTTGAGTGGAGTGAAAACATCCAAAAATTGAGCGCAGGTGGGCCATTAGGTGGGGCATCAAAGGCAATTCCTTTTTAATTTGAACCCTGCTCATCAGATTGTTTCGAAGACTGATCAACATGGGCTAAAAGTGATTTTTACAAGGGGCAACCTCTTGTCAACTCTCTTCTTATACCCCAACTCTTTACTTTTGTACTCCTCGCTAACTTAAAGGCATATTATGTGATCTTTTCCAGAGGGCGCCCTCTATTCATTATTTTTTTTAGAAAGTAGATTTTCTTGCAGATTTACATTTCCGATCATAAATCATACGTACATTCCAAGTTACAGAGCGATACGATTCCTAATTACCTCAAAATCATGGTTTTAGAGTGAATTTAGAGTGAAAAATATAAAGTGTCAGGATTCGGACAGTTTATTTTCACTCTAAAACCATGATTTTGAAGTAATTAAGAATCGTATCGCCCTGTAACTTGGAATGTATGCATGATTTATGATCAGAAATGTAAATCTGCAAGAAAATCTGCTTTCTATTTTTTTTCGATGTTGAGGGCGTTCCCTGGAAAGATCACATAATATACCTTTAATGCTCCATGATCTCGCTGTTCTTTGTAGGCTTGTACTGGAATCGACAACTTTGACGAATGCCTAGCTCACCTGGAACAAAATGATTGGTGCCTGGAGAGGGCGGTCAACTCCGTCATGGAGGCGCAACAGGAAGCTGTCCGGCAGGGGCAGGACATTTCAGATTCATCAGCGGCGGTACCCGTCATAGACGCACCACCACCACACTCCTTTAGGTAATAAATAGTCTAATGTGTTCACACCTCATAAATATTCATGAACTAATATGTCAGTTCATTGGCCAAATCAAACCCTTGGTACAATTTTCCATGGGTAATAATTTTGAAAAAATTGTATCTTTCCACGTTGTTTACTCAGGGCTGTACTTTCGGCGCGAATCCGCGAATCGATTCGCGTGAAGATTCGCGTAAAATCACCTCCGCGTGAATCCAGGTGGATTCTCGCCAAAAAAAAAAAAAAAAAAAAAAAACTTTTTAAATTTTTTGTTAAATTTTTTTTTTCTTCTTTTATTTTTTGAAGTTCAAAACAGGACCTTAGATGACTGGTATTTGACTTTAAACTGTTCAAGTTGAAATTAAAATGATGATTGTTCTTAACAATAGTACAATAAATGTTTAAAATGCGGAATTTAAATTCAGTAAAAAGGATTCTCGCAAAAATATTCTGCGAGAATCCATTTGCGAGAATCCATGGATTCTCGCAAAATTCCTCTGGGAGAATCCATTTGGATTCTCGCAGGATGTCGCGAAAGTACACCCCTGTTTACTTAAAGGTATATTATGTGATCTTTTCCAGGGGATGCCCTCAATCCTTGAAAAAATTGGAAGCAGATTTTCTGGCAGATTTAAGATTTACTTTTCTGATCATAAATCATAAATATATTCCAAGTTACAGAGCGATACAATTCCTAATAACCTCAAAATCATAGTTTTAGAGTGAATTTACAGTAAAATTTGAAGAAAAAAATAGATTGTACAGCTTGGTACAATCTATTTTCAAAACATGATTTTGAAGTTATTAGGAATCTATCGATCTGTTACTTAGAAGATCTTTATGAATTATGATCAAAAATGCAAATCTGCAAGAAAATCTGCTTTCATAGTAAAAATCAATGATAGATCACATAATATGCCTTTAATTTGACACATTTATTTTTACTGTTTGTGTGTCATGTATGTACATGATTCAAGTCGGGAGATCTCAATCTATCACGATCGCCTCTGAAAATAAAACAGAATAGATTAGAAACACTGTCATAATTTTCATCAAGATGGCCGCCAGTTTATCCAAGAAAACAATAGAAACACTCATCATAATGTTTGTTAGCGGCCTGAAAGCAATGTTTTTAGGCCCACTTGACCATTGCACTGCAAATTATGAGCGTTTAAGATCATATAGTTGATGAATATTGAAAAAGATTGTTTTTAAATCTACAGAATGTTAAAAAAAATGGCTTCAAAAAACTGTCAACGTTTTATTGAACCACCCTGTATATCACAGATGGTGGAAACATCTGTGATTATATTCACTCACTTGGAGCATGCTTTGAGGTCAATTGGGTGCAAAATGCAAGAAACGTTTAGTTTTGCGTTTACTTTTACGTTTACTTTTGTGTTTACTTTTGAGTTTACTTTTAGTTTGTCCAAAAGTAAACGCTCATAATTTGCAGTGTATAGCTCAATTGTAAATTGACTTAGAAGTAAGAAAAATGATCGAAATTGTTATCTATCCAAACAGCATTGTGTCCCACGGCACCAAGGTTTAACCAGAGACCTGTCTCCCCGTCAACTAGGCGGATAGTTTACTTCCTGGATGGGAAAGGGTTTAACACTTTCCACGCGGCTATTAGTTTTATCATGTTACAAAACGGATTCGTCAAAAACCTTTCTCAACTTTCAAGATCTACCTCAAGGATTACTGAACCAATACTAGCCATGTTGATACTTATTTCAATTAATGCATTTGTCATGGTGATCCCACGTATCGTAATGAAATTCAATAAGACATTTGAAACATTTGATGACATTTTGGAATGTCGTCTGCAGACGCCTGCCGCCGATGAAAGGGTTAACATATTTGATTTTCTTGAAAGTGGGTAAATTTAAGAGTTTAAAGTGAACTTGAAACTAGTTCTGACTGATAAATCAAGGCTAAAGAAGTACATAATTGAACATGTAATTACCCCATAGTGGTTGCAAACATTTGATACATTGTAAGTTGTAAGGACAAATTTTGGACAGGCTATTCTGATAAATTGGACAGGCAGTTGCTGAACTCCAGCTAAGACCCTACACCGCACTGTCATATTTAGTCTACTAAATAAACCCTCTTATACCAATGCTTTCTTTTACAGACCACCATTTGCAGACCTAGGAAGTGGAGCAGAAATGGTGGGATGCATACCTCCATCGTTACAAGATGCAATATTTCAGCCGATGGTGCCAGTGGTCGTCCCACCACCGCGAGCCCCGACGCCCCCTGCAGGCACTGCGGCTAGGCCCCCTGCTCCAGCTGCGGGGAATTCACAGCAACAACGCATGATAAACTTTAGCATAGAATATAGAGATAAAAATATTAATCTTGTGCTAGAAGACAACAGAACAGTCGGTGAGTTTCTTTAACACTTTCCACGCAGCAGTCGTCAGCAGAAGACAGTTCCAACATTTCAAAAAATATTTAAAACATTATTGAAGTGCATCACCATATGCACCATCAAAAATGCATTATAATAAGTACAAACATGCCTAGTATTGGTTCAATAATCCTTGAGATAGACTTTGAAAGGTGGATAAGGTTTCTGAAAAATCTTGTTTGTATAATGGTATAACTAATAGCAGCTCAAAAAGTATTAATAGATGTTGAATTGTTGATTGAGATACACAATGGAAACTTGTATAATAGTGGTAACTGTTCACACAATAATTTTTTTCGCGGGTTACCGATTTTGTACCATTTTGTTTGTTTTAAAATTTGTAATTTGTAAGTTCATTACATAGACGACGAATACACTGTGACAAACTCCAGTGCACTTTATTACCCACTGGGACAAATACATTCCTTAATTTCTCTGTGCCTATCTGATGAATCTCATAAATGAGCAAACATTTGTGCCTGACATTAACATAATTTGATGTAATTTGTTGCAGGTACTATTAAAACTCTATTATCAGATGAACTAAATATACCAACAAACAAAATGGTGCTAGGTGGTTGGGGTACAGGAAGAAGTAGACCTGAGGATGTGGTAAGTACTGGGATGGTCAAACTAATCAACTAACACCTCCCTCAACAATCATAATGATGCAAGGTTGTTGCGATAATGGAGGGAAAGTTGACCAGTGGTAGTTAATGAACTGCATTCTCAATCGCATCGTGCCTACAGCATAAATGTGGTTAAGTGGATGGCCTGCTGGCAAAAAAAGAAGTATCCACTTGTTGAAGAAATCAACTGCTCACCCTATATTTTGCACACTGCACAAAGCAAAGTATGCATGAAGACAACACTGTGTAAGATTTTATCAACGAGATGGGCTGGTTTTCCTAGAGTACGCTTTATAACGTGCCATAAGGCGAGTTTTTACGGGCCTGACCAAACCCACTTTTTGCATTTTTCAACAAAAACATTTTATTTATTTTTAGAATTTGTTTTCTCAAATCATGTAAAAATCAGCCGTGTTTGGCTGACAAATCTGTGGGGAAAAAATGTTCGCGAATGTTTTAAAAAAATCCTGATTTTTGCAGATTTTGGTGACATTTTAGGGTCAAAAATCTTCAAAAACAATGACTGACCGACTCTACTTGACAGGTCAGTCAGCCCGTAAAACAGGGTGTTGTTTTTTCCCAGCCTAAGGAGTGGAGTGATGGGCAGCGTTACAAATAAGAAAAATAAACTGGTTACCCAGCGGATAACCCCATTAGAGAAATAGTCCCTATACCGCCAGTCCAGTCTGTAGCCCCATCACCAACGTTCAAAAAAGCGGTAATCCGTGCAATCGAAACGACAACATTCACTTGCGAATAACCATTTGTTTCCTTGCCGATTATTCGATGGATAACCACTAACCAGAACTTAAACCATTAATAAACATGATAAAGTCAAAGTCTAAATGCAAATGACGAACATTTGTGGCGGATAACAAAAATATCCAGTGCCAAGGGAATAGAAAATGTGCATGAATCAAAACTTCTCTTACATTTTGAAAGTGTAATCAAAGCAACAATTCTCGATCAATTTGCCACGTATGTGCAAGTGATATGCGTGTACCAGGCATCAATACGGGTAACCAGAAACCTGCACGCACTTGACTGTTATTCTTGTACATATTAAAAATTAATTGTTGATTAGTAGATTATAGCAAATGATTCCCGCACTATGTCTACCCTTGTCAGCCATCTTTGATTTGTTTGTGGTTTTGTTTCAGGAGCTATTATCATCTCTTCATTTACCGTTAGACAACAGACTATATCTTCAAACACCCAGTCTACCCGAGTCAAGTGGTTCTAGTAGTAATAGCAACATGCAGCAACAGTCTAATGGGGATGAGTAAGTACAGGGTGGTATATCTCTCATTAGGGTGGTCCAAAAGTAAACATACATGCGCCATCAATATAAACCCCCAGCCACGAGGTGTAATGAAATAGTTTGGTTACTTAAAAGTATAAACCATGGGATATAACTTGGGGTAATGACTGGTAGCATTCAATTTCAGGTCAGAATAGGCCAGCTTTATATGTATGGGATATGGGGTAATGATGGGAAACATTCAATTTCAGGTCAGAAAATATGCATATTCATTATTTTTTAACTCATCAATGTATTCTTAACAATTTCATGCTAAATTTGTTGACACATTTTTTGTGTTGTTGCATTTTGTAGGTGTTCTATCTGGTAGGCCCTACTTACTGGCGTCCCGCTAGTACATATAGAGAAAAAATATAATCTGGTAGGGTCATCTCGAGTGATCCCATGACCACGAGAGCAAAGGGACATTTCTCAATCAATGAATTTGTCTTCTAGGAAGATCATTTAATAATTTTAGCGGGGGTGTCCCTGTGGGCGGAATCTGTGAGGGGCGAGAGCCCAACATTAAAATGGCCACCACACATTGGGATAAAAAATTCAAATTGGCTCAATTAAGCTGATAAGCATACCTAATTGCCCGTCTGAGCTCAAGGATTCCAAGAATGTATAGTTGTCTCACTTGCGGATCTAATGCATGTATGCCAAGATTCAAATTGAATAGCACATCCAAACATCGTGCATAATCATAAACAATTTGACATTATGAGACACCCATATCATTACTTTACATACCTTTAATATCTTGTCCATTTTTTACAGAGTAAGTTTTGCAGACAAGCTGACACGCTCCTTTGAACTATGCATGATGGACACAGACGAAAACCAGGAATACAAGTTACGCTACTCCGGCTCCAAAACTATCTTAGACGTGAAACAAGGCATACACGCCCTCACCAAGGTGGCGGTCAGGCATCAGCAGTGGGACGGCTGGCCTGTTAACAGTGAAGACTCAGTGAGTTGGTTTGTTTTTATCATAGTCATTTTTATCTTTAAACCTCCAGGGTTTGAAGGTTGCCTGTCCAAATTTGAACTTTCCAGTAAAACTTCTATTGCGGAAGTTAGTGTAATCATCTCTATGCACCCAATATAATAAAGCACGCCTTCACTTTCAGGTGCCAATAGTAAGCCCAATATTGCGCCCAAGTGATGATTCAAGATCGTTAAATGCAGGGCTCGAATTAGGAATTTTGAGGGGCACCCATTTCAAGGCCAACAAGCAATCCTTTGCAGGGGCACCAAGGCCATTCAGTGCTCAAGAATACTTCAAATCTTGAATAATAATAATAAAATAATAATAATAATAAATAATAATAATAATAATTAGTATTTATATAGCGCCTTTCCAAAGTGATCAAAGCGCTGTAATTTCGCTGCTGGTGAATCATCAGAATCAGGTCGCATCAACTAGGGTGCTGCCAATTTCTAGCGCAAACCTATCCGCACTTAGATTGTAACATCCACCATTTTTCAATGCAGCTCCCCAAATACCATTGGGTCAAGGAAGTTTTTGATAAACCGGAACAACTAATCACAGATTTTGAAAGCAGGAGGAAACCGGAGATCCCGGAGAAAACCTGCGAGAGCGTGTATGGATCGTGATAAACCAAATGCACATAAAGCCCGAGCACAGATTTCGAACCCGGGATTCATTGGTGCAAAGCGAGGGTATCTACCGCTGCGCCAACACGCTCTCCCTTGAAGCAGTTCTGGGGCATCAAGGCCAAATCTAAGGGCACCAGAGGCCGTGGCCTTGGTGGCTTTCAGTTAATTCGAGCCCTGGTTAAATGCCGTAAGGCAAAAAAAAAAAGTTTACTTGCCCTTTCCGACCGACCCAATTTTTTTAAAAATCTAGGGTCGCTATTTTTTTCTTCTTTTTTTTCAATAAAATAATTTTTTTTAAAATAAATTGAAAGAAGCACATAACAATAAAGAAAGATGAAAACTTGTTTTTGAGTAGTATCTGCTCTTGTTTAAAAATTTTTAAAAATCCGACCGTCTGACCCAGACTCTGGCCCTGAAAGGGCAAGTCATCATTTTTTGTTGTTGGCCTAATTGTCGGAGGAAATGAGCGAAGTATAACACACAGTGAGAGATTTGGTCACATCACTCTCAATACCATAGATTTGTTCAACTTGTAGGATGCCAGGTGCATGTACGTAGCTGTAATGACATGCTGCAGGTTCCTCCTAGGTTCCTCCTATTCCATTCATGCGTCTTTTGCAAAAAAAGACTTTCACTTTTTACATTATGTGCAAAATGTCAAAGTAGGAAATACTGGACAGGTTTATATCTTGATGACATTTGTGCGCTATTGTTAAATTAACAGCTATTAATATGGTAATACGGTCTTATAGACAAACCTGTGTACAAAATGATTTTTCCTCTGTAATTTCGCTCGAAATTGTCGGGCTGAATAGATAAGTATGTGATGCAGTTGATGATTTATTTAGGCCAAGTAAAGAAGATAGTCTGTCTCAGAAACCCGCCCGCATTGGTATGTGAAATGAGCTACGGCGCGTAGGTCTATGCGCTGATAGGCCTAAAAAAAAATCTTTTTTTTCTTCTTTTTTTTGGTTTTGATTTTTAAAAGAAAAAAAATTAAAAAAATTAAAAAAAGTTCTCTGAAGCTTGGATTAGCAAAAAAAAAAAAAAATTGCATACCTCATGGCCTATTTTCTAAAAAAACAAAACAAAACCCCACAGCACTTAGCTTATTTGCAAAATGTTTCTGAGACAGACTATCTTCTTTGTTTGGCCTTATGCCCTTATGTATTTGTATTTCGAGAATGTGCATGATTAGGCACCATTTGACCCATTTGCTGCGCCTAAAACATGCTACAATTTACCAAGGGTTGGCCTACTAATACTTTAGTCGGATTTACAATTGAAACAAATACAATGTAACAGCGTAATGTGTGCATTGCGTGAAGCGTGCACAACTGTAAGTGTGATAATTTCTGGCGTGATCATCTTTGTGCTGCGTGCGTGCACGTGGTGTTCGTTCAATTTTTACACTATAATGTACGTTTTTTGGCTAACTGAAAATTGGGCTCCTTTTTGTTGGGTACATATATAGAAAAATGTCAGTGGGTATGGGTAATACTGCATTGGTTTGAAAGGATGCTTTAGAATAAAAAACCAAAGCCAGCATTCTCTGTGAAAATCAAAGCCTGTATTATCCTTAACAGGAATGAAATTGGTGCCATATGTGACGCGATCAAGAGGAATGAGTCGGATGTCGACCCTGGTCGAAAATGAGTTTTTAAAACAGTTTTAAAGACGACACCTAGAGCTTTCAGAAACTGAAAACCCCATGTCGATACGACGTTTTGTTCCAAAGTTAATGTCAAATTGTATACATGAATTTCCATCAAAACTTATGTAAGCCGCCATTTTGAATTGGCCATATCTCAATTTGGGATTCCCCGACATCCGACTCATTCCTCTTGATCGCGTCACATATATTGTTGCTGTTCTATCAAAACCTAGTAAGTTTTTCCTGCCCTTCAGCATGTATACAGTAAAACTGCCCAACTGTTATGCATATAAGGTGTTGCTTTATTTATATTCAGGGGCAGATTACTTACAAGGTTTTGATAAATGTGTTTTTGGCCCTTGAGCATGTTTAACGCTGACTGCCCAAAGGTTATACATAGGAAGTATTACTATTATACACGCTTTAAAGCAATGGCCACTTGGAGATACACGGTTTTGACGATATTTCATTGTTTTTAAATAATGTATTCTTTTTTTTCTTCCAGCTAACATTAGCAGCATCTGGTATAGACTTTCCAAAACATGAGCTTCGCTTTCGCAGAATTAACCATAAATCAAGACCCTCCAGGGTAAGTTTACGTAGGGGTCAGTATAGGCCCTTTCCCCACCAGTCCAACAAAGGATTGAGCATTCCTTTTATAGAAGTCTTTTAACACCAAAAAAGAGACTCACATCTCCATGTGAATACAATGACTGACGGTTGGTCAAAGTTTTTTGGTATTTGTTTTTAAATTATACTAAATTAAAGTTTGATGGTTGGCTTGGTGTAAATAGGCTAATTTGGTGGCACGTAATGTTGAGTCTTAAAGCCCTAAATAGTTTGGGCAAAGTATCCCAAATATGACATGCCACCCAAATTGTTTAGATTCTTAGTTCTACCTATCTATGAGTTAGCATCACAAATAGTCCAGTGCAAATTCTTCTATTGTATGAGTTGTACAGATATATTCTATAATACACATTGACTATGGGGCTACCCTACATCTTTTGTAGGGTTAAAATTGCCACCGACAGCCTAGCTGGTCTAGTGGTATGACATTCGCTTTGGGACCTAAACGTCCTTGGTTCGAATCCCAGTATTGTCAGATTTGTATATAAAATTTTAAGCTATAGTTACACCTGTTTTAGTTGACCTACACTGGCTTCCAGTTAGTTTCATGATTCAATACAAGCTGATGCTTGAAATTTACCTTGCTGTAAATGGACTTGCACACCATATATCAGTGAGCTTATTGAATTCTACAATCCATCTCGTTCTGGTGTCCGCTCTGCTAAGATGGCACTCTGAGGCAAAACAAAAATTGTTGTGTGTCCTTCAGCGACCGACCCTAAAATCTCAAACAAAATATTTTTATCATGACATGCTTTAACATGGTATGCTTCTACCTTCCGCTAATAGCAAACGTCGAACGACCCAGCAGCAGCAGCAGCTAGCAGCGAAGAAGACGAAATTGAAGACGCCACTGATATGTACCTAGACGACAGTGCCGTGTTTAGCAATGATTTCACATCAAGACGGTTTCAATCATTATGTAAGTGTAATGGTATGGATTCAAAATATTTCCACCAAAGTATCATACAGCGACAACAGCGTGTCCCAGAATGATTTAGCTATAAATACCACTGTTATTGATCTACCTAATTTAGGTGTTTTTTTAAGAATTTTGAATTACAAAATTCATATGTTTTTGACAGAAAGTATGGACTCTCTTGTAAAATGGTAGATTCCAAGTTGATCAAAATAACCTCTTTTGAAATTCATAAAATCCTTGCCCGTGTTTAGCACGAAGCTCAATTTTAAAGGGGGAATTAGGGTCTTGACCTATATTATTACAAATCCAGGCATTTTCAATAAGTTCAAACATATAATATCAATTATTCATATTTGACATCTATTATGGGCAATTCCAAGCAAATGTCAACCAAATAGCCAAAATTTCAAATGTGCATCCAAAGTTTAATTCTATGCCTATAATGTAGGCAAGAGTCCAAAGTTCAGGAATTTTTGTTTAGTTTGTTTACCGATACTATGTTTTTTGATGTATAAACTAGCTAATTAGCATAAATTTGCATATTTGCAGCTTACAAAATCAGTGAAAAGGCTTGTTTTTATTTATTCCATATCTTTTAGACACATAGGTATGATGTTTAAATAAATATCAGGCACAATAGTAGTACTGATGGGAAAAGTTTTGATATAAATTTAATTTTGATCAACGGCCGATTAGCCTCGTTAATCCAGGTATTTAGTATGCATTGCATAATCTCATGTCATTCCGCAACGCAAAAGTACAATTTTTTAGGATAGCAAGAAAAAAAATGTACCCTATTTTCATTTAACTATTTTTTCTCTGCACACAATTGACATGCTTCACAATGATAATAAAAAAAAATGGAAAATTCTGTTAATTAATAGCCCTAACGAGCGTTGCGGAATGACGTGTTGCGGAATGACGGTGCGGAATGACAAAGGTATTAATCCCTATATTTAGGCAATTTATTGAGCAAATTGTGATATTTTTGTGTACTTGGTATAAGATCATCCTTATTTATGATAATTCATTCAAATATGGACTCTAAACTTCTAAAAAAGTTTCAAAATTGATGAAAACTCATAATTTGCTGAATTAGGCAACTTTGATGTGCAAGCTGTTGAATTCGGAAACTTTATCACAAAATCATGGCTACTTTACCTGTAAATGATGATTTCAATGTGAAAATAGTTGGGTTACTTGTATTCATGAATTTGTAACATATGAAATGCCACTGATTACTCTTTCTTTTATTTTTTATGCATATTAAAGCATAAAAACATGTTTTTTCTTTTCTCTATGGAGTTTTGCACACAAATTCACACTGTCATTCCGCAACGTCATTCCGCAACACCTACTTTTATTTTTTGATGACCTACTAGAAATCCTAGCTGATGATTAAGTTTCATGAAAATGCTTTTGTCAGTTAGCTAACACTTCAAACCTTCTAAAAAGTAACTTCAATAATGATACACTCTAAAAAGTTCACAGAGTTTTCACTTTGTGTAAACATGTAAAAAAAAAACCAATCGTCTGCGTCATTCCGCAACGCAAATTTGCATATGCAAATTAGGATACTTGGAAGCGCAGTCTAATTTTTTCCCTAGGTTTATTTTTTGAGTATCAATCGCTATTATCAAATAAAGTTGTAAAATGGGGAGTAACTACAAATCTCTGGGTTTTACACCCAAAAGAAAGTGGATTTTTGTGTGTAAATGTCATTCCGCAACGCATGGAATTGCCCATTATACACCTTGAGGTACAGAATCAACATGCGTAGTATTTTGTCATGTGACCCCTTGCCATGGTAACGGCAGCCATCTTTGAATGCAAAAATCTCGATGTCTGTATGGAAATGGTAATATCTCAAATGGTATGCATTCTATCGAGATGGAATAACAAGAAATGTGTAGCTCTAATGGAAAGCTATGCAATTAACCACACTTACAGGAATAAGGGCATGATATGATAGGTGGTTAAGGGAAGTGTCAACCCAAAATATATGAAATTTATCAAGCACTGTAACTTTTTAGTCAATATTTTCAAAACTAAACATTTTTAAGCCAAAAAAAAAAAAGTGCTTCCTATAATTGACTTTAGATGATTTTGGTGAAATTTTGAAATTTGTAATCAAAAACTGATTTTGTTAGGTTGTCTGAAAATGTTTGGCCCCAACAAAGTGATTTTTGGGCAAAATTGTAGAAATCACTATTTTGGGGGAAATTTAATACCAAAAATGGATTCTCCGACTCATTTCATTTGAAAAAATGTATACTTTTATGTACATTACATTATTAGTTTAAAAGTGACAGTGCTTGATAAATTTCATATATTTTGGGTTGACACTTCCCTTAATTCCATAGTAGTAATTGAAAAACTCAAAACCATAATTATGTTTCGAGATTTTCCATTTCTACTTTTACTAGAAAACCATCTGACATCTACGGTGTAAATGGCCGTCAATATCACAGCAATTTCACACATCTGGCAAATAATGTACTCTGTTTTCATTCCGTACAGTACCCAATAATTTTGAAGACGAGACAATGGGGCTAATGCATTTCAGTCACGAGTTTGGTCAGCGCTACGGCGAGACGCATCCCGAGTTCTACATAGGCCCTCTAGAGGGTGCCATGAAAGAGGCTTTTAATGTATCCGCTAAAGATGTAAGTTCATTTGTTAAATTCTTCTTTTTGACTTAGATTAAATAGGCCTATTCTGTAGAACTCCGAATTAAATATCTAATTCAGTAATACAACCTGGTGCTGACTAGAGATGCCTCAGTCGCCTCAGGTCTGGAGATGGTCGATGTAGACGTGACCTGCCAATGTGGTTCGTTCTGAACCACAAACTATGGATCACCTATTGAGATACCCTTTTATGGAGACGGAGGGTGCTGTTCTAGATCTGGCTGTGTGCTCAATGACTGTGCTTATGACTGTGTTCCACGATATGAAGAAGAAGCAATACAACCTTGCACCTCATATAATTTCTGTGTGGGCTTCAAACGATCTGCCTGCTTCTCTGTCTTCACCATCTCTTGCTTAGATGGAAAAAGTTTGGGGGGAAATTTTGGAAGAAATTATGTCTTTTTCTATAAAAAAAAGTATGTATGACTAGCAAGTGTCTATATTTGTAGGAAATGTGGTTTCATTTTTTGAACAATTTACATTATTTAGATTTTTCATTATTTTTTGACCCGATTCAAACCTTTATTTTGTTCGTTTATTTTCTTCTTTTTCAGAGAAAATTACTCGCCATTTACATTCACAATGACAAGAGTGTACAAAGCAATGTATTCTGCAGCCAGCTGTTGTGTGCCGAGGGCGTCGTATCATTCCTAACGCAAAACTTTGTTACATGGGGATGGGACGTGTCGTCAGAAGAGAATAAAATCAGGTAGGTTAAGTCTCAACAGTGCTGGGTTGGGATGGTAGAGATAGCCTGAGTAACTGTCCCTTATGTCCTGTGCCAAGAATTGCTTCATTCCTAATGCAATACTTTGTTACATGGGGATGGGACGTGTCGTCAGAAGAGAACAAAATCAGGTAGGTTAAGTCTCAACAGTGCTGGGTTGGGATGGTAGAGATAGCCTGAGTAACTGGCCCTCTATTATCCTGTGCTAAGAATTGCTTCATTCCTATAATGCAAAACTAACGTGGTGATGGATTGTGTCATCTGAAGAAAAGAAAATCAGATAAACTAAGTCTCAGCTGTGATGGTAGAGATAGTCCGAGTACCCAGCCCTCTATTTCATGTGCTGAGGGCGTCGTATTATTCCTTACGCAAAAATTTGTTACGTGGGGATGGGATGTGTCGTCAGAAGAAAATAAAATCAGGTAGGATAAGTCTCAACAATGATACCGGAGATAGCCTGAATAACTGGCCCTCTATATCATGTGCCAAATGTTGCATCATTCCTAACACAATACTTTGTTACGTGGGGATGGGATGTGTCGTCAGAAGAGAATAAAATCAGGTAGGCTAAGTCTCTACATAATGATAACCGAGATAGGTTGAATAACTGGCCTTCTATTATCCTGTGCCAAGTATTGCATCATTCCTAACACAAAACTTTGTTACATGGGGATGGGATGTGTCATCCAAAGAGAATAAAATCAGGTAGGCCAAGTCTCAACAATGATGGTAGAGATAGTCTGAATACTGGCCCTCTATATCCTGTGTCAAGAATTGCTTCAAAACTTTCGTGATGATGGGATGTTTCATCAGAAGAAAAGAAAATTAGGTAAACTAAATCTGAGCTGTGATGGCAGCGATAGCCTGAATACCCGGCCCTCTATATTATTATATTATGTGCCAAGGGGTGGTATCATTGTTTTCAGAAAACTATATCGCTTGGTGACAAAACTGTTTGGTTGTATAACCACAGCAATAAAGAATTTACTATAGTCAATATAATAATTGAACGAACAACATGCACGCAGCATAAAGATGATCACGTCCGAAATTATCACGCTAATAGCTGTGCGCGCTTCACGCAATGTACGCAATACGTTGCTTCAAAGTGTTCATTCAATTATAAATCCGACTATTGGAGATAAATATTGCTGTAAGGCGAAGAAAAACAGCAACCCTGTTTCACGGGTGGACGGACCTGTTTTTTTTGTTTATTTTTTTTAATTTTTAAATTTTTATTTATTTTAACCTTAAATGTCACAAAAATATGCCAAATTCAAGATTTTTTTTTTAAATGTGTGAAAAAAAATGTTCCAGATTTTTGGTCAAATACCGGCTGATTTGACATGATTTGAGAAAAAAAATTACAAAATAAAAAACACCCCAAATATTCATGAAAAAACGCAAAAAGTGTGTCGGTCGGGTCCGTAAAACAGGGGGTGTCTTTTTTCTTCCTCGCCTAATGTACAAAGTGCAAATTCAATCCCTCATCATTAAATCTGTAATTTGTTGTTTAATCCACAGGCTACTCAGCACATGTACAAAATTGTTTGGTAGCGTAACCACGGCAACAGTTAAGAATTTACAGCATGATAAATTTCCCCTGCTACTCGTCGTGATGAGAATACGATCCAACACGGAGGTCTTCACAGTATTACAAGGTAAGAACACTTTTGATGACAAGCCAAACACTATAATAGTTTGTTTGCCTTCTTCTGTGCTGTAGTATCAGTGTATTTCAATCATTTAGATGTTAATCCGGCCCTGGGTACTTTCAGGTCTTACGTACAAGAATTCACATCAGTCAATTACATGATATAATCATCTTGATAAACCGATTACTATTTTGCTTATAAACATTTTATGCTAAAATTGAAAATTGTAATTATTCTACCATAGTGTCTGATTGGCACAATATTTGACACATCCTATATTTCCACCAATCTGCAGGTAGTTTTCATATGATATAATCATCTTGATAAACCAATTACAATTTTGTTTATAAATATTTTATGCTAATATTTTTGAAAATTGTAATTATTCTAACAGAGTGTCTGATTGGCGCAATATTTGAAACATCCTATATTTCAACCAATCTGCATGTAGTTTTTATATGGGGTTTACATTTTTGCCCAAGTATGGTGATTCATCTTTGATGATACAAGTTTGTGTACACCATCTCATTATGGTTATAGTTTAATCAGTTCCAAATTGGTGAGAAATATTCAGCATTTATCTCTCCGCACGCAAAAGTAATCCAAACGTACCCGCTCGATTATGGCCACGCACACACACGATCTTTGGACGCACGCACGCGTCATGCGTATGATACACAGTGCACTAGTTACCCCTCACGCGCCCGCATTCTTCTGTATTAATTCGCTGGTGTAAGAAGGCTTTGGCATTTTGGAACTGATCAAACTATAGTAGGTTAATTATGCTATGTTCATTAGATTGCAGTGTTGGAAATAGCGCTTGTTTCCAGGTGTCCCCAAATGGGATAATGCAGGTCTACGCTTGTGTATGTTACCTTCATGGTAACCATTATGTCATTACAAAGGAGCTGTGTGCACTTCATTCGGTTATCGTCGTATCAATAATAAACATTGAAAAATTACTTGCTAATGCATTTCCTTATTCCATTTAATCAAATGTATTAGTATTGTAAACACTTGTTATTATGCTTTTAATAACTCCCCATACCTTACATTGTATAAGTACAGTAGCAAATCATTGTTGATCTGAGATTTACCATGCTGCTATGGGAAACCAATCACTGCGATAGAACTGCACCACACGGATAATGTGTTTACGCGATCGCAGCCGCATTGTGTGTTGTTTTGGAATGATCGTGCGCACACTGTTTACATTGACTTTTGAAACTATAAGGAACTTAACTATTATTTTAATTTGATCATTTTAGTGTTAAGGTTTTTGCAATTAAATTATGTTCTTATTTACACTGTCTATTTATGAAATGGCGTTCAAACACCTTGGTCGCCGTTGAAAGGGATTATAAATCATGTTTCAGCGTATGTGCATCACCAATCTACAACTTGCGTTCTGCACGTCTGCATGTTTATTTCACTCGGGCGTTGCTTTCATGAAATAACACCGTTGTAGATTGGTGATCTGCATACTGAAACATGATTTAATCCCTAATTTAATGCTAATGATTATTTTCTAGCAGGAATCAAAAGTTCAGATTGCTTTTGACAAGACCACCTTATATTGTCATTCTTTTTTCTTGCAGGTAACACAAGTTTAGATGAGCTTATGACGAGTCTAATCCATGCTACGGAATCATATAATAGTCAGCGTCAGTCAGAAGTAGTACAAGAAGTAAGTACATACAGAAAATGTCTGTTGTTACTTTCTAATGTATGTCATTCACTAAGCATAAAACAGGGTGTGACATTGATTTGAAAAACATAAGAGAAGAAATAATCCCCCGTTGTTGCTGTAGTCATAAATATCTCAACAACAAAAATGTCATACACTTTGTTTATGTCCTGTTAGAGTGACTTCCAATTATTTTGGACCAAACAGGCTAGATAGACATTTTGATGAATCTCTTTTGTACCAAATTCGCCACAAAACAACAAAGATAAGCCATGATAAGCACCATTTTAAAGAAATTCGGCAACGTTTCCAAATCGTGTGGGGCCAAAACCGCGGCCGTGTGTGGCCATAATCGCTTGTGTACTCGTTGATTACTTTTGCGCACAGAGAGATAAATATTTCACTCCAATTTGGAACTGATGAAACTATACGTGTACATCACTGTGCAATTTCAAGTTGGATGGCGCCCATCCATGGCTGCCAATGATGTGTTGAAATACATGAAACAGATTTATCCATATACAATCCCTAATTTTCTCGCCAGATTTTAAATATGATGAAATACTAAAGAGTCCTGTTTTGTTTTCTATATTTTGTGCAATAGGAAGAAAGAAATGCATCTGAAATGTTAAAGAAAGAACAGGATGATGCATATCACATATCATTACTAGCAGACAAAGCAAAGGTGAGTGAGTGTGTCCCAAATAACACAATGGAAAGAGACACCTTTTCAACTTTTATTTTATATTTATTTTATTTATTTATTCTGGCCTTTCAACCCTGGATAACCCAAGAAAGCCTCTTTGAAGATTATTTCCATTGGGGTCCGTTAGGTGTGTGAACAGATACAGACCTGGATGATCCCCTACTCTTTACGAAAGAGTCTGTAACCTTTAACGTGCTCGGGTATTGCTCTTCCGATGCACAGGACCACCATTTCTATGTGACTTCCGAACCACGAGGCAATTGAGACTAAGTACCTTGCCAAAGGATACAAACATGTTGGCCGTAGCTGGGCTAGAACTCACAACCTTTGTATTATGAGTCCTGCATACTATTCACTAGACCACAAACGCTTCTGTTAGGCCATTGAGTTGAAGCAAAAAATATCTGACCTTTTATGAGTAAATGAGGCACAATGTGACGTGGCAGTATCTAATTTAATTTAAGAGCAGAAATGTGGGACAAGGTCATAATAAGGAAATTGCATAAAAAGTCTTATTTCTGATCTTTTACATATCTTGTATCCGACAATTGTAAATCACGTACACGCGTGCGTATGTACGATTGTACAGTCACGTACGGCCTCTGTGCATGTACTTCACAATGGTAAAAGATACTGCCTATACATTTGTGTGCAGTCAAGCTTATACCCGTTGCTTTATCTTATCTGATCGATTTCAATTCTCCTTAATATTCCTATAAAAGGATTCTTTCTCAGGCAGCTTTATTAAAGCCGACCCTTAACCGCCCAGCAGTGGTTAACGATGGGAGCCCCATTCCCTTTGGTGCTTTTCACGTCGGGTCTGTCCTTTTTGCCGTACAATATTTGTTAGCAAAAAAAGAAGAAGAAAAAAAAGGAAAATTGTCCGACTAACCCGACTTCAAAATGGCACGTGAGGGCAACATAAATTTGCTTTGGGGCCTATATATCCAACAGATTTAACAAACTTTTTGACTTTTTAGCTGGTGTATAGGGCAAAAAATTAAAACAAGAATTAGTAGCTGCAGTTTTCAGTTCACCTTTTTATAGTCACCAAATCCATTTAGAAACAAAACCTTTGCTCTCCACAGTCATGGAATTATCGGAATGACCCTTGATAGCTTGGGAAGCTGTTGATGGTGTCTTGTGCATACAAACATGTATATTGGCTATAAATCTTGCATTGTGTAAAATGTTTTAAATTTCAGCTTGAAGAAAGAGTACGACTAGAGAGAGAAGAGCTTGAAAGACAAGAAGAAGAGGCCAGGGAGAATAGGCATAGAGAGGCTGTACAAGAGGTGAGCATAGGTCATCTCTAGCCCTAGACTGGGTCCCTGCATCTTTAAAAATGGCAGACCAAAAAGAGGGACTGGCGACAAAAAGAACATCTTGTTCTATGGGCCTGACAGACCCATTTTTTCACAATTTTCATTTTTTTTATTTTGGTTATTTAAATAGTGAAAATTGCTGAAAATGCACCAATATTTCCCTTAATTTGGGGTAGAAAAAAACAAAAAGAAAAACACCCTTCCTGCGAGGTTTGTTTTCCCATAGAAGACGGTGTGTTTTTTGCTTGCCACAAACACTAAAGAAAGGTGTCTACAAATGTCAGTACATGGAAACAAAATGCTCAGTAGACTTGTAGCAATGAGACTCAACTTAAATTGCCTCCGAGTTGGACTCAACTTTTTGAGACAGAAGATGTGTCTCAAATCACAAATGCCAGATGATTTGATTTGACGCAAGATTTGACCATTCAATGACTGATTCAACATGAGACTCAACAGTCTTACGACTCTCTTGAAAGAAAAAATGACTTGAGTGGAAATACTATAATACACCATGGAACCTTTTAACCAAGGCAATCTCTACAAATTACATCTTTAACACTTTCCACATGGCTATTGGTTTTACTTTTTTTCAGAAACCTTTCAAAGTCTATTTCAAGGATTACTAAAACCAATACTAGGCATGTTTGTACTTATTTTAATGCATTCCTCATGGTGACTCCAAATATGGTAATGAATTCTAATATTTGTGAAATTTTGGATTGTCGTCTGCAGACGCCTGCAGCGTGGAAAGTGTTGTAATACAACTAATTTTGTTTTAATTCACATTAAATTTTCAGGCGAGGAGAATGTCGTACCAATCACAACTCACCATGGAGCCGCCCGAAGACACCGACGAGCCCGTCTCCACCGTACGGATGAAATTACCCACGGGAGAGATGCTCACGCGTCGTTTCATAGCAGCTAATCCAATACGTATGGTGATAATGTATCTAGGAACAAAAGGCTACAACACAGAGGATTACAAGATTTTAACTACTTTTCCAAAAAAAGATGTGAGTATAGAAACGTGTGACCCGTCACATCAAAACTGACCTGTTGTCTCCAGAAATGAAAATTGATATTTACAATTTATGTTACAAGCAAAATGTTAACCTTTGAAATGACACCTTGTTTATTTTAATTGAACATTAACCCTAACCCCCTCATAGGGGTTTGTTGCAATAAAGCTAACAGGGGGAAACACGGGACAAATGAAGACAGACAAAATGGTGCGTGTCGCCCCCGGGAATCGAACCCGGAGTCCAGGTGATCTCTTCTGTTGGATTTAGCAGGGTTAAGGTTATACTTAGATGTAATACATCTAAAGAGGTGCTCAATTCTCTGGTCTTGTTTGTATGTTGTGGGTCACAAATGTTTACAAATATAAGACCTAAAAAAAAAAAGATGGATTGCCCTTTCACCTTAATTTTGGGTCGGTAGGTCCATTTTTTTTTTTTAGATTCCAAAGAATGACCAAATGACACTGGAATACACTGAGGTTTATAATTAAACTAAATTTTAATATAAAAAAGACAAAAGTCTGGTGGCATGAATAATAAATATTTCAGAGTGGGGTCAATTGAGGTCATTTAGGTGTCAAATTTGTAATTTATAAAAAAAATCTTCTTTTTTAATTTTTTTTTGTTCCTTCAAAAAAATAAAATAAAAAAATGTGTTTTTACGGTCGGTCGGGAAAGGGCAATCCAACATCTTTCTTCTTTTTTTGGGGGGGGGGGGGGGCTAATGGCAAACTGTCAATAAGTGGGATACCCTCTGATTGCATCACTATTGTATTCTATAGTTTGATTAATTCCAAATTGGCGAAGCTTCCTAATAGCAGCGAATGAATACTGAAGAACACAGGCGCGAGTGAAGACAAAAAGCGCACTGTGCATCATTTATGTGACACATGCGTGCAACCAAAACTGCGTGTGTGTGATCAAAATCGTGCACGTATGCTTGGATTACTTCTGCACGCGGAGAGATGAAAAACAAATATTTCTCGCCAATTTTGGAACTGATGTTCCAAGTGTTAAAGGAGGTGTCCCGCAAGCATAAAAGTGTGCATTATATGTTAGACAAATAACTATCGAGCCCAACTTTTGTAATTAAATGGAACAAAACACCACACTTATGACAAAAACCAATAAAAACCGCAATCTCTCAACATGCACTTTTTAAAATTCGCGGCGATCGAAAGTCCCAGTGTCGATGATGTCATAGTTATACAATGCACATGCGCACATTTAAGCACCGATACCCATGACGTCATCGACACCGGGACTTTCGATCGCCGCGAATTTAAAAAAATGCATGTTGAGTGATGGCAGTTTTTATTCATTTTTGTGACTAGTATGGTGTTTTGTTCTATATAATTACGTAATTTCGACTCGATAATTATTTTTCTAACAAATAATGCTAAAAGTTGTGCTTGCGGGACCCTTCCTTTAACAGCATTGTTCAAAATATATAATATTTGTAGGTGATTTTTTCTTCAACTGAGTCATGTCTTGAGGAGAACTTGCATCTTTCACTCCTGGGCTGGGAAGGGGGAGGGGGTTGCACTTGTTTGAAACTAAGGCCAAGAAGAAGAGTTGTGTTGTCCTCAGCAACCGACCCTAAAATCGCAAAATTTAGGGTTGACTTTTTTGTCTTCTTTTTAAGATTTAAATTGGTCCTTAAAGGTCTCTAAATGTTACTTTTTCTTGCTTGAAATGAATAATTAAGCTTTACTAAATGTGTTTAGACTATTATCACATTAGAAACATCAGTTAAATTGACATGGGCCTATACCAATTTTGTCTTGACATAAAGCATATTTTTCAGCCCCCCCCCAAAAAAAAAAAAGATTTCCGACCGCTCGACCTAATTTTAAATTTTTAGCACTTGGGGGCAACACAACATTTTTTGTTTGTTTGCCTAACATGGGTGTAAGGCAGGCACATTTGATCCTGGGGCATTCAGTAAGAAAGAAAACTTGTTAAAATTAGGTGTTTTTGGGTGAGATACTGACAAATTGACCCACAAGAGGTGAGGATAAGAAATTTACAAAAATAGTTGCCTTTTGGTGGTTAAGTGGTTGCTTCAAAAAAATATTGAGTCATTAGGTGATAGTGATTGAGGCTGAAAAAGTGGGCCCTTGACAGCCTTCCATATTGTACCCTAAAATATTTGACTGCCCCTCACCTCAGGGCTTCCCCCCCCCCCCCCCCCCCCCCCCTGAAAACATCTGTACCATTGAGCACATAGAAATGAATTATTTGTATTCTGTTTTCTCGCCTTTCAGTTGACCACGCTAGATGACTCTAACAGCTTCAGGGAATGCGGTTTATTCCCTCAGGAAACTCTATTCGTGGAGGAACGGTGAATACAAACGTTACAGTAATAGCTCTCGGACAGTCAAGGACAGACATTTACAATTTTGAGCACATAGCATGTCCATATATGGTGTGGGAGTGTCTGCAGCAAACACAACTTGGTGCATAACATACCCTTATATATGGCGTGTTTGTGTCTATACTTAAACATTTCAAAGCATCACATGCCCATATATGGAGAGGGCGTGTCTATAACCGAACAATTCTGGACAAATAATTATACCCATATTATGGTGTTAAGAGTGACTATACCAATTTTGGGTATAACATGCCCATATACTGTGTAGGAGTGTCTATACCAAATTACATATATGGCGTGGGAGTGTCTATAACGGAACAATGTTGGACAAAACATGCTCGTATATGGTGTTAACGCGTCTATAATACATTACACATTTTGGGTATTACAAGCTCATACGGCCAAAACAGAAATTCGTTGTGTTGCCCTCAAGTGCCAAAAATTAAAAAAAAGTGATTTTCCTTCTATTTTTTCCCATGACAAATATTACTGAGAAAAGGTGGCTCATGAAAGACCAAATTGGTAAATGTCAATTTGACTGATGTTTCTTGTGTGATATAGTTTAAAAGCAATCTATTCAATCAAACTTATTAATTTGAAGCAGAAAAAAGTAATATTTTGACAAATTGGGTAACAATTAAATCTGTTTAACCAAAAAATTGCGACCCTGTTTTTTGAGATTTTAGGGTTGGTTGCTGAGGGCAACACAACAATTTATTTATGTTTGCCTAAGAAATGTTGGAGTTTCTCTAGAAAAACAACAGCATAAATGGCCATTTTGCAACTAGTTTTCACAACTGACATACATAGACCAAGACAAGGCAACAGTTTCATAGATGTGTCCTAAATCCCTTGACAACTACCTGCTGATTGGTCAGAAAGACGGATATCTCATTTGTTGCACCAATCAGGGACATTGTTAGAATAAATGTATCCCTGATAAAGATTGGAGTGAATTATTTTCAAAGTAGTATTTTAATTGGATATTCAAATGAGTATAACTTGTAATCAACCAATCACTGTTATATAGGCAGATAGTGCTCGGGTGGTTAAAGCTTCAATAGACACTCCCCCCATACCGGTACAATAGACGTTTCAATATCGGTGGTCCGCTCCTCTTTTACATTTATGTTACATTCCCTCTCTGCAAGGGAGTGCCGAAAAAATATTAATTCTATCATTATTCACACAAATTTCTCAAACGTTAACTAAATTTGGCCCTTGAGTAGTAGAGCCACAATGAAACCATGGGAGATTATATTATAGCAATCAATGCAAGGATAATAGGCCAAAAATCACTGCAGTTTAACCCTGGGGTGGGGGAGGTACTCCCATGTACACGGGTATATGCCACTCTAATGGGTCGCTTTTTTTGCAAAAATTCTCTATGATTTGCGCGGGAAACACTAAAAATGGGTCCCAAATTGCGAAAAATCCCAAACATGCGTCCCAAATTATGAAAATCACAAAATAATCCAATCGAACCAACCTTTTTAAAGGTAAAAACACTGCTAGTAGTGGGTCATAGGATTCCCCCCCCCCCCCCCCCCCCCCACCACTCCTCCTGCAGTGCAACCCCGTTAAAAAAATGATTTGAGACATGGGAGCTTAGCTGCTGGACAACACAGTAATTACATCACATACAGAATTCTGCTGGAATGACATTTGTCTGTCGTATACGATACCATTATGAAACAAGTGGGTTTCTACGATGGCAGATACAGTGCTTGAAATAAGGGGTTGCCTTTTGGTCAAGTTCACACTGAAATATGCTCCCATCACACTGATTTATTGATTTATTTTATTTTTTTAGTTGGGGCTCAATGACTACAATTTAGTGATTGCTTTTACTAGACCTTTTCAATGCTTGTCTTATGTTAAAGCAAATGCTAGAGAGGATTGGTAATTGCTATAACATTTTAATAGATCAGGCATTTTAACACTCTCCACGCGGCAGTCATTACAATATGTTTCCAAAATGCAAGTATTATTGAATCTCATGACCATATTTTGAATCGCCATAAGAAATGCATTAAGATAAGTACAAACATACCTAGTATTGGATCAGTAATCCACGAGTAAGACTTTGAAAGTTGGGAAAGGTTTCTGAAAATCTGTTTTGTACATGGTAAATCTAATAGCCGGGTGGAAAGTGTTAATAATGTCACAAAGCATTTGCTAATAGTACTTTTAATACCCTTGCTTTTTTACAAACATCTCTATTGAGCCACCAACATTTTCAAGTTAGTGTGTCTAAGTGTCAGTATAGTCTATTTGGCCATCACGAGACAGTGACTTAACTGCGTTTCTACTACTTGCAGCACATAACGAGCGCGCCTACTCGAGGCACTGGCGTATACACACAAGCGTTGAAAGGAATGAAAGGCACTGAATTTTAGTTAATATGGCATTTTTCGAGTTGTTTACCCTCACACAAATTACCTTGTATACAGTTCTTAATCTGCAATTGTGAAGTCTTTTGTTTTATTCATTAGTTGTTCGGGGCAGGCCATAAAGAAATAGATAGTAGTTGTAGCAAATTATTTATTTATAAACTTTTTCATTCTTTTTTCATTAGTATTGTTTAGACCACAGCTTGTACTTGTCAATCAATTGCTATACAATGATAGGCCTGGTTTCAGCCATGTGATAGCTTCACTATTGCATAGCTTGAAATGAGTAATATAAAACAAACATTACACACCTTTTGATAGCAAGAATTTTGTTTTTATTTGTTATATATTTTCCCCCTAGTTTCTGCTAGTCTTTGATTACCAAGAGACGACATTAAGCGCATGTACACATGGCCATAATACGCTTGGATTACTTATGCGCACAAAGAGATGAACCAAATATTTGTCCCCAATTTGAAACCGATAAAACTATAGAAGCTCACTTTAGAGGCTATCACGGTCACCTTGTTCAGCCTTTAGTTGCTATAACCATATGCTATCACTCTGGTCACATGACAAGTTATGATCATGTGACAGCAGGTCATCATAGATGGCCGGTATGTCTTTGCGTCTCGGTTAAAGGTCACGTGACAAGTAGCAACAAGTGGCAACTTATAATAAAGTGACTGTAATGGCCGCAACATGTGCTCCATATGGCTTCAACAATGATTATATCATCTTTACATGTTTGTTAACACTTTCCATGCGGCAAGCATCTGCAGACGACATTCCAAAATGTCACAAAAATGTTTCCAAAATCCATGAGATAGACTTTGAATCGTTGTGAAAGGTTTCTGAAAACTCTGTTTTATATGATAAAACTAATAGCTACGTGGACTGGAAAGTGTTGGGTTATTGGATTATCATTCAAAACAGTGAAACAATTTGTATTAAGGAGTCAATCAAAATGTGAATCCTCAACAAACTAACATTCAAATTTGTGGACAGACCAATTTTATGATCGAAATATTTATGTGTATACTACAGTGTTAAAAACTTTCACTTACATTTAGCTCGTTAACAGGGCCTTACTTTGTGGGGGCTTGTGGATGTTAGCCTGGTACTACAGTGGCGTTAGCAAAGGGTGCTCCCCCGTCCCCCACACACCACCTAGAAAAACCTTAAAGGAAAATTTGAGCTAAAAAGAATATAAATTTGTGCTAACTCATCATTTTTGTAGATAGATCCTTTTCTTCTTTCGACTGGGACCATTTTGTTTAAAATTGGGTCTGGCAGGGTCTGAAATTTGAGGAGAAAAATCCAAGAATCCATTCAAACAAAGATTCCCGCCAGTAAAACTGTAGTTGCGAGGATCCAAGTTGCTTCTGGTAGATAATCTGTCTAACACACTATTTGAATGGAGGAGATTCCATAGATAGATTCTCGCCAAATCATTTGCAAGAATCTAAATGGATTCTCGTTGACGAACTCCTGAACTTGTCTCGGTGGCTAGGCCACTGTGGTACTAAACCAATAATACCAAGTGAAGTGAAATTTTCTGCAAACAAATCAACATGATACTTAACCCCACTAAAAAAGTTGATGATGACATCCCTAACTCAATGCCAAAATATTTCTCCTTTATTGTGTCTCAGAGAAGATTAACCTCCTGAGAACTACCGGCCGATTGGTCAGAAAGATGGATACAACATTTATTGCACCAATCAGAGGCATTGTTAGAATAATTGTATCCCTGATAAAGATGGGAGTGAAACATTTTACAAGCTGCAATTGAATTGGCTATTCATATGAGTACATCTTGCAATAAACCAATCAGAACTACTGTAAGATAGGCCGGTAGTGCCCAGGGGGTTAAATATCACCACGTAATGTTTTTATTTATGTATTATAATGTATCATTTGTTGTAATTTTGTCCTTCGGGTCATGAAGGATGGGAGAAATAAAATAATATCAACATAAAAGATTATATCTGTGTGGCATTAAAAGATGATTTCTGTGTGGCATGACGTTTAAAGTTGTAAAATCATTACAAAATCAAAGCATAAGTAAGCTTGAAAAGAAGAAGAAAAAAATGTCCAAAAAAAGTAACGCTATGTAACCGACAAAAACGCAAATAAAATGAATGACATTTATTGAAAAATAATCGCACTGTTTTATAAGTTGACCGTGTTTTCGCCATTCCAATGGGATTTACACAGTTAAGACATGAATATTACTGTAGCATGATGAAATGTAGTGAGAGTTTACAAGCATGGCATTGTTGTGCCTGCAATTTATTACCAGTTCCTGGCATATTAAATGAGCCAGAGGTGGTTAAAACCACAGATGCTGGAATTTCCACCATTTTAGTCCAAAACGGCCCGAAAAAATGCTTACACAGTGGGAAAGGGGGGGAGTTTTTCGGCCCTGAGAGGCCCAGAACCAAGCGGTCCATGTGGCGAACACCACAGTGGCCAGTCCGCCCCTGGTCCCCAAAGTAAATTTTATGTTTTGGTGTCCCCTAGTCTTATACATGTGAAACCACATTTTTCAAGCCTGTACCAATATTTGAATTGCATTAAAGGTATATTATGTGATCTTTCCAGGGAACGCCCTCAACATCGAAAAAAAATTGAAAGCAGATTTTCTTGCAGATTTACGTTTCTGATCATAAGTCGTACATACATTCCAAGTTACAGGGCGATACGATTCCTAATAACCTCAAAATCGTGGTTTAAAGAGTGAATTTAAAAATTTTAAAAATAGATTGTACCGCTTGATGCAATCTATTTTCAAACCATGATTTTGAAGTAATAAGGAATCGTATCGATCTGTAACTTAGAGGATCTTTATGATTTATGATCAAAAATGCAAATCTGCAAGAAAATCTGCTTTCATAGTAAAAATCAATGATAGAGGGTGCTACTTGGAAAATATCACATAATATGCCTTTTTTATTATTGCTACAATTGCCATTCTTGGTTTATCACCATTTTGAAGGAATTTCCTCTGTATGACCATTTTTTAATAGTAATTTAGGGAAAAAGATGATTAACTGATTTCAGGGTCCAAATAGGCGTGTCACAAGATGAGTCCCTTATTTATGGAAACCCCATATCATCATGCAGTTATACATCTGCGATGAAAAAAAATGTTTGCCAGGATAAAAATTGCCTCAGGCTCGACATGTCATCAGAAGTTTTATTATTGGGGCCCACAATTGCAGCATAGTCTCATATTTAGGGTGCGTCATACTTATTACATTTGCGCATACGGTACAGTTCATGAACCGTGTAAGTGAGGATGAAAATATTAATTGATTGATTATATCATCCGCAAATAGCTCATAATCCGAGTGTAGAATTCGGCAACGTTAACACACACTTTTGCACTGAGCAGGGAGGACAGAAGTTCCGCCGATCTTTTAACGGGTATAAAACATGCTGAACACAGGGTAGGTTATATGTGTCTTGTCAGCCTGCACATAATAATCCATAAAGGTAGACGCTCATCCGATGAGTTTGAAAATTGAGGTAGGCTACGCCTAAAATTTACTAAACTATTTTTTGGATTTTAATCTAATTTTTTAAGTAGGGCCTAAGTAAAAGCTTATTTATATACTATTATTTTATTTAAGACTCTGAACAGACGGCTGTATGCAGCCATAAGGACGTCCAATAATGCTTCTGTCAATCACTAGTTCTTTCTATTTGTCTGGCGATACGAACTTGTTTACCGTGCATCAGTGCGTTTTCAATTACTTTTAGTTGATCGATCAAATAATCGACTACTACTAGTACTAGTCATGCTAGTACATGTAGTAAAAGACTTGGTCGGTTGTCATCAATAGTAGAAATACCACGGGTTTTACCAGGAAAGGTTTCTTTGTTTTATATTGGTTTTACCATGGTTTTACCCACTAAATAGTATGAGACTACAGACATTAAGATTGTTCGGCGTTATGCCTAAAAAAATACTTTTCATAATTTGGTCAATCTTTCGGAAATGTTTCGGCGCGGGGATTGGGGTGCAGGGAACCAGCATAGCTCAAGAGCAAGTAGACTGGCGGCGATCGATTGGCGACCCGTGTTTACATCTTCATGTACAATTGATTGATTGAAAACGCACGGTAAACAGTCAGTATCGCCAGACAAAAGAAAGAACTTGTGATTGACAGAAGCAGTGGACGTCCTTATGGCTGCATACAGCCGTCTGTAGACTCTGAGACTGGCGTCGTAGCGAAAATCAAATAAATACACGCGAGGATCGAGCAAATCATACAAGTCAAATATAGTGAAATGAATAAGTAATATATAGACTCGGGCAAACTGACGTGAAAAGACCTTTAAAATAAAAATACACTGTGTGACTGTCTCGAACTGGTCGTCCTAATTCGCTGTCGAATAGGTCGATCGTCCTAACCTCAACTAATTGGACAATAGAATACAATAGGCAATATCCTCAAATACTGAAATAGGTCTTACATACGGACAGTAGGCCTACAGGCGCAAGACCGTATTGTTAGATTTCATGAAATAGTAGGAATTCATGGTATTACCTGAATTTTTTTTCCGAGTATTGTATGAAATTCCTGCTATTCGCTGAATAAAAAAATTAATAGTAGCTTGCGCAGAAATTGATAGGCTAGCGGGACTTGACATGTTTCTCATCGTCTTCCTCGTGTAGAGAACCCCTACATGTATGCTACTTGTACCAACAGAAGAGAAAATGTGCCGATCAGGAGCAGCTGATCCTGATCGGCAGAATAAAATGTGAATACCGGTAATAATAATAATAAAACGGTGCTTCTAAAGCGCCTCCCACCGAAGTCTCAAAGCGCTTAACATATGGCATAGCTACACTGAAATTACATTACAATATAAGAATAATACAATATGTGGATGAACATGCAAAACGTGGATGAACATTGCAATTACGGTAACCGTAATTGCAATGCTTTTTCTATTCATGAGATAAAGAAATGTTGATCAAGTTTTGATGAACATGATGAAGGAATGATTCTATTAAAGAAAATAAAGAAAATATATGTTTAATTACATTTGTTTACGTTATTATAATAAAATATTAAATGACCAATCTAGGTAGTCTTTTCATCAGGTCATGTGTTTGGATTTTACAATGGTGTGCAGCTGGTCAGACAATACTACGAAATCCAACTAGGGCCTATATGATCAAAAACTAAAATAGGAGGTTGCGCCTGTACTGAATGCACACGGCAGATCATATTTACAATGCAAATCAACTGCAAAACAATTGCTGCCTTGTGCTTTATTCTGTATGTAAGGCTACTGAAATATGATTCCCAGTTTCCCGTTTCATATTTTTAAAAGAGTGGGTAGGTGTCTATTTCATTATTCATTATTCATTATTTCACTCAATTTCATTATTGCATCTGAAAGGGGTGTTAATTACTAACTACCTATTGATTTGTATATACTACACCTTAATTAACACTTTAACACTTTGAAAAACAATTAAGGAAGCATTTGTAGATGTGTTATTGAAAATGTCAACAAATCTGTCTGAAATATTGCAACGTCAATTACATCTGAAATCTTGAGTAGGTAATGCAAACAATTTCATTATCAACCATATACCATGACACCACTGCCATAAAAATCCCTTAAAATCAACAGGAAGATATGCCTGGTATTTTGAGCCACTAAAAGTTTTGAATTTTTATTCAAGTTTGTCAGAAAATGTAATTTTGCACAAAATAATGAAAGTTTTGGTAAAACTGAAAAGTTGGGTCGGTAGGGAAACGGGAAACTGGGAATCATATTTCATTAGCCTAAGACCTATTTGAGGATATTGCCCAATATTAATAGACACTGATCATCCTTTGTTGAAATGATAATGACTGCGATAAACTGTGAAGAATCAAAACATTTTCGCTTTAGAACCGAGGAATTGCACGAGGGGCGTAGCCCCGAGCGATATTCCGAGGTCCCAAAGTAAAATATTTGATTCTTTTTACGAACAAAACAACTGATCAAAGTCATCATCTTGATTCAAAACTGTCAATAAAATAGTCATTGATACGGACATTACTTATTTATTTAAGTTACACTTTACTGCAATGTAACCCATGCTACACCCATTAGGCAAAAAAAAAATCGGATTACAGGGGCCGCGACGCGTCGAACTGCTCCAAGATATCGCTGTTTTAACAAAAATATTTTTACAAAAATCTTTAAAACGTGTTTTTGTGCAGTAAATTTTCAAAACATTTCAACAAAAAAAAAAAAAAAAAAAAATATCCGACCGTCCGACCCTGACTTTGACCCTGAAAGGGCAAGTCAACTTTTTTTTTTTTTTGGCCTTACAAATCTATCTGACCAAAAATCATGCAAAGGGAACAAAATGGAACCAAAGGGAACCACTCACATGTCGCTTAACTACTGTGTTGTGCAAATTTTCCATGCGTTCATAACATTACGCGAATTGTTTTGGTGATTGAACTTGATACACACTATACGGGGGTTACTAATGTTTACGCAGAGGTAGTTGGTTCTCCGTTAGTGACCTGCGCTTATTCGCGTGTAACCAGTAAAGATCGGCATTTGATTGGGTCACACGTACAGGCCCGTAGCCAGGCGGGGTTCGAGGGGTTCGATCGAACCCCCTAAATTTTTCAACGGTAAAAAATCTTTTTGTAAAAAATTGTTTAAAACCCTACGAAATGACCATTATATGTTCACTGAACTGCTTTTTGGACTGTGCGATTTTATGACAGTGCGAAATTTTGTGACCGTGCGATTTTTTTTTACCTAACCCCCCCCCCCCCCCCCCCCCCCCCCCCCCCACTTACGTGAAATTCACGAGGTGACTGACTGGGAAAAAATTTGGGGCAACCTTTTACGAAAATTTTAGAAATCGAACCCCCTAATTGAAAAGGCTGGCTACGGGCCTGACGTATCGTGTATAATTCATGAGGTTTGAATGGCACACAAACACCTTTATTCACACGCTATCCACTCTGACTCTGATCATTAAACTTCAACTTCAACTTCCTAGGAATCCAATCAAATGTAGGCCTACACAGCTATCAATTACCATAATCGATGGACTAATGGCATTTAATTGCCTTGGAGAGAGTTGTTTCCCCTTTGAAATTGCCTTAAATTAAACCAAATAAGAATAAACACTAATTTCTCGTCATAACTTTTGGAGAAAAAGGAAGATGAAGGCACTTAAAAATAAAATAAACACTGCACAATCACCATTACCAGCATGGCATTGCCTGACTGGCTGCGTAACTTAAACAGAATTAACAAGGCCTTTGTTTGTAAAATCGTTAAATTATTTCTTTTCATGGTTTGTATGTGTGGGGGGTGGGGGGGGGGGGGGGGGGGGAGGGGTATAAAAATACAAAATATAAACCTAAACAGTATGACATAATTTGACATGATCATAGGGCAACTCTGACACTGACAGAGTCTTATCATGAATGAAGGTGAAGCAAAACAAATTTAGAATAACAATTTAAATTAAAATATGAATGGTCCCATGTCACAAGGTGGTGTAATTTGTGTTACATGGTCAAAATTGACAAAAAAGGTATTTTGTTATGTTTTAGGTATTGTCATCCTCTGATAATTCATACTACTTTTTTGTTAAAAATCCCTTTCGTTAAGACAAAATCGGCTTACTAAGAGTTAATTAGTCCATTGATGGCAATGTAAACAAGAATTTTCAAATGCGTTTTTCTCAAATTGGACCTGCTTGTACTAAAAGAAGTAGGCTACACAATTGAAGTAGTTGGTTGTATCAAACTGATATATTCATAATATATTGAAAACATACTAATACACAAATTGAGCAGTGAAATTTGGTAAAAAAATATTGTAATTTGCATATTAATTACAATTTTATTATAGGCCTAACCTTAATTTACGCAGTATACCCAGAATGAAGTTATTGTTTGTCAATGTAAAATTACCAAAGTAGTTAAGTTTCTAGTTTGAGTCCACTGCAAAGGATAAATAGATAAATAAGAAGTAACATTGTGGTGAAAGACACTTTTGTAATTAGTTAATTAAGTTAATTAACGATCTTATTGGCTTCAAGCATTTTTACATGCTCTTTTGATATGTATCATTTATCCAAAGGTAAATGAATTTAAAATGCTCTAGCATTTCTTTAAAGCATTACTTAATAGGTCCTGCATGTTTGAATGTATCTTTAAAACATTTTAAACCATGATAACACATTATTAATTAATTATACAGCCATTTAATTAATGATTACCATCGCTATAAATCAGAGATAACAGAACTTCAGCATGCCCTAATGCAGCGGTTCTCAACCTGGGGGTCGTGACCCCCATGGGGGTCGTTTGGGGTTTTCCAGGGGTCATGAAGGGGTCATAAATATAGCTTTTAGGGAACCGTTTTACATTTCGCTCTAAAAGGCTTAAAAAAAACCCAAAGAAACGGTCAAATATACAAAATTTCCTGCTCGCTACGCTCGCATCATTACTAAGCAGTTTCAGTTAATAAATCGAGCTGTTTTTTCTTCAATTTTTGTTTTGGGGGTCACGGTACTGACCAAGAATGTCAAAAGGGGTCGTCTGCCAAAAAGGTTGAGAACCACTGCCCTAATGGGTTGATAAGGGGTTACGAAAATACAACAATTTATTCAAATCAACACTACAAAATCTTGTATTTCCCTATGCTAATACATTACCCGCACCTACCTGAGCCGCACCCACCTGGGCCGCCACCCCTGCTTCTTCAGATTAAAACTGCTGTTACTCGGCTATTTAAATTCCTATTTCAATGAGATTTAACACTGTTATAGAACCATCTCTCAGCTTTAAAATGATGCATCAACCACTTCAATAGGCCAAGGGGGTGTGATGCTATAAGATTTTAATGACGAAACCATTCCGAAAAATGTAACACCGCCACCCTTTTAGCAGGGTTCGACATTAACGCTTGCCCGTTGGCAATTGAGAGTTGTAAATGCGTCGGGCAAGTTGTAGTACAGCCTTACTTGCCCGTGTGTCCAGTTGTCAATCTAAGCTTATTATGACTCGTAGGTATGTGCGTATTTCCATATTTCACTCACAGCAATCACCTTCTAACTTCCGGGTTTGCCTCGTTCTCGTTTTGTCAGAAATGTCAACTTCGCCTATCAAATGCGCTGAAGAGAACAGTGATCAACAAACTGTCATATTGGAATCTCATTCAAGTGCGTGCATTGCATCAAAACAGCAATGATAATAGGCGTAATTGCCAGGAAAAGATTTTAAGTGCAACAATGGCCCAGGGGTAGAAATTCGTCTCCAAGTGCTTGAATCAAATTTTCTAAATTTAAAAAAAATGTTACTGCGCGAATCAAACTCTATCAGATTTGATTAGCGCTGATTTGTTCCTGTGCGAATCGATTCACAGATTCGCGCCGAATTTCTACCCCTGAATGATCTTGGCCATCATGATGTTCCAGTATTGAAATGAAAACAAAAATTAATGATGTTTTTTTATACAAAAAATATGTACATGTAGGTAGTGGCGTAGCTAGGTTTTTCATATTGGAAGGACGAGAAACAAAAGTGAACCGACAAGTCTCAACCGACTTAACAAATGTGCTTGTAATATAGCACGACAATGTGTGCTTTTACACAGATGTTGCCATGATTGAATTACAATATTTGGATCTATTTCGCTTTAAACGAGCACATGCGGGCGTAGCGCGCAAAAAATGGCTATCTTTGATTGTTCGTCATAATTTGATAATTCCATGATTCCCCTTGTCAAATGAACCGACAGTACCAATCTCAACCGAGATATCGGTGGGGCGATCGCGCCCCTCCCCCTAGCTACGCCACTGTGTATTATAAGATTAAAATACTATAATTAATCTGGCAACAGCCAAATAGGCCAAGATTTAAAATATCCTAGCTCATTCTTATTCGTCACTGTGTAAGTGTGTAAGTCGTTCTTTATAAATCCCCATCAGACACATGCAGGGTACATACTAATGCAGGCATCATTGTGCATCTTGAACCTACCCTCCTCAAGGTTTGGTCAAAGACTAGACACCTTATCTTTGCCTAGTTATATTTTTGAATTGGTGAATCTGGAACTAATTTATATTTTGGAAAGGTGAATCTATGGCAAACAGTGGCGTAGCTCAGGGGGGGCAGGGGGAGGGGGGCAAATGCCCCCCCTGACGAAAAAATCCAATTTGTGCCCCCGCCCCCCACCCCTCTAAAAAAAAAAAAAAAGTGAGAAAAAAAGGAAATAGGAAAAAATTGAGAAAAAAGACCGAGGTTATTAGCCAAATAGAAGGCAAAATTGTAAATGTAGTACATTTACTGTGCGATTTTGTTGGACTTTGCGAAATTTTTTGAGCCCCCCCCCCCCCCACTTACGTGAAATTCACGAGGTAAGTGACTAGAAATTTTTTTTTTTGGGGGGGGGGGCAACCTTTTACGAAAATTTTAGAAATCTTGCCCCCCCTGACAAAAATCCTAGCTACGCCACTGATGGCAAATATTCCCCTTCAACTTAGAACGAACATAGTACAGCGAGGTGAATCTTCACTCCCAAAATTGCAGGAAAGTCCTACTCTTGACCTATTTTTTCCTGAAGGAAGGTTAAAACAGGTGAAGGCTTATGAGGAGGGTAGGTTCAAGGTTCAAATTGATCCTGCATTAAACTTAAGGAACTCTGCCAAATCAAGGGATTCTAGACCTTTGACTGAACATTCCTATTATTAACCACACATAATGCTTATCAATTGAACAGATAATCTGGCCCTTATCTATCTACCTGTAGTCACACACTACCAAGATTTTGGCTATAGCGGATAGCCTATATCACTGTCAGTACAGTTGGACCTTACGTTTGGTGGGCACAGGTGGATTTTCCAATTGAAAATAAAAATTGGTTTGAAACATGGCAACTAATACTGGGTGAGTGAGTAATTATTTTGAATATCAAGTCAATGCGTGGCAGATATTCTGCTAAATGATCAACCAGTACCTGGTATTATTCAAGTTCAAACAATGAAATAAATAACAAACTTAGTATTTCGATGGGTATGTTTGCCTGCTATTCAGATTGACAAGTGTGTGTAAAGTCCAATTTGTATAGGCAGTGTGTATTTGTCAATTTTATACATTAAATGGAGGCCTAGAGTTCCATTAGTTAAATTGTCGTGCCGGCTCGTGTTGTGTCATGTCATGTCTTGTCTTGTCTTGTCTTGTACCTGTTTTATTTTCTCTGGTTTAATGTACATTGTCTTAATTGTGTTAAAGGCATAGGCCTATTATGTGATCTTTTCCAGGGTCTCTCTATTCATGATTTTCTTTAGAAAGTAAATTTTCTTGCAGATTTACATTCTGATCATAAATCATAAATATGTTCTGAGTTAAATAGCTCCTGTTTCATGCAGGTTGAATTCCAGGGCTACAGATAGGAGTGGGCTATATTAAAAATAGTTCATTTTTTTTCTCGCTCAGGTAACAGGGTTTTTTTCTATTCCATTTGACATCTCAACATTGAAAATTGACATTTTGGGTCAAAATTGACGATGAGGGCGATTTTCAAGATTCAGCGCAAGTTTGAATCCATTTGCTATTTTAAAGTTTACATACGAAGATGATCACAAGTTCAACCTACTCAGGAAATCTGAGTGTTCTATCACAATTAGTTTGTCCGGTAGCGCTCATTAGATCGTTCATTTGGATACCACCATTGAATTGTACATGATTAAAAGTGCGTTGACCCTCATGCATTTGAATAGAAGGAGGGCGCTGCACACTTTTTTTCTCAGACGGAAACAGGGGGTCAAATCTCAGTGGTATCAGCCTCTTCCCCATTTGTCTCAGAACTAGGCAACTCTACAATGTGTATATTTGAGCTGTCAACCAGTTTTGTTTCTAAATTTGATCAAGCTCTTATTTTTTATCACATCAATACAGTTTTATTTTCATGATCATTTGATGAAATATGATTTAAGGCTGTGAATGCACGGGTAGTTTCGTACCCGGGTACCCAACCTGTTTTTTCGAGCGGGTACCCGGGTACCCGAAAATAGACACACAAAAAACAAACAAAAAACACAGTGAGTGACACATAATATGGTCAATAGAGGTCATTTGGGGACAAATTTGTACTAAAAATAAAATAAAAATTGGTACCCGGGTACCCGGAATAGCGTGCGGGTTCCCGGGTATAAGTCACAGCATTACTGTGATTTCTGTTTATCATTTTATCTCATCAGGAAATTAGCGGGGCGGACGCTGTTCATCACCGGTGCAAGTCGAGGTATCGGCAAGGCCATCGCCCTCAAGGCTGCTCGTGATGGCGCCAACATAGTTATCGCTGCTAAAACGGTTGTCGCACATCCAAAGCTACCAGGAACCATTTACACAGCAGCAAAAGAATGTAAGATTAAAGATCTGTTTTTTTTGGGAAAGATACTGTAAGGGGGTGGGGTAAGATAAAGATATGAAAGGAAATAGCTACAAGAAAAACATGCTCTTATTTTTGACTCAATCCAGGTTCAAATATTTTCACAGTGACTTGTTTTGTACCTACCCACTTGTGCAATTAATTATAAAAGCGATGGAAATACCCACATGACTTTCCACAGGTCTGAGGTAGGTATATGAACTACATACACACTTTGTGAACTTAGAATATTTCAAACTTTTACAAAAGGAAATAAATCAGTTGAAAAACTGGTCCTAGTGGGAATCGAACCATGGACCTCTGCATTGTAGGGAATCGAACCATGGACCTCTGCATTGTAAGGCACATATAACTCAACCACTAGACTAGCGAGGGGTGAACTGGCCCAGACATAATTTGAATCCCTCTTATTATTACGGAATAAAACAATCATGTGGGTATTTCCACTACTGCATAATATAATCATAGTTGACCAGCCAAAGCTTATACTTTTTAACGCACATCGCATGTGATAGTAAGACATCTCTTAGGATGACAACAACTACTGTAAAAGTGGTTATATTCGCGCGATTAAATGTTCACGCTTTGCCGACCTTCAGCCATTTTGCTTGTTTTTAAATTCGGGATGTGAAAGTTCATTACATAGACTTATACACACAATCAATATGTTTGTGTTTTTATTTTCGCGGTAGCTGCTTGGAGAGTGAAAAGCGCAAAAAAATAATGTAGCGCGCAAATTTTCAAATTTACAGTACATAAAGAATGGATGTGGAAGAAAGTTGTAAGAAAAACAGAAAAAAGTTAATTATTATCCAGTGTTGAGATCAAAAGAGTACAAGTACACAAATGAAATTTCATTGAAACATTTTCCCTTCTTCACTAATTATTATCTCCGTACAGTAGAAGATGCTGGCGGCAAATGCCTGCCATGCATGGTGGACATCCGCGATGAGGCTCAACTCCAATCAGCTGTAGACCAAGCCGTTAAGACATTCGGTGGTATAGATATAGTGATCAACAATGCAAGTGCAATCAGTTTAACAGGGACTTTAGATACTCCGATGAAGAAATATGATCTAATGCACGGCGTCAATACAAGAGGAACTTATCTCACGTGAGTAGATTGGTTAATGAATGAAGGGTAGGCCAAGACAACAAAAAAAACCTCTGTTCTATAGGCACGATCAACACATATGTTAATGTGAAGAAAGAAATGCTAAATTGAGGGTTAGGCGAGGAAGAAAAAAACCTGTTTTACAGGCCCGACCGACCCACTCTTTGCATTTTTAAGATTTCTTTTTTAAATTTGCTTTCTCAACATTTTTAAACAAATTCCTGATTTTTGCAGATTTTTGTGAAATTTTAGGTAATATTTTTTTTTTTTAAACGACCGACCGACCCTACTTTTACAGGTCCGTCCGCCTGTAAAACAGGGGGTTGTTTTATTGTCGCCTTACTTTTTTTTCTTCAAAAGAAGTAGCCTTGCTAGCCAGGATATTATTAATATGTCCACATTAGGCCTTGTGCTATTGATGGAGTGACTGAACAGTGACTTACAACAACCATAGTCTAGTGGGTGGGTCAGGGACTTTCCTAGGAGTTTTAAGATAGAAATCTGTACACTCTTAGTAGTGGGTCTGTTTCAAAACGTTCCACTCAAGTGTAGAACCAATCAGAAAGATTTTTTTTTTTTGTGGCTCTAAATCTTGTTTCAAATTGATTTTCTAGCTCATATTTGGCCAACACTAACTGTAAAGTAGCTGGGAGATAGCGAGCAAAATTTCAGATTCCTAGCTTAATGTTGATTTTTTTTGTGTACACAAACCCTATGGTAACAGTTGTAACATATTTTTGACACACACATGTTACAACCGTTATCTTTTCAATCTTGACGCACAAGATATAAAAGGCTAAATCTTGAAAAGTCGACCATGTATGTGGGTTGTGCTTATTTCTTCAGTTGATGGACATCAATTACTTGAAACAAAACCAACTGGGGGTAATTTTGATCAATATCAGGGTCTGGAGAACCGTCCGGTGTCCGGATGCGTAATGGTTGTAACGTGTGTCAATGTTACAACTGTTATAAAAACAGTCATGAAATGTCATAAAATGTCATGAAACTCGAAAAAATGACAATATTTCAAAGCCCTCTCACATTATTCAGGTAGCCTTAATGTGTTGAATTACGAAAATCAAGGAAAGCCCTCCTAACAATTAATATGTGCTTCAGGAGGCCATTCAGTAGGTCATTTTTAATATTTGACATACAGAAATGTATGTGACATTTCTGTATGTCAAACATTACTGATTTGTTTTAAAAACAAACATGATTTTGTTATTATAACTTTTATAATTTAATTGATTTTGTTCTTGTCTTTTTATTTTTCCTTTCTCTACCAGATCTAAATTATGTTTACCGTACCTCAAAATTGCTAAAAATCCACACATACTCAACATCAGTCCTCCATTAAGTATGAAACCTAAATGGTTCTCAGAACATGTAGGTAAGTATAGGAAATACTGGGGTTAAGGATCATTAGGCCAACAGAAAAAAATAGTTGACGTGCCTTTTCCGACGGACCCGAATTTTCGGAAATCTAGGTGTTTTTTTTGTTTTGTTTTTTTTCAAAGTAAAAAAAAAAAAAATTGAAAGAAGCACATAACAATAAAGAAGATGAAAATGTGTTTTTGAATAGTATCTGCTTGTTTAATCTTTAAAACGTGTTTTTGTGTAGTCTCCCTGTTTAAATTTTTAACAAATCCAAAAAAATCCCCCCCCCCCCCAAAAAAAAAAAATCCAAAAAAAATCCCCCCCCCCCAAAAAAAATCCGACCGTCTGACCCAGACTCTGGCCCTGAAAGGGCAAGTCAACTTTTTTTTTTTTTTGGAGGGGGGGGGGGCCTTACATTGAACATGTAGTGACCAGTAGGAGAAGGGGAAAAAAGGGCATATGTCAGCCCTCAATTAAGTATGACACCTAGATGGTTTTTGGAACATGTAGGTGATAGGAAACACTGCGGTTATTAAGGTTCAGTACTTGGTACAAAGGACAACATATAGTGACCATGTAGAAGGAAAGGAGCAAGTGGGGAAATGGGCATATGTCATCCGTCCATTAAGTACAACACCTAAATGGTTCTCAGCACATGTAGGTACATGTAAATATAGGAAACACTGCAAGGTTAAGGGTCATTTGGCACAAAGGACCATATAGTGACCAGTTGGGAGAAGGGGGAAATGGAGGAAAGGTATTATATCAGCCCTCCATTAAGTATGAAACTTAAATGGTTCTCAGAACAAAGGTTGCATTGTTTCTTCTATTGTTTGTATATCAATGTGTTTACTTTCACAGGGTGGTTGTGAAAGGGTACAAGAGAATGCTGGGGTTCAAATTTGCAATTAAATTGTGAAAAAACAGTCAAATTTCTTAAGAAATAAGTCCCAATCAGCATTCCCACCAAAGAATTTCATTAACTAAATGTAAGCCTCTCATATGATATCCTTATCCCTCCCTGTTTCATGTCATTAACTTCAAGCTATATCTTGTATACTCTCTGATTGCAGCTTACACAATGGCCAAATATGGTATGTCAATGTGTGTACTGGGTATGTCGGAGGAACTAAAGCAAGATAATATAGCCGTCAACGCACTGTGGCCAAGAACAGGTGAGTCTAATTTGAATAGTAGGGCAAGGCGTAAGGCGTGTTAATAAAATAAAGTGTCACATGAGTGAGAAAATTAATTAAAAATACATTCAATGTCTTTTTGTTTAGAAAAATAGACCATTGATATGCCAGCCCTATTAGTTTTCTATCAAATACACTTTATCCCATTGAATTTCACTACATAACTACCGAGATAATATCAATTTAGTAACACATTGCCAATGTGACATCCCAGGTACAGTCATGTACAGTCCCCACAGAGCAGGGCACCAATTTTTGTACATCCCAGCTACTACAGTCCCGTCCCATCTTAGCCAAGAGAGGTGTACTTAAGACAGTGTTGTGGTCATACGTGTACCGCGGTGGCAAAAGGGTGCAGTATTGTATTTTGAGATATTGATGGAATTAGACTTGAAAAACATGGAAAATAAAGACAATTTTACGGTCATTTTTCTTCATAAAACCAGAAAGTAATATCCAATCTTAACCACAAATGTGTCCTTCTAAAGCATTCAAAGAATGTGTGTTGTTGGTATTAAGATCTCAACTTTTTCTTTGAGAGATAGACAACTGCACCCTTTTGGTGATGCTGTACACATATGCTGTTCCCTCAAGCATGTATCGACAGACCGGTCCCTTCAACCGTTGCTTTTGTTGATAAACATTGCTGTCACCCCGTCTATAGGGCATTCTTATATAATAAACATTTACGCATATAATCAAGTCCATATTTAATGCCTCTCAGAATGTTGGCACAGATACGGTACAAGTTGTATCACGTTGAACTAAATCTCGTAACTTGAACCGTATGACTGTCAAGGTGGTCATGTTTTGTACGAATGATTGTTTTATTGACAAGAAGCTAACCCATAGCAACAACAAAAGTCACTGGGTGACCACCCGGTGGTCACCAGATGGTTACCCGATACTATAATGACTGTTCACTTTTGTAGGAATCTGGACATCAGCCATGGAGATGCTTGGAGGCGGTGCAACCGAGACTCGCAACCAGTGCCGCAAACCAGAAATCATGGCGGACGCCGCCTACGTCATTCTCACAAGGGATAGCAAGACATTCACTGGTAATTTCTGCATCGACGATGCCGTGCTGAAAGAAGTGGGAGAGACAAACATGGACCAATACGCCTATGACACCAGTGAGTTATAAGTGATCGAAAAGTCTCTGGTACCACAGAGATTATTCTCTTGTATTGTCAATGGATTGACAGTATTTTATAACCATTTTTTTTTTAAGTTGCAACAATTTTGAAAATGTGTGATTTTTAAAAAATTAAAACAAAAACGCTCGACCGACCCTACCTGAGAGGTCTGTGTGCCATTATACAGCAAGACATTCACTGGTAATTTCTGCATCAAAGTAGGAGAGACCAATTTGGACCAATACGCCTATGACACTAGTGAGTAATATGCGATAAGAAAAAGTACCGCAGAGCGGCTTCTCTGGAGTTTTCATTGGATAAGGGCAAATCTGCAAATACTGCAAGAATGGACAGTTTCATTTGCAATATTTTTTGGCCAATATGAATACAAAATGTTAATATTATTGTGCATGTTTATAGGTGTCACGCTCATGCCAAAGAAGATTTTAAAGAAACCACCACAATGCATTGCATTTTTGCAAAATGCCCTAATTCTTGTCTCCAGTTTGTCTCGGTTCCCATAGACATATATGCACACAATCATTGCTTCATAGGGTTCATCGTTGGAGCTCTTAGGTTCTAGTTTAGATCAATGAATTAATTAGTTACCAGTCTTACTTTTTCTTATTTCTAAAGCTAAAGAGCTCGACAAATGCATCTTGTGAAAAAACTTTAGTTGGCTGGCGTTCGCGCAATGTATTGTGGGATAACCTTTAAATCTTCTTTGGCTCATGCCAGATGTCAACTATGACGACGAAGATCCGATGCCAAGGAAGCCATATAGGGTCCTTGCCTTTTTACAAATAAAGGAAAGCGTGCTCCTTTATTATTGTTAAAAGGAGTGATCGGTGATTTACACCCCACTGTTCAGAGCCAGGTTTTATGCGATTGTGCATTGATTTAGTGCCTAATTGTAGCATACAACTATACACTTGAAATGGCTGGGTTTGACACTTTTAGAGAGGGAGATTGGGTACTTCAACTTGTTTGGGTTACCTTTATTGATTTTGACATAAAGAAAGGAAAGATTGGATAAAAAGGAGTGCTCCTTCCTTGAGCTTTCCTTTATTTGTAAATATGCAAGGCCCCCTAAGCTTATGAAGATTAAAAAGCCCATCACCTATAATATACATCATTGAATCAACAATTGTATTGTGTATATTTATTTCAGGTGTCACGCTGATGCCAGATTTCTTCCTTGATGACGAGGACCCTGCAGCTGTCAAGGCTGGTGCTAGTGAAGCTTTCAGCAGGGGCAAAGCGGCAGCTGGTGGTGAGGGCGCTATTGGTGAAGTGTTCGGGAAGATTAAAGGGTTGATGAAATCGCAACCTGACCTGACCAAGTCTATGGGGGCGGTGTTCCAGTTTGAACTGACAGGTAGGTTTTTAAAATCATTCTTTCAAAGATAAGACTCTTGTAATATATGCCATATGTATAACTTGAGTCATTGAAATTAGAGGAAGCACTCACATTTTGTTTCTGTTATTGTGTTAGGGGATGACATCCTGGGTCTCAAACGTGAGTTCTTCAAAGTGGATATTTTGTGAAAATACAGGGGAGCTTGCTTTTTGAAGAAAAAAATGGTAACAATTTGGTGACAAATCATTACTTTTTGCAAAACAAACAGAATTTTGCTTTGTTTTAGACACAATTACTTTGAAGTAACTCCTAACCAACCAACCACCCCACTATTCCCCTGAATGTGGTGTGCAAAGATAAGTAACACAAATAAGCTACTGCACTGCAGATACAGTAATTTGTCTCATAAACATTAAATACAACATTTGCTTCACAGGAAGTGATCCAGGAACCTGGCACATGGATCTGAAGAATGACGGAGGCACCGCGGGTCAAGGTGCGCCCTCTACTGGCAGCCCAGACGTGACCATGACGCTGGATAGCGGCGATTTCCTGAAGATGTTCACGGGCAAGATGAAACCGGCCGCAGCATTCATGGCGGGGAAACTGAAGATCAAAGGGGACATCATGACCGCTACCAAATTGGAGAAACTTATGAAACAACTGCCAGCTGATAGTGCACCCGCACAGGTGAGGAGTTTGGTCTATCACATAAATGCCACTGTGGTTGAGCAGTTTGATTTATTACACCTCATATGTATTCATGAACTAATCATGGGAATTTATTGGCCAATTCCTATCACAATAGTTTTGACTATTTCCCCATAACCTTTTCTGAGTGTATGTTGCATTTTTGTACACGTGTATAAAGCATAAACCTGATCATTCAAAACGGTGACAAACCTGCTTCTATCATTGTCAATAGGGACAATTGTCACTTTTGAAACTGGACCTACGTCCATTGCAATGACAATAACTCCGCTCCACAACATCGGATCTCAACAATCGAGGTGTCAAAATACGCAGAATAAAATTATGCACTGGGTGTAAGCTTCGATTAATCCATACCCTTTCGGGCTGTTATTTATTGGATCATGTGACAAGTGTCTCGATACTTTTTGTGAGGAGTTACAATCAGTGCATTGCCACACTTTATTAGCACAACAGGCAAACCTATTTTTTCACCTATAAATGGGTGTGGGTAAGACGGGGTGCGTGTATTTTCACTCCAACCGTGGACGCACAACACATTCTAACCAGCTAGCCGTGGACGTTTCGCCAATGGGGGACCGTCCGCAGTTCCAAACTATGGTGCAATGGGCTGCAATATACCCAAAAATGCATTTAAAAGCACACTTTTAAGGGTCCTCAGTCACAGGTACCAATACCGTCCACGGTTGGTAGATACAATTTTGTAAATTAGTGTGTTTGTGTAACTTAAACACAAAAACATCCTCGTTATTGTCGATTAAAATGTGATACACACCATCCTCGTTTGGATAGTTCTAAACTACGTCCACGTTTGGAGGCGATTTCACGTACATGTAGGGGTGTATACATGTACATGTATGGATGGGTGTTTAGAAGACTTGTCTAGATTAGACTTTTAATTCTCGTACATAAACTGCTTTTAACAGGGTGGTGGCGCTGCAGGATCATCAGCAGCAGGAGGTGTAGGACCTGCCCATATATTTGATCAGCTTAAAACTATGATGGACGACTCACTTGTACAGAGTATGGGAGCAGTATTTCAGTTTGACCTCTCAGGTGAGCTATATAGGACATATGTCTGACTTTTATTTTATAGGTGCATCTCAGTGTGGCGGCTCCTTCAAGTGTCGCCCATACGGCACATGCCATCCATGCCATACCCTATATGTGACTTGGCACCACACAATGAGAGTAAAGTAGCAAAATATAAAAATGATTATTTTTTTTTCTTCACATTTTCAGAAAATCGATATCCTCAGGTTTAAAATGACACCAAAGTTGTTATAATAGGCCATTCCAAAGTGAAATTATGATAAATTGAAATTAATCGTGCAGCTGCATTATTGAATTGGAGAAAAAGGCCTTCAAAGTCAGTGAAGCTTATCGTCACTTGGCTCTCCAAAATATTCTGTCAAAACTTAATCGAAAGATTGTTTATGCCAATGACGTCTTAAAAACAGCCTGTCAGTGGTTTATTTGTAAATTTACAGGGTTCAAACTACTATTAATAGCTCCTGAAAGCCCTGACCTTTAAACCATACCAAATTTGCCATAGGGGAAACTATTTTTAACTTGTGAAAATGACGATGTAAACAAGGTAATTTCGAGACATTTTTCCTGTCCTGTAAGAATAAATTGCCCTCTCTTAAATTACTTTAAAAACATATTTAGACCCAAAATAGCTTCTCAATACTCTGGAATATGAGTTTTCGCATCTTTGTTGTGGATATTTAGGGGTCACACCACTAAATAGAGCTCCATAGGGATATGTACAAAAACACTGATATAAAACTCCTGTTTTAGACCACTAAATTGCGAAATTGGACCCTGTAGAGTGATTTTTTTTCCTAAAGATGATCACATTTGCCCACCAAAAAAGGGGAAAAAATAGGTAGGTAAACCTGCTAGATTTTCCAAAATATGCCCATGGAGTTGACTACCTCTCTGACGAGCTTGGAAATGTCGCGGTATTCGCCAATGTTTCCAGTAAAAAGCACAAATTTGAAAGATCTCAACATTTACCTAGATGATATTCACAGGTTATAGTAAGGGTGCATGCAGGTGATGTCCCATTAATCATAATTAATTAAAAATCATAGGCATGTACGTAATGGTATTACTCTCAAGTCTTTTTAATTGAGGAATTTGTGATGCATACTTTCCGATTTTAGTTTTAAACACCGTCCTTAAAGGTCCAGGGATGTGCTCATGAAACTTATTTTTAAAAGTTATACAATATATTAGTTAGAACATTTCACACGTTATTTTTTATAAAATGTGAATATATATATTTAAAAAAGATAAAATACGTTCGGCCGTATACCAAATCCAAGCCCTTCGCCAGAAACGCAATGAACCATGAAGTGGTTTAGGCGACTTCGCTGGTGACGTCAATCCGGGAGGAACTGAAGTGTCAATACGGTAAGATTCCCGGACTGACGTCACAGTTTCCGTGTTGGCTAAGAGGAGAATTTATAGTCAGCAAACAATGCACCACGGTCTAAAAATATGGCCTCAAAATAACATGTGTATCAAGTTGTACAGGTTCCCTTACAAACAGTATCATGATCTCGATCTATTCATTCACTGAATGTGATAATACGGCTAATCCACTTGTGATTGTATGGTTTTGAATGCACACAGCATGGATCATGAAGCTAAGTTGTCTAGCTTCATGCATGGATACACATGTTTAAAGTTCGCGCGGTCATTCAATTGTTCAGCAAAGCATGATGATGGGAAAGGGCTAATATTGTAAAGAGTGTGTGAAGACATATTAGACCCTAGGTTTGTCACAATGTTACAGTGCATTGTTGGCTAACTATGATTTCTCCTCTGTGTTGCCTGGTAGAGCGGGGTTTTCAAAATACGAAGATCGTTTTTAACACTGATTTTGGGCGCATTTATGTTTTTTGTAAATTTCTTCTTTCCCTTTAATGGATCACTCATGAAATGTTTATTTTCGGAATCCTTGTGATTTTGTCTTTATTTTGATATGTAATAAACGATGCATATCGGTGGACCTTTAAGGGTAGGGGAAACCCCATTTAGTGTACCTCATTTAGCGGCGCGTCTATTATTACGCACAGGAAGATTCAGGGCGTGACGCAATGATCGAACAGCTGTCGCAGCATTTGAAAAGCACGGAACTCCCCTTAAATTCCCGCCAAATAACCATGCGCCTTTTCCTGACTCAAACTTATCAAAACAACAATTTTAAATCACCCAAAAGAGCGGGAAATAATCGCTTCCGATTAGTAACTTATGATGGTAATGATAGAATACATATATAAAGTATATCTCCAACCTATCTATCGAACAGTTACTGCTCCTGTTGGAATTCACCTGCACTATTCATGGTGCTATTTAACATATCATCAGCCTGCTTCGAAAATTGCCTTACTCACTTTTCATATTTTTGTTGTTTTCTAAAAACTAGAACAAATGAGTAATAGACTTGTAAAATACACAGCCACAAAGTCCTACTTTGATGTGCTGCATCGCATATAAAAATGCTTGTCTCAGAAGGAGAAGTGTGAAATATTCAAACTGTACTGTATGAGTGGTTATTTTTGCGTACAGATATGTTCGCAATTTTAAAGGTTTGGAAAATGTGCAAGACTTTAGTTTCGCCGTATGTACATTTATTATAATGTAACTAATGTAAATTGAGGGTTTCGCCTGATTATATTTTGGTTTTCATGTCCACTCGCGAAATTACATAATACCTTCGCGAAATGACCTCGTATACAGTATCTGTTTCCTAAGAGAATATTGGGTTGGGTCGGCAATAGGTTAGCAAGCCTCTGTATATATATAATAACTAAATTAGAATAAGCTTGGCATATACCTTGAGATGAACTTCATTTTATGAATGTTCTTTGACCCTGGGGTGAAATTGGGGATAAAACTATGACTCTACGAGGGAGTGGAAATGGGCGAAATGTTTTTTGGTGGCGGAATTCGAACCAGGATGGGAGTTCCCATGCCGTAATCCACTTTGCCAGATGGGGTTCCAATGCCCGAATTCAATAATTCCATCCACATTTATCACCCGGGGAGGTCAACTGAGGGAGCCAATGGTACCATCCTATTAAAATGTACACCCAGGAAATTTAAAAACCCAGAATCTTGGGTTCAGAGAACAATAGAATCTTGGGTTCAGGAAACCCAAGGTCAGCCTATGTAAACTAGGTAATGCCCAAGAACACCCATGAATCTGCAACTGTCAATCAAATTTAGAGTATAGTACTCCTAAAATTCAGTGTATCTTTAACTTCATTGGCATAAATCCCAGGTGGGACAGGAAAATGTCCTACATTGGCACGAAAAGCACAACAATTTCCAATTTTACATAACAAATTCAATAAAGTGATGCGCTAATAAGTCTGATTGATATTTGTTCTCTTATTTATCTCTTTCTAAATGAATATTTAGACTCTCAGCAAAGACTTTGTATTAACGTTAGCGCACATAAACACAGTTTCTGTTGTCCAGTGGGTAATACACCTTTGTCGAGATAGCGGAAATTCACACCAGGTTGTCCGAGTCTATATATGGGGACCATCCAGCACAAAGGGGTCGTAAAAGTCTGCAGTGCATGTACTGAGATATGTCCAATAAACATTTCAATAAACAATAGGAAACAATGGAATTTTTAATGGATTTATACCACCTATTTAACATGCAATATGGATGGACATATACATCATTGGAAAGCTGATTTTCAGGAGAATTTCCATGTTCAATATCTTTTTAAAATGTTCTGGTCAACTTATTAACATCCCATTTTAGTCCAGTCAATCTAATGAATGACCCACCACAAATTGCAACACAAGGTTTTTCTTCAGTTTCGTTATTAGAAAAGTCTCTGAAACAACATATCAAAAGTCTAATAAAATCTAAGCAGGCGAAAGTCATTTTTTCCGTAAATCCAAGATGGCCGCCAAAAAACCCTATTTTGGACAATATCTTGACTTCTCATTATTATTTTACAAATATTTTAACTGCAAAGGTATGGTTTTTGATATCAATGAGTCCATTGAAACACATTTTAATATAATTGGCATGTAACTTGCTTTATAAACACACCTAAATCCAAAATGGCCGCCAAAAATGGTAAAAACTCCATATATTGGCCATAAACCAACATGTATGATCAGAGTATAGTTTTAACAATAGGATGTATGGATTAGACCACTAGAAACTCATATCTAGTAATTTTGCTTTGTTAACATACTTTAAATCCAAAATGGCCGCCAAATCAATGGCCAAAAATGGTAAAAAGTGGTCAAAATTCCATAAAATAGCATAGTATCAACCGATGTGTATGATAAAAATATAGTTTTAACGATGGGATGTATGTGTTAGACCACTAGTAACTCATATCCAGTATTTTTGCTCCGTTAACATGGTTCAAAATCCAAAATGGCTGCTAAAATGGCCTTGAAAATGGTTCCCGAATTGACTGCAAAAATTGTCAAATTCCATAAAATGGGATAATATCAACCTAAATGTATGACGAAAATATATAGTTTTAATGATGGGATGTATGTATTCATAGATTTTACAAATCTATGATGTATTAGACCACTAGTAACTCATATCTAGTGTGCTTTGTTAACATACTTAAAAATTCAAAATGGGTCACAAAATGACTGAACAAATTGTTGGAATTCCATAAAAAGGGATAATATCAACCAAAATGTATGATGAAAGTATAGTTTTAACATTGGGGTGTATGTATTAGACCACTAAGTAACTCATATCCAGTATATTTTCATTGTAATAACATACTTTAAAACAAAGATGGCCATCAAAATGGCCACTGTAAATGTAAAAATAGTCTACATGAGTGTATGATTATCCAAAAGAGATATTGTAAGAGTGTATATTACATCAAATTCACCAAATAGCATTATTCTAAACTGCTAAGCTATTGCTTTTAGATATAAGGCCCACCTCTGTGACAATTTTGATTCAGCCTCACTTTCCAAAATGGCTGCCAGAATGGATAAGTTGATGTTTAATGACCTAAAACAATTGTTTTGTATTGTAAATGACCATACTCTGTTATACCAATACCCCCAAATCTAATGGGACAGCATTCACTATATCTATGATTGATAAAGCCTAGGGGCTGTAGATCTATATAGTTTCGAATGGCCACCTGTGTTAATTATAGTTTTGAATATTTTAATATATCCAAGATGGCTGCAAAAGGTAAAAATAACTTAAAAACAGTATTAGTTTATTGTTAGTGTTACATTAGATATAGACTGTAGGCCGTGCATGTTTTATTCCTTCAGAAAACAATTCTAGCACTCTCCATCTAGGGGATAGATGAAATGTGGCTTAAAATGAAGCTAATATATGCCTGATCAATAGTTTACCTTATCCCACGTTCGTAGGTTGCACATTATGACCCTAGACCTCGATTTAGGGTCAAAGGTCACATGTGTTTCAATGGGAAGTCAAAAACTAAATTTAACATGGTAAACAAACTAAAAAATGAGCTATTGACTATAAAAAGTATATTATATTGTTGGGATGAGTGTTTTAAACAAAAAAGTCAATCACAACTTTGATCGTAGATCAATAGTTTTTGAACGGTGACCTTTTGAAAAAGACAAGTTGGCCAAAATAGGCCATTTTGGTCATTTTTTTGCAAAATTGGCACAAAAATGACATGTTATCATCATTAAAAAAATATTTTGACTCAATGTGAATTGATAAACCATGTTATAATGTTGGTTTATAGATGAACTTTACATTAAAAGACATTTCAAAAGTCAATGGTGTCCGCATGCCATGGCAAACAGCTTTAATATCCTTCAAATTCATCGAAAATGGGTAAAATCTGAGTCAAATTTAAAGGATTTGAAGGATATTAATGCTGGTTGCCATGGCATCAACATACCATTGATTTTTGAAATGTGTTGTAATGTAAGGTACATCTATATACCAACATTATAACATGGTTTATCAATTCATAATGAGTCAAAATATTTTTTTAATGATGATATCATGTCATTTTTGTGCCAATTTTGCGAAAATATGACCAAAATGGTCTATTTTGGCCAACTTGTAATTTTCAAAAGGTCACAGTTCAAAAACTATAGATCTACGATCAAAGTTGTGATTGACTTTTTTGTTTAAAACACTTATCCCAACAATATAACATACTTTTTATAGTCAATAGCTCATTTTTTAGTTTTTTTACCATGTTAAATTTAGTTTTTGACTTCCCATTGAAACACATGTGACCTTTGACCCTAAATCGAGGTCTAGGGTCATAACGTGCAACCTACGAACGTGGGATAAGGTAAAATATTGATCAGGCATATATTAGCTTCATTTTAAGCCACATTTCATCTATCCCCTAGATGGAGAGTGCTAGATTGATTGATACAGACCTACGTCCCAGTGTCTAATATGACCAAATTATCTACCGCTTTTAATCCATCCGGTAAACCTATTTGTATATGTGACAAGGTATAATTAAATGGATATATACTCCATTTTGACAATGTGATGTTATTAAGATGGGCATCATAATGACCATTTCATTAAAATTACCCCTAATGGTCAATAAAATTAATTCCAAATGGTCAAAATAATTACCACAGGTGACCACCAATTGATCAAAATATGGAGTCACCATTCAATTATACCTTGTCACATACAAATACGTTTACTGGGTGGATTAAAATCAATAGATATAATCTTTTGTTCATATCTAATGTAACACTAATAATAAAACTAATACTGTTTTTCACTTATTTTAACCTTTTACAACCATCTTGGAAATTTTAAAATACTCAACCTAGATCAACAGCCCCCCTAGGCTTCATCATAGACATATATTGAACTGTCTTATTAGATTTGGAGGATATTGGTATGGTCATTTACAATACAAAACAATTGTTTTAGGTCATTTAACATCAACTTAACCACCCTGGAAGCCATTTTGGAAAGTGATACAGAATCAAATTTGTCACAGAGGTGGGCCTTATATCTAAAAGCAATAGCTAAGCAGTTTCAAATATACTATTTGGTGAATGTTTTGTAATATACACTCTTGAAATATCTAGTGTGGATTATCATATACTCATGCAGATAATTTTCACATTTACAGCAGCCATTTTGGTGGCCATCTTAGATTTAAAGTTTATTATTACAATGCAAATAAACTGGACATGGGTGACTAGTGGTCTAATACATGCATCCCAATGTTAAAACTATACTTTCATCATACATTTTGGTTGATATTATACCATTTTATGGAATTTCGATAATTTGTTTAGTCATTTTGGACCCATTTTGGGGGCCATTTTGGACCCATTTTTGATTCCTAATTATGTTAACAAAGCACAAATACTAGATATAAGTTACTAGGGTCTAATACATACATCCCATTATTAAAACTATAATATCATCATACATTTAGGTTGATAATATCTCATTTTATGGAATTTGCCATTTTTTGCAGCTACTTCAGGAACCATTTTGGGGGCCATTTTGGATTTTGAACTATGTTTACAGAGCACAAATACTGGATATGAGTTACTTGTGGTCTAAAACATACATACCATCGTTAAAATTATATTTTTATTATACATTTTTATTATACATTTCGGTTGATATTATGCTATTTTATGGAATTTTGACCACTTTTGACCATTTTTGGCCATTAAGGGGGCACTACACTAAATCCTTCCGCGTTTGGTGTAGGGTTCGGAGAAATAGTACCTATATCAATTTGATCATCGTCCCAGGGGAAGCAAATAGAAGTAAATCTTGCTTATTTTTTATGAAAAAGATAGAATAGAACCTCAGCATTGCTAATGTGGTCAAAAATCGTCGGAATCGAATACGCACGGGAGCCTAGGCTGCGGAAGGATATCGTTACCGGAACCGGTGAGGAAGCGAAAATATCGGTTTAAAATGGTGAGGGCGCTGTTTAGGTGACCGTAGCGAAAAATTTCATCTAGATGGGTCAAGAAAAATCAAGTTTAAAATAAAATTCAACACATATCTAATACATTCATGCGAAATAAAAACTTCCATCATTGTTACGTGGGGTAAAAATACGGTCTTGAAAAAGGGCCGAAACGCGTGTATTTCAATGGGAGACGTATTTAGTGGTGTGCCCCCTTCGAAGACGTGTTGTTTTTGGCCTATTATGGTACCTTTTACTTGAAAAACTCTCATTTTCACTCTATTTTCGCAGTTTTATTTGTCAATAAAGTTTCTTAAGATTACTACCATTAGGATAAAAGTACAATACAATATTTTAAATCAAATCTAAACACAATCATGCTAGCCTTGGCCACTAAACTTTTGACGAATCATCAAAAGGGGCATTGTACTCTATGGTAATAGCGGTGATAGATTGACGGATGAGCAGTAGATACTGTCAAAACTACAGCATACCTAACCAGAAATGTTTTAGAAATTGAAGTTGGTTCGTATTGGGTGTATTGTAGGAACAAGGATATGGTTACCACCGGTGTCACCTGCGGTATCCTGGACACAGGGAGGTAATCACCACGCTTCCAAGAGCCGTGTACATCTTACAGAACCGCAGACCTGACCTGACATGCATGGGAGAAACGCCATGCCGGGGGGGGGGGGGGGGGGTGGTCCCATAGAGTGTGTCAAGCGGACGTGCGCAGAAGGCGACCACTTGGTGTTAGAATCTTCGACAGATAACAAGAGGAGAATCACATGCCACGGTTTGAAGAATTACAGCGGGTGTTCACCTCCATGTATCACCACATGAATTGAAAGATCACATGAAATATCTCTCAAACAGACCCTTTTAAACCCAAACAGCTCTTCTAGAGCTACCATTACTGAAAACTAGAGAATAGTGAATTTGTGTCGGACTTTGTCTGTATGTAATATTATAATCAAATGTTTATTAAATGTTAAGTTAGTTCGTATTACATTATTCACGAAACAATTGATAATGCATACACTATAGTTGGCCAAAATCGATGTCAGCCCAGATGGTGCCGGACCAGATGGTGCCGGACTGGGTGATTTCTTGCATTTATACACGATTTATGAACATTTGGGACATCATCATTTTTCAGAAAAATGCTCTTATTTGAGAACCACAGATCGCACAGAGGTATGCTTTGGCAATTTATCTTAGAAATACTTGTTCTTTCGAAATATGTAGAAAAAAGAATGAAAACTCAAAAAAAGTTTTGCTTCTAAGGGGGCACTACACTAAATCCTTCCGCGTTTGGTGTAGGGTTCGGAGAAATAGTACCTATATCAATTTGATCATCGTCCCAGGGGAAGCAAATAGAAGTAAATCTTGCTTATTTTTTATGAAAAAGATAGAATAGAACCTCAGCATTGCTAATGTGGTCAAAAATCGTCGGAATCGAATACGCACGGGAGCCTAGGCTGCGGAAGGATATCGTTACCGGAACCGGTGAGGAAGCGAAAATATCGGTTTAAAATGGTGAGGGCGCTGTTTAGGTGACCGTAGCGAAAAATTTCATCTAGATGGGTCAAGAAAAATCAAGTTTAAAATAAAATTCAACACATATCTAATACATTCATGCGAAATAAAAACTTCCATCATTGTTACGTGGGGTAAAAATACGGTCTTGAAAAAGGGCCGAAACGCGTGTATTTCAATGGGAGACGTATTTAGTGGTGTGCCCCCTTAATTTGGCGGCCATTTTGGTTTTAAAGTATGTTAACAAAGCAAAAATACTAAATATGAGTTTCTAGTGGCCTAACCCATACATCCCATTGTTAAAACTATACTCTGATCATACATGTTGGTTTATATATGCCAATATATGGAGTTTTTACCATTTATGGCGGCCATCTTGGCGGCCATCTTGGATTTAGGTGTGTTAACAAAGCAAGTTACATGCCAATTATATTAAAATGTGTTTCAATGGATTCATTGATATTAAAAACCATACTTTTGCAGTTAAAATATTTGTAAAATAATAATGAGAAGTCAAGATATTGTCAAAAATAGGGCTTTTTGGCGGCCATCTTGGATTTACGGAAAAAATGACTTTCGCCTGCTTCAATTTTATTAGACTTTTGATATGTTGTTCCAGAGACCTTTCTAATGAAGAAACTGAAGAAAAACCTTGTGTTGCAATTTGTGGTGGGTCATGCTATCATTGGCGATAGATTGACTGGACTATTTGTGGTGAATGGTCACATAGTAGTGTTGTGATTTTTTGAGCTTTTTTTTAACTATTTTTTTCCTCCTTCAAAATACTCAAATGTACACATTATTGCATCACAGGTAATGATTCTGGCAGCTGGCATCTCGACATGAAGACTCCGCCGGGAGCCGTCGCCGAGGGCGCACACTCCAGCCCCGACGTCACCATGGTGATGGACAGCTCGGACTTTGTCAGAATGTTCCAGGGCAACCTCAAGCCGACCGCGGCCTTCATGGGGGGCAAACTGAAGATCAAGGGTGACATGGGCAAGGCGATGAAACTGGAGAAGTTGATGGGCGCCACCAAATCGAAGCTCTGAGGGGTTCATAACAACTTGTATTAACTGTTCTAGCAAAAGAAACTTTACTGAAGGAACTGAAAATCCATTGTGACAAAATGGAAACTATTTTATCATTGGTGCATGGTAATCTTCATCCAGCACATATCAATGAACCAGGGGGTTGATTGAACCACAAAATAGCGAAAAGCATAAACATGGGTGCTATAACTTACAGTTTGATAGTTTCTTTTGCTATGGATAGTATATAAACTGCTCAAAAAAAGTTTGGAATATTTTTTCTAGCACAAGATTTTCAAATATTGCGGGATATGTTCATTAAGTGTTATATATCCATGTAAAGCTGATGTGTTCATCTTTACAACAAAGCAATCCCTTGTTCCAGTGCTCAGCCACATGCTTGAGAACATGAGGAGGTCGCAATCTGAAAGTGCCAAAATCAACACTATTTTGTGCTTTAAAATCAATAGATCTTCACACTACACTGTAGTGGTCAATGTGACACTTCATTGAACTGACGACCAAGATGTTCTTTTGAGCACGAAATAGGGTTGATTTCGGCACATTCAGATGCTGACCTTCCCATGTTCTCAAGCAAGTAGCTGAGCACTGGAGCAAGGGATTGCTTCAAATTAGGTAGAATTGTAAAGATGAACACATCAGCTTTACATGGCTATATAACACTTAATGAACATATCCCGCGATATCAGAAATTCTAGTGGTAGAAAAAATATTCCAAACTTTTTTTGAGCAGTTTATATATTTTGTGTGTCACCATAAAATTCTGGTCACAAATTTGTTGTTTTCAACTGGACTATTCATCTGTATCCGACAATACGTCCTTTCATACTCATCATACGTGAAAGTTCATTTGTGGTGGTAATCAAATAATTTTAAAGTTTAACTTTTCGTACTCAACACAAGATAACATAATTAATTACCTGGAATTTTCAGGTAGAGCACAGGCGTCCTAGTTCCACCTTGTCATGGACTCAAAATACACAATACACAGGGGCCAAGGGCGATTATCCCCCAGTTTTCACAAAATAGCCCCCTGAGAAAATGTTGGCCTATGGTAAAATGTACTAAGGGGGCAATTTTTGGCAGTATTTGCTCAAAATAGCCCTCATAGCCAAAAAGACCTGACCTGACCTCATCTAAGGTAGGCCTATCTATTATCGAGTCTCCGGGACACTGTGTGGTGAATATCTTGGACAAGGATCCTCGTTGGATTCAGTAATTTTCATCAGAGCCAACTAATTACCAATTACCAAGAGTCTATGGCCCGATTATGGCGTCACATTTCTGAAAGGCACGGTCCGTTTGAGTCATTAGTCTGCTGATTAACGGTGTAGCAACATCTGGAATTATCTTGTGTTAAGAACGAAAGATTAATTTCAAATTAATTCCAATCATCGTTTTGCATGTGTAAAAAAATTGCTATGATGGCCCATTTCCCTGTGTAAATATAATGACAGCAGATCAATTTGTTTGCATATGAAATGGCAAAATCAGACTCCATTTGAAGCGATCGATCATCTACAGGCTTAATAACGACTAGGATTTAAGATGTAGTAGGAGATCAGGTGTGATACCCATGGCGGACAAAGCGGTAACCTCAAACAAGCTTATTTGCTGATGTTTTTTGCGTACAGATAATTTCGCGAATTTCTAGTTTTTGGAAAATGTGCAAGACTTTAATTTCGCAGTTTCTACATTAATTACCGTGAAACTCTATTGCGCGTCCACTCCCAAAATCCACGGAAATAAAACCCTCGCGAAAATTGCATTACTGCTAAAATGAAAAAGAATATGGCTTGCCTTATGAGTCAACAAATAATATATTTGATGGGGCGATGTTATTTCATAAAATTGTAACCAAATTTGATACAAAGAATAGCCTTTTGTCCCTGCAAACTATGACAGTGCTTTTGAAATGTTTGGAATTTAATGATAATATTGCATCATTCTGCAAAATTATTTATATTTTTGTTGTTGTTGTAGAACCAAAATTGGCAGCCATTTATAAGGCAATCCAATTTTGGCCGATATGTGTATATATTGGACTGTTGGACAATAATAATATCAATTGGCATTATCTAGTTTGCTGCCCCATAACGGATATAAATGTGTGTAATTACAGTAAATGCTTCAAAAAATATCAGATATTGTTCAATTGCCATTTTTTAATGTTTAGTGATATTTGCATACTGACATGTGTTGTATATATCAATGGAAAGCTGAATACCACATGTTGCAAGCGCCTATTTCATGCTCACCCAACCACTTGAGAATGAGGGTAGGTCTCAATCCAAATGTGCCAAATTCATTGTTCTTGTACAAAAGAACAACTCTGTGTGGTCTGTAATACATGTGCCATGCTAGGTCTTGTGGCCGAATGGAGTAAGCAAGAATTCCTGGGATATTTATTATATCTGTGTTACATTTACAACTAGTGTAGAGTGATGCTCTGTTGGCACATTTAGATTGAGACCATCCCATAGTGTTAAGCAAGTGACTGAGAACTGAAACAAGTGATTGCGACAGATTGGTATCATTGGAAAGGTCAATACCACAGTTTTCCATTGATGTGCAAAAACATAATTAAACATACAAATAAAGACAAATTTAATTTGAGGGATTTATTTAAAGATTATTTTGTAGTTTCACTCATGTTCTTTAACGGGGCAGCCAATAAGACATTGCCATAAGGTGGCGAAAAAAAAGGAACTCTGTTCTGCGGGCAAACAGGACTGCTCATGATGGGGTTTTAAAAAAAAGATTCTCCTTGAAAAAAGAAAAAAAAGATTCTCCTTTTCAGAGCCACCAATTCTTTCACAAGTAGGAAAGGGCACCTACTCTCAAATCATCGGGCAAGGGGCAGCCCAAATGATGATAACAAGAGAAGTCAGAGCTAATCCTGACGAAAGCTTGACAGATTAAAACTTGTCCGACGGCGAACCTGTTAAACTTTTTACTTATATTATGAATACCCGTCGTAAAAGCCTATCTCACAATTATTCTCCTGGAAAATGACCATAAAAATAAAACAAATCTGTAAAAATCTTGCCGTTTTTTGACAAGTATTTGGGTTGGTATTCATTTGCATATGAACTGATTTCTAACATGAACATTTTGTCCACTGATTTCTAAACAAATGGTTGGTCGGGCCCCGTAGAACAGGTTTTCTTTTTTTTTGTCGCCTAATCATAATCTGCAGAGAAGACAAGACTTTTAAACAGTCTTAGACAGGTCTTATTCCATTGCTTAATATTATATTATAAAATATCAAATTCCACCCAGACGCACAAACTACTCTCTAACACTAACAATGCAATTAAAGAATTTTGTAAGCCAAGTGTATGAGAGTAAATTTATGAAATATTTGGAAACCATCCATGTGCATCCTCATATGTCAGTTTCCTTGACAACTATTTGAGTGCTTATTTCATAAATTTACACTTATAAATTGTTTGTACACTTAAATTATATATTACAAAATAAAGACATAAATACTATAATGAAATTTTGACTTAAATTGTTGATTTGTTTATTTTTTGTGTGTTTGATGTAACTGCGACAATAAAGTATCTAAACACTTACAAATGGTCAGATTTATCGGAGCCTGAAATAGTATGCAAACAAATAATTAATTAATTCGATTCACAGTTATCTTCTGCGCATTTTGACACCTCTTTTGTTGCGCTACGATGTTGTTTGGCGGATTTATGGGCACTTGAGTGGCTTAAGGTCGAATTCAAAAGTTGCATTCAATTTTATTAAGATTACAATTAACGTAGAACTGCACATTTTGATACAAATAATTGTTTGTTATCTTGATTAAACCTTATTTAGATTAAAAAATGAGTTTTTTTATGATTTCCCCTAATATGGTCACTTTAGAGCAATTTCATGTTGAAGACTAATTCCCTTCAAGTTACAGCAGTTCTACGGAGGCTATTCCTGACACTTTTGACAGCTCCTTAAGATGAATCTTAACTTCTGTGCAACAGGACCCAGATCAATCCTGTACTTTATAGCAAACAAGAAATTATATTCAAGAAGCAGGCCAAAAGTTATCACACTGGACTTTATGCATGTTATTATCAAATGATTCAGATGAGATAGTCTGATACAAAGCATTTATTTGCGTTATTGAATATAAATTATTTGTTCAAATATCAGACTGATAAAGCTGTTGCCATAGGTTTGGTACAGCAGTCATGTGACATGAAAATGTATAATAGCAATCCCACAATGCAACACAAACATACAGCCTGACATACAGCCTAGCTAACAGACACATTGTCACAATTATGATTCAATTTAAATACCATGATGGTTTCTGGGATACCTAGAGATTAAGACCATGTTATCAGCTTGGTGGGTGTTGGCTAATCCATATGTGCTGTTTTACAAACAGACGCCATTGTTACAACTTGGTCAACTGATTCGTTGGACGGGAATAAATCTGCAAAAAAAGGTAGTCTTTTATCCTAAACATTCATGCTATCTTTAATAGTCTGTGGAAATCTATAGGCCTAGTTTCTTCACTTACATTGTGCAGGTTGATCTCCATAGTATATTCACAGTAATAAATAAGTGTTATATTGACATGTTTACATTAGTCAACGAGTCTGCCACTTACAATGGATAAGTTCGGGCGTTACCCATCCAAAATGTCTCAAATATTGCCCTTTTTCCTTTTTTTTGATGGGGGGGGGGGGGGGGGGGGCTGGTCATGCATGTTTTATACAGTGTTTAAGTTGAATGCATCCCTCCCTCCCCCTCTGGGGAAAGGTTGAGTCTGTCATGATCACAAAAGGATGTTCATTTGATCATTGATTTTTCATTTAAGGGGAGGAGAGGGGAGGGGTGGTAAGGTCAATGGCACATACTTTTACACTAAGTCTTGCGTTTGGCGCAAATCTGGGAGATCAATTTGACCAAATTGTGATTTGCCGCATCTCAATTTATTTTAAATGCAGGGTTTCATCATTGGTATCTACCATTATCTACATAGCCCGATCACATACTGTGAGAGCAAGAAGGGACAGTAAGAGACTATCAACAGAAGCCAAAACGTGTATTCAAATTTGTGCGACAGCAAACCCTCAGAACCTCTTGCCTGTTATATATTTACTTCTTTTCTTCTACAACAATAGGGGCAATCCAACCAAATGTAAGTACTTAATGGCAAATTAGTCAAATAAGTATAAAACATGGCTTTAATAATATAAAGGAGGGTGTTAACCCTTTTACAAGTTTATCAAGCTTAAAGAAAGTGTCCCGCAAGCACAACATTGAGCATTATTTGTTAGAAAAATAATTATCGAGCCGAAATTACGTAATTATATAGATCAAAACACCATACTAGCCACAAAAAAAGAATAAAAACTGCCATCACTCAACATGCAATTTTTAAAATTCGCGGCGATCGAAAGTCCCAGTGTCGATGACGTCATGGGTATCGGTGCTAAAATGTGCGCATGTGCATTGTATAACTATGACATCATCGACACTGGGACTTTCGATCGCCGCGAATTTTAAAAAGTGCATGTTGAGAGATTGTGGTTTTTATTTGTTTTTGTCATAAGTGTGGTGTTTTGTTCTATATAATTACAAAAGTTGGGCTCGATAGTTATTTTTCTAACATATAATGGACACTTTTATGCTTGCGGGACACCTCCTTTAACTTTTGAACTATTAATGTGATGTATACAAGTTTACACTTTAGGAAAGAAAATATGAGTCAGAGAATCCATTTTTGGTATCAAATTTCTTAAAAATGTTAAGTTTATGACCATTTTTGAGGTAAAAAAAAATGGTTTTACTTGTTTACCAAAAAAATATTTTGTTATGTTGTCCGAAAAATTGTGAGCCACAAAAGTGATTTTTTTGGTCAACATAATCCGAATTGTTAGTGAAATTTGATACCAAAAATGGATTTTCTGACTCATTTCCTTTCCAATAATGTATACTTTTTATATATTCATCACATTAATAGTTAAAGTAACAGTGCTTGATAAACTTCATGTAAAAGGGGTTAACACCCCCGCAAAGGGCAGTTCAGGTCAGTTTTAATATAATATAAGATTTTTTTTCTGGATCCTGGGCTGGCTAAAAATACCTGCCCAACAGAAATTCCACCAGCCAGTGTAACTCACTTGCACTGTGAGATTAAAAAAATGTTAATCCGCCAGTCGGTCAGGTACTTATGCATCTTTACCCGCCCGGTGCAAACAAAAGTTACCCTCTATGGGCAAGCGGACGGGTGCTATTTCTACGCCTGTTTTTATTGCTAAAAAGAGTGGACAAATGCAGTCTGTATTATTATGAAGTATTTTTCAGTCAAACAAAGGTTAATACAGGGTATAAAAAGACGCAACACTTGTTGCGAGTAATGTAACTATATCACACAGTCACACTAGAAACAATAGTAAAATTGACATGTCTCAAATTTGTCTTGACATGAACAACGACAGCCACGGTCTGGCAGTAATAATATATTCGAAACATGAATTTTAATTTAATTGTATTATTATTATATTTCCTTATTTACAGTTCCTTTCACCGGTTCAGGAAAAGTCTGAACACAATTTCCACCTTTACAAGATCACCAGACACTACACATATTCAAAATAACAAATGGTGAGTTTTAGAAAAAAGTGATTCATTATACTTTAATTCATGCAAGCTATAGTGATCATAAAGGAAGATGGAAAATCAAAAGATTACCCGAAGCGACCCAAATCAATAACGACACAATTGAGCATGTTCTACGGGTGAATAATATGGTTGGTCGGATTTTATATTCAAATTGTTTTGAATATCTTTTTAAATAATTCAAATTAAGAAATCAAAAACAAGATGCAAAAGAATTGAGTTGATCATGCCTATAGAACTGTTAGTCCAAAATGTCCTTTTATAATAATATAGGCCTAATCTGGTCAAAGTTCGAATATTGCATATTATAAATATGGGTGTAAGTCTGTATACCAGTTGCATGGTCTATAAAATACAAAATGACTATTTATTTTGAAGCTGGAAGTATACATGTCCAATGAATTGGTCAATTTTCTCTTTGTTTTACTTTAGGCGAATACAAAACAACCCTGACTGACTCATATGAAAATATGTGAAAAAAATTGAATATTTGAAATGTTTTGAATTTGATTTGATTTTTGTTTGTTAAATATAAGCATACACCCCCGCATACACCACCTGACTGATCGACCCTACATGTACATGGGAGGCCCATTTGCACGTAAAACAGTGCTTTGTCGTATAACTATATACATGTATCACACTATAGAAACGATAATAAAAATTGACATTTAGTAATTTTGTCTTGACATGAACAACGACAGCCATGGTCTGGCAGTGATACTTTCGAAACACGAATTTTAATTTAGTTATATTATTGTTATATTTCATTATTTACAGTACCTCTCACCGGTTCAAGAAAAGACTGTGAACACAATTTCCACCTTCACAAGATCACAAGATGTATTCAAAATAACAAATGGTGAGTTTTACTTTCTAAAAAAGGTTTTAACTATTATATGAGTATATACAGTCATCAAAAAAGTAACTATACAGGCTTCTAACTCTAAGAATATATATCCTACCAAAAAATATTGAATTATAAAGTGGTTGGAAAATTTGTCTTCATTAATATGAGATATTGCACGCTAGGATCAGGTGATTATTGAGGAATTGACCCTCCAAAATGTAAGATGAAATACGATTTTCATTTTCACATTTTCATTTTCTACACACGGACCCATCTACAGGTACCTTATCGATTACCGGTAGTGCAATTGGGGATGCATGCGCAAGTTGGACAGTCGGCCGTATTGTTCCGATGGATCAATACGCCACACACACCCTACCTGTCATACTCTCTCCCGTGTTGAAATGTAAAATGTGCAAATGAAATTGTGACTTTATCTTACATTTTGGATTGTCACTTCTTCAATATTCAACCGATCCTAGCGTGCAATGTCTCATATTAAAGAAGATAAATTTTTCAACAACTTTATGATTTAATATTTTTAGATAGGATATACATTTTTAGAGTTAAAAGTCCATTTATTACCTGTATATTTACTTTTTTTGAAGACTATAAAGCTTTATCATGAACAAGCCTAGGCACAAATCTTTGAATTATAAACTTTGTCCCCATTCGTAGAAAAAAATGAAATGAAAGCAAAGGTTTTTATTATAACAAATTTGGTGATACTGGCATTCAAATAAACCCCCAGGACATTTTGATCCCAAAGCAAATGTCATAAGACCAGCTAGGCTGTCGGTGTAGTCGGACGTGATTTTAATCAGCCCTTTAGTCTACATGTACATGTACAACTGAATAAATATTTAACTGGTACAACAGAAGCCGTTGTACTAAACTAAGCCCCAAAAAAATAGTTGTGTTGCCCTCAACGACCGACCCTAAAATCGTAAAAAAACTAGGGTCGCATTTTTATTTATTTTTTATTTTTAGATTTAAATTTGATTAAAAGTGTCTAAATGTTACTATTTCTTGCTTGAAATGAATAAGGAACCCCAAATACGTGTTTTTTTAGACTATTGTCACACTAGAAACATTAGTTAAATTGACATATGGCCCTATACCAATTTTGTCTTGACATAAACCATATATTTTTCAGCCAAAAAAATAAAAAAATATATTAAAAAAAATATTTAAAAAATTAGAAACAAATTTTAAAAACAAATTCCGACCGACCGACCCGATTTTTAAATTTTTGGCACTTGAGGGCAACACAACATTTTTTTTGTTGGCCTAAATATGAGATAGCTTACTCATAGGTAGAACCAAAAAGCCCTGTGTTTTGTACATTCTCGAAAGATAGTGATTAGGCCAAGTAACAAAAATAATGTGTTTTTCGTCCGCACTTTTTAAAAATTCGGTGAGGGAGGCCCTTATTATTCGTTATTTGTCACAAATGTGTTATTAATTTCTGTGCTAAGTACCTATTGTTGAAGCTTTGTTGTCAATCATAAAAAGCGGGGAGGCCCTCATTATTTTTATTTTTCCTTATTGCTCTACCCCATGCCTGGAAATCTTGTGTGGACTGTGTTTATAAATGATACTCAAGCACTTCTTGTCATCTCTTTTATCACAACAGTTGACGAAACAAGATAAAGAGGAAATAAGAAAAAAGGAAAAAAATATTTGACAATCTCAAAAAATTGGTGAGGGCGGGGACGAGAAACATGTTTATTATTTTACTTGGCCTTATCTATAAAGAAAGATGGAAAATAAAAAGATGACGCAAAGCGACATAAATCAACAATAAACAAACATGTTCTACGGGTGAATCTCAGGTCAGCTCTCTTTTAAAACATCTTGAATTTTTCTTTTTAATAATTTACATAACAAAATCAAAGATTTAAACAAAAAAGAGGCAAATGTTGATAAATATGAGTTGGCAATGCCCATAGACCTTTTTCATTTCCGTAGCATAATATAGGCCTACTTGGTCTGATCAAAGTTCAAAGATTGCATATTATGCTATGATTTGATGCTTTTGCATGGGTGTATTCGCTTTATATTTCACACTTGCATGGTCTAAAATGTAATCCCAATGATTTTGTCAATTTTCTTTTTTACTTGAGGCGAAGACAATAAACAACCCTGTTCTACACAGCCTGAATGACCCATTTGAAAATATGCGAACATTTTTGAATCTTTAAAGAAGAAAAAAAAATAAACAAAAACACACACCTGAGAGGCCAATTTGCTCGTAAAACAGGGATGCTTCATCGTTGCCTAATATTGATTTATTTCTCATCAATTTACAGATTTCCATATATGATTGACCTGCGGACATCACTGATTACTCTGGTCAGGATCAAATTTCAAGAAAAACGTGAGATTCTTTGAAAAGCATCATCTATCTATATACGAGCCATTTTTATGTAGATGTACTTCAAATGATACTGACTTTCAGACTATAGAATGTTATCTTCTAATTAACATATTATTATTTGAATATAAATTGTCTTATTATACACTACACATGTATATATACAACCACTAAGCATAACATATTGCTGTACATCTGCCTTATAAACCTTTTTCATTTGTATTATAATTTCCTGCTTCAGTAGGGTTTTCCTTTGAGTTCATATATTTTCACCCATTTTCACAACATTTAAGCGAAAGAGGGCTGTCCGTGGCAAGGTTTGCTAATTTTGTGCTGGCCCATTTGTTTCCACACAGGCACTCCACAGTGCAACCTTTTGACAATTTAATAAATTCCATAAGCAAAATCACATATTGCCGTACCACTGACTCTTCATCCATTCTATCTTTTCCATTCTTATAATTTCCTGTTTTAGTGGGGTTTTCCTAAAGTCCATACATTTTCACCAACATTTGTTTTACAAAATTTACGCGCAAGGACTGTCCATGGCAAGATAATTTTGTGCTGGTCAATTTTCCCCACTGTTCAGCATTTGGCAATTTGATAATTTCCAATTGAAAATACAATCCTTGTAGAAAATCACCCATTTATTCATTAGCAGATATCCTCTTCACTGAAAATGGCCCACGCTGGGCCACTGAGGGTAATTGGTGGTGATGGCAAATTGGTCTTGAAGAAGGAGATTGGAAAGGATGGAGACAACGAGGTCAATCATGGTATGGGTGTTGCTATTTATCTAAACAATGATTTGATTGTAGCAGATCACACAAGCAATAATTTCAAGGTATTTGCTTCGGATGGGGTATTCAAACGAGTGCTTCAGGGTAATCTTGATCAGCCTTGGGATATCGCATTGAGTTTTGATGGATGTCACTATGCGACTGATTACACTGGGTTTGTCAAAGTCTTCGCCCCTAATGGAGACTACCTGAGGCGATTTGCCATCAAGTCACCAGATGGTACGATGTCTAGTCATGATGGCTCAAGTCTCATCGGTCTGGCAATAGACAGAAAAGGAAGCCTATGGATAGGAAGTGATCAGAAGTATATAAGCCAACACAATCAAGACAGCACATATATTTCCAGTTTTTCCACAATAAATACTGACATTGACATCGACATCACCCCATGGTTTATAGCGGTTACTCCGCAAAAGAGAATCGTTGTCGGCCCATGGCATCCCAACACAGATGCACATGTGTTTGATTACACTGGGGTTCTACTATACACCATCAAAGCACCAAAAGATGCCAAACAATGGCGTCCATATGGTGTCTGCAGCACTAATGATGACGTTGTCTATATCAGCAGCTATGGGTGTCCTGGTGAAGGTGGTATCTATAGCTTCATACTAGATGCAGACCATGCAACCTACCTTGGTTGCATAACAACAGATGTGGTCAAAGCAGCGGGTATGGCCTGTAGGCCTACAGGGGATAATAACAGGTTGGTGGTAGCTCAGCGTGGATACCCAGTTAGAGTATTCACTTTTCCGAGGACTTTTTTGTGAAGAATGAAATCCTCATCCTCATCCCTACCATCAAAACTACTCATATGGCTACAATTAGTGATTATCAAGCACATGGGCATTTACTAATATTTTAACTAGTACAAAAATGGCCTGAAGCATGTGTTTTTTATTTCTCGGTGCATAAAAGTAATCAAAGCATGCGCTATCTTTGCGTATGCAAGCATAACGCATACGATTCACAATGAGTTGTATTGCGCCGTGTGAGCATTTTGCGCGCCCACAGTTTTCTGAATTCATTTGCTGCTGTTTACTGTTGTAAGCAGGTTCCCCAATCTGGAACGGACTGAATTATTGCATTACTTTTCTTGAAGCTGTTCTAACTACCCGGGGGGGCCAGTCAAACATAATGTTGTACACAGGCGTGACCAAATTTTTTCCAGACACCCCCTAAACAAGTTTTACCCTGCAAGCAAAATCACCCCCTAAACAAGTTTTTAGCGCGCTTTCCTCGCAAATTTTGACCCCTAAACAAGTTCTTGCCAGAATATGACCCCTAAACAAGAACGGAGATAACATTCTGGGAACGGGGAACAAAACAAGTTACCCTAAACACGTTCGACCTGTATTTTAAGCCACCCTTTTTCTTGAAAATCAAGCATTTTTGATACCCTTAACGCGTCACGCGCGTGACGCGTCCAACACTTAAAAAACACCCCTTTTTACGCGTTCGACCTGTATTTTAAGCCATCCTTTTTCTTGAAAATCAGCGTTTTTGATACCCTTAACGCGTCACGCGCGTGACGCGTCCAACACTGAAAAAACACCCCTTTTTACGCGTTTTTTTGGTCACGCCTGTGTACACCATTATGTTTGACTGGCCCCCCCGGGTCTAACTAGCTCCAAGTTTGGAATGTCTTTAATGAACCTCTCGTGACATTGCAAATTTCATCTGCAAAGATCAACGAGCATCAGGCTATCTACAGGTTCAATGTCAAGTAAGGCAAAAAGCCTAAACATTCCATGGGGGACTTTAACATTACAGGCCGGGGTGTGTGGGGGAGTGGGGCATCAGAGTCAATTTCTAGCTCCAAGCCCCCTCATTTGGTCTCTCTTATTTATCCTCTGATAAATCATATTCTCTGTCAAAATCACCCTGAGGGAGTTGTGGTTAAAAATAACTTGCTTTAAATATAACATTACTTTTTGTATGTTCTATTAATGAGTTAGTTGGCAGCGAGTCAGATCATTCTATCACCTAATTTTAGAAAACCATAAAGTATCCTCACAGTCTTATAACCTAAACAGAAACACTCCTATTTACACTTTAAAGTCTATATTTTGTAGCACTTACCACATAGTAGTAGTGTTTTACTAATAAGTACAGTACATGATGCTCAAATCTTGCCAAGGATCATGATAGCCGTGATGACAGTCTTACCCTGTATATAAACTCTTGTATTTACACTGAATTTGACACAGTGTAGTTCAATCAGATATGGAACAATCTCCATCGTACTCAAAAATGGAACTGACAACACTTCTCAGTTCCGTTGTAATCTTAAGACCCACCTTTTTCAATGCTACAGAGTGTTGTGTGCCATCACATGCGCTATGATATACTGTTTTAACTTTTAGTAGACATGAATACTGTTACGTCATTGGTCAATTAGCCAAAGAGGATATTTCTTTATCATTCAGTAGACATGAATACTATTAAACCATGGCAGGTAATGGAGGAGGAGGCTAATCGCAACACTACTCAAACAAACTATGTTTATAGCCGCCTATTCATTGCTAGGCATATAGTTAACGTCGTAAGAATAATCCTCCTTGAAGTGGCCTTTAAAGACTATTCTGCCCTACCATGACAAAATGAAGTAATGGACAACAGGAAAGTTTTAGAGATATGAGGCAAAACATGTTTTTGTAAAAGAATTCTGCAAAATATTCAAAAATGTACATTAAATGTGACATTAAACTGATAACATTAGCAGAACATCACTCATCACTTTTCAAGGCTCTTACAAAAAACATGATTTGCCTTGTATCTTGTATCTCCTGTTGTCCATTACTTCCTTTTGTCGTGGTTTATTTGGTAAAAAGTGAACATGCTTCCTTTTTGATATGCTAATTACTCATTAATTAAGATTTTTTGAGGGTTCCTGCTGTGATAGAATTGTGTATCAATATTATTTTTATCATTTAGTATAGAAAAACCCAATTTGAAAAAAGTGTCCATTACTCCCTTTTGTCATGGTAGGGCGGTATTGTTCAGCCGCGATCGACCTCCATGCTCGAGCGGATTTGATGACACTTGTTTATCATGTCTATAGGCCTTGCAGGTGCTTCGGTTGGCTTTGTAGAAAGGAATCCTCACGCGTCATCGCGGTTAGAGCGTCGTACACTGCTGTGCACCGTAGTTCTGTTGGTGGATCGTTTATGAGTGAGAGTTCAAAAACGATACACCAACACAGCCTCGTCCCCCATGCCTCCTTCAGACCGTGCAGACTGAAGGTGGCATGTTTCATGGCGCATCGTGCTTCGGAAGGTACGTAGAAATGTTGGTCCCGTGTATCGGAAGAGCTATCCCCGAGCACGTTAAAAGGTCACAGACTCCTTCGTAAAGAGTAGGGGATCATCCCGGTCTGTGTCTGTACATCAGTTCTAGGTCATGACAGGAGCGTCCGTATTCGTACACGCGGCCAGGGATAAAGCTTGTACAAGCCTGTACAAGCTGAACTAATCCTGTCACCACCACGCACAAGGACCATCTGATCCTGCGTGCCGTGGACACGAGAAGAAGATTGACTGCAATGACGGCATAATGCATACAATCCATTCAGTTTATTCTTTGAATTGACGCGGGATTTTTGAAAGTGATATACACTCGCATAGATACAAATGGGATTTTTAGCTTCTTGTACTTTTGGTGAACAAAGTTCAGTAGTCTGCCTCGATTCTGCTGTATGTATCAGAAATGTAGCAATATTTGATTCAATATTACATTTTTCAGTCAACTTCGGTCACGATCATATCATCATAAATCGGTACGATATATGAGTAACTTTATTTCGAACTATGTCTGAATTACAGGAAATTGCAGGAATATATGAAAATAACCAAATTGTCGGACTTATTTCTTAAGAATTCACAGTTTGGGAACCAAATTCCCCTAAACAGAATGACGTATTCAATAATTCGTAACTTTCCGAATATACCGCCGATTTCGCTCGAAGTTTTGCTGAAATGTTAGTTTCCCTGAGATCTCTTTCGGTGGTGTAAAATATTATCACGCAAGCTTACAAGGGACCAAACATCCATTGTCTTAATTAAGAAAATAGATGTTATGCCCTTCGTACGCATGCGTGATAAAAGTTTACAAATAAAATCTAGAAACACTTTAAGTGTGATACGTACACAGGACGTCAAAACCACTCGAGTGTGGAGGTTGATCGCGGCTATACACATGTCTTGAAAGGCCGATTCAAGGAGGATTATTCCAATGAATTTCTAGTACAGGGATACTTATGTGCGCCAAGTCGTTTGATGCTATGTGTGTTTCGGACCAAGATAAAGAACGTGTAGTATTTAGCCCTGTCATGAAATAACTCAAGAACAAGTCATCAATACATGTTCACTCTCGTTCCCTGAACAGTCAATAGTTAGGTCGCCCAAGCCCTATATGAAAGCTATGAAGATTGTTAAACGGGGTCAGTCGTCACAAACACAATAGCCAAACGACCTTGCTTTTGTCAACACTCCCTACACAGAGGACTGCAGTGCAAATCTCTACGATTTTCGCTATGTAATCTCTATGGCGGATTTCATTCCGTTGTATGAAGCTATGATGTTTGCGTGGTCTTCGCTATCTCCAAGCAGATAGAGCAATACGTACATGGACTTTTTTGTAGACGAGGGTTCATTTCATGATTTAGTGAGGTTTAGAATGAGTTAGGATTCCTGTAATTTCGAAGACCACAGATTTTTAAAACGTGAATTTTCCAACATTTTACCAAAATTTGGTCACAAAACGTGTTTAATACTATACATTTTACCGTTCTGCAGATGCTAATGACCCTCCTCTAAAATTCTACATGATTTTTAACACGTTTCTCAGTTTTTGAGATGGCCAAATAGACCATTTTCCGAAGCTATTTCTAGCAAATATTGCAGTCACTTAGACTCCATTGTTTTCTTGCGTATAACAAAATCTGACACGCAGCGTGACCTCTCTGCTGGCTGTGAACGATTGCATCTATTAGTATCGATCTGAACTATATGCACACATTATCCATTGTGCGCGTGGGTTCGAGTTTAGTTCTATAAAACACTGGGTGGATAACTTATGTACAATTATCACACATATAGTAAAATCAATCGGACACGGTGGATGTATGTGTTAATTTAATATGTTGAAATTGTTAGAAATATTTACACTTTCACCATGCCATCTCATTTTTATCATTAGTTTTGTGTCACAACAGCCACTATAAGGGCTATGCTGGTGTCGCATGAGACTACCAATGCCCCTCCTAATCACCGCTCTATTCAAACATGCCATGTCATACAGGTGCTCTGAAACACACATAGTATCAGATCAGTTCGACATTTCAATAGAGAAGATAATCCCTGTATTAGAAAATCTTACGATATACTATAGGGTGATAATTGATCATGAACGAAGGGAATAGGATTAGAAATAGGGCTAATCTGCGATTCAGCTCCTCTTCTATAACCTGCCATGATTAAACAAATACCAATTTTCTTCCATACTGAACTGTGTATACCAAATAATAGTAAAGTTTTACTAAGTAGTACAACACATGATGTTCAAATCTTGCCCAGGATCTGATAGCTGTGAATTTGACGTCTAATACTGTTGTTTGCATACAGCATTCACATGTGACACAGGCTATAGATTACCACAAATGCTTCTCTTAATCTATACAATCTCAACCTATAAGAACTACAAATTTTCTCCCACACTGAATAGTGTAGCACTTACCACATAATAGTTTTACTAAGTAGTAAAGCACATGATGTTCAAATCTTGCCCAAGACCTAAAAGCTGTGATCCTGACGTCTGATGCTGTTGTTTGCAGACAGCTTTCAGGTATTCCGTCACATAGGTGCTCGATCTCTACGATGGCACAGAACTATGGAAGAAGAATGGGAATAAATGCAAACACTTTCACATGGAATCAATAATAAGTAAAGGTATTCAAACAAGCATGTTGTCTAGTGGTCCGAAATGGCTCACACTTAGGCCAACAGAAAAAAACAGTCGTGTTGCCCTCAGTGACTGACCCTCAAATTGCAAAGAATAGGGTCAGCTTTTTTTTTTCAATTTCTTTTTTTCAATTTTTTTTCAATTTTTTTTCAAGATTTAAGTTTGTCCTTAAAGTGTCTAAATGTTACTATTTCTTGCTTGAAATGATTAAGTTAGCTTTAATAAATGTTTTTAAACTATTATCACACTAGAAACATTAGTTAAATTGACATATGGGCCTATACCAATTTTGTCTTGACATAGACCATATATTTGTCAGCCAAAAAAAAAGAGAGAAAAAATCCGACCAACCGACCCAATTTTAAACATTTAGCACTTGAGGGCAACACAGCTCTTTTTTTTTTGCCTCAGTCCTAATGAAGTTACAGCCACTTCTGGACGATGAGATCTTGACTAAATCCAAAGTTATCTGATTGCTTATTTTTGCAAACCCTTTTACTTGAGGAATAGGAATATGGACTGTATATATATTTTAAGACACAAGAAAGGTTCAGAATAGAGAGATTATGAAACCAGGGCCCCGTTTCATAATGTTAAGATCTTCTTTAGTAAGATTTAAGACTTAATTCTTTTTAAATCCTGAAATTATCCAGAGATTTTAAGTCCATACATGTATATAAGATGTTAACAAATTTAAATATTCAAAATAGTAAATAATGCAGGTGCATACATGCATGATATTTGTATGATGCTCATACATAATGAAATATAGAATGCAGAATCAATAAGATAATGTTCTGTTAAAACATTTGTAGTATTTTGATGATCTTAAATGTATACTGTAAAACTAAAGTGGTAATTTTGCGCGGTTACATTTTCATGCTTTGCTGATTCTCAGCCATTCCGATTGTTTTTTAAATTTGTGATTTGAAAGTTCATTATATAGACATATACACAAAATAAATATATGCACATGTTTATATTTTCGCGGTGGCTACTAGCTGCTTGGAGTGCGAAAAGAAAATATCTGCGTTTACAGTATTAAAATTAATATGAAACTAAGGCCTAAAAAAAAAGTTTTGATTGGCGTAACATAGATTTTTTTTTTTGATTTTTTTTAAAAATCTATAAAACGTCTTATCTATGAAATGTTATATACCAGCACACATATACCATACAGACATAAACAAATGGAACAAATACACATTTTCACTGGGTTTTTTTCTTCTTTTTCTCACACACCAAAAAAAAATTAATAATAAAAAAAAAATTAAAACAAATGTTTAGGGTCGGCGGTAAAAATAGGGTCGGTCGGGTAACGCCAATCAAACCTTTTTTTAGGCCTAATAAAAGATGTATCTGTGTACGGATACATGTAGAAATAAAATGTATTATACTTGTTGAAGAGTTATGAAAACATGTAATATTGAAAATATTGAAACCATATGAAAATAATAATGATATGGATGGAGGATAATAAACAAATGATACAAAAATTGACAGGCTGTCTTCTTCCGCACATAAGGGGTGAGGGGAGAGGCGAGGGGAGCGGGAGACGAGGAGTTGGGGGTAGGGGAGGGGGAGGGAAGGAGAAGGGGAGGGGAGAGTAAAAGGGTATGGTCAGTTGGGCATTAGGATGGTATCCCAAATCTAGTACCACATACCTTTGAGGCCATGCCTTTATGTATTTTTAGTAAGGTACACACTAGTCGCAAGAAACCTGAAGCAAATCCATAGCTGGATGTCTTCCACACACGGGGAACAGAAGGGTTTGGTCGTGCGGATGGCATCCAAAATCTGGTAAAGTTGTATTAAAGTGATGTTGTTGCTAATGGTGATGAGTCTGATGGTTGGTATTGCACTGAGGAGTGATTCCTGTGATCAACAAGAGTGAGACCAACATGATAGTTAGAGAATAAAGGTATAATTGTTTTTAGGCCGAACCTGTGTTATATAATTGGCCGACATAAATGCTGGCGGTAGTATTATTTTAAGGGGAACAACGACTTGGCAGGCAGAGTTGTTCTTTACACACAAAAAGCAATACTACGAAACACATTTATGTCAGACAATATAACACGAGTACGGTCTCAAAACAATACCTTAATTCTCATTCTTAAACAGTTACATGTGAAGAGAACAAGAATATGATATATTGATTAAATATGACAGAATAGAAACTGGTAGATGTCATAAAAGGCCTTTTCTTCTGAAAATGACTCAAAACTAATCTGTAAATTAGGGCAAACTTAAACTGACCAATTCCCCTGAATGCCCCCCCCCCCCTCCCATTTGGACGCGCCACTGCGACCACTAGAATGTTGAAGCTTTCCCTTGCCAAAGTTCCCGACTGCCCCATCTGCACTCTCTTTATTTCTGAACACCCTGATGCATTGACATGACCTTCTGTTTTCATTGACTTGGCACCTGATCCAACTAAATTTCTAGTTAACCCGCCATCTCCATCTCAGACAACCTAACCCAATTCCATCTCAAACTTACCTGGAGTGTCCAGTTGTCATAAACGTTTGCTAGAAAGTTCAAACTTCCCCTGCTAATACCAGAGCCTTGGGTTACTTAACCTCTGAGTACCTAGTCATTTCTGATATCTATCTCTTTGCACACATCTCTATGGGAGCTATAATTCCTGTAATATGACTTCAGTCAATAAAAAAAAAAGGGGGGGGGGGGGTATGGGAGGTTCCCTCCCTGCTTGAGTCCATGATCCCTTAAGTTTACTTAAGTATAAGTTTTGTGATATGACTCCATCATGATGCCATGAGTGTATGAGAGGTGGGGATACGGGAGATCCTTTCCTCCTTGATCCCTCCTAGTTTCCTTCCCTTCTTCTTACCTGATGTGTTCAGCTGTCATACCCTGATTTTAGAAAATTCAGACTTCCACCCGCCAACGGCAGAGCCTCTGGCTCCATGACTTCCGAGCATGAATCATTTCTGCCATGATCATATTGCGCACATATCTATGGGAAGGATGTGCCGCCAGCAAAATAAAAATTGACCCAAACAGTTATAGGTCCCTATTTCGCAGCACATCCCCATAACCTCATATCCACTATAAGCCCCCTCACCCCCCGGATTACCCCGAACAGCTCATCGTTATGAACAACGTTTACAACATTGGTGACTGTCATGAACCGTTTGTGCTGCAGCAGACTCCCATTGTGGCAATGTCTTTAACGGCCCAAACAAATATTTATTCTGTGTTCAAAGTGTTGTCACAGGCTAGAAAGGTTGTTAATGCCAATATGGTTCATTACGTTAATAAGCATTCACTTCGGGATTGGTCCGTTGTATCTCTAACGCTTGCATTTATACAACTTGATAAGATCATATCCCATGGCCTTGATGTATGTGGAAATCATTATTTGATGGGTATTTTTTGGCGCAGAACAGACATTGAACACTTTATGGTTGCATTCTAAGTTTTCTTATTAAGATCACACTGATGTCCATTGACCCTAACCCCCAAAACCAGGATTTTAAGCGTTATTGCAATTTTGGAAGAAAAACCGAAACATATATAAATCCTGCAATCCTATCCAACCATTGAACAGCGGTCTGGTTTGAATTCGCTTGAGCATCTTCTGTGAATGTATGGTGAAGATATATCTAGAAATAAAGCACTTGTAATAATATTTTGGTATTTTGGGAGAACTTAAAAAACACACTTTTATAATATTTATTCTTAAACAGCTAAGAGACTTTAAGCAATCCCAATGATTCTCCAGAAATCGGTGACATTTAGATGAGACAATTGAACATGTGTAGGTGGAGCTTACGTTTTAACTGTGTTATCGCATGGGATTGGATGGAATGTTTGTGGGTTATTTGATCCTAGCAGGGGTAAAAGTTCTTTGATAAATGTCTTAAGTATGATTGTTTAAGAATGAGACTAAAGGTTTTGTTTTTAGACCGTACCCATGTTATATTGTCTGATATAAATGCGATCGGTAGTATTATTTTGTGCGTAGAACAACGACGCCGCACTCAAAATAATACTATCGTCCGCATTTATGTCAGACAATATAACACGAGTACGGTCTAAAAGTAAAATCGATTGACGAAAGTTTGTATTTTAAAATATGGTAAGAAAAAATTAAAATAGAGTTGATTTAAAATGATACTTAATGATGAATATTTTATTCTTGGTTAAAATAATCTTGACAACATCAATATGCTAGGCTCTTGAGGAATAGTGAGATTATTGTCTAGAATATGTTACGATGATGCCATCGTAATATTCTGCATGTTACATCATACTCATGATAATTGGTTTTTTGAACTATAAGTCTTAACACTTTCCACGCAGCAGGCGTCTGCAGACGACATTCCAGATTTTTGAAAATATGTTTGAAAAATGTCAAAATTATTGACTTTCATTACCATATTTGGAATCACCATGAGAAATGCATTGACAAAGTACAAGAATGCCTAGTATTGGTTCAATAATCCTTGAGATAGACCTTGAAAGCTGGGAGAGATTTCTGAAAAATTTGTTTTGTACATGGTAAAACCAAATCCCGCGTGGAAAGTGTTGATATGGCACATATGGAAAAAAACATGTTTGGCACCATCCAGTGTTACGTCAAGCATGGACTTATTCGTCAAGAATGGATATCAAATTTAAAATATAGGTTACTTTTTCTGATGCAGCCTGTATCACAGCTGTGACATGCTGTCAAATTCCTGTCAAATGAACCCCTCAGAATAAGGTTGGCAATTTGTTTTCAATTGTCTGTATTTTGTATATATTTTGTGAGTCTTCATATTGAGCTGCATATAAATGATAAGCTGATATGTTCATCTTTCCAATGGTACCAAATGTATCAGTCACTTGTTTCAGTTCTCAAGTACATGCTTGAGAATGTGGGCGAGGTCTCAATAGGAATACCTTTTGAAAAAGTCAATAGCGTCTCTATCTGTGTCTATGAGCTCTTTTCTGTTTGTCGATATAATATACTTCAAATTGTCGGATAGGCTTTTACACAGGTATTCATAATATAAGTTTAAGAGTTTAACGGGTTCACCGTCAGAAAAGCTGTGACTTCTTTTAAGACAAAATTATTATAATATTAAGCAAAACATAGAGATTGCCACTTCTCTATTGTTATCATCATTTGGGCTGCCCCTTTACTGCCCAATGATTTGGTACCCTTTCCTACTTGCGAAAGATTGGTGGCTCTGAAATGAGCCGTTCAGATTGATTGCCGCTTTACCTCTGAACAGAGATGGTGGCTCTGAAGAGCTCTGCACATAGGTTGCTACTGGCCTACTGTAAATTTGGCTCTAATAGAACCTCCAAAGGTCTGCCCCTTGACCAATGGAAATAACGTAGAGACTGCCCCTTGTCTACTACAGACTACAAAAAGTCTAAGACAAAACGTACATATATATTTAGTGAAATTTAGCCTGGAAATAGCACCCGCTCGCCTACATTGAAGAGTGCACTACACTTAATGGGGTTTCCCCTACCCTTAAGGGGGTTGTGGACTCTCAGGTACAATCTCCGTAAAACTGCCGTAACTTCTTCAATATTCATTTAATCTTTATAAACGTATACAGTTTTTTGCAGAAAAGGGTTCAATGAATCCAACCATGATAATGAAATAGACCATTTTTGGGAAAAATTATAAAAAACACGTTTTTTGACCTATTTTAGGTTTGGAAAAGATAACTCAAAATATATTTTGTTAAATTTTGTCATACTAGTTTTATGATAATCTTGATAACATTCCCCAGGATCGTTTTTTTTTAATATCTTATTTTTTAGTTTTTGAGTTACAGACCAAAAAGTGCTAAAAAACCGTGATTTTTTTACCGCCAAAAAACATTTTTGGGCACTTTTTGGGCTATAACTCAAAAAATAAATAAAATATTAAAAATTAAAAAAAACGCTCCTGGGGAATGTTATCAGGATTATCATAAAACTGGTATGACAAAATTTAACAAAATATATTTTGAGTTATCTTTTCCAAACCTAAAATGGGTAAAAAAACATGTTTTTTATATAATTTTTTCCAAAATGGTCAATTTCATTATCATAGTTGGATTCATTGAACCCCTTTCTGCAAAAAACTGTATACGTTTATAAAGATTAAATGAATATTGAAGAAGTTACGGCAGTTTTACGGAGGCTGTACCTGAGAGTCCACAGCCCCCTTTAAGGACGGTGTTTAAAACTAAAATCGGAAAGTATGCATCACAAAATCCTTTTTGTCACAAAATCCTTGTGATATTAAGGATCATTTGTTTGCGTAAGCTGTCCAACAAAATGTTGTGCAACAAAAGGGCCACATTTTAGTTTGTGACGTAATCGATGTAATGTTTTCTAAGGCCAAGGGGAAAATGCATGATTTTGTCCAAAAACATTCATGAAACAAGTTTGGGTATAACGCGATATTGAATAGACTTTAAAAACTTAAAATAGTCATTATAATAGTCACCGTTGATTTTGTTTTTGTTTATTTGACCTAGGTCAACACCTTCGCGATATTGCTTTTGTCATTTGAACTTCTTTAAAATTTGACCTATTTTGACCTTAGACCCCATAACCGTTGGGCGTACGAAAACGGGAGTTTTTTCTCTTTAATTTGACCCCAGATGACCTTTGACCTTGGAATACTTAATTGTGTTACCAAAGATTACAACTTTAGAGATTAATCATCGGGCCTCTCAATATCGCGTTATACCCACACTTTTTCCATGCATGTTTTTGGACAAAAACATGCATTTTCCCCTTGGCCTTGAAAAAACATTACATCGATTACGTTACAAACTAAAATGTGGCCCTTTTATTGCACAACATTTTGTTGGACAGCTTACGCAAACAAATGATGCTTAATATGGTGGCAAAATTCGAGGCCACATTTGCACTTTTCAACAAAAAAAAGCAGTGGTGCGATACTTTTTTCCATGTGTATAGTTCATAGCAACAAGAGAGTTTGTAAACAATCATCTACAAAACCTGATCCAGCACTTAACGCGGCTAACCATAAATGTTATGAACTTTATAACGCATATTATAATCAAACAACTGAGATAGTCCGGTTTAAACATTTATTTGCTTTATCAAATATAAACTGTTTGTTCTAATATCTGACTGATAAAACTGTTGCCATCGGTTATTGCTACAGTCATGTGACATGACCAAGTAATAAGCAATCCCAAAATGCAACACAAACATACTAAATTAATAAAGCCATCAACTGACTTGGCGTTGCATTGTCACAATGTTGATACTTAGATTTAAATACCATGTTGGATTCTGGGATACCTAGAGATTAAGACGATATCAGCTTAATTTAGGGGTATTTTGGCTCGTCCAGGTCCCTGACGCCATTGTTACAACTTTTTCAACTGGTTCGTTGGATCGGCGTAAATCTGAAAAAGGTAGTGTTTTTATCCAAATATAAAATAATATTACTTTAATATTGATGCTATATTTAGTTTAGGGAAACTGTAAAATCTAGGCCTAGTTGATAGTTACAATTACATTGTGCAAGTTGATCGACACAACCTTAGTATACAGTATTTGTCTTTACATGTTAACATTACAGGGTTACTTCAGAGGTTAACCATGGTTAACTATGTTTAACTTCAGAGGGGGGACCCACCCAGATCACAAAGATATTGACCATTTTCTCTCTTTTTTAGGGGGCGGGTGGGGGTGGGGGAGGGGGGGGGGGGGGCGGTCACACAGGCTTATGTTAAAGTTGAATGCATCCCTCACTCTTCTGGGGAGAGTTTGAGTCTTTCATGAACAAATATTTCTTTGATCATTGATTGAAGGGGTGGGGGGTGTGGGGGGGGGGGGGGGGTAAGGTCAATGTAATATGGGTGTTTCCACAGTAATGAGACCCTCCCCCATGGTCTTTTTTAGATTGGGGCTCTAAATCTTGTTTCAAATTGATTTTCTAGCTCATATTTAGCCAACACTACTGTAAAGTAGCAGGGAGAAGGAGAGCAAGATTTCAGAATTCTAACTTAAAAATGTCAACAAAAAATTGCACACAAACCCTGGTAATTGTTGTAACATTTTTTTGACACACACATGTTAAACCGTTATGTTTTAAATATTGACGCACAAGATATAAAAGGCTAAATCTTGCAAAATTAACCATGTGTGGGTTGTGCTTATTTCCTCAGTTGACAGACATCAATTACTAGAAACCAAACCAACTGGGGTAGTTTTTGATCAATATCAGGGTCTGGAGAACCGCCCGAACGCGTAACGGTTGTAACGTGCATCAATGTTACAACCGTTATCAAAACAGTCATTAAATGCCATAAAATGTCATGAAACTCGAAAAAATGACAATATTTCAATGTCCTTTTACAATATTCAGGTAGCCTTAATGCGATGAATTACAAAATTCAAGGGAAGCCCATCTTACAATTGATACACGCTTCAGGAAGCCATTCAGTAGGCCATTTTTAATCTATATCCACCTATCTATAACATATACTCTGCAAAGTTGCAAAATGCAATATCTAACAGAGGAATATACATAATGGCGACAATTAAAAATAGACATTAATACATCATAATCTTAATCTACAACTACAACTACACATGTTATGAGCAATACATTATACTTTTTGAATAGAGTGCTTAAAAATGTCCAGAGATTTGGCATTGGCATTGCACATTGAGGGTGTCAGTGAATTCCAGTCCTTAATTGTGCGGGGATAGAAGCTGAACTTATATGAGTCGGTGTGAGTTGGAACGATACTAAATCTCTGTGGATGGAATTGCCTGGTTTGAACTGCACAGGTAGTGCGGGATAGGAATGGCAATTTGTGATGTGATCTGTGAAAACCCGTCGGATGTCGCAAAATGTGAACTAGGGATTATGGGTAATTTAATTTAAAAAAATAAAAAATAAAAAAATAAAAAACTTCTTTTTTTATAGATTTTTTTAAAGAAAATTAGTTTCCAATACTTTGTATCATCATCTTTCATAAAATTTCACCTTATTAATGTTATTATATTGAATTATGTATCTTTTTTTGGCCTGTTTTCATGATTTCTTGTTTTGTAGCTTTTGATGACATCACAATCATCATTCACTCATAACTTTTTTTGTAGTGATCGTAGGAAAATGATCGAAACAGTTCTGTTATCAGCCCAGTTTTAGCTTTCTTATGATATAACTATCTCCAATATGAAAAATGCCACCATGTGGCGGGTTTTCACAGATCGCATCACATTTGTTCATTTTGAATTTGATATTGCTAATCTGTTATTCTTTCGTCTTTGCTCCAAGGAGGGCCACTGCAGGTCTTGTAAAATATTTGTTACCGTGCCCTCTGTTCTTTTGTGGTTATTGGTTACAAATCGGGCTGCTCTGCGCTGTACTGCTTCTAGACGTGATATGTCGCATGCATTATGGGGTCCCATACAGCGCAGGCAAACTCAAGGTGCGGTCTCACAAGTGCGAAGTACATTTGTTGTTTCACGTACTTCGCGCACCTCCAAAGATTCCTGCGGATAAACCAAAGGGAGTTATTAGCTTTTACAGTGACATTATGAATGTGATGTGACCATTTCAGATTACTGCTGAGTTCGACTCCCAGATATGGATAATGGGATACATTTTCAAAGATATCATTATGCATTTTATAAACATACTCAGTAGGAGCTCTCTTGGTGGTGACACGTAGGGTTTTGCATTTACGAGTATTAAATGACATCTGCCATTTAGATGACCATAGAGTTAAGATCTTTCTGCAATGATTGTGAATCCTCCTGAGATGAAATTGATCTGTATAATAGACAGTCGTCTAAAACGTATTTTAGTTAATGTTTGATGCACAGAAATGTGTGCGTCAAACATTACTGACCTACTGAATGGCCTTTAGAGGTGTTTTGGCTCGTCCAGGTCTCCGTGCTGTTTTACAAACAGACGCCATTGTAACAAGTTTTTCAATTGTATCGTTGGACGAGCGTAAATCTGCAAAAAGGTAGTGTTTGTATCCAAAATAAAATAAAATAATAGAACTTATAATTATATTGATACTATCTTTAGGCTAGCCTATGGAAACTGTAAAATCTAGGCCTAGTTTCTAGTTACATTCTACAGTTTGATCTCCACAACCTTCGAATACAGTATTTATAACATCAGTCAACAAGTCTATGATTCACAATGGTTAACTTCGTGTGGGTGGATGGGAGTACCCACCTACGCTCTTTTCTCTCTATTTTTGAGGGGGAGGGGTCACACAGGCTTATAAAGTTGAATGCATCCCTCACCCTTCTTGGGAGAGGTTGAGTCTGTCATGAACAACATGATGTTTATTTGATCATTGATTGAAGGGTCGAAGGTGGTAAGGTCAATAACATATACATTTATTCTAAATACAGGGTTGGTATCTACCATTATCTATAGCACAGACTGTGAGAGCAAGAAAGAAGGGTCAGTAAGAGACAATCGACAGAAGCAAATGTGTATTCAAATTTGTACGACAGCAAACCCTCAAAACTCGGCCTCACCTGTATGTGAATTAACTTTCTTTCTTCAACAATAAAAGTGGCAATTCAACCATAGGTAAGTAAATGTAAATAAAGGCAACTTGGTCAAATATTGTGAGATAGGCTTTACGCTGGGTATTCATAATATAAGTTAAAAGTTTAACGGGTTAAGCTTTCGCTAAGATTAGCTCTGACTTTTTCAGGACCAAATTATTATATACATTAAACAAAACATAGAGATTGCCACTTCTCTTGTTATCATCTATTGAGCTGCCATTGCCCGATGATTTGAGAGTAGGTGCCTTTTCCTACTTGTGAAATAATTGGTGGCTCTGTAAAGAGCCGTTCAGATGGATTGCTGCTTTTCCACTGAACAGATATGGTCGCTCTGAAAAGAGCTCTACACATCTATAGGTTGTCACTAGCCTACTATATATAAATTTGGTTCTAATAGAACCTCCAAAGGACTGCCCCTTGACCTAGTCCCAATAGGTACCGTAGTGCATGAATCATAGCCACCATTGGGTCTACCCTTGACCAATGGAAATAACATATATAGAGACTGTCCCTTGTCTACTACTTACAAGACTACAATAAGTCTAATGCACAGTAGGATGGTCACTGATCTGTAAAGATCGTTTGACGCTGTAAAGAACTTGAGCAGGGTATGGTTAATGAAAAAATAACAAGAGCTGTTATCGATTGCGGCTGATATATTTGCCGTCATTTATATTGATTGATTGATTGATTGATTGATTGATTGATTGATTGATTGATTGATTGTTCATGTCCACATGAATGCTACAGCATTGAGTCGATGACATCAATTAAATGCTTAGTTTGTGATTTGATAAGAAAAGAAAAATAGGAACACCTTCGTAATTCTATTAACATCGCATACATACTTTGAGCCGTAGAAAGCAAGTTTACAGCGTGAATCATTCAGTGATGCTGTCTGCTTTATGATTGTGCAGCAAATTCTCTATTAGATAGCAACAAGAAAGGTTTTAAGTTATTATAAACAAAATATTATCTACGAAACCGGTGGTCCAGTACATTATGGGGACGCTAAACATGTTTTTCTAATTAAATTTGGCCTAAACTATTGAGACAGTCCGATCAATACACTTGCTTTATTAAATATGAACTTTTGTTCAAATATCATAACGATAAAACTGTTGCCATAAGTTTGGTACAGCGGTCATGTGACATGAAAATGTAATAAGCAACACAAAATTACAGCCTGAATGCATCAGCTGACAGACAATATCATTGTCACAATCGTGATTCAATTTGAATACCATAATGCATTCTGGGATACCTAGAGATTAAGACAATATCAGCTTATGGGGTGTTGGCTCATCAATAGGTGCTGTCTTACCAACAGACGCCATGGTTACAATTTTCTTTTTAACGTTATAAGAATACCCTACTTTGGAAACTTGAGTACATTTGTGATGTAATTGGAATTTAATGCATCCTTTCTTGTGAGTTAACATAATCAATTTACCTCACCCATGCTATGAATTGCTTTTAATGTTTTAAATTTGGATGAAAAACTGAACCTTTCAATTTTTTGTTGACGGGATATTCAAATATGAAAATGCAATGTGTGCAATTTCAATTGAAAATCACTGTGTTCGTGGACAAACACGTAAATTGGAGTGTGCGGCAAAGAGGGTCAACAAAGACAAACGGAAAATGCAATTGACTTCAATTCTTCACACAAATTTAGGAACAAATATGTCATTCTTGCAACGTTTAAAAAGTTTCAAAATTCAACATGGTTTTGAAAACAAAAATGTATTATTTCCACTATTGCAGGTTTTTTTTGGACTCACCCTGTACATGTATGTTGCATAAAAGATGCTTTTTTCTATGTCTGCAACCACTAATAAGCTCAATTCTATTCGAATCTCTCTTTCGGGAGCTCGAAGATGAAAGGAAAATAGTTGTTGCCAACGCTTTGGAACCCGATTGTTTATTTTGACGGAATAAATCGTATTGAAAATTAGGAACCAGCGCGATGCAGGGGGTAACTTTGGAGCTGCCGAAAGACAAATTCATTCTATTCAGGGCTGGAATATTTATTTCAACCAGCCAGTCGGTCAGGAACTCACAAAAATACCTATATCACACCCTATGTCACCCTAGAAACAATGGTAAAATTGACATCCCAAATTTGTCTTGACATGAACCACGATAGCCACGGTCTGGCAGTAATATTTTTGAAACGTGTATTTTAATTTAATTCTATTGATATATTTCCTTATTTACAGTTCCTCTCACCGGTTCAGGAAAAGACAGAGAACACAATTTCCACCCTCACATGATCACCAGACCAATACATGTATTCAAAATAACGAATGGTGAGTTTTAATTTCTAGAAAAAAGGTGTTTTAATTATACTTTCTTGCAAGCTTTAGTGATAATAAAGGAAGATGGAAAATCAAAAGATTACCTGAAGCGACCTAAATCAACAACAAAACAAGCATGTACTACACTAACTGGTGAATTTTCAAACATTTGCAAATTTCAAAACAAATTGAGATGATCATGCCCATAGAACTTGTTGTCCCATTGTCCTTAGCATAATACTTACGGTGTAGGTTTCTTGATCTTATCAAAGTTCAAAGATTGCAGATTATGAATATGGGTGTATTAAGTCTGTATACCTCTATAGTATCATAAAGGAAGATGGAAAATCAAAAGATTACCTGATAAGCGACCCAAATCAACAACAAAACTAGAGCGGTTCTAGGCTTTCGCGGTTCTCGGGTTTGTCGGTTGGTGGATTTGAATGTTCAAATGATTTTGAACAAAACCTAACTGGATCGTGTTGGTTGGTTTATTATGTTTGTTTATGGTGAAGTCACCCCCATCCCTTTGCCCAAATGTTCATCCCCAACCGTCTCCCCTCCCCTCCCCCATCCGCATCCCCTATCCCATCCACACACCACTATTTCCATCCGCATCCCCTTCCCATACCTCAATTTCCATCCCTGTCTCCCCTCATACTCATCCCCACACCTGCCCTATCCGCTCACATCATCCCAATTCCCATCTCAACCGTCTCCCCTCCCCTCATTTCATCCCCTCACGCTATCTCCTCATCCCATTCCCTTTCAAATTTACCCTTCTGAGCGCTGTTTGTATTTTGTTTTCTCACATAGTAGAATTTATTGTTTTATTCGACTTCAACATATAGGCCTATTTACCATTTAAGAAAGAAAGCATTACTTACGAAAGTTGTAAACGCCAGGCATGGACCATGTGCCGTTTGATGATCGCTTTGCTAGTGCTCTATCGGCTGTCACTGTTCACGTAATCGTTTTTTAATTTTTATCAGTTTCGATCAATTTTTTATCCAATGCCTGGCTAGTTTTAAAATTCATGCTTTACAGTAGCGTAAATAAAAATAAGTCGGGTACCAATTTGGTCCATTCAACACACTACCGAGTAAATATATTGAATAAGCTTCAAATGCACACATTTCAATACAAAGCGACAGTTGCAAGTTTCGTGCAGAGTTTTTTACTTCCCAGAAATGTTTTCCTAACCTGAAAGTATTGAAATGCGGCTCATCGGCTAATTTTATTGCCAAAAAAGTGTTACAAAGCTAATGAAAAAGCTTTAAACAATGAAATATTTTTAAAATATTACATATATCACGCAAGTGACTTTTGGACGCGCGCTGGCAACAGTAAACTCACCTTTTGACTGTAAGTGATCTATGGGCTAAATCCCAATTTTTGGATTTTTTTTCAAATGTTGTTGTTAATTTATAATAATTTTATTATTTCCTTGCTAACTATGTTTCATTTATGGCTGTATTGACAATGAGTGATGACATAATTTTACCACCAGGCTAGTTTAGGTAGGCATGATCATCAGATTTTGAAAATAAAAATATCTCTCAGAATGATATACATGGAATGGAAACAAAGTACTTTTCTAATAAAAAAATGTTGGTTCAACCATATCTGAAGACTGATGCCCCTTCAAATAAATAAGGTAAACATGGGAGTTTTCCACATATTTTGGCTAGGGCCTAACAAATGTTCACAACAAATGTGGCTTTCTATGAATAAATGAACATCCCTCTAAGCTTTATAGGGATATAGCAATAGCAACAAATAAAATAACAAGACAAAAACCTTTCAAAAATGCAATAAAAGAGTTAACTTTGCTTTGTTCCAATAACTTCCATGACCATTCAATATTATCAAAACAAAGAATTCTCGATCAAATCGTATACGATTCATCAGTGTCCCATGCGACTGGGGTGTATCGTGCATGACCGCGTCAATGGCAAGGGCACAATAAAACTGGAAGATGTGTCGTGCTTGTAAACAAATAGGTAATTGACCAATCGCAGCCCTAATCAACAAGACCCCACGCTGCGTGATTGGCCAATTATGTAAGTTCATCATGTTTATTCATAATTTCATGTCACGTACGATCGCGTTGTGGCGTGGTTGTCGAGGGCTCATCATGCTGCATTTAAAATTTGGATGAACGCTAGAATAAACGTTTTGATCGAGCATTCTTTGTTTTGATTATTATGAATGTGCGTGCCCACGTTATTACTGATAAGGGGCACTAAGAGATGTGTTGGAGGCTGCACCCTCAATTATGATAAAAACTGGGATTAGTATGAACTAAGGGATCACGTCAAAACTCGACCGCCCGGCAACCGCCGGTTACGGCCGGTTCCGTTCGGTTCTCACAAAACGTGTCGTCTGTTATAATATACACACATAATGAGGTCAAATAGTAACACTCTGGTGAACACGACCGGTTGAAAGTGCCTCGTCACACACGTGAGCAATAACATCTTGAAGTAATGGGCTCTTTTAAGACTTAAAAGTCTCAGTACAATACAGCTATTGATTTTCGCTGGGGTTGGCTTTTTCAATCTGTTTATAGCTCAATTAACTTTTTAAAATCAATACCGAAAGTCTATGAATGTGTTTTTTTATAGAACGATTATAGAGAGAGCTATTATGACCGCAAAGTAACAGATTGATAGTGTAAATTGGTCAGATTACAGCATTAAGTCAACCGGTGGTTGTTCAGTGTTGCATGCACGAATATTCATATACCAGTAAAACATTTGACCTGAAAGAACCGGGCGGAACCGCCCGTAACCGGCAGTCAACGGGCGGTCGAGTTTTGACGTCTCCCCTAAACTAACACCTATATAGGCTATACAGATTGAGAAAAGTCAGTCCTCTCCTTCCTTTAGTCTTTGTACAACAAAACGTTGATTCAAAAATGCTGATCGGGCCCGATAAATAACGCGAACCATATTTGCAATAAATAGTGACCAGTATTGTTTTAATCACATTTTGCTGTGTTTTTGTTAGTAGAAATAACAAATGACAATGACAATGTTTAATGGTCATCTTGAATTCTGAAGTAAATATTTAAAAAAATGAAAATGTCAACACCACTCCACTGCACGCACGTACATGACGTAGGCCTATGTCCCTTTGTAACTAATTAAAACACCAATCCAAGTTATTTAGGCCAGCCGCCAGTATAAACTTGCGGCGTTCCAATTGAACAACATAATATTATTAATAAACAAAACAATTTTGATTCATCGATCGTTAAAAAGAACATGAATGAACTGTATGTATACATACACTATACATCATATTCAATCATATACAATACACGACAATTCGAGTGTATCTGCATGTTTGTGTGTATTTTTCAAGCATTGCAACCACTCATGTATGATTCGCGGACTGTTTTATAGATAAAATTATCCTCCCCAAGAAGGTCACGGGCACGACGACCGTCATGACCGTGTGCATCAAGCGCAGCGCCATTAAACAAATCTTCCCACAATGCCTTGCGGATGAACCATCTGACCTTTTATGCTCGAATCATACTAATGCTCGAATCATACTAAGGTCGCTTTGCGATTAAATCGCTTCTATGACGAGTTTTACGCCATATAAAAACCCCCGATATATCGATCAAGAGATCGCTTGACTGGAAACGACCAGTCGCCACCAGTTGACTTCAGTTCAACTCGAAAGATTGGTCGCTCATGACGTAATGAACACCATACTTTTTCAACCAATGGGGGAGGTTATTTTGCTTCGAAATTAGCATAACCAATCAACAGCAAGTTATTAGACTTGTTGTCGTCTGCGTGCACAGGAAATACCCGCACATACCGGCGATTGAGTAGCTCGATGCGACTTTTGGTCGCACCGAGATACTTTTGAGCTAGCGAGTACTACGCGACCTGTTGCGACCAGCGACCGCCTAGTATGATTCGAGCATAAGGTCGCTTTGCGATTAAATCGCTTCTATGACGAATTTTACGTCATATAAAAAACCCCGATATATCGATCAAGAGATCGCTTGACTGGAAACGACCAGTCGCCACCAGTTGACTTCAGTTCAACTCGAAAGATTGGTCGCTCATGACGTAATGAACACCATACTTTTTCAACCAATGGGGGGAGGTTATTTTTGCTTCGAAATTAGCATAACCAATCAGCAGCAATTACCAGACTTGTTGTCGTCTGCGTGCACAGGAAATACCCGCGACTACCGGCAATTTAGTAGCTCGATGCGACTTTTGGTCGCACCGAGATACTTTTGAGCTAGCGAGTACTGCGCGACCTGTTGCGACCAGCGACCGCCTAGTATGATTCGAGCATTACCGCGACACGCACGTAACGTTATGACACGCAAGAGAGGCGTAGGGAGCTTAAGGCTTAATAAATACACACAAATGTCTGCCTATTAAAACTGTTCTATTTAAAAAATCCATCGATCAATTTTTGTGAGAATTGTTAATCTTATGCCATCAACGCTTATTTAGAACATATCTTATTATCAAGGCAAGTTTGCCGTTTACATTTTTCAGTAAATGCCGTTGAATTGGGGAAGTATTACTATCAATTTCAATTTCATCACCTAATTTTCAGTCCCCAATCTGGGAGATGCACAATGGATGAGAACGAAGGCAATATTTCAAACATCTATTATACTTTTTTACCTACCTGCCCTTATCCTTTCACCAGGATAGCTATGAATTGTTCTTCTTCGTCAGATATCTTCACATCACATGAAATTCATGTAGCAATGACATGTTGTAATATCACAATGCGAAATCGCTAAGTAATATTTGGAGGTTCTATTAGAACCAAATTTATATAGTAGGCCAGTGGCAACCTACGTGTTCAGTGGAAGCGGCAATCCATCTGAACGGCTCTTTTCAGAGCCACCAATTCTTTCACAAGTAGGAAAGGGCAACCTACGTGTTCAGTGGAAGCGGCAATCCATCTGAACGGCTCTTTTCAGAGCCACCAATTCTTTCACAAGTAGGAAAGGGCACCTACTCTCAAATCATCGGGCAAGGGGCAGCCCAAATGATGATAACAAGAGAAGTGGCAATCTCTATGTTTTGTTCAATATTATACTAATTTGGTCCTGAAAAAGTCAGAGCTAATCCTGACGAAAGCTTGACAGATTAAAACTCGTCCGACGCCGAACCCGTTAAACTTTTAACTTATATTAAGTAATATCATTTTGGCAATTTCAAAAATTTCACTTAAAATAAATAGTTCCTGTCAATCTCAATAGGCCTACTTCAACCAGCTTCAACCACGGAGTTACTTCAACCATCCTTCAACGTATTTCTTTGAAGGCTTTGAGTAGCAGAACAATCTAACAACACAGAGGTAGTAAAAAAAATTATGAATTTTAGACCAGTCAGACATTATTGCGCATATAAAAGTTCTCCTCTTGGTTCCGTCCATCCCGGTCCCGGTCCGGGGTCTATATAATTATTCGAGGGCCAGGGTTGACAACATCAAATAAGGGCAGATCCCCCGTGAATAAAAGGTAGTTTCATTTTCAGTAGTCATCGTGTTTTATCCAGTTTAGTCAACGATATCTGACGACGGGGTGCGTCGTCATGGTCCGTCAGAATCCACCAATGGTGCGTCCACAAATTGACTGAGGGTGCGTATTTGGATGGCAATGGTCCGACACAGGGTGCGTCATGGTACATGAGAAGTTGACGCACCTCGCTAAAGTGACGCACCACTCCCGGGGGTCGTATAGTGCGTCTTACAACTGATAGGTGTATTAATGTCATAGAGAAAAAAAGGTTTGACCTTATTTGCATATGATTAGCATATTATAAAGAAATACATTAACATTTTGCTTTTTGGAATTTCCAGCAAAAACTATATATGCTATTGACACCAATGTTACAGGAAATGACGTTCTCATCATTGCCAACAATACTGTCTGAGAAAAAGTTCACATTTATCTTTACTTTTAACAGTTAGTAAGATCGAATAAAAAAAAATACGAATTTTTAAATTCGTGCGGCGAATTCATGGAGGCCGCCATTTTTAAAATTACGTCATTATAGTTGCTGCTAATAACGCCTGTTTTTTACTTTTCTTGAATGGAGTGCCCAGTTTAACATTAAATAAACTAAATTTAACTTAAACTCGATTCCCGATGATATTTTGTGCGTTCAATTGACCCCGAAAAACAAATGACGTCATTTTTAATGACAAAACCACCTCTTACACGAACGAATTTGTTCCATTTTTTTTGGTTTAAAATCACTTTTTACTCCGTTTTCCGTCGATAGATTTTTCTGGCCGTCGGTGAAAAGTTAGTAAATACATTTAACTATCGGAATCATAACTTTTAACATACCCCCGAATTAATAGAATTTCCCCGCAACCAAAAATCTTTAATTGCTATATACCTAACTGTGTACATCCGGGACACTGATATACTTTTAAAACAAAATGGCGGCCCCCATAGTCGGACACGAATTTAAAAATTCGAATATTTTAATTCGATCTTACAGACTGTTTAACAAAAACCCAAAATCTGTCTTAATTAAGCTTAATTAATGACCAAACTCGTTGAAATTATTAAGTAATACTGTGTATCCAAACCAGACTTGCATGGTATCAAATTAAAGGTAAATATGTGCTTAAAAGAATGGTCTGAGCAGATAATTCAATATCCCTTTAGTATTTATCATATCGTTCTCCAAACATTTAGTATATTTAAAAAGAGAAAAAACCCCACATGTAACCACTATTTCATGCAACTGTACACAGAATTGGCAAAAGTCTATTAATACTTGTGCAGCCATGCACGCAAACAATGGAAGGAATATTCAAGGACATGCCATTGCTAAGGGACCAGTGGTTTAAAATTCGCGCTACATGCAGTCATATTGGTGTATGTTACTTTAAGTGACCGTGTGCTGACATGCATGGGTGTACAAACAGGTATCGTGTTAAAGGCCTGCACTAAGTCTAAATAAAAAAGAAATGTTTAAATAGTCAAGGCCATGAAAGGAAGTAGGCAGTAGCTGGTTGGATTAGCATGTATGGATAATCAAGTATTGGGCAATCCGAAATGTAACAATGCTGATAATCATACAAGGACACGAAATAGTACTTTAAAACAAAGCTCTTTTTTTTGGATACACATACTTAGGATTGAAATGTTCATTGTTGTACAACAATCAGGAGGCACTATATTTATAATTCAATAGTTGGAAGTTTATGCTCTGTTGCACTGTAGTACTCAAGTGACATCACACGACATGGGCGTGCATCCAGTGTTGCCAATTTAAACTCCCAAACCAAGCCTCAAGCTCTCTCTCCTTTACTGTTTGCCAATAGAAATACATGACGCGGCGCACGGCCAAAATAAGCCCAATTCCACGATAGCGGCTGCATTGGCAATCTATATTCCCTAATATAAGTTTGACAGAGGCAAAACGCACTAAAATCAGACTAAAATCTGTACTGACATGAAATCCGACCAAAATCTGCACTGAAAAGTAAACATCAACTCCCATGTTGCTCCAAGTTCCAAATATAAATAGCCAATTTGTTGCCTAGCCATGCTGAGGTAAATATACTAACGGCAACCACCCACTTGGTTTGGTATGGTTTAGTTTAGTTTGCTTGAGCAAGCTTCGATTCCAACCTGGTTCTTCGATCCAGTAACAAGCATATTCTACGGGTGAATGACTTTACTTAGGTATGGTTGTTGGTCGAATTTTATATTCGAACATTTTGACAATCTTTTTGAATAATGCACATTAAGAAATCAAAACCAAGATGCAAATTTAACACATTTGAGTTGATCATGCCCACAGAACTTTGTTCCCGTTGTCTTTAGCGTAATAATAGGCCTTGTTGATCTGATCAAAGTTCAAAGATTGCAGATTATGAATATGGGTGTATTATAAGTCTGTATACCTCTATGGTCGTGTGCCTCGAATGTGCCTGGAACCCCGTATTTTGAGGAGGTATGACATATTTTACACTGTTAATGATGTTTATATTATCACCGTTTCTATATTTCTCGTCATAAAATAACCAATTTGGTGTCATTACAAAGCACAATAAATATTCTTTCTATACCATCTACAAAATAATGTCTTAATTATTTCAGTTTTAACTGGGAGCAAATGCAAATAATTGATCAACGGGTGCTTGGGGAGGGGGGTGGGGGGGAGGAGCCGGAGGAGAAGAATTGAGGAGCCAGCAGTCCCATACACACACACACACAGCGTCAATCTCTAGACAAGCTATGAAATATTTCATTCACTTCACTTATTGATTATCAATATACATGCTAGGTGGATTGTCAGAGAGATCGGGTTGTGAGGAGTAAACTGGGGAGGAGCAGGAATCGCTGAAGATGAGAAGCTAATCTCACAGACACGCTAATGAAATACTAGATATAATGTCAGAGAGACTGGCTGCTGTGTACCGATTAGTAGTATACCGATTGATTTATTTATACTGATAACAATTCATACACTTGTGCATAATTATCTTTAAATAAATTAACCACTTCATGAAGTGAAACATTATAAACAAGTCCCTTTTACATTCTGTACGTGTGGTATGTTTACTTTGCTATAACCAGACAAATGACAGCTTACAAATTACAAGGTAAGCACACTCTACTGCATGCATGTCGAGTGAGTTCAAAAAGCCCGCGTGTACATCTCTGGCTTTAACGTCCCAATCGATACTATACGGTGTGCATATTGCATGCGTGCATATTGCATGCGCGCAATCTTGAAATTTGTCCAGAATTTGTGACATCTTTATCAATTTTGTCAGATTTACGGCGCGTAGCGAGATGTGGGAAGGGGTGGGGCTTAAGTCCATCGGTGTCATTGTTAATAGTCTGTTGATCATTGTCGGACAAAAGAACTTACATTGTATCTTGCACAATTACCTAATACTATTTGATTTTACCCATGCTCAAACATTTTTATGGCAGTAAACTGAAGAAAGTAGATTGTTTTCAAAAATAAGCGCTCCGTTAAATCACATGTGCTTTATTTTGTAACACCCTGTATATGATTTTATTGGCCATATTAAAGTTAGTATGTATATCCAGGCAACATTTCTAATTGTAACATGATCATTTCATGTGTGTTTCATTTTATTTCATTATCATTGCTTTCATCAAAATAAAATCAAAAAGTGAAGAAACGCGTGGATTGAGAACCCGATCATACATGTGCATTTCGCTTGTTACACCCTGTATAATATGGTAATTATTGGTCATATGTTTGTGTTTGGTGCAATATTATTACAAAACGTCAATTTAAAATTTATTATGACACTAAATTATGATAACGGTTAACTTTATTTCAGAAATACGTTTTCACAGACTTATATTGTTACAAATTTTGACCACCCTGTATAAGGTATCCTTTATAACTAAAGACAAAGGTGGCAACATTTTTCTTTGTAATACTAGTGTATACGTTTAAATTATGCAGCTTAATAAATTATAATTTTATCTTCAAGGTATGTAGATGACCAGTGAAAATGCTGTATTTTTAGTGCATTTCTTGATGTTTGCACCCTATATATTATCTACCCACCCTGTATAATGACCTTGATATTGATATTGTGAGATTTGGAAATTTGTATGTTTTCAGGAAATGTATACTTTCCTTATACTCCTATGTATAGTTTTAATGCTAAAAATGTTTTAAGCAAAATCCATGTGATTTTTCCATTTTTAGCATATGTCACACAAAGGGGTCCCAACTCAAGTATCATAAGGGATCACGTCAAAACTCGACGCCCGGCAACCGCCGGTTACGGCCGGTTCCGCCCGGTTCTCACAAAACGTGTCGTCTGTTATAATATACACACATAATGAGGTCAAATAGTAACACTCTGGTGAACACGACCGGTTGATAGTGCCTCGTCACACGAGTGAGCAATAACATCTTGAAGTTATGGGCTCTTTTAAGACTTAAAAGTCTCAGTTGACAACCAGTACAATACAGCTATTGATTTTCGCTGGGGTTAGCTTTTTCAATCTGTTTATAGCTCAATTAACTTTTTAAAATCAATACCGAAAGTCTATGAATGTTTGTTTTTTATAGAACGATTATAGAGAGAGTTATTATGACCGCAAAGTAACAGATTGATAGTGTAAATTGGTCAGATTACAGCATTAAGTCAACCAGCGGTTGTTCAGTGTTGCATGCGTGAATATTCATATACCAGTAAAACATTTGACCTGAAAGAACCGGGCGGAACCGCCAGTAACCGGCGGTCAACGGGCGGTCGAGTTTTTACGTCTCCCCTAAATGGAAAATCAAAAATTTATATGATAAGCGACCCAAATCAACAACAAAACAAGCATATTCTACGGGTAAATTACTATTTTTTAGAAAAAATGTGTTGCTATTATACTTTCTTTTAAGCTATAGTATCATAAAGGAAGATGGAAAATCAAAAGATTACCTGATATGCGACCCAAATCAACAACAAAACAAGCATATTATACAGGTGAATGACTTAACTTAGGTATGGTTGTTGGTGGAATTTTATTGTCGAACATTTTGACAATCTTTTTAAATAATGCACAAGAAATCAAAAACAAGATGCAAATTTAACAAATGTTAGTTGATCATGCCCACAGAATTGTTTTCCCCATTGTCCTTAGCGTAACATAGGCCTACTTGATCTGATCAAAGTTCAAAGATTGCCGATTATGAATATGGGTGTATTAAATCTGTATACCACATCCATGGTCCTTAGCGTAACATAGGCCTACTTGATCTGATCAAAGTTCAAAGATTGCCGATTATGAATATGGGTGTATTAAATCTGTATACCACATCCATGGTCTAAAATACAAAATGACTTTATATTTCTGGAAGTATATCACCATTGATTTGGTCAATTTTCTCTTCATTGTTTTACATAAGGCGAAGACAAAAAAACAACCCTGTTCTACACGGCCTGAATGACCCATTTGAAAATATGTGAACAAAATTGAATTTTTGAAATGTTTTGAATTTGATTTGATTTTTGTTTGTTAAATATTTTATTTTATTTGTTTAATTCAAAAATTGTTGAAAATTCACCTGACTCTACATGTACCTGAGAGGTCCATTTTCCTGTAAAACAGGGTGTTTTGTCGTTGCCTAACATTTATTTATTTCTCACTTATTTACAGATTTACATCAATGCCCTGAGGACAATGCTGATTACTCTGTTCAATTGTCAAGATAAACGTGAGATTCTTTGAAAAGCATCATCTATATACGAGCCATCTCTATGGAGATGTATTTCAAATGATACTGACTTTCATGCTATATGATGTTATCAAGCTTCTAACTAATATATTATTATTTGAATATAAATTGTAACTGATGTACTTTACCTGTATAAAACACTAAGCCACATCACATATTGCTGTACATCTGACTTATATACCTTTTCCATTTGTATTATAATTTCCTGTTTAAGTGGTGGTTTCCTTTGAGTTCATACATGTTCACAACATTTACGTGCGAGGACTGTCTGTGGCAAGATTTGTTAATTTTGTGCTCCCCCCCCCCCCCCCCCCCCCCCCCCCGGCACTGTCCAACATTTGTCAAATTGATGATTTCTATTTAATACATCCTTGTACTAAATCACCCATTTATTCATTAGTAGATATCCTCTTCACTGAAAATGGCCCACGCTGGGCCACCCCCTGATGACTCTGAAGAGGAGGACCATCTTACTGATTGTAGTATATGTCTTTCTGAGATTGAACACCCAAAAGCACTCCCATGCCTCCATTCATTTTGCTTAAAATGTCTCAAAATGGTCAAACACCCTCCAGGAGTCCTTTATTGCCCTCTTTGTCAAGAAGAGATCATTATACCATCTGGAGGAGTGGAAGCCTTTCGGGATAATTTCTATTTGAATCAACTCAAAGAAAGGAAGGCCATCCGTCAGATGGGTGACATCAGGAGATCGTGTGCATCTTGCGGAGTATCTGATCGTGACACGAAAGCACGCTGTATGGAATGCAATGGGTTCATCTGTCAACAATGTACTGATCTTCATAAGACCATTGCAGTGCTAAAGACCCACACAGTCTTCAATATTGAGGAGCTAAGGTCAGGAAGGGTCGACATCAACAAAGTTATGAAAGACGAAAGCTGTCAGAAGCACAAAGATCAAGTCTTAAGATGGTTCTGCAAGACCTGTGGTATACCAATATGCCGTGATTGCACAGTGACGGACCACCGTCAACCAGAACACGACTACATCACTCTGGAAAGTGCCACAGAGGGTCAGATAACTGAAATTAAAGAATTAGTTGCAAGCTGCAAGGGGATCTCTCAACAAATAGAAACTGCCATGACAGATGCAAAGAAGGTCAAAGCAAAGCTTGAGGAAACGGTAACAGGAGTCCAAAAGCAGCTGGATGAAGTCAAGAATGCATTTTTAGAGGCCCTTCAAGGGAACCACAAGTCCAGCAGTGAGAAGTTGAAGAAAATTAAGGCGGAAAGATGCGGTGCGATAGAAAACAAGATGAACACTCTTGAGAATTTACAATCCAAGCTGAATAACGCAATGGAGGTCGCTAATCAAGTGGTTAAGTCTGGTTCTAAGTATGATGTGGCTTGTAATTATTCCGAGCTGTCTAAAACCCTGACACAGTTACAGGATGTGGAAGTATGTCATGTCAGTAACAGTTTAAGCAGAGTAGCGTTTGATCCGAATCGAAAAAGCAAAATAGAAAGTGTGGATCTTGGATCTGTAAATGCAAGGTCAGTGGGAGGTGATGGCCAATGGGTCTTGGAGAAGGAGATTGGAAAGGATGGAGACAACAAGGTCAAATTTGGTGTTGGTGTTGCTAGTTATCCAAACAATGATTTGATTGTAGCAGATAACACAAGCAAGAATTTCAAGGTATTTGACTCTGATGGGAATTTCAAACGAGTGCTTCATCAGGGTAATCTTCGTACCCCTTGGGATATCACATTGAGTCTTGATGGATGTCACTATGCGACTGATTACACTGGGTATGTCAAAGTCTTCAACCCTAATGGCGACTACCTGAGGCAATTTGCCATCAAGTCACCAGATGGTCAATTATCTAGCGCTGACGGCTCAGGTCTCTATGGTCTGACAATAGACAGAGAAGGGAGCCTATGGATAGGAAGTGATAAAAAGTATATAAGCCAACACAATCAAGACGGCACTCATATTTCCACAATAAAGATTGGCATCGTCCCACGGTGTATAGCAGTTACTACGCAAAAGAGAATCGTTGTCTGCCCATTTTCTGCCAACACACCCCCACATGTGTTGGATCGCAATGGAGTTCTCCTATACACCATAGAAGCACCAAAGGATGCTAAACTATGGTGTCCATATGGTGTCTGCTGCACTGTTGCGGAGGAGGATGTTGTCTATATCAACAGCTATTGTGGTCATGGTCAAGGTGGTATCTATAGCTTCAGACTAGAAGCAGACCATGCAACCTACCTTGGTTGCATAACGACAGATGTGACCTATTCAATGGGTATGGCCTGTACAGAGGATGACAGGTTGGTGGTAGCTCAAGGTGGTGGACACCCAGTTAGAATGTTCACTTTTGAGAGGACTGGATTGTGAAGAATGAAAACCTCACCCTGCCATCAAAACTGCTGATATGGCTACATTCAGTGATATTCAACCACAATAGCATTTTGCACTTGCTATTCTTGAAGCTCTTCTAACAAGATCTAAGTATGTCCTGTCTTCTATGGATTTTTTACGACATTGTAAATGTCATCTGCAGATAAGTGAGCATCAAAGTAATCTACGGGTTTTTTCTCCAGTCTGGCAAATAAATGGGAATATTGGACCAATATTGGTGACCAATTGAGTGCCAATGCCATTGGCACTCTCTTGGTCACCAATATTGGACCAATATTGGTTTTACATTGGCGCTCGTCAATTGGCATCATGTTGGCAATATATTGGTGACCAATTGAGTGCCAATGCCATTGGCACCCTCTTGGTCACCAATATTGGTTTTACATTGGCGCTCGTTAATTGGCATCATGTTGGCAACCAATATTGGTCCAAGGCGGGAAATGACACCATTGATTTGATATACAAATTCTGACTCGGTCTAAAAATTGCGGCCGCTGTTAAAAGTTATCTCTTCCCGCGGCCTTTTGGCTAGGATATTGTGCCTTGTCCTGTCCCTTGTAGATTTTTTCCCTTGTCCTTGGGCTTTCCCTTTTTTTCAAAGTTGGTTCTGGCCACGGGTTGGCCCGGGATCAGCTCACTCCTCTTTAGGGGAAGTAAAACCAAACATTTCTTCAAGATCGCCCAATATTGGCGAGTGCCAATATTGAGCCAGGCTTGGGCCAATGGCCAAATAATATTATGCCAATATTGTAAGCCAATATTGGGCCAATATTGTAAGCCAATATTGGGCCAATATTGTAAGCCAATATTGGGCCAATATTGTAAGCCAATATTGGGCCAATATTGTTATGTTATATTGGCCCAATTTGGCACTCATTGGCAAATGCCAATATTGGCCCAGTATTGGCCCAATATTGGCACTCATTGGCGAGTGCCAATATTGGGCCAAGCTTGGGCCAATGGCCAAATAATATTATGCAATATTGTAAGCCAATATTGGGCCAATGAAAAATCAATATTGGGCCAATATTGGGCCAATATTGTTTGTTATGTTATCTGGGGTGGGGAGTATGTGGGGGTTCAGTCTCAATTCCCTGCTCCAGTCCCTTCATTTGGCCTATATTATCCTCTGATATAAACCGTATTCTCTCTCAAAATCACCCTGAGGGACTTGTGGTTTGTCTGGCAAATAAACTGTCCATGGGGACTTCCACATAGTGGGGGCCAATATGGGTGCGTGGGTGGTGGGGGTGGGGGGTGTGGGGGGGGGGGGTACGTGGGGACTACGTGGGGGTTCAGTCTCAATTCCCTGCTCCAGCCCCTTCATTTGGCCTATATTATCCTCTGATATAAACCGTATTCTCTCTCAAAATCACCCTGAGGGACTTGTGGTTAATAAGAAAACTCTAAAGTCAACATCTTGTATCATTTACCACATTATAGTCGAGTTTTAGTAAGTAGTACAACACTAAATAATCAAATCTTGCCCAATCTGATGCTGTCTTAATTTATCTATTTGATCACTTAATTGTTGTACCACAAAGGCTTTGTGACAGTCTTAAACTGTACATAAACTCTCCTAATACACTGAAAGGTCTTGGATCAGAAATGTACAAAAAGTGTAGCTGACCGCAGTCATGGAACAATCTCCCTCATCTTACTATAATTTGTCTTATGTTGGTGTCTCACATAATGAATGGCTGTATGGAATTCCGCAACATTTACGTTGCTCGTCATGACCGCATTGTGGAGCATGTTAGAGATGAGATCATGAAACAACACCCCAATGTCAATATTTTTAGTGACCAGCCCATAACGGGTGACTTTTTGGACAGCCAAACCGATTTTAATTTCATTCATCATCGTAAACCCGATCTCCTAGTTTGTGACCGTCAGACCATGAATCTTTCATTGTTGAAATTTCCTGTCCGTATGATGCTTTTGTGAACACATGCTACACCACACAATTCAACTATTACCAACCACTCAATGAGCTTATCAATATCGCAACTCCATACTCATGTAAAACAATCATCATCATTATTGGCAGTACCATCCGGTCACAGGTCACTATTAAATAGGTATATCAAATAAGGTGGGATCGTTTCAAAAAATCCTTAAAATCGTGATACGTGTCTCTATTTTAAATAGAAGTTGTCAAAAAAACATAACATTTTTGGTATCATATTAAAGACAATTTATACAGCTACCGAATAATAAAAAAATTAAAGCCACATGTTTAGCAACAGTGAAGTTATCAATCTAAACGTTGAGTGAGTCAAGGGTGGGACCGGTGGATGAGGCGCCGATGGATGTGGCGCCCATAGGTTTCTACACAAAATAGCGGAAAACTAGAACCTTTGAAATTGATGCCATTTTAAAAGTATACATAGGAAAGTTTCAAACTTCTCATATGTGTTAATAACATGTGCCTGCTACTATGAATACTTATATTGAATTGTTATCTAGACATTCTCTACTAGAATATGATGTTCAATTCAGGGAGTGTTTTAATGTAAAGAATACACAGTTTTATTCATTTTATTGATTAAACAATGGCCAAATCGCAGTCTCTCTATTTCATTTGTGTGACTCTTTGGTCCTTTCTACCCTGGGTAGTAGTAAAACATTTAACTAAAAAATCCAGAAGTGTTTCTTCACAGAATTTTTCATAGATTTATGAAAAATTTGCTATTTAGACCTATTTTGAACCACCCTGTATTCAAAATAAAAGGAACTTTAACGATATTCATATAGTTCATTTTGATGAGCAATTTCTTTTAAATTAAATAGTCCATGCTAACTAAATTTCATAGAATATTATATACAAACCTTCATTTTATGCATTATTTGATCATAATTTTAGACACCCTGTACTTTTCTTGTGTACATTTTGGGCAAATGATTCTTAGCAAATTTGGTAGCACCTTCAGCGGTTGTTCTGATTTTGGTGACTATTTTCAGCTAAACCCTAACTGTACAAACTATCAAAACTTTTTTATGTTCCACCCTGTAAAAATTTTACACGCCCTGTATAATTTGATTATTTTTTGTTGCAAAAATGAAAAACCTTGAATCATAAGCTTTCCAACAATATATAGTTTGTGGGTCATTAAGTATGTAAAACTTAAGTTTTGTCCCGTCTATCAGAATTGGTGCATTTCTCAACATTATTTAGAAGTGAAACATTTTTTTGGACCATCCACAGTAGAGTTGCATCTGGATTAAAAATGCTAGGTTTGCCAAACAGACGGTGTAAGGCCATTGCCAAATACATTGGCATTAGCGCTGCCATTGGTTCAAACATCGTATGGAAAAAACGCGCCCATTTGTTGTTTTCCTAACTAATGTCATGATAGGTTTGTCAATGAGTTTGGCGAAGGCCTAGTGACCGTCATTTGTTTTTTGTTTCTCTTGATATTGATAATTTGCATATTTATTGCTTTTCTATACTATGCTTGTAATTATAATTTGTATTATATTACTGTGTTGAAATTGAGCAATAAAATACTTGTATGTCTCCTGAAAAGGCTCTCTCATTTTGCGTCTAAAAGCCGTGAACGTTGCACTGATAGATGATGACTTGACACGTACAGGTTATAAGCTATAAATGACTGAAAACCGTACAGAATTGACCGAAATATGAGCAAAAGGAGTCAAATTTAGGGCCTTTCCAGACTGTTTCTACGGGCCATGTTTGTTTATTTTTCGGTGCGTACTGCAACCATGCAGTCGAGCGCGTAACACATAACGCGGCGTAGTGCGCCATGTAAAATAAACGCCGCTCACACGCACTACACCCATGCACCCTACACACGCGGGCGGACAAATATGTGACGCAATCAAGAGGAATGAATGCCGGGACGAGGGGGTTTAAGGAATTAATGTGGTTTGGTGGCAGGGGGTGAAAGAAGAAATGCGATACTATATTGCGTAACAGGGAGGGTCACGAGGTGGAATGAAATAGTATGGTTCCTTAAAAGTATAAACAATGGGATAACACTTTGGGTAATGACGGTTATAAATTTCCCAACACTTATGTGTTGTCTCATTTCGTAGGTGTTCTATCTGGTAGGCCCTATACTCCCTAGCGGGAGAGCCCGTCCAAAGGACAGGCGTCCCGCTAGTACTATATAAGGAACTGACAATACTTCTCAGTTTCGTTGTCATCTTTAAGAATGTGTCATTATCATGCGCAATGATATACTGTTAAACCACATAATTTCGCAAGGGGTTTAATTTCATGAATTTGTGAGGGATGTTAATTCGCTAAATTAAATATCCACGAAACTAATAACTAACAAGTTTGAATTGAAAGTAACAGTAGCATTTCCAGTTTCGCGAAAAAATGCCCGCTAAAATAGCAGTTATTTAAAATTCACGAAATAAAGTATCCGCGAAATTATAATGTTTTACAGTAGATGGAATAGCGCCTTTCAAATATTAATTGTTACTTGTTATATTATGTTATGTTAAAGCTGCCAGTTCACCACAGATGAATTGGTCATACACCTGTTCCCTTGATGATAGACAGTAGTTAACATGGAGACATTGTAACCATGTCAAATTCCTAACTAGATGCGGCTAGAAACCCAGAGTGGTAGCTCGTCTTTGAGTCTGAAGTCAATATCTTGTGTAGCACTTTACCACATGATAGCATAGTTTCACTAAGTAGTACCACTTAAGATGTTCAAATCTTGCCCAGGACCCGCCAGCTGTGATCCTGAGGTCTGATTGTCTTGTCTGCATACAGCATTCACATGTGACAAAGGCTATATAGATTACCACAAAATGCTTCTCTTAATCTATACAATCTCAATCTGTTATTAAGAACTACCAATCTTCTCCCATATAAACAGTGTATCACTTACCACATAATAGTAAAGTTTTACTATAAAGTAGTACAACACATGATGTTCAAATCTTGCCGAGGACTCCGATAGCTGTGATCCTGACGTCTGATTCTGTTGTTTGCAGACAGCTTTCAGGTATTTCGTCACATAAGTGCTTCCTACGATGGCACAAAACCATGGAAGAAGAATGGGAATAAATATGAAAAACTTTCATTGGGAAATCCATATACAATAAGTAAAGGTATTCAAACAAGCATGTTGTCAGGTGACTTGTTTGGTCAAGATTACTTTGTCATAAATGGTTCAGACTCAGTCCTGATGAAGTTACAGTCACTTCTGGATGATCAGATCTTGACTAATCCAAAGTCATCTGATTGTTTATTTTTGTAAACCCTTTTACTTGAGAATAGAAACATGGAATGTATATTTTAAGACACCGGAAAGGTTCAGAATAAAGAGATTTGGAAACCAAAGCCCCTTTTCCTAAAACTTTAAGATCTTCTTAAGTAGGATTAAATTCCCAAATCCTGAAGTATTATACATAAGACGTTAAAAATGTAGATATTCAAAATATGAAATAATGCAAGTAATGTACATACCTGAGTATCAAAATGATATGAATGACTTTTATATAAACATAATGATGTACAGAATGCAGAATCAATATTGGTTATGTTCTGTAGAAACATTTGTAGTATTTTGATGATTTATAATGTATACTGTAAAGGTGGTAATTTTTGCGCGGTTACATTTTCGCGCTTTGCTGATTTTCAGCCATTTTGCATGTTTTAAAATTCGTGATTGGAAAGTTCATTACATAAGAGTGATTTGCAAAATAACTATATTCACATGTTTTTATTTTCGCAGTAGCTAGTTGCTTGGAGCGCGAAAAATTATTGCAGTGCGAACATTGTCATGTTTACAGTATTAAAACGTATATGAAACTACCAAATCAACCAATACAAGATGTATCTGTGTAAGGATACATGAATTATATATGTATACTTGTTGAAGAGTTATGAAAACATGTAATAGGTGAAAATATTGAAATTATATGAAAATAATAATGATTATCTGTATATATGGATGGAGGATAATAAACACTAAAGATTTTTTTTAAATGACTCAGCTTTGGATGTCTTCTATCGCACATAAGGGAGGAGGGGGAGGGGAGAGGGATGGGGAGGGAGAGGGAAGAGGAGATGGGAGAGGGAAGGGGGAGGGGAGAGGGAAGGGGGAGGGGAGAAGGAAGGGGGAGGGGAGAGGGAAGGGGAGGGGAGAGGGGTAGGGGAAAGGGAAGGGAGAGGGAAGGGGAGGATGGAAGGGAGAGGGAAGGGGGTAAAAACGGTATGGTCAGTTTGGTCATGAGGATGGAATCCCAAATCTAGTACAGTTATACATACCTTTGAGGCCATGCCTTTGTGTACTTGTATCAAGGTGCAGACTAGCAGCAGCAGACCTGAAGCAAACCCATAGCTGGATGTCTTCTGCATACAGGGGGAAAAGAAGGGTTTGGTCGTGTGGTGCCGGGTGACATCCAAAATCTGGTAAAGTTATAAGTGATATTGTTGCCATTAGTGATGAGTCTGATGGTTGATATTGTACTGAGGAGTGATTCCTGTGATAAAAAATGCTGAAATGTCAGATCAAAATTATTGTTAAGAGGTAACAGTGAAGAATCAAAACATTCTCATTTTGGAACCGAAGAATTGCACGTAGTTGTCATAACATGCTGCTAGAAAAGTCAGACTTGCCAAGGCCAGAGCCTCTGGCCCCATGACATTGAGCAACTTGTCATTTCTGCCATCCATCTCTTTGCACAGATCTCTTATATGCGAGCTATAATTCCTGTAATATGACTCGTCAATAGGATGTACCGTGGGTATGGGAGGTTCCCCCTCCTCGAGTCCATGATCCCTCCTAGTTTACTTCCCATAAGTCTTGTGATATGAAATCATATGAAAGGTGGGGATACAGGAGATCTTTTCCTCCTTGAATCCTTGATCCCTCATAGTTTCCTTCCCTTCTTCACCCCAAACCCCAATGCAATCTTACCTGACGTGTCTAGCTGTCATACAATGCTGCTAGAAAATTCAGACTTCCCCCCGCCAACACCGGCTTCATGATTTCTGAGCAAGGAGTCATTTCTGCCATCCATATCTTTGCCTACATCTCTACGGGAAGGATGTGCCGCCAGCAAAATGAAAATTGATCCAAACAGTTACCTATTTTGGGGAGGAAATGGACCCATGTGTGTACCAAACTAATAATTTTTTCAATATTCTTGATAGATTTTGCTAATTTCTTTGGCGAAAACAGCAAAATAAAGGATTTAAGACCCATACATTTACCAAAAATGGCTTTGAAAAGGGGTGATCCAGTCCCAATAGGGTGGTGAAAGATGGAACCCTATTTGGCAGCACATCCCCATAACCTCATAGCCACTAAGCCCCCCCCCCCCCCCCCCCCGGGACTCCATTACCCCAAACAACTCATAGTTATGAACATCGTTTACAACATTGGTGACTGTCATGAACCGTTTGTGCTGCAGCAGTCTCCCGTTGTGGCAATGTCTTTAACGGCCAAAACAAATATTTATTCGGTGGCGCAGAACAGACATTGAACACCTTCTGGTTCCATTCCAAATGTTCTTATTAAGATCACACAGACCCCCCCCCCCCCCCCCCCCAACCAGGTTTTAACCGATATTTGCAAGTTTGGAAGAAAAAACGACAAATAAATTGCCGTGACCTGACCAGGGGATCCTCCGGATCCGGCTCTCAGCTACTCGTTCGTGCAGTATATTGCGCTCACTATATAGGAACGGTTGATAACGTCATCGAAAATCGTCCGCGCATACGCTTGGAGATAGGCTTGGCTGTAGTAATTTATAGTGCTCAGTTATGTTAGGGATAAAATAACAACCATGAAATTGGTAGACAGATTTTTGGTGCAATAAAATCCATTATCTTCTTCTCGTTCATTTGTTGCTGGAAGACTCTCTCCAATCAAATCCAACCATTGAACAGCGGTCTGGTTTAAATTCGCTTAAGCATCTTTTGTGACAGTATGGTGAACATTTATCTAGAATTCGAAAGAAAGCACTTGTAGTACTATTTTGGTATTTTGGAAGAACTTAAAAATTACACTTTCGTAATATCTAGTAAAATCAATTGTGGAAAGTACACATTTCAAAATATGACAAGAAAGAATTAAAGTAGAGTTGATTTAAAATGATACTCAATGATGAATATTTTATTCCTGGTTAAAATAATCTTGACAACAAAATTCTAGGCTCTTGTGGAATAGTGAGATTTTTTTCTAGAATGTTTAATACGATGATACCATCGTAATATTCTGCATGTTACATCATAGTCATGATCAGTGGGTTCTTGAACTTCAAGTCTTAATATGGCAACATTTGGTACCATCCAGTGTTTTGCCATGAATGCATATCAAATTTAAAAATAAAGGTTACTTTTATGATGCAGCCTGTAATCACAGATGTGACTTGCAGTCAAATGAACCCTCAATATAAGGTTGGCAATTTGTTTCAATTGTCTGTATATTGTATATATATATTTGTGAGTCTTCATATTGAGCTGTATATAAATGATAAGCTGACGTGGTCATCTTCCCAATGGAACCAAATGTATCAGTCACTAGTTTCAGTTCTCAGCTACGTGCTTGAGAATGTGGGCAAGGTCTCAATAGGAATTCCTTTTGAAAAAGTCAATAGCATCTCTGTCTGTCTATGAGCTCTTTACTGTTTGTCAATGTAATATACTTCAAATTGTGAAATAGGCTTTTATGACGGGTATTTATAATATAAGTTAAGAGTTTAACGGGTTTGCCATCGGACAAGTTTTAATCTGTCAAGCTTTCGTCAGGATTAGCTCTGACTTCTTCAGGACCAAATTATTATAATATTAATACACCTATCAGTTGTAAGACGCACTATACGACCCCCGGGAGAGGTGCGTCGTAGGTGCGTCGTTTACCAATAATTCTTGACGGAGCTCAGCTAGGTACGTCAGTGGCAGCCTTTGGTCCGTCAAAAAAATGACGGAGGGTGCGTAAAGGTCCGTCACTTTACATGGGTGCGAATGGGCTGATAGTTGACTGAGGGTGCGTATTTGGATGGCAATGGTCCGTCGTTTTTTTGACACAGGCTGCGTCATGGTACATGAGAAGTTGACGCACCTCGGTAAAGTGACGCACCACTCCCGGGGGTCGTATAGTGCGTCTTACAACTGATAGGTGTATAAGCAAAACATAGAGATTGCCACTTCTCTATTGTTATCATCATTTGGGCTGCCTCTTGCCTGACGATTTGAGAGTATGTGACATTTCCTACTTGTGAAAGCTTGGTGGCTCTGAACACAGATTGTTTCCACTGAATACAGATGGTGGCTCTGAAAAGAGCTCTACACGTAGGTTGCCACTGGCCTACTATACATTTGGGTCTAATAGAACCTCAAAAGGTCTGCCCCTTGACCAATGGAAATAACATCGAGACTGCCCCTTGTCAACTACAGACTACAACAAGTCTAATGCACAATAGTGCGGTCATTGATTGAACAGATGGTAGAGTTGTTCTTTTGACCACAAAATACTGTCCAATTTAGCAATTTGAGAGTGAGACCTCGCCATTTTTCCAAGCAAGTTACTGAGCACTAAAACAACTTATTACTACATATGTGGTTTTGTTGTTAGGGAGATGACCAGTCACTGAACACATCAGCTTTCTGTTGGTATGTAATGCATGATGCACAAAATATCATGACATCTACAAAATAAGGGGAATGAAAAAAAAATCTCAAACTATTTTGATGAATTTAAGAAGGATTGCTTCTCAACATCAACCAACTTTTTGAAGTCGTAAAAATTAAATAGGAAATAGCTGGTAGCTTTAAGGACGCGTCAGATTTATTATGACAAATTGTAGTGGAATGAAACAGGTGCAGCCATTGCGCGATATGTCTTATTGAGTTCATATACAGATTCTGGCTTTGTGTCTCGCGGAGACTTTATCACAATTGTGGTTAGAATGACACAGTTGCAGCTGTGGCGACCAGCCTCATTGACTTATTTATACAGATTACAGTAAAACACTATAATTTCGCGGATACTTTATTTTTGAGAAATTATTATTGCTGCTATTTTAGCAGGCATTTAATTTTGCGAATCTGTAATTTTTACTGTTACTGTCAATGCAAAATTATCAATCTCGCTGGTATTTAATTTCGCGAATCTACATCCCTTGCTAAATTCACGAAATTAAGTCGTTTTACATTATGGCTTTGTCCCTCAGGTAGTCTTTGACAAAACTGTGGTGGAATAAAACAGCTGCAGCGGCTACGGTGAAATGTCTCTCAAAGTACATCATTCATACAGATTGTAGCTTTGTCCCTCAGGGTAGTTTGACAACATTGCGGTTGAGCGAAACAGCTGCAGTTGTGGCAAAATGTCTCGTTAAGTTCGTCGACAGATTTTGGCATTGTCCTTCAGGTAGTATTTAGTCTTTCCCTAGATGGTGTCACCTCATTTCAGCAGCTCTTAGAATTTCTAGTTTTTCTGGTGGTAGTTCCGCTAACAGGCTTAATCCATACAGAATCTGGCTTTGACACAGTTATAGGCCTACTGGCCTAGTCTTAGTCTATCAGGTAGTGTCACCTCCTTTCAGCAGCTCTTAGAATGTCTAGTTTTTCTGACGGTAATTCCGCTAACAGACTGAATCCATACGTTGATGAGGAATCCACAGCTTCATATCTCAGAATGCGTTGTTGAAGATCCTAGAAAATAGACAACATGTACACATAGAATTAGTGAAATAATAAATATATGCTTTGGTGGGTTTGTTAAAACACGCTGCATTATATTTTTGTAACATAGAAGACAAAATGTACACATAGAATTAGTGACATAATAAATATATGCTTTGGTTGGTTTGTTAAAACCTGCTGCATTATATTTTTGTAACATAAGCATGCCATAATCAGTACAAAACAGTACAGTATCAATGAAATCCGATATTCTGTGATTATTGTCTAATACCATGGTGAAAATTCCATTGAAAAACAAAATTGCTGTGACTAATGAAAGAGTCACTTTTAGATGATCGTTCAGGAATTGCACCAAGTTCTTCTAATAGTGAGAAATGTGTACCAAAGATTTGCTAAATACGTTATTCCTATACCTCAAGATTATATCAGCAACAAAAAATCTTCTTTACGCTTTCCTTTTATCGGTTCCATTTCTGTTTTTAGTTTACAATGTGTAGTTTCTGTTTTTAGACAAGGTGCAATCTGTTTTCTAGGACGCAATCATAATCAGTCGCATCATAAAGAACCTACATTGTCGGCTAACAGTTTTGAAATAGAAGCCAATTGAGTTGGTGAAATATAAAGAAATAATAGCAAAAAATGTATACAGTTCTTGAAATTATATCGTGTGATTCCAAAGTCGGATTTCCTTCAACAAGGTATCACTTTAAAGTTTAAGATGTGTTCTCCTTCAGCTGATATGCGTAACTCAAATTGGGAGCCGTGCCTCCAACAAGTTAATTTTGATGTGACGGGTCACATATGGCAAAACGGTGGGTCTTATAAAGGTTTTGATACCCCTCCTCTTAACACACCTTTCTGTCATTGTTACAATAAAACTAAAAAACAGCGTTACTCACGTCCTTATCTCTTAATGCCAGTACTTTTCTAATCATCTTCAGTTTCCCTTGAACTATCTCCACTTTATCGAGGCCGTCACGGCTGAACAGGAAACCGTTGAGCTGCGCTACGGCAACCAGATGCATGATGGGAGACCATGATGGCCGTACTGATCCGGATACGAGGCACGTCAGGTAGTGGTCGAGGAGTTCTAGGTGGTTCTCTTGAGGATGCAGGAAGTGCTCCATTGGGATAAGACACTGGGGAGAGAAATAAGAAAATGTTTATCATTTTATATATAATTTAACTAACGCCGCGCTGTTGGAAACAAGTTTTATGAGTACAGTCCAACCTCGGTTATCCGACCTTATTTTCACACTCTGAAGGATTTGAAGGCCGCCTTTTGATGTTGGTAGTGCTGTTTAGTGCTGACATAATACATTGTCACTGTAATTACCCCTCATTCAGTACCCTACTATTGTCCCAATTTGATCACTTCAAGACAGTCAATGAAAAAGTACACATACATGTAGTTCACTTATCCAGATTTGTCACTTATCCAGCCATTGCTTGGTCCCATCATGTCTGGATAACCGAGGTTGGACTGTACTAAACAGTAACTTTTTTAGTGCATGGTATTCAAAGATATAAAAAAGATGATGACACAAATGGCATTTGAGGGTTAATTAATTTATCTTGAAACCCACGTAAAACACAATTATGATACTCATCAGTATATTACGAGAGGGGGAACATCATATTCTTGCTTTATTTACTTATTTAATTATTCATGGTGCTTAGTGAGAATGATATTCTTGATGCAATAATACATTCCTGCTTAAATCCTGAAGTCTTCCAAAGACTTACAATATAGGATGTGTAAAAAAAACATGATTTATTTTGGCCATGAAAAATAAAAGAATTGCTCATGAAATACTAGTAATCATGTTCAGCAATCTTTAATGTGCCATTTTTGTCAATCCATTTTGGCGTTTCCATTATCAAACTATAGAAATCTACTCGAGCATGTTCAATTTCAGCTTTGGCCACTTTTCATGTGATGAGAACTCTTTTATTCGAATCATCATTCAATGTGTAATTGGACATAATTAATCAAATCAATAATAATCTACCCACTAAATGTTGATAGGTAGTTGAATTTGAACAAAAAAACATATTTTCATCCATATTATCCATGACATACCATAAAACATGAATTGTAGACGCTATTTTAAACAATGCATTAACATATCCTAAAATCATCATCGGAATCACAAAGGCAGTACTTCTCATTTGAAAGTCATTTTCTTGTTCAAAAGTGGCCAAAGTGGGATTCGCACACTAGCTTGTTACTCAATTGATCATATCTAAGTAGTTAGGTAGTGAAATTCAATGGGATGAAGTGCATTTGATAGCGAACTAATGGAGCTTACCCACAGCTGTTTTTTGTAAAACAAAAAGACATTGGGATGTACTTTTAATTCATCTTCTACCTCATGGGAACCTTTATTTGACACACCCTGTACATAAGATATTAAAAAGTAAAAAGTGGTGTTTTTTTTGACGCGCATACATTATAAAATATAGACTGCGGAATCAATATGTGACTCAACATGAGTAAATGAGGAGGAATATGGCAGTAGCTAATTTGATTTTAGAGCACAAATTTTGGACAAGGTCAAAATAAGTCAAATTTAGAACAAAGTCTTATTTTTGATCTTTGATACATCTTGTATCTGACCAAACACTTAAATTCATGAAAATAAAGAATTAAACTACATTTTGAGGTATTTAATTTTCATTTACTCCGTTGATTTGTTAACAGAACCAAAACGTGAATTGCCCATAACTCGACAATTTGTATTTGATCTTTTGAGGCAAAGTGTTTTCAATCATCTGTAACTTTGGTTTGGAATGTGATATGACATTGACTTTGTTACCAAAATGTACATTATGCTTTATATTATCATGATATCAATAACCCAATATTCATATTCCCCTCATTGTGCCTCATTTACTCGTGTTGGGTCACATAATGGTTATGTTCTGTGGAAACATTTGTAGTATTTTGACGATTTTAAATATAAACTGTATAAGTGGTATTCTTTGTGCGGTTAAATGTTCGCGCTTCGCTGATTTTCAGCCATTTTGCATGTTTTTGAAAGTTCATTAGAACAAAGACTTACACACAAAATAAATATATTCAGATGTTTTTATTTTCGCAGTAGCTAGCTGCTTGGAGCGCGAAAAGCATGAAAATTAATGTATTGCGAAAATGTCTGCGTTTACAGTATTAAAATTAATATGAAACTATGACATCAACTAATAAAAGATGTATCTGTGTACGGATACATGTATAAATAGAATGTATTATACTTGTTGAGGAGACATGAAAACAAGTAATATGTGAAAATATTGAAACCATATGAAAATAATAATGATGATTATCTGTATATATGGATGGAGGATAATAAACAAATTAAACTATACAAAAATTGACAGGCTGGATGTCTTCTTCCGCACATAAGGGGTGAGGGGGAGAGGCGAGGGGGAGGGGAGGAGTTTGGGTAGGGGAGGGGAGGGGATGAGAAGTGGAGGGGAGGGGAGCGTAAAAGGGTATGGTAAGTTGGCCGTTAGGATGGTATCTCAAATCTAGTACAGTTATACATACCTTCGAGGCCATGCCTTTATGTATTTTTACACTGATATCCATTAACCCTAGCCCCAAAACCAGGTTTTTAACCGATATCGCAATTTTGGAAGAAAAACCGACAAATAAATAGCCGCAACCTAACCGGGGATCGAACCGGGGACCTTCCGAACCCGAAATCCACGGCTCACTATTATATTGTCTTGGCTGATTACGTCATCTATAAAAACCGTTCGCACATGCGCTTGGAGATTAGTCGACTGTGTATACCTTGTATAATTTCACTGTCACACAAACGAACAACACCCTCTGATACTTCCCATCCGAGAACCGACCAAATACAAGGTCTACTGGCATTGGATTTATCAAAGAACTGTGTTTTAAGCACACTAGGGATTACAAGGGACGATGCTTTTTATGCGTCAAAATAGTATCACACCCCTTCATAACGCGCTAATATTGAATTTGCTGTCTGTAAATCTAGAAACACGTGAAGGAGATATTTCTGTGGCTGTGTAAGAGTTTCTAGTTATCGTACAAAATGATCAAATTATTTCTCTCTATTCGGACGTATAAAGATTTTTATTATACGATACTGAAAGATAGAAAATAGCATGGAAATAGTCACATATAATGCTGAAATGCAGCTATATCTCTGAGGAAACTATTTTGGGCGAGGACCAATAAAGATTACTCCTAAAGTGTGATTTTAGCCCGAAACGGCGGTTATACAGTGCGAGAAAACAACATTTTGAATTTATCAAAGTGAGCAAGATTCTTCTCTCTGCGAAGACGGTATATAAATATTCATATACTTCGTATTTATCGTGTCTGCCATTGGTCAATTTTGAACCCCACGCGAACAAATTGCTCATTATGTATTCATCCGAGTTTTGGATGGGCGCTAGTGTAAAAGTATACGGAGGTCAATCCAACCCAAGTAGACCTTTTTTACGGGGTGAGATCAGAGGATGGGGGAGCTGTCCATGGGGAGTGAGCCCTCTATCGGTACATGTTCATAGAGTGACAAAGAAAAGGAAAATAGTATGTAGACTACTTGGATATAGGCTTGGCTGTAGTAATTTATAGTACTCAGTTAGGTTAGGGTTAAAATAACCATGACATTGGTATAAGACAGTATTGTTGGTGATATAAATCCATTATCGTCTTTTCATTCATTTTTTTGCTGGAAGAATCTCTGCAATCCTATCCAGCCAATGACCAGCAATCTGGTTTGAATTCGCTTGAGCATCTGCTGTGAATATGGTGAAGATTTATCTAGAAAGAAAGCACTTGTAGTAATATTTTGGTATTTTGGGAGAACTTTTAAGTTCTCCTAAAATACCAAAATATTACACTTTCATAATATCTAGTACAATTAATTGTGGAAAGTACACATTTCAAAATTTTATACGAAAGAATTAAAATAGAGTTGATTTAAAATGATACTCAATGATGAATATTTTATTCCTGGTTAAAATAAAATTGACAACAATATTTTTTTTAAAACACATGGGGAGATGGAGATGAGGCCTTGTGATACTGGCTATAACTTTGAAAGGGGTTTTGTTATGGAGATAAGGTTGTGATAGTACTGGAAAGAAAATTTCTTTCTGAAAAGTTTGATACCAAAATCTCATTTTTGAAAAAATGGAGATGAGGCCTTGTGTTTCTGAGCCCTCTAAATGTATCAGTCACTTGTTTCAGTTCTCAGCTACATGCTTGAGAATGTGGGCAAGGTCTCCATATGAATGTCTTTTGAAAAAGTCAATAGCATCTCTGCCTGTCTATGAGCTCTTTACTGTTTGTCAATGTAATGTACTTCAAATTGTGAGATAGGCTTTTACGACGGGTATTTATAATATAAGTTAAGAGTTTAACGGGTTCGCAGTCGGACAAATTTTAATCTGTCAAGCTTTCGTCAGGATTAGCACTGTCTTCTTCAGGACCAAATTATTATAATATTAAGCAAAACATAGAGATTGCCACTTCTCTTGTTATCATCATTTGGGCTGCCTCTTGCCTGATGATTTGAGAGTAGGTGACATTTCCTACTTGTGAAAGCTTGGTGGCTCTGAACACAGATTGTTTCCACTGAATACAGATGGTGGCTCTGAAAAGAGCTCTACACGTAGGTTGCCACTGGCCAACTATACATTTGGGTCTAATAGAACCTCAAAAGGTCTGCCCCTTGACCAATGGAAATAACGTAGAGACTGCCCCTTGTCAACTACAGACTACAAAAATGATAATGTCAACATGGTTCATTACATTAAAAAAACATTCGCTTCGGGATTGGTCCGTTAAATCTCTAACACATACATTTATAAATATCGATAAGATCATATCCCATGGCCTTCATGTATGTGGACATTGTATTTTTTTTATAACGCAGAACAGACATTGAACACTTTCTGGTTTTGGAAAAAACACCGAAACATAAATTGCCACGACCCGAACGGGGATCGAACCGGGGACCCTCTGGACCCGAAACCCGGGTTCTCAGCTACTCGTTCGCGCAGTATATTGCACTCACTATATAGCTAGGCTTAGTTGATTACGTCAGCGAAAACCGGCCGCACATGCGCCTGGAGATAGGCTTGGCTGTTGTAATTTATAGTACTCAGTTAGATTAGGCTTAGGGTTAAAATAACAACTATGAAATTGGTAGATAGTATTGTTGGTGATACAAAATCCATTATTGTCTTCTCATTCATTTGTTGCTGGACGACTCTCTGCAATCCTATATCAAACCATGGAACAGCGGTTTGGTTTGAATTTGCTTGAGCATCTTCTGTGAGTTCTTTATTGCCGCATCTACATACAATCGCAAACACCATCTGCCATCTGATATAACTCTTTCTATTGGAAATGAAAACATTCAACCTGTGAAGACCGTAAGGAATTTGGGTGCCTTCTTTGATTCACAAATGACCATGTCATCACATTATCACAAATGTCAGCAAAACGGTTACTTTCCATTTACGAAATATCGGCAGAATCAGGAAATATATTGATCAACCTACATGTCAACATGCTGTACGTTCATTGATACTCTCACGTCTCGATTATTGTAATGGCCTTCTCTCTTCGCTACCATCTACTTACATCATTCGCCTGCAACGTTTGCAAAACTGGGCTGCACGTCTTGTGTTTGAAGTCGACCGAAAACATTCGCCTGGACCACTTTTAAAATCACTGCATTGGCTTCCAATACGCCAAAGGATCATCTTTAAATTACTTCTGTGTGTTTATAAAATGTCTTCATAACCAAGGACCAATCTACTTGTCAAATTGTTTATCATTATATGTTCCAAAGAGACCACTCCGATCTTCTAATGACTATCTACCCTATCACTAGAGTTCTAGCTGGTGATAGAACTTTCACAGTTTGTGCGTCAAAAGAGTGGAATAAGCTACCTATCTGTATTAGACAATCATCATCTACAAGTGTGTTCAAAAAAGCTCTTAAAACTCATTTGTTCCCTTAAACAGTTTTCTCTGTTTATATTTTGTTTCTAATCTATTTTGTAATTTCTATATATATTGTACGTACTATGCTCATGTTACACTCACATTTTGTAGTTTAAGTTGTTATTTTAAGGTTTTATCTTGTAAGCACTCTGAGCCTTTTGGAAATGGCGCAATTAATGCTTTCTGTATTGTATTGTATTGTATTGTATAATGTATGGTGAAGATTTATCTAGAAAGAAAGCACTTTGGGAGAACTTACAAATCACACTTTCGTAATATCTAGTAAAATCAATTGCGGAAAGTACACCTTTTAAATATCATAAGAAAGAATTAAAATAGAGTTGATTTAAAATGATACTCAATGATGAATACTTTATTCCTGGGTTAAAATAATCTTGACAACATCAATATTCTGGCTCTTGAGGAATAGCGAGAGATTTGTTCTAGAATGTTACGATGATGTCATCGTAATATTCTGCGTGACCCATCATACTCATGATCATTGGTTTCTTAAACTATAAGTTTTAATATGGCACATATGGGAAAAAAACATCCACGTTTTTCTGATACAGCCTGTATCACAGCTGTCTGTGACATTCAGTCAAATGTCTCCCTTAAAATAAGGTTGGCAATTTGTTTTCAATTGTCTGTATTTTGTATATATTTTGCGAGTCTTCATGAGCTGCATATAAATGATAAGCTGGTGTGTTCATCTTTTCAATGGTACCAAATGTATCAGTCACTAGTTTCAGTTCTTAGCTACTACATGCTTGAGAATGTGGGCAAGGTCTCAATATGAATTCCTTTTGAAAAAGTCAATACCATCTTTGTCTGTCTATGAGCTCTTTACTGTTTGTCAAGGTAATATACTTCATTGAACAGACGATAGAGTTGGCAATTTGTTTTCAATTGTCTGTATTTTGTATATATTTTGTGAGTCTTCATATTGAGCTGCATATAAATGATAAGTTGGTGTGTTCCCGGGGGAACTTATTTTTGGGTAGGGGTGTGCCGCCCGGGCTACAGAACTGAACTGAGTGGATTTTATGACGAAAAATAGGGTCTTAGGAACTGATTTTTTCAAAAGAGTATGTCTTGAGAACTGGCCTATAGTTCAATTTTGATTAGCAAGAACGTATATTTTTGATTTTTTTTTTTGGAATTGGGGTTTTGGAAGGCAAAATTCGAATTGAATTTTTAATCAAACTGGGGTCTTAAGAACTGATGCAGGCTCAAAAGGGGGTCATAAGAGCTAGCAGCAGAGGGTGAAAAAAGGGGTCTTCAGCGCGGCACATACCTATACCCTTTTCCAATGTCAGTGCCCCCCCCCCCCACCCCCCCCCCCCCCGGATGTGTTCATATTTTCAATGGTACCAAATGTATCAGTCACTTGTTTCAGTTCTCAGCTACATGCTTGAGAATGTGGGCAGGGTCTCGATATAAATTCCTTTTGAAAAAGTCAATAGCATCTCTGTCTGTCTATGAGCTCTTTACTGTTTGTAAATTTAATATTGTGATTTTGACCACAACATACTGGTGAATTTAGCATTTTGAGATTGAGAACTCCCCGTTTTCCTGAGCAAGTTGCTGAGCCCTGAAGCGACTTCAGTGTGGAATTATTGTAAGAGAGATGATAACTGAACACATCAGCTTTCTATTGGTATGTAATGCACGATGCACACATATCATGACATATACACACAAAAAAGGGGAATGAAAATAAAAATCCCAAACTATTTTGATGAAGTTTAGAAGGATGCTTCTCAACATCAACCAACTTTTAGAAGTTGTGAAAGTTAAATAGGAAATAGCTGGTAGCTTGAAGGACCCGTCAGATTTATTATGACAAATTGTAGTGGAATGAAACAGGTGCAGCTTTGCGCGATATGTCTCATTGAGTTCATATACAGATTCTGGCATTGTCTCTCGCGGAGTATTTGACACAGTTGTGGTTATATAGAATGACACAGTTGCAGCTGTGGCGACCAGTCTCATTGACTTATTATACAGACTACTACAAAACACCATAATTTCTCAAATTTATAATTGCTGCTATTTTAGCGGGCATTTAATTTCGAGCATCTGGAATTCTTACTGTTACTGGCAATGCAAACTTATCAGTTTCGCGGGAATTTAATTTCGCGAATCTAAGTCCCTTGCGAAATTTGCGAAATTGAATCCCTCGCGAAATTAAGTGGTTTTACAGTATGGTTTTGTCCCTCAGGTAGTCTTTGACAAAACTGTGGTGGAATAAAACAGCTGCAGCGGCAATATATGTCTCATGGAGTCATCATTCATTTACAGATTGAAGCTTTGTTTCTCAGGTAGTTTGACAATATTGTGGTGGAGAGAAACTGCTGCAGCTGTGGCGAAATGTCTCGTTAAGTTCTTCGACAGATTCTGGCATTGTCCTTCAGGTAGGCCGATAGTCTTTCCCCAGATGGTGTCACCTCCTTTCAGCAGCTCTTAGAATTTCTAGTTTTTCTCGCGGTAATTCCGCTAAAAGACTAAATCCATGCGTTGATGAGGGATCGACGGCTTCATATCTCAGAATGCGTTGTTGAAGATCCTAGAAGACAAAATGTACACATAGAATTAGTAAAATAAATACAGGCCTAGAAATAGCACCCGCCCGCCTACATTGAAAGGGCGGGTGAAGATGCAAAAGTACCACTAGCAGGTAAAATTAGTTCAAATCACGGTGTAAGTAAGTTACACTGGCTGGTGGAATTTTTGTCTGTATGGCAGGTATTTTTGTGAGTTACCTGCCCGACTGGCAGGTTGGAAAAAAATCTGATGTTCCAGCCCTGAATAAAATATGCTTTGGTTGGTTTGTTAAAACAGGCTGCATTATAAGCATGCCATAATCATCAGTACAGAACAGTACAGTATCAATACAATCCGATATTCTGTGATTATTGTCTAATACCATGGTGAAAATTCCCATTGAAAAACAAAATTGCTGTGACCAATAAAAGAGTCAATTTTAGAACAATAATAATTCAGGAAATGAGCCAAGTTGATCATGTAATGGTGAGAAATCTGTACCAAAGATTTGCACAATACAGGCATATTCCTTCCTACCTCAGAGTATACCCAACAAATTGTTCTTCATACTTTCCTTTTATTGTTTCCATTTCTGTTTTTTTTAAAAGTTTTCATATGTTTTTTCCCGTGTTTTTAGACAAGATGTAATGAAATCTGGGTCCTAGGAAACATTCATAATATGAGACCAGTCGCATCATAAAGGACATGTTGTCGGCAAACACAGTTTTGAAATAGAAGCCAATTAAGTTGGTTAAATATAAAGAAAATAATAGTAAAAAAATGTGGTTCTTGATTCCAAAGTCGGATTTCCTTCAACAAGGTATCACTTTAAAGTTTAAGATGTGCTCTCTGTCAGCTGATATGCGTAACTCAAATAGGGAGTCTTGACTCCAAAACAAGTACATTTTGATGTGACAGGACACATATTGCAAAACGGTTTTTATACTCCTTTCTGTCCTTGTTACAATCGAAAAAACAACAACTGTATTCACCTTATCTCTTAATGCCAGTACTTTTCTAATCATCTTTAGTTTCCCTTGAACAATCTCCACTTTATCGAGGCCTTCACGGCTGAACAGGAAACCGTTGAGCTGCGCTACGGCAACCAGATGCATGATGGGAGACCATGATGGACGTACTGATCCGGATACAAGGCACGTCAGGTAATGGTCGAGAAGTTCTAGGTGTTTCTCTTGAGGATACAGGAAGTGCTCCATTGGGATAAGACACTGGAGAGAGGAATGAGAAAATGTTTATCATTATATAATTTTAACTGACCCTTTCGGAAAGATTAAAAAAATGGTATTACAGAAACAAGTTTTATGAGAACAAAAAAGTGAATTACTACTAACATGGTATTCATGGATATAAAAAAAGATGATGACACAAATGGTTAATTAATTTATTCTAAAACTAACGTAAAAATATTAACTGTCCATGGTGCTTCAGTGAGAATGATATCATATCCTTGATATCCTTGATGCATTAAAGGTGTAATGTTCAGATCACCTTTTTTTTTGGCTATGATTTTTTTTTCACATCAAGATATTTTGATATCAGAAGAATCCCCATATTTTTCTCATTATGTCTGTAAAATCTTGGGTGCCAGAAATGTTCCATTTATAAATTATAAGCTAAAATGTGGTGAATTACTGCCAAAGGTGGTTAACCACCTACCAGTTTGTGTACTACTGAATGTGCAAATTTCTGAGTTATATGCAACTCAAACTTTGGAATGCAGCAATTTAAGGATGACCTTTTTTCATGTAAAATAGAAACATCAAATTGAAAGAAAATCGGGCCAGCAATCAGAACATCTCTACCTTTAATGCATGCATCAATTTAAATCTTGAACCTACCCTCTTTAAACATTCACCCGTTCACCTTTCTTCGGGAAAAAATAGGTCAAGATTAGGTCTTTCATTATTATGTTCCCACTCCATTAGCACTTTTGGACCTGTGATTTGACATTTCGCCGGTAATAAATAATCTAAGGATGTGTCTATTTCCCACTATGTGATCCAATTAAAAGACTGCAAAGGACATAATTATGCCCCAAGGGCATAAACTAACCTTCATAACCCTGAAAGTGGACCACATAGTCAGCGGTTGACAAAATCTTAGATGATTAATTACCAGCAAAATGTCAAAATCACAGGTTCAAAAGTGTTAATGGAGTGGCAACATAGAGTTTCCTGAAATTTTGGGGGTGAAGTGCACTATGTTCATTATATAGTAATATGAGGGAGAAGTTGAAATATAGGTGAAGAATCGCCATAGATTCAGCTTTCTAAAATATTAATTAGATCATGATTCACCACTTCAAAAATGTAACTATAGGCAAAGAATAGGGTCCGTATGCAAAAGTTAGACCGGGTCCAAAGTTACACCTGGTATAAGTGGATTTTAGTATTGTGAAATGCACACCTTTAATGACATTTCTGTCTTAAATTATAGCTAACAATTTGTAAATATTTGAATGCAAAGTTCAAAAATAGCACAAAATATCTCACGAAAATGCAGAGGACTACAGCTTTTGAAGCATGAATAAATTTCACTTAGACCAGGTCTAACTTTTTCTTTGTGCATATGGAACCCAAGAGTCTTATCTTTGACTAACCTTGACGGTAGGTTTAAGATGCACATTGATGCCTGCATTATAATAGTCCCTTGTTTTGGTCCACCATAATTTAAAATTGGTATCTACATAGAGGGACATGGGCAACCCAGTGTTCTAACATATACCCACCTCTTTTATAGGCAACCCTAATGATCTCAGCACTTCTATTCTATCAAACCAGACGGCTTTACGTAATTCGTGAGTGAATCGCTGCTGCAACGGAAGCAGCACAAAGTGAGCAAATAGATGGTTGCCAAACGACACGGCTTCATATTGAGTCAGAATTGATGTAAAGCTGAAAAGAGATGAAAGTACAAATGTAAGGTCAGGGTCACATTATGAATCAATGTAATCAGGGTTTTTTTAAATTACAAAATCACCTTTAACAAAATACCACTCAAATTTGGCTCCAAAATGCCACTAGAATTGCACGATATTGTGCTTTACGCACATAATGATCAAGGAAGTATAACTTCTGCCCAGGTACAATTTGAACTTAGTTTGAAGCAGGTCCATAACCAGAGGGAGGGGAAGCCTCTTATCCGAAAATTTCCCCAAAAGTAAAAAAAGTCTAAAAGAATGCTGTTTGTGAGCGTACGAGCGAATTTGTATGTTTTGTTGTAGTCAAATTGTCAATATATTGGTAAAAAGGTGCACTTTTGCCAGATAACCTAACGCCTTGTGACCAGTTTCTATTACTTTACTTCCCTCAAACCATGGTGTATCTGTTAATACAATGGAGAGATTCTACTTACAAGTCATGGAAAGACGACACTCCCGGTACAGCCACATTGAAATCCAACGCTTTAAGACTGGCAGGCTCTGTGTACAGGCGTAATATAGGCCACATAAATCGACTGACGACATCCTCCATGAACAAATCATTACCTATTGTGATATGGGAAGTTAAAAAACCCAACAAATATATATTTTCAATTTTCCAAAACATTCACCAAAATAAAAGTCCAAAATGTGTAGTGGTGCAGTTTTGCATAATATTTCACCTCTTTTTACCACCATACATCACACTTAACGTGGCACTGAGAGATTGCAGGAAAAAAAATGAAAAAAAGAAGAATTATATATCGATAGAAGAAGAACCCCTGAAGTGTATACATTTATGAGGAAAGGGGTGAATAATGGCTCTAGATAGAAATTGGTTGAAGTAATTTATGTGGCGAATGGTGCTGATCATTTTGATGCGATCTACATCGAACTGACCAAATAGTGAAATTGTACATGATAGACCGCAAATTAAGGTAAACGGTTTCAGATGGTAGTTAGTATGCCTAAGTATTATACGTAGGTGCAAAAAAACCTGATTTTCAGGAATATTGAGGGTGCATTGCAATACGTGCCTCTCCATGCCCCTTTAAACTTAAAATATGCAGTATGATATTGCAATCTTAGCATGCAACTTGAGGAACTGTCTTGAGACATTTGAAAGGGCTATATGTATGTGCCGCCTTCTTCTGCTCGCTCTTAAGACCTCTTTTTTTGGTTTTGAGCCTGCATCGGCTCTTTTATTGAAAAAAAACCTAATTTTATTGAAAAATCAGAAATCATGAAAATTTGCATTCAACAAGCCCCAATTTGATGAAACATGTGCGTTCGAAAAATTGGCGTTCTCCTAAACAAATTTGGGGGAAAATTAGTTCTTAAGACCTATTTCTTGCCAAAAATCCACTCTGCCGCTATGTTTGGACCGAAGTCCCTATTTTGTGAGACCCTTGATGGCACTTTTAACCAAACATTTCACCCCAGACTATATTACCCTCATCCTTTGACATCACTCTTACCGGTCCGAAATACACAGTATAATCTTGCGATCTTGGCAGCTTGTGGCACTGTCATCAGACTCTTTGGTCTCCATGTTTCAAGCATGTACACCCATCGTAAAGTGTCTGTTATAGAGGCCATAATGTGTGAAGGTAAGGACTTGACAGTTTTGCCTAACATTTCACTGAAATAAAAACAGAAAACAAATATTGTTACAATGGATTTATACAGACAAGGCATTACTTCACTTTAACCCTAATTATATTTAATAACACTTTTGGGATAAAATTGTTGAAAAACTATCCGGGGGTGGAAATGGTTGAAATTTAGCGGCAAAAACCAGACTTGCCGACGACGGGATTCAACCTCGGGTCCTCCAGCATGGATCCCAGTGTCTTAGTACACTTAACCAGGGGGTTCACGGGCCCGCAATTAACAATTCTGTGCGCATTTATCACCTGCCGTGAGCGCCCAGGGAGATAGACTGAGGCGACACATGCTGCCAGCATATTTTTCAAATAGGATTTCATGGGGTTCGGGGCTGTAGGGGTAATGCAAGAAAAAAGTGCATACTAACCCTATAACACTAGATGGAAAAATATCTGAGGGTGAAATTTAGCAGAAAAAAACATACTTGCTGACGACGGGATTCGACCCGGGTCCTTCAGTATGGATCCCAGGGTCCTAGTACACAGGTCCAGGGAGACACGTGCCCGCAATTAACAAGGGCGACATATTCAACCACGCCCATATTGAAGTGCATGGCAGTGTACTGCCGGATTGAGTAGCTGAGGGTCGTGGCTTAGTGGGTGGGATCACAGTTAAAAACCTGGTTAGGGGGTTAGGGTTATGGTATCAAAACACACACAAAAATGTTGCGATTTAACCCCTTAATGGTACAAATACTGCTTCTAAGCCTATCTCCAAGCTAGGATGGTTTTCAATGAGGTATCAACCGAGCCTAAAGAGTGAGCGTGGTATACAAGTATCTGAGGGTTGTGGCTTATAGTGGGTGAGACAACCTGCCGATGTGCAGAGTGTCCCTGGGTAGATTCCCGGCCAGTCCCCAGCAATTTATTTGGTGTTTTCTCTTCCAAAATTGTGATCCTGGTTAAAACCCGGTTATAGGAGGTTAGGGTTAACAGGTCAGAAAAAAGTACTCACGCTTTTTGTGCTTCGACATAAAGGTGCATCAACGGCAGAAATATCCAGTCCATCGGAACCAGTGACCCTGTGAACTCTGGCAGCATCAAGGTGCTGATGTCATGGGGTGAATGTAATGCTCTAGCTCTGCAATATAAAAAAGAGTGTATTGTTTTAGATTATGGGCATGGTTAAGACAATGGGACCTATGGCACACATGCTCCTGGCAACAGTCAGACACATGTAAAACCTGCCACTATTGAAAGTCCACAAATTGTAACGGGTGGGGTCCAAGTCTGTATGTACACTATGAAATTGACAAAATGGTTTAAAAACTCAAAATGTTTAGGAAAAAAGTGTATAATATACATATTGTGACAATTATTTTTGTTTTAAATGCCAGACAGGGAGGGACAGAGCCATCTTGTTTCTTCTTTTTTTCCCAGGTTTTTATACATATATTGTTTTGTCCTAAAATTCTGGAAAATCAAGAAATTTCAGATTTTCTGGCATTTTAAACCTCAGAAATCGGAACTGTTCAGACAAAATCGGAACAGTTGGAAGGTTTGCACATGCAGGCACACTCCAATCAGCTCACTAACGTGCTTGAAAACTCACAGAATTCAGGGATGGAGCAGATTGATCGAACTTACGTATTGCACACCACGCATGTTCGTTTGACTATCTTGAGAGGTATAGATTGACCTTACATACTTTATCACAAGGTCAACCTACTGTGGCACCATTGCTGTACTTTTGGCTTCTTTATTTTTTCAATATTATATTTCCTTAGCACCATTATCGGTGATTTTTTGAAACAACACTTGAGCTACCGACCCAAGTACACTATATACAGACAAATGATTGCAGGAATCCTAAAGGATGACTATATTAACACTTTCCACGCGGCTTTCAGTTTTACGATATACAAAACAGATTTTTCAGAAACCTTTCCAACTTTCAAGGTCTATCTCAAGAATTACTGATCCAATACTAGGCATGTTTGGTACTCATTTCAATCCATTTCACATGGTGATTCCAAATATGGTAATGAAACTCAATAATTTTATAATTTTTAAAACATTTTGTGAAATTTTCGAATGTCGTCTGCAGACGACTGCCGTGTGGAAAGTGTTAAGATCATTCCAAATTCAACATTCCATTTACCCACAAGCATCATTTTTAGTTTTACACAAATTGTACCCAACTTGCACAACGGTTCACCAAATGCATGGTATATGGATACTTGGCAGATGATTGTAAGAGGTCGTCCAAAATAATCGCCATTTTCACTTACGTACAGAGCGTACGTAACTTTTTACCCCCTTCCCCCCTCGAGTTACGTACGCAATAAATGGCGAAATTTTCATGGCTTGATATACCCCCATGTTTGATTAACAACCATTGTATAAAAGACGAATTGCCGTATACAACATAAGCTGTACGGTACACAATAGAGAAAAATAAACTTATTGTATATATCTGGTGTTGACTCTGCCGTCCTTTTCTTTGGTAAAAATTATCATTTTCTTTGATAAATAATTATCAAATATTATCAAGATATTTTGAAACAAATGGCACATGTATTAAATGCTTTTAAATACAGAAATGATAAACAACAACACTAGGAACTTGAGCCATGGATTGTTTTAAAAAAAACACAGAAGCAAAATTGCTTTGTGTACATGAAACGTTTTTGTCAGTGGCGTAGCTAGGTATTTCATATATGGGGGGGGCAAGATTATTATGGCAAAAGAAATTTTCGCGTAGCGTGCGAAAATGTTTGACATTCCAATTTTTGCTATGATTGAGGTACATTTTGGCTCTAAACAAGCTTATACCAAAAATATTGCATTTTGGGGACACATGTGCGCGTAGCGCGCGAACAAATTTCATATATTCTTTTATTTTGTACTTAAATTCATGCCTCTCAAGATCGCCATTTAAGTTACGTACGTACGGTTGGGGTATATTTTGACCCCCTCCCCCCTGTTACGTACGCTCTGTACGTAACTGAAAATGGCGAAAATTATGGACGACCCCTAAGCATACAGAATGACTCATATCAAAGCTTTTTTACGTATATACCTTGATTTAGAAAACACTTGCGCTGCAGACCCTAAGTACCCTGCAAGTACATAGATCAGCATTCCAAATTTGGTATTCTATAAGTAGGAGCTCTTTTTAGTACTTTTGGATTTATAACCCTACCTTGACTTGGACAGTGCTTGAGCTGCAGATCCAAAGTACACCATATACAGAGTACGAATGCTAGAAAGATGATTGTAAGCATCCTGAAGCAGCTCTCCTCTCGTTGGCTGACCTCTGATAGAGGGCGCTTTATCATCAGTACTCGATAAGGTCAACATATCGGCGAGATCAGAAGCTATCGGGTCTCCTAACCTGCCTTCCCTGTTGAGAAGGAAAATTACACAAATACAGAATCACAAGAATAAGATTTTATCGTTTTCTATGTTGTATTTTCCCCTTCAAAATTAATAAATGTCAGTATATTTATTAAGTTTGAGATATCCACGTAAACATGATCCTGGCCAGCATTAAGAAAAGTAAACTGGTTATCCAGCGGAAAACCCAGCAGAAGACCGGCAGCACATACAGTGCACTAGCCTTGCAACATTGATCGGTCGGGAATAGAAGGGGGAGGAGTATGATAGAAATGGGATCCTTCCCACAGCAAATCTACCCGGGCATGTTCAAATTCAGCTTTGGCAACTAATCATGTGAACTGAAGTTAGCTCTTTTATTATAATAGTCATTCAGCGTGTAATTAAACATCAGGGGTTAAAATACTTTTTGGGCTATGAGGACTATTTAGAGCAAATTCTGCCAAAAATCGCCCCTTTAGTACATCTTACCATAGACCAACATTTTTTCAGGGGGCTATTTTGTGAAAACTGGGGGCTAATCGCCCTTCGCCCCTGTGTATTTTGAGCCCTGTTAAACATAATCAATAAAATTAATAATAATCTACTTCCAAATGTTGATGAAACATATTTTCATCCATATTGTAATCCATGACGTATAACATATTTGAATATTAGATGTATTTTTAAACAATACATTGACATTCATCATCGAAATCAAAAAGGTAGTTTGTTCAGTTGAAAGTCATTTTCTTGGTCAAAAGTGGCCAAAATGGGATTTGCACTCTTGTTGCTGAATTGATCATATCTCGGTCATTAGGTGGTGAAAGTCAATGGGATTAAGTGTATTTGATAGAGGTTTACCGACAGTTTGTTTTTTTAAAACAAAAAAAAATTTGATGTATTTTTAATCACTTTTCAAACTCGATCATGGGACACTTTTTTGACACACCCTGTATACCTGGATGCATGAAATGAACGAGTGTTGTATACTTACGCTAGAAAGTCAGTATGAAACAGCACCGTTGATAGAAGGCTATGTACATAATGTTCATATCCGGGCTGTAGGTTTGTGAGTAATACCAGGGCTGTACTATGATACAATATGCTGTACTGATGACAACTTTCACTGTGTTGAGCCTGCATTAGGGAATATATCATACAATATATCAAACCAGAGCTTATTATATACTCCATACATAGGATTGCATAGGTAATGTTCATACAGGTTGGTTCAAAAATAAATTAACTCAATTCGAGTTCATCCATTTAATAAAACCTTTTATAAATGTCTTGGTGTTTTATAAAAAAAACAGTGGTTATTGAGCATTCCATTAATACTTGGCAACAGAATATAGGACATTGCTTATTTTGTTTATCAGGTGCCAAAGAGAGATCTATTCAGAGAGCATTTTTCGGTGTCTTAACCCCCCCCCCCCCCCCCCCCCCCTTTACAAACTGGACATTTTTTGACAAAGTGAACAACTTTTTTTTCCAGAGAAATCAGAGTTATGTCATCTTCACTTTTGTCATCAAAATCCAAAATATTATTATCCAAAAATGATTGAATGACTCAACTGAATGACTGTGTGCAGCCATGGTTATGGTTATGGTAAAAGTTTAAAAGTTTAAATGTTCACGTTTTAAGCGCTAAATTCAGCAAGCGCAACATAAACACTAGTCGACTGTAGTATACCCTGTATAATTTCACAGTCACACAATCGATCAACACCCCCTGATACTTCCCATCCGAGAACCGACCAAATACAAGGTCTACTGGCATTGGATTTACAAAAGAACTGTGCTTTAAGCACACTAGGGATTACTAGGGACGATGCTTTTTATGCGTCACGATAGTATCACACCCCTTCATAACGCGCCAATATTGAATTTGCTGTTTGTACATCTAGAAACGCGTGAAGGTGGTATTTCTGTGGCTGTGTAAGAGTTTCTAGTTATCGTAACGAATGATCAAATTATTTGTCTCTGTTTAAACGTAAAAGGTTTTTATTACACGATATTGAAAGATAGGAAATAGCATGGAAATAGTCCCATATGCGGAAATGTAGCTATATCTCTGAGGAACATATTTTGGGCGAGGACCAATGTCAAAGATAACTCCTAAAGTGTGATTTTAGACCGAAACGGCGGCTATACATGTACAGTGCCAGAAAATCGACATTTTGAATATGTCAAAGTGAGTAAGATTCTTCTCTCTGCGAAGACGGTATACAAATATTCATATACTTCGTATTTATCTTGTCTGTCATTGGTCAATTTTTGAACCCCACGCGAACAAATTGCTCATTACGTATGCATCCAATTTTTGGACGAGCACTAGTGTAAAAGTATACGGAGGTCAATGAGGTCAATCCAATGCAAGTATACCCTTTTTCCCAGGGGTGAGATCAGAGGATGGGGAGCGGTCCATGGGGAGTGAGCCCTCTATCGGTGCATGTTCATATAGTGACAAAGAAAAGGAAAAGGGTATATTTAGTAGACTACATAAACACATGCAAATATATTCATTTTGTATATAGGTCTATGTAAGGAATCTCAAAATCACAAAAATAAAATCAAAACTGATCAAAATGTGCAAAGCGGCAAAAATGACATGCATGACAACTTCCACTTCTCCAGTATTCAGTGAATAAGTGTAAAGTGCATGTATTTTGTTCTGAAATGAATTTGAACTTCATGAACTAGTTTGAACATTCAAGTCTATATCAGTGGCGGATACAGGGGGGGGGGGGGGCGGAGGGGGCGGGCGCTCCCCGTAAAAAAAATCAATATACCTTTAACGTGTACGCGCCCCCCATAAAATTTGACAATATACCTTTTTTGTGTACCACTTTACCTTTTTCAGAGACATAGGTAGGTAGGTTCCGTTGGTACATTTGCCACTTGTACCATGCAATTTTTTTTTGCCGGTTTTGGGACAACCACATCGCTACCCCCCCCCCCCCCCCCCCCCCCCCCCCCCCCCCCCCCCCCCCCCCCACTTAGCAGAATTTCACGAGCTGACGGCAACAAAATTGGGGACCTTTTACGATTTTTTTTGGTTTCAGCCCCCCGTAAATTTTAATCCTGGATCCGCCACTGTATATGATGCATGAATTGCTTCTAATTATCATAACATGTGTGCTTAAGGTCGGAAATCAACTTAAAAATAACCTCAGCTGTTGCGATCTCTCCAAGACAATATGCTATGTATACATTTAATCCACCGAGTGCTATGACCTAAGAAAAAATGTTTATGTTATTGTTGAACCCATAATATTACAGGGCCCACATACAGGCAACGGGTGTTCAGCCCGTGATATTACTGGCTCTGCAGTCAAGTGGTTAAACACAGGAAAAACATAACAGGAAATACAGGAACACTTAAGCTACTGAGATAGTTTCGATATATATATTTGTATTTGCTTTATGGACTAGGGTTCTAATATCAGACTGATAAAACTGTTGCCATCAATTTGCTTCAGCAGTCATGTGACATGATCTGTAATAAGCAAGTCCACAATGCAACACCAACCCGGGAACACCAACATACAGCATGAAGCTATCAGCTGACAGATATTATCTTTGTCACAATGGTGATTCAATATAAACACCATCATGGATTTTGGGATACCTAGAGATTAAGACAATATCAGCTTAGGGAGTGTTGGCTCATCCATAGGTGCTGCTTTACAAACGGACGCCATTGTTACAACTTTATCAACTAGTTTTTTGACGGGTGTAAAATCTGCAAAAAGGTAGTGTTTACTTTTATCAATATAAACGAATTTAATAATTACATTTATGCTATCTTATTAATATTAGCCATGGAAGATATAAATCTAGGCCTAGTTTCTGGTATACAAATGCAACACGGTATAGAGGGAAGTGGTGTGAGGCGATTACTGGTCCCGTGGTGTAGGATGATTGCATCTACACTACATCCTGATATAAACCATGTTGTATTTGTTTGACTATACCTCATAAATATTGTAGGCCTTTCCGATTTGTATACAGTTTGGTGTTGCATTCCCATCCCTTTTTGGTACTCAAGTGTACCGTGTAAAGTAAATTCACTATATCAAGCTGCTCCACTTACAAATATCAATATCCTTGGTACAACAATAGGTGAAAAAGATTCACATTGCTCTCTAAATTACGATTTTTGTTTGTTTCGCATATTTTCCATCAAATATGCAAGCTCCTTGAAACAACCGGCGTATTATCCATAACAACGGAACATTTTCCGGAAGCTCATTGGATCTACACAATTGTAGATGCCGAGAGGGTGTCAAAATTGATTATTTTCATCAGTGGCATACATGTAGCTAGGTTTTTATTGGAGGGGCGAGAAATGAATGGAGTTTGTAGGAGTTCGGAAACTGTTGGATTTTTATCGCCGGAATCCGATAAAAACAGTATGACCCCCCACCGCTTAGTAAATAAACATGTGACCCCCTTTTTGTTAAGTTAAAACTGTGTGACACCCCCACCCCTCCGTTGGAAATAATGAACGGTCCCTCAAATAAAACAACAGATTTTCAGAATCTAGGTATATACACGTTGTTGTGCCCACTAAATTTGATCGAAATATCACAAGAACACAGAAAACATTGATGAACAAAATTTATAAATAGGCCTATTTCGAAAATTCAGCAAGATTGGGATACGAACCTCTGTCAATGCGAATGCTAGGGAGAGCGCGCTAACCCGTTAGGCCATGGGGCTGAGTGACATTTGATTGACACTTTCAAATGTACATCACTAGTATACAATACCAGACACAACTTGAACATACCCCTATAAACATACCTTGATGAAAACCCGAATATCTCTTCATTGATTGCTTTTAATCGTGTGTCGCAACTGTTGTAGATGGCGGTATTTATGAACCAATTCTTATTGCATGCGCAGATACGGAGATTCACTTTGTTTTTGTGTTGTTTTTGTGTGTGGGGGCCGGGAGGTGTTTTTTGTTTGTTTAGTTGTGCTTTTTGGGGGTCTTCTAAATGACACAAAAAATCATAACAATCTGTAAAATGTTGCCGTTTTTATGAAAATATATAAAAAATGTCCAAAACATTTGTACATGAACTATTTCTTGGCAATACTTTGATTTGGTGCTTCTCAATTTATTCTAAATGCAGAGTTGTCATTATTTGCATAAATCACCCAATCAAAGACTGCCAGAGCTAGGAGGCAGACCTAACAAGACTATCGACAGGAGCAAATGTTCATATTCAAATGTGTGCGACTGCAACCCCTTCGATCTCCACATGTATGTGTGTATTTACTTCCTTTCTTCAACAATTTAGTGACAATCCAACCAAATGTAAGTGTATGTAAAGACAAATGAGTTAAATAAGTATAAAACATGGCTTTAATATGGTTCCATAGTAGGGTTAAAGGGCAGCTCAGGTCAGTTTTATTTCATAACATTGTATTTTTTTTAAGATTTTTATTTCTAGACTTATGGGCAGGCTAATAAGTTGATATGTTGGATACGAAAACGCTACAAGGCAAGCATTGACAGGTTAGCTCAGTGGTTAAGCTGTGGTGATTGGAGGGTGCAGGGTCGAATCCGGGGGGGGGGGGGGTTACGGCTAATATTTTACCCAAATTGTCAAAATATTACTATTTTCTGCTTCAATGAAATACATTTGTTTGGATAACAATTTCTTACACTTAAAAACAATAGTAAAATTGACATGTCCGTAATTTGTCTTGACATGAACCATGACAGCCACGGTCTGGCAGTAATATTTTTGAAACATGAATTTTAATTTAATTGTACTATTTTTTATTTAATTTACAGTTCCTCTCACCGGTTCAGGAAAGGACTGTGAACACAATTTCCACACTCCCCTCACAGGATCACAAGACAATACATTTATTATGGTGAGTTTTATTTTCTAGAAAAAAATGTGTTTTTATTATACAGGGTGAGTCAAAAAGACTGCAATAGTGGAAAGAAGCCATTTTGTTTTCAAAACCAAACCAACATTTTTAATTTTCTTTAAACGTTGCAAGAATGATGTATTTAATCCTAACTTTGTGTGAACAAATAAAGTCGATCGCATTTTTCGTTTGTCTTTGGTGACCCTCTTTGCTGCACAACCAAATTAACCTGTTTGTCCACGAGCACAAGGATTTTCATTTGAAATGGCACACATTGCGTTTTCATATTTGAATGTCCCGCCAACAAAAAAATGTCAATGTACATTATACGCTTTCATAGCATGGGATGATTATAATTGATTATGCTAACTTACATGTAAAAAAGAAAGGATGCATCAAATTCCAATAACATCACAAATGAACTCAAGTTTCCAAATTTGAATGAGACACACATTTTGCGATCTGATGCATATTTTGGGTGTCTCGTGGACAAACGTGTGAAATGGGTGCACTGGTCAAAAGGTTCACCAAAGACAAACAAAAAATGCGATCAACTTCATTTTTTCACACAAAGTTAGGATTAAATACATCATTCTTGCAACGTTTAAAAAGTTTTAAAATTCATTTTGGTTTTGAAAACAATATGGCTTCTTTCCACTATTGCAGTCTTTTTGACTCACCCTGTACTTTAATTCTTGCAAGCTATAGTGATCATGAAGGAAAATCAAAAGATTACCCGAAGCGACCCAAATCAACATCAAAACAAGCATGTTCTAAGGGTGAATAACTCATATTTTTGAGATTATTGTTTCTCACAACAGTAAATAAGCTTACCTCTGGGTAGCTTTCTGACAGCAACTCGCTTGCCTTTCGTCAGCCCCAATAACATGTGGGGGCGCTGTTGGCGGTTAAGCTATTGAGTCTCATCATCATCGCCGTCAGGCGGTGATGGACGACAACTCAATAGCGGCGAATAACTAAGTCGGTAAGATTTTATTTTCTAACGTTTTGAAAATCTTTTAAAATAATGCATGAAATCAAAAACAAGATGCAAATTTTTTAAAAAATGAGTTGATCTAAGCCCATAGAACGTTTTGTCCCAATGCCCTTATAGCATAAGAAAGGTCTACTTGATCTGATCAAAGTTCAAAGATTGTAGATTATTAGACTATTTATTTTGAAGCTGGAAGTAATCCCAATTATTTGGTCATTTTTAAACTTTTTTTAAACAACCCTGTTTTGCACGGCCTGCTGACTGACTCATTTGAATATATGTGAACAATTTTGAATTTTTGAGGACCTACGTTCGATAAAGATTCTGTTAGAATCGAAACGTCAGGTCCTCGTATATTTATTACATTTACTTACACAGGCTCTTTTTGTGGATAAGCAGTTAATTTGCATTCCGCTTTTACAGTACAATATTTTGGAAGAATAAACAAACAAAAAACACCTGACCGACCGACCCTACATGTACCTGAAAGTTCCATTTGTTTTGTCATTGCCTAATATTCATTTATTTCTCATTCATTTACAGATTGCTTTCTATGACCCGCGGACAATCCGGACATGACTGATGACTCTGGTCAGGATCAAGTTTCAAGATAAACGTGAGATTCTTTGAAAAGCATCATCTATGAGCCATCATGAAGATGTACTTGAAATGATACTGACTTTTAGGCTACTAGTATGATGTTATCTTCTAATTAACATATTATTTGAATATAAATTGTATTATTATTATACATATAGCATTGATGTACTACATGTACACCTGTATACAACACTAACCAAGCAACACTAATCCTTGTCGAAAATCACCATTTTATTCATTAGTAGATATCCTCTTCACTGAAAATGGCCCACGCTGGGCCACCCCCTGATGACTCTGAAGAGAAGGACCATCTTATTGATTGTGGTATATGTCTTTCTGAGATTGAGCACCCAAAAGCACTCCCATGCCTCCATTCTTTTTGCTTGAAATGTCTCAATATGGTGAAACACCCTCCAGGAGTCCTTTATTGCCCTCTTTGTCAAGAAGAGATCATTATACCATCTGGAGGAATGGAAGCCTTTCGCGATAATTTTTATTTGAATCAGCTAAAAGAATGGAAGGCCATTCGTCAGATGGGTGACATCAGGAGATCGTGTGCATCTTGCGGAGCCACTGATCGTGACATGATAGCACGCTGCATGGAATGCAATGGGTTCATCTGTCAACAATGTGCTGACCTTCATAAGACCATGGCAGGACTGAAGCCTCACACAGTATATACTATTGAAGAGCTGAGATCAGGAAGGGTCGCCATCAACAAAGTGATGAAGGAAGAAAGCTGTCAGAAGCACAAAGATCAAGTCTTAAGATGGTTCTGCAAGACCTGTGGCATACCAATATGCCGTGATTGCACAGTGATGGACCACTGTCGACCAGAACATGACTACATCACTCTGGAAAGTGCCACTGAGGGTCAGATAACTGAAATCAAGGAATTAGTTGCCAGCTGCAAGGGGATCTCTCAACAAATAGAAGCTGCCATGACTAATGCAAAGAAGGTCAAAGCTGAGCTTGAAGAAACAGTAAAAGGAGTACAAAAGCAGCTGGATGATTTCAAGGATGAAGTCAAGAATGCATTTTTAATGGCCCTTGAAGAGAACCACAAGTCCAGCAGTGAGAAGTTGAAGAAAATTGAGGCGGAAAGATGCGGCGCGGTAGAAAACAAGATGACAATTCTTGAGAATTTACAATCCAAGATGAAGAACGCAATGGAGGTCGCCAATCAAGTGGTTAAGTCTGGTTCTAAGTACGATGTGGCTTGTAATTATTCTGAGCTGTCTAAAACCCTGACACAGTTACAGGATGCGGAAGTATGTCATGTCAGTAACATTATAAGTACAGTAGAGTTTGAACCGAATCGAAAAAGCAAAATAGAAAGTGTGGATCTTGGATCTGTAAGGGGAGGTGATGATGGGTGGGTCTTGGAGAAGGAGATTGGAAAGGATGGAGACAACAAGGTCCAAAGAGGTGTGGGTGTTGCTATTTATCCAAACAATGATTTGATTGTAGCAGACCGCACAAGCAAGAATTTTAAGGTATTCAATCCTGATGGGAAATTCAAACGAGTGCTTCATCAGGGTAATCTTGTGAGCCCTTGGGATATCGCATTGAGTATTGATGGATGTCACTATGCCACTGATCAAACTGGGTATGTCAAAGTCTTCAACCCTAATGGAGACTACCTGAGGCAATTTGCCATCAAGTCACCAGATGGTCAATTATCTAGTGCTGATGGCTCACAACTCATGGGTCTGGCAATAGACAGAGATGGGAGCCTATGGATAGGAAGTGATAAGAAGTATATAAGCAAACACAATCTGGACGGCACTCATATGGCCACAATGAAGATTGGCATCATCCCGTATTTTATAGCAGTTACTCCGCAAAAGAGAATTGTTGTCTGCTCATATTCCACCAACACAGATGCACATGTGTTGGATCACACTGGAGTTCTTCTATACACCATCAAAGCACCAAAGGATGCTAAACAATGGTGTCCACATAGTGTCTGCTGCACTAGTGATGATGATGTTGTCTATATCAACAGCCATGGTGATCCTGGCAAAGGTGGTATCTTTAGCTTCAAACTAGAAGCAGACCATGCAACCTACCTTGGTTGCGTAACAACAGATGTGGTCCAATCACAGGGTATGGCCTGTACAGAGGATGACAGGTTGGTGGTAGCTCAGTATGGACACCCAGTTAGAGTGTTCACTTTTGAGAGGACTGGATTGTGAAGAATGTTAACCTTACCCATCCCAGGTCGAAATTCCAGTTGATCCCAGTTGAACAGATCCAGTTGAAACCAGTTGAAAATTCAGTTCAACACAGTTGAAAATCCAGTTAAACCAGTTGGTTCCGTGACGGAAAATGGCCCACTTTCAACTAGGTTTTTGACCTGAGTTTAAAACCCAGTTGAACTCAGTTAAGACCCAGTTGAACACAGTTAAGACCCAGTTGAACACAGTTCAAACCAGTTGTTCCGTCACAGAAAATGGCCCACTTATCAACTGGAATTTTGAAATCTTTTGACCTGGGATACCATCAAAACTACTCAAATGGCTACAATTAGTGATATTAAGCCACAATTACTATTCTTAAAGCTCTTCTGATAAAGGTCTCAGTGTGGACTGTCTTTGGTGGATTTCTTGTGACATTACAAATGTCATCTGCAAAGATAGGTGAGCATCATACTTATCTATAGTCGGGCGAATAGCCCAAACTGTCAATGGGAACTCAATTCCCAGCTCCAGCCCCTCCTTTGGCCTGCGTCTTATCCTCTGATAATGTTCTCAAAATCACCCTGAGGGACTTACGGTTAATAAGAAACCACTGATGAGTTAGTTGGCAGCATGTCAGATCATTCTAACCGGTCATTCTATCACAAAATTACAGAAACCCATAAAGGCATCCTCGCAGTCTAACTTGAACAAAAACACTCCTATTTACACTTTAAACAGTCCAGGCAAATGACCAAATCTGAAAATCGGGTTATATTTCCAAATCTGGAAATGCAGTGATAACTTAATTTTGCAGGTAGTTAATTGCCAAAGTGCTTCAATTTTGTGGATACTTATTTTTTTTGCGATTCGAAAACATACAAATAATATATCATCATTAATATACTGCCATTTGTGTAGGTAATTATTTTCGCGAATTTAAGCACAAGCAATTTTTGCGAAATTAAATAGTTCATGAAATTAGCAGTTTCTGCCAAGGGACTGGTTATTATAAAAAAGGACACACTCATTATTAATAAATGGTGATTCCAAATATGAAAAATGTTAAGAATGTATAAGGGTATTTAATTTTGTCACCGGAATATGTATTGTAATTGTATGTATGATATATTATATAGCATTTATTTAATGATTATAATATGTTATGCAAGGATGTGTCAAATTTTCATTATCAATTGATTTCTTTATTATAGGATTTTCATATAAAATGTTGATATTTGTTGAAAACGATTTAATATGTAATGTAATGTTACTAAAAGCTTACATGAACACTGTCGATGACACTATATCATTATGTATATATTAGGAGACTAATAAATATAAAACCGTGATGTTAAAATCTTGCCCGAAATCCTTATTGCAGTGAGCCTGACATATGATGCTGCAGCTGTTGTCTGAATATGACTTTTACCTATTCAACCAAAGAACTAAACACTTCAAAAGAAGTAAGTTCCCCTTTAGGGTTTCCCTTATATTTTCAAAAATATACATTGGGTTAAAATGGGTTTTCTGTAAAAAAATTATGAGGTTCATACCAATACTTGACCAAAATTTCAAATCAACAGGTTCTGTCATGCTTGAGTGAGCTTGTATTGAATAACAGAATGTCCCATTTCAAAAGTTGTTAAAATAATATTTAGTAGTGTGTGTATCCACCACGTTGGTTTATCAATTGACGACATCGATTTCTCATAGTGTTGATGAGGCGCGCTACTCGATATGGAAGCCCAACTCTTGTTGTACCAGAATTTTAGCAACTTTTGAAAGGGGACGTTCCGTCATTCAATACGTGCTCACTCAAGCATGACAGGATCTGTTGATTTGAAATTTTGGTCAAGTATTGGTATGAAGCCCATAATCATTTGACTGAAAACCCCATTTCATTCCAATGTATTGTTTTGGAAATATAAGAGAACCCCTAAAGGGGAACTTACTTCTTTTGAAGTGTTTATAATGCATGCATGCAACATCGTTACTAGTGAACATATTCAATAGTATATTCATAGAAGAAGGATTTGCTAGGATATGATTATTGCTTACAAGGTCTTCTGGTCGGTTGTGTAAAAGATGGAAGAATTGTACTTGTGAGTTAACAATACAAAAAAACCCAGAAAAAAACACACACAAAAAACGTCGGCACCAAGGTACACGGTCGGTCGGACGTGGACAAACATTTTGTTTTGGCCTAAGGGCGATGTATAACATGGAAACATTGTACTTGTTAAGGAAAAAGGGAAGTTGACTTGCCCTTTGCGCGACCAACCAAAAAACCTGAAAATCTAGAGTCCCCCTTTTTTCTTTTTGTTGTTGTTGATATTTCTTACCTATTTTAAGTAAACATATTGTTTATAATTTATAATAGCAACATGCATGCAATTGTCAAATACTCACTCATTTGTTAGATATATATTAAAAGTTAAGACTTTAAGGAAAGAAGAAAGATGTTCAGCATTGTTTAAAATCTGTGTTCTTGTGTAGAATCTGTTTGGTCACCCCCACCCCCTCCCCCACCCCATAAAACAGGGTGGAGTTTTTTTTGTCACCTAACAGACAATAAGAAAATCCTTGCGGTTCCATATACCTTATCGTACAGATAGGTAGGCCTACAAATCAATTGATCATCCTTTTCTGTTGCATTGTGGGATGGCAAAGGGGGGAAATTGATGCATTGTGGGATCATACCATTTTTGTTCTTGGTCGTACTATAATTTTAATGGCATATTTGGTTTCCTCATGCAATTTTCCTTCAGAAAATGTATACTTTTACTACCTCAGGGGGGTATACAAGGTAAATATAAATGTGTAAAGTTAAAATCATGTCGCGAAAGCCAAAATCCGTGTGTAAAGGAGGCGAGCTTAAAACACATGACCAGTAATAAACAAAATATTATCTATGAAACCTGGTCCAGTACATTTCGGGGATGCTAAACATGTTTTTTTCTAATTACATTTGGCCTAAACTATTGAGATAGCCCGATCAAAACACTTATTTGCTTTATTAACTATGAACTATTTGTTCAAATATCAGACTGATAAAACTATTGCCATACGCTTGGTACAACAGTCATATGACATGAACATGTACTAAAGCAATCCCAAAATGCAACACAAACATACAGCCTGAAGCTATCAGTTGACAGACATTATCTTTGTCACAATGGTGACTCAATTTAAATACCATGATGGATTCTGGGATACGGAGATTAAGACGATATCAGCTTAGGGGTGTTTTGGCTCGTCCATAAATCCCTGTGCTGTTCTACAAACGGACGGAATCGTTATAACTTTTTCATCTGGTTTGTTGGACGGGCTTACATCTGCAAAAAGGTAGGGTTTTTATCAAAAAATAATAAAACTGAATTACATTTAAGTGATCATAGCTTGCGGAAAGTATACATTCAGGCCACCATAATTTAGTATACTGTATCTACTGTTTAGAGTCAACAAGTATGTGATTTTCAATGGTTATGTTCGGGGGCATTACCTATCAAAAAATGTCTAAAATATTGCCCTTTTGCTCTCTTTTTGAGGAGGGAAAGGGTCACACATGCTAACGGTATTCAAGTTGAAAGCATCCTTCCTCTCTAAGGGGAGGTTGAGTCTGTCATGAACACAAAGGATGTTCATTTGATCATTGATTTTTAATTTAAGGGGAGGAGGTGTGGTCAATGGCACATACTTTTACACATGTGTGTGATTGGCGAAAATCTGGGAGGTCAGCATCACAAAATTGTGATATGCCGCATCCATCTCAATGTATTCTAAATGCAGGGTTTATCATCAACATCTACCATATCTACTTAACCCAATCACAGATTGTGAGAGCAAGGAGGGACAGTAAGAGACTATCGACAGTAACAAATGTGTATTTAAATTTGTGCGACCGCAATTAACCCTCAGAACTCAGCTTCACCTGTACGTGCGAATTAATGTCATGTCTTCAACAATAATAGTGGCAATTCAACCATAAAAAGGTAAGTAAACTTGGTCGAACATGTATATGATTTTTCTAGACCCTGGGTCGGCTTATAGTAAAGGCAGAAAACCCACAAACTATATACAGGGTGAATCAAAAAAATTAGTACTCTGTTTCATGACGGTGTAATTTTTGGTATAATCATTGGACCATGACCAATTAAGTCTCAATGTAAACCCCTATTAATTATAATAAAATCCTGAAAATATGAGATCAATCCGATGAAGAAAAAAACCCACTAACATACTTTGCGTAAAAAATGTCATTTACTGGTTTGTACAATGGGATCTAAATGTACAAACCAGTAAATAACATGATTAATATTATTAATAATAATTATAAACATAGTAAATATAGTAAACTTAGTAAATATAGTAAATAATCTATATCAGTCAATAGCAAAGATTAGTTTGGTAATCCATTTAATCTTGGCACAAATCGATACGGGCTAAATAATCCAAAAATCAGATGCATGCATATTCTGTACAAATTAAACAAAATTAAGAAAGTTAAGATCAATGATCCATAGGCCTCTCACGTGTCAAACAATATCTTATATTAATCGTTCGATTGCACATAATTCATGTTTTGACAACCTAAAAACGTAGAAGTCTTTCTTTTGAAGATAAAACAGATGCTACATTAATTAATGTGTCAGATACAAAATGTCCGTGTTAAATATTGCTCAGTGTTCTTTCTTAGGAGAAAGTTCCAGTAGGAAAGCATATTTCAGGCAATCATAATGTCCAGCATTACGTTGAATGCAGATATTTGTTCTATCTAGCATTTGTGACACTGCTCTGCGAACCATTCCTCGGTTGCGCCGTAGTGCCATCACCTCTGCCCCGATGCGATTATCTACTTCTTGAAGACTTTATTAGATTTACTATGTTTATATTTATTGTAACGTATTGAGACGTAAACCATTTTATTAACTGGTCTGTACATGTAGATCCATTGTACAAACCAGTAACAATGACATGGTTTACGAAAAGTATGCTAGTTTTCTTATTTTTCATCGGATTGATCTCATATTTTCAGGATATCATAATAATTAATTGGGCTTGACATTGAGACTAAATTGGCATGGTCCAATGATAACACCAATAATTACACCGTCATGAAACAGAGTCCTAATTTTGTTGATTCACCCTGTACACAAAAAGAGCAATATAAGCCAATCCAGCCACACACTACTATAGACTACGCTGAGTAGACACTCGTACAAATTAGCAAAATGCTATCAGAACAGGTTGTCCCAAAAGTTTTTGGGACCCCTTTGAAGCATTGTATTGCATTGCACTGACATTGGAAAGGGGTATACGTGTGTGCCGCCCTGAAGACCCCCTTTATCAACCTCTTCTGCTAGCTCTTTAAGACCCCCTAGCTCTTTAGATCACCATTTTATTGTAAATTCAAAAATCACGAACATTTTCGTTCCAAAAGCCCTTTTTGTTTTAAGAATGCGCGTTCTAAAAGTTGGTAAAACCTAATTTGTTCAATAATTTGCGCTCTTACTAGTTCTTGATACCTACTGTTTCGAGAAAATCAGTTTTTAAGACCCTATTATTTGTCATAAAATTCTCTCAGTTCAGTTCCGCAGCCCCCTCTTTGAGGCCCTGGGCGGAACACCCATACCTGGTGTCGCGGTGACTTGTTGGATAAAAAAATCATACTTTGTTCAACTCCCCCGGTATCCATACAAAAAAACCCTGGCTGGTTAGAGTTTATATATATCAAATAAAACACACTGAATGGTTTGGTCACATTATTAAAAACTTTACAATGCTAATGCTATAGTATTGTTCAACTTACAGGACGCATGGTGTTATCATATGCTGCATGTTCCTCACATTCCATGCATGTAATTTGTTGCACTTATACATTCTATGTACACCATCAATAATGTTTATTAATATTAGAGTCTTATTTAAATCTGAAATTATAAAAGAGAATCACCATGCAAAACCTTTCTTGTCTTTACTATTCTTCTGTATTTTTGCAACACAAATAGTTGTTATCAAAATAGTTATACAAGTCCTCTCTATCCAAATATGTTTTGAATTCATACTTTGCATTATTTTAGAGTTATACAGCTTTAGAGGTATCAACACTTTTGGGCCATGTCCAGTAACGTAGCCAGGGGCATCCCCCTAAGAAAAATGACCGGGAAAATCGAGAAGGCAGCGGAAAATTAGAAAGGCAAAGAAAGGGAGATAAGGAGACAAAAAGGGAAGGAAAGGAAAGGGAAAATGGAAAGGAAACGGACATAAAGGAGAAAGGAAGACAGGCAAACTAGTTGAAAAATTGCCGTTTTTCACGCCGGTATGGGGACGCTACACGCCTCTACCCCCCCCCCCCCCCCCTTTCCCCCTGTAAAATGTGTTGCCTAATATTTATTTATTTCTCATTTATGCACAGATTTCCATCTATGACCTGAGGACAGCTCTGATTACTCTGTTCAATTGTCAAGATAAACGTGAGATTCTTTGCAAGCATCATCTATCTACGCGAGCCATCTTTATATAGATGTACTAAATGGTACTGACTTTCAGGCTATATCATGTTAACTTCTAATTAACATATTATTATTTGAATATCAATTGTATTACATAGCACTGGTGTACTATACCTATACATGTATAACACCAAGCAACATCACATATTGCTGTACATCTGCCTTATATACCTTTTCCATTTGTATTATAATTTCCTGTCTCAGTGGAGGTTTCCTTCGAGTTCATATATTTTCACAACATTGTCACGCAAGGACTGTCCGTGGCAAGATTTGCTAATTTTGTAAATGCGAGGTCAATGGGAGGTGATGGCAAATGGGTCTTGCAGAAGGAGATTGGAAAGGAGGGAGACAACCAGATCAAAGGTGGTCGTGGTGTTGCTATTTATCCAAACAATGATTTGGTTGTAGCAGATCACTCAAGCAAGAATTTCAAGATATTTGACTCTGATGGGAAATTCAAACGAGTGCTTCCTCGGGGTTTTGTTCACTACCCTTGGGATATCGCATTGAGTCTTGATGGATGTCACTATGCAACTGATAAAACTGGGTATGTCAAAGTCTTCAACCCTAATGGAGACTACCTGAGGCAATTTGCAATCAAGTCACCAGATGGTCAATCATCTAGTGATGATGGCTCATGTCTCTATGGTCTGGCAACAGACAGAGAAGGGAGTATATGGATAGGAAGTGATAAGAAGTATATAAGCCAACACAATCAAGATGGCACTCATATGTCCACAATAAAGATTGGCATCGTCCCACGGTTTATAGCATTTACTCCGCAAAAGAGAATCGTTGTCTGCTCATATTCCACCAACACAGATGCACATGTGTTGGATCACACTGGAATTCTCCTATACACTATCAAAGCACCAAAGGATGCTAAACAATGGAATCCACGTGGTGTCTGCTGCACTGGTGATGAGGATGATGTTGTCTATATCAACAGCCATGGTGATCCTGGCCAAGGTGGTATCTATAGCTTCAAACTAGAAGCAGGCCATACAACCTTCCTTGGTTGTATAACAACAGATGTGACCTATTCACAGGGTATGGCCTGTACAGAGGATAACAGGTTGGTGGTAGCTCAGTCTGCATATTACCCAGTTAGAGTATTCACTTTCAAAAGGACTGGACTGGACTGTGAATAAAGTAAACAACTCATCCCTGCCATCAAAACTACTCAAATGGATACAATAGCATGTTGCATTTGCATTACTATTCTTGTAGCTCTTCTAACAAAGGTCTACTCCATGTGACCTGACATTGCACATTCCATCTGCAAAGATAAGTGAGCATCAGACTATTCTCTACAGGTTTCATCTCCAGTTAAAGGTAGATGACCCGATCACATTTTCGTAACACAGAATTATTTCAAACATACGGAGATTTTCATATCATATGAAAGCTCGTATTTTTCTCATCATCATACTGAAATTTGACGGCCTAAATCGGTATAATTACGGAGAAATCGATGAAATAACGTCGAATTACCGCGAATGGTGGTAACCACCGATATAGTTTGTGTACTACTCAATGGGTACAGTTCACAGCATCTTGTGCGTCTAAAATAAGAACCATAAGAGCTATGCAACTCAAACATTGGAACACGACTTTTTTAAGGATGACCTTTCATGTAGAATAGAAAACTTCAAGTTGAAAATTGGAATGTGATCGGGTCATCTACCTTTAACTAAAATTGCCCAGACTCCTATGTGGGGGAGACTCAATTTCCTGCTCCAGCCGCTCATGGACTATCTTAATCATTCTCTGAATAATTATTCGCAAAATTACCATGTGGGACTTACGGCTATAGATGAATATTAAAAAATATTTGTGTTAGCTTTGTTCAAAAATAATGGGTCAAAATAGTGATTTGTTGTCATTTTCTCAACAACAAAAAATCAACATTTTGGGTCAAAATTGATGCCAAATTTGGATTTTCTAATCCATTTCCTTTCATTTGAGTCTTAGTTTAATAATTACAGCACTCACAAAACTCAAAAAGTGACTTCCTTGTGCCCCCCCCCCCCCCCCCCCCCCCACCCTTGTAGGTGTAGAAAACCCTTTTTGCATGTTATATGAGTTAGTCGGCAGCGAGTCAGATCAATTAAAGAAAACCATAAAGGCTTAATAATTCAATCTGTCCAGAAACTCTCCAACACTTTGATATATAAAGTCAATACCTTGTGGGACTTACCACATAATAGAAGTAGTATATATACATGATATTCAAATCTTGCCAACTGTCCTTATAGCTGCAATCCTGACATTTGATTATATTGTCTGCATACAGATTTAAGATATTGCATGAGTGCTTTATGACCACAATGCTAGTATTGGTCATCATAAATGCTTCTCATCCCATCTTAAACTGTTTAGAACTACCCAGTTTCTCCTACTGAACTTAACTAAACTGCTCACAAAAAGTATCGAAACACTTAGAAATGATCCAATATATAACGGTTCGAAAAGGTATGCATTAATCGAAGCAAATAACCAAGTGCATAATTTTGTTCTGCGTATTTTGACACCTCGATCGTTGAGATACGATGTTGCGGAGCGGTGTTATTGCCATTTCAATGATCGTGGGTCCAGTTTCCAAAGTGACATTTGAGAGGATTTGTGTCATATGTGTCACATGTGTGTGATGGCCTGGAACTAGATTCAATATGACCATCTATTCATTCAATGATTAACTTGCACCCCATTCGGCAAAAAATGTTACTTTCATAGTGCCACCCCCCCCCCCCCCCCCCCCTCCCATCCCCCTCCTCCCCTGAATAGAATGAGTTCTTGCTGTGCATTTCATTCATTAAATGTATGGTTTAAAAAATCCGTGAAAACGGGGCCTGAATATTTTTAATCACCCTGAATTAAAGCAAGTTCAACTGGTTTAATTCTCTAGGATTTGGTTGTATTGTGTATGTGTATCCATCCGTGGAAATGGGAATTTACAAACTTAAAAATAAAACACCACCTTTGCCCTTATTCATAAAAGGATAGTGTACAGTACAATGTAGTAATATCCAAGGCAGGTATTAGTGGCATAAAGCTATCAGTGTAATTGCGGAATGAGATCAATCGCAAGTTTTATTTGAACCAATTCCAGTTTGATATTCATGATCAACAAATCTTATGATGAATCTGTCAATTTGACACAACACACTCCAAGTGAGTGGGTAACTGATTTTTGCATCAGAATTTACAAATACAGGTAAGTGCAAGGCATGGCGACTACAAATATGTTGCCGACTTCCTTCTACTGGCAATATGTGCATGTTTAAATATGGGTGGGCAGGGTGCACAACTAAATTTCGATTCTTCTGAGGCTAATTGTTTTATTAAACACATATTTATTCACTTTAACATAATGGTTCAACCATTTTACTGACAGTGTGTGTCACAAAGTTAATTCTTCAATGTTAAAGTAAACCAAAATGGATTCATATCTTGTCAAGTAGTACATATGAATCCGATTTGACTTTTATAATGAAGTAATTCTCTTTAACGTATGGTTTGCATTTACGTTCAGTTCACATGTTGGTTTAAAACATCCTCATTCCAAGTAAACTTTGTGGCCAAACCAGTTATGTGTGCAACAGGCGCGTAACTAGAGGGGGCATTTGCCCCTTCTGCCAGAGGGCTTGCCCCCATGCCCCCCCCCCCAACAACAAAAAATCTTCATGCCTCAAAATCTCAAAAATAAAAACTAGCCAAATTGTTTAAAATGTGCAAAGCGCGAAAAATTATATGCGCGAAAAATTACACTTTTACAGTAATTCGAGTTAAAAAGTTTAGTTCCGATTCATATGGGCATAGCGTTTGTTTAATGAATTTGTTAAAAGTTTGTAAACTGTTCTTTGGGAAGAGTTTGAGTGCATATCTATACTTCTCTATATATATCATAAGAAACTTATCTCACATTTTAAAATATGAGGAAGTGAAATATTTGGGCCAAAATTGGGTCAGTTAATAATTTAGGGTAGTTTTTGAAAAGATTGGCAAGTGAGCTTGTTTGAACTGCTAATATAATGCAATGCTTTTAAAATAAATTTTCAACAAAATTAGGAAAAACATAAACATCCACTAGCAATTATTTTTTTCCCTTCAAAATCACTGCATATCCTTTAAATTCAAAAGAAGTGCCTATGTGGTGTTTACCATTATTTTGAGTAATGATGATAGTTATTTTTAATCAGAATAACTAAATAATATATGGACTCGGACAAATTGGCTTGAATAATTAGATTTTGACAAATTAAATTATTGGCTGAAAAGAACAGTTCGGGTGGGAAAGGGAATCAATTAAATATTTCCATAGGCTATATGGAATCACTAATGAGATGAGCTACACGAGACAATTTTTCGACAGACTAAAAAAAATTCTTCAAATAATAGACATTTTCAAGCTGTAAAATTAAAGGCATATTATGTGATCTTTTCCAAGTAGCGCCCTCTATCATTGATTTTTACTATGAAAGCAGATTTTCTTGCATATTATGATCATAAATCATAAAGATCTTCTAAGTCACAGATCGATATGATTCCTAATTACTTCAAAATCAAAATAGATTGTACCGCTCGGTACAATCTATTTTTTTAAATTTTACTCTAATTCACTCTCTAAAACCATGATTTTGAGGTTATTAGGAATCGTATCGCTCTGTAACTTGGAATATATTTATGATTTATGATCAGAAAAATATATCTGCAAGAAAATCTACTTCCAATTTTTTTCGAGGGTTGAGGGCGTCCCCTGGAGAAAAAAAATCACATAATATACCTTTAATAGCATAACTATGGATTCTATACATGTATGGGCAGTGGAAACAGGGGAATACCCCTTATATCTCAGTACAGTTAACACAATAACAAAGTATCCCTTTCAGCCCATTTTTAACATTTCAAGTCACATGAGCTTATATAGAACTTTGAATACATTATACAGCGCGATTCAGAATGATTTGGACACAAGTTTAACTTGTGCGGTTCTCGGGTTTTGCGGTTTTAGAATTAAGCAATTTTAATATGCCTTCAGCCCCTTTTTGACATCACATGAGCTAAACAACTTATTGGATATAGTATACAAGGTGAGTCTGAATGATTCGGACACAAGTCCCACTACTGATTAACACTTGTTTTGATAATGGTACTTATTTTGTAATGATTTTATTAAATTGGGTCCAAATCATTCTAATTCACCCCGTAAGGGTATTGGTTAATGCTCTATACTATACAGATATTCTGTTAAGTGTCTGTTAACTCAAGGAAACATTACTGTCAAAATGACCCCATAGTCAAGTGGATATCTTTAAAATTATGACATGACTGTGTGAATTAGGGTACAAATGCTGAAGATGAGGATGTCCAGATACAGAATCCACCCTTGGGCAACATTGTTTATTGACGTCATTAGCCACGTCCCTTTTTTTGTAATGATAATGTAATTATGACAAATATGGTTTTTCTTACAAATGCGTATTTGGTAATTGGTTATTATATTGATATCAAATTAAATGATGAGAACAAATACAGGTGTAACATAAGTTATAATTATAACTGATTTTAATCGATTAAGCATAACTAATAACAGTTACAAATACAAGGCGGTTCTCGAACGGCGCGTCTCGCCTGTTCATCAAAAGTGACTTGAATTTAATCAGCAAAAAGAACACACCATCCCCCTTCCTCCACCAAATCCCATCAAGATAGGCCTTACGGATCTTATTTGACCCCAGATGACCTTGAATGACCTTGAAAAATTAATCAGCAAAAAGAACACACCACACCCCTTCTCTCCACCAAATATAATCAAGATAGGCCTTACAGATCTTATTTGACCCCAGATGACCTTGAATGACCTCGAAAAATTAATCAGCAAAAAGAACACACCATCCAGCTTCCTTCCACCAAATCCCGTCAAGAGAGGCCTTACGGATCTTATTTGACCTTGAATGACCTCTGATGACCTTGAAAAATTTAATCAGCAAAACGAACACACCAACCCCCTTCCCTACACCAAATCACATCAAGATAGGTTTTATGGATCTTATTTGACCCCAGATGACCTCAGATGACCTTAAAAAATTAATCAGCAAAAAAACCCACCATCCCTCTTCCGTCCACCAAATCCCATCAAGATAGGCCTTACGGATCTTATTTGACCCCAGATGACCTCTGATGACCTTGAAAAATTAATCAGCAAAAAGAACACACCATCCCTCTTCCGTCCACCAAATCCCATCAAGAGAGGCCTTACGGATCTTATTTGACCCCCGATGACCTTGAATGACCTCTGATGACCTTGAAAATTTATTCAGCAAAAAGAACACACCACTCCCCTTCCCTCCACCAAATCTCATCAATATAGGCCTTACTGATCTATTTGACCCCCCGATGACCCCGAAAAATTAATCAACAAAAAGAACACACCACCCCCCTTCCCTCCACCAAATCCCATCAAGATAGGCCTTACTGATCTATTTGACCCCATATTTGACCCCCGATGAATAAATCAAGAAGCGACATATCGTTGTTATTACTGATGTTTATTAAGTTTTAATGTTATTAAGTTTATTATTAAATAAATGGAAGGTGTTCGCAGACGTGTGTTAAAGAACGCACCTGTGAACAGCGGACGCGTTCTAGAACACTTGGTGTTCCCAAACTGATACAAAAAAGGGTGTTAAAAAGGTGTTCCTTGTTTAACACCGTGTTCAATCAAAATAGAACATGATAAATTTTCAGCTGACTAAATCCTGTAAAGATATTATATTGTTTAAAATATGTGTAAATATTTCTAATATACAAATCTTGAACACCTTTTGGTGTTAATAACCAGAACACCTTTTTACTTTTAGGCGTTCTCAAAAAATTGAATTTGAAAAAAAACCAAATTTGAATTAGTGGATGGAATTTATGATCCGTTGGGTGGCTCCGGAAAAGAAGAAAAAAAGAAACAAAGCTTACTTCGAATTATAGCTAACTAATTTGACTTTATTTGAAATGGTCCATTCTGACACTTATTTAATGAAGTTATGATCATCCAGATAAGAAACCGTTTCGTATCCTTCTCCCTGTAGATTTGTATCACTAAAAAGGGGGCATATTTTGTCGAAACCCAACCATAGGCGTATGTTTAGGCGTATGTTTTGTGGAAATGTAATGTGATTTACATGCATTTTGGAGTAAGGGTGCCTGACAAGTTGGCGATAAAAGATGTGGTAAACATGCGCGCGTTTTACTTTCATCACGAATATGGCCCTTATTAAGGTTTTTTTCTTTTCAACGGGCTTCTATATATAATGATATTCCTGGATAAATAGCGCGCGAAGATTTGCCATTTTTATACTAAATTGCCCATCATCAAACCGGGCATGGGATAAATTAGTATTTAGATGGAAATTAAGTAAATTCCTTAGATTCTTCAAATATGTGCAATTCACCCAAAGTCAAGGGGGGGGGGGGGGGGGGGCGATCCCTTACCCGGTCCTATGATTAGCTTAAGTAATGCACGCTTACACAAAAAGTGTTTGGATGGTTTAATCTCTTCTCTTCTCCAAGTTTCTTTTCGATTTTCACTTCTTTCCACTTATTTATTTTCCCTTCCTTTCCTTCCCCTATTTCCTTCCTCCCCTTCGTGTTTCTCTTTCAGTTTCCCTTTCCTTCCATTTTTATCTTCCTCTTCTCCATTTCTTTTCTTTCCTTTCTTTTTTCCTTCTCTTTTATTTCTCTCTCTCTCTCTCCTCTTCCTTTCTTTTCCTTTCCTACCCTTTTCCCTCTCCTTCCCCTTTTTCTCTTCCTCTCTTCCCTTTCTTCTTCCCTTCGATTTCTTTGAGTCCGGTTTAATATGAGCTAGCATTCCCGGTTAAAGCCGTCAGGGAGGGGAGGCACTCTGCCCCTGACCCTCGTGAGATACGCTACTGGTGGCCATCCATGCTTTTGAATTATAACATTTGTTTCTGACCCGGTTGCACATGTTAGGGACCAACTGAGAGACGAAGTGGCAGGGACATACACACATCATTGCCCGGTTATATTGAGACCTGTGCCGGTAACGTACAGAGTGGGGGGGGGGGGGGGGGGGGGGGGGCGATGTTACATCTCGTATGTAGCAAAAGCAATAAAAAACAAACCCTTTATTTTCTCTCTCTCTCTCTCTTCTATCTCTGCTCAGGTCAGGCCATGGACCCTAGGCCCCCTGGCTACGCCAATGGGAACCTATGGGCCCAGAATCCCCATTCCATTATGCCCCGCTGTACAACATACACACAGGTCTACGCCCACAATGTACCTCTTGTAAGAACTAGTGTACGACTTTGCAGTGCTCTGAACCGGGGCTCTAAAAGTCTGCGTCTGTGTACGATGAATTCGTAAACAGCATAAATCTAGTAGCGCAACCCATTACTCTTGTAAACAGTCTAAATCTGCGCTGAGAACCAATGGAGACTGGTGTAAACTTTCTTAGCTATTTTAGAATAGTAACTCAATTCTCTTTCATTGAATTGAAAGGGGCATTGAGAGATACGTACGGGAGTGCGCCCTCAATTTCCCTGAACATTGGGTTTTTTTGCACCAAAGTAATACTTTAAAAGGAATACGAACTACCATCTGAAACAGTTTACCTTAATTCGCAGTATATCATGCAATATTCCACAATTTGGCAATTTCTATGTTAAATCCGGCACATATAGCTTCACCAGAATGTCTATCTAGCGCCATCACTTCAAGCGTTTTCCCATGCAATATTGTGTTTCAGGGTTCTATTAAACCATATCTATTGAAACTCTTTTTTTCTTCAAATTTCATTTTCATCACCAATCTCTCCGTGTCCCTTTCATATCTTTGGACAAATAAACTTAAGCGTACACATTTCCCCCATTTAGACATGTTAAGATAAGGAATGGGCTACATTTTTTGGTTTAAATTAGCAAATTAATTATCAGGTATTATAATTTAGTTATTTTTTGTTTAGGCCTTTATCTTAGTTTTTTAATTCATAACTATAGCGCGCGGGCTATTTTGTGTAGGCCCAAAAATATAGCGCACTTTTTTTTAAATATTAGGACTACTAGCGGACCTTTGGAAAAATTATGACTAGCGGACCATGTGAAAATGTATGACTAACGGACCGTTTTTTATTCAAAAGGTTCGCTAGTCATAATTTAAACATTATGACTAGCGAACCCTTTTTTATTATGACTAGCGAACCTTTAGGTATTTTATGACTAGCGACCCTTATGACTAACGAACTTTTTATATATTATGACTAAAGGACCTTTTGAAAAATTATGACTAAAGGACCGTGTGGAAATGTATGACTAGCGGACCGTTTTTTCTTCAAAAAGGGTCGCTAGTCATAATTAAAACATTATGACTAGCGAACCTTATTTTATTATGACTAGCGAACCTTTAGGTATTTTATGACTAGCGAACCCCTATTGTGATTATGACTAATGAACCTTTTGGTCTATTATGACTAGCGAACCCTTTTTCATATTATGATTAGCGGACCTATATCATATTCATGACTAACGGGCCTTATGACTACTGACCCTCATTTTTATGACTAGTGAACCCTCATATGGTCGAATCCAACGAAAAGTGTACACGGCTAGATTTTTAGGGTCCAGTTTCAAAATGCTTCGATCTCTTTTTCCTTTTCCCCACTCCAAGTCAACATATCAAGCTTGTATGGAAAAAAAGTGCCATCACTAATCTCTCCAATTGACCACGTGGCGGAATGATGAAGTTGAAGGTACACTTCTCAATGTTACCTACAAATACAAGTACCATATTTTGATTAAGTGATGATTATTCCACCTATTGACATATTGCATTCAAATTTGTGATTGTATTGTATTCAGAAGATGCTAATGCTGATAGAAAGTGGACATATTTGTACAGGTACTCATCTTTTTTTACATTTTAGATTCACACAGTTAGGTAGCATTTTCAGGCTCTCAATACTTTGAAACATGAGGTTGAGTCACTTTGTATACTTTCACCAAGATGATTTTAATGAACATTTGTTTTCATGTACCTCAAAGAGGGGGAATAACACTTTCTGGAAAATTTAGAATTTTGAGCATGCGCCAGAAACTTAAGTACATAGAGGAATGTGGACATTTTGTATTCGTAGGTAACAGTTAATGTATACGTAGGTATAAGAGAAGTAAAACTGTAATAAATTAATGTTGTACTTAATTTATGCTGCATTTTGGGGGTGAAATGATCATGCAGGGTTGTTAACAATATTTGTTTTTAAATAAACATGTTAAAACATGTTTAAATCCTAATATTATGGACATATTCCCCAATAGTTTACTTTAAATAGATACTAGAATATTAATTTAATGTTGAAAAAATATACCATTTCTAACTCTCAGTTGTGATTTTGAATAGGTTTATTAAGAACAAAATATCAGGCAACAATTGTAAGCATTCCTATAAGAGAAAAACATGTTAAGACTTAAAGCACGGTAGCTAATATTGCAATAATCAAAGTATTCGTAGGTAACACATTTGTTCTCAACTTTAACTTCGTTGACTAAGAACGGTTGGATTCTTTGATTTTACATATGTTTAAGAGGCAAAATTGTACTCGACGTAGTTTTTATGCCCTGAATCGCGTGTGAGGGTGAATGTCGTACAGCAAAATAAAAAGGTGTCTTGCTTGACGTTAAAAGTTGATAATATAAGAATGTGCGCTCAGCACTGCTTTTACAAAGCAATCAGAATTGCGTAATATTCAACATTTGAATAAAAAGCAAGATTAACCAAATAAACATTAAAATTATATAAAACTATGTTCCTATTTCTAAGATATAAAAGAAAACATCCTAAACATCAATAAACTCACTAGGCCTATTAGTATTATTGATCATCTAATTTGTTTAAGGAATGTTGATTAAAATTAATTTACACATGATAATTACGGCAGATTTTTTTTATTATGCTAACGTATCTGATCATCTAATTTTGTATGTGTCTTTCTTGCTTGACTTTCAATTATTAAGAATGTGCGTTTAACTTCTACAAAACAGTCAGAAGTGTGTAATATTTAACATCTGATACAAGGCAAGATGATGACAACATACATATCGTACTGGGTTAAAATTTCGTAAAGGTATAGTTAAACAATCAATTAACTCGCTAGTATAATATTCTTACTCATCTCATTTGGTAAAAAGCATGTTCATCATTAAAACTAAACATAATGAAATATTAAGCATATAGAAACATTTAAAGTAAGATACCTCTGATCATTCAGCCTTGTAATCTCTACTTAACAAGTTTAGTGGATCTTGTTGTATTCTTTGTGTAGTTAGTTCTTCATCTCTCTCTTGTCACGAGAATGAATATCTAGTAGAACAGAATTACTCTTTGTTTATTATAGGACATTTTAGAATGTTAAGAATGAACGTTTCAGTTTCCGTGTGAATCCAAAGTATTGGATCGAATCAACTATTGAACATTTCCTCGAGCCATCATTAATTAGAAAGCAAGTGGTTTTCTTTTAGCAAACGGTTTAATTTGCCTGTAATTCATAATCTTGAATGTCAGGTTATTTGTTTTAAGCAATAAAACAACCGGTTGTCTTCCTCAATTTGTTCTAAATGAAGGAGGCAAGCGAGTCTTCTAGCAGTTATCATTTTGAATAGCTGTTTTAAACACGAAAGCCAGATCGCTTTTTAATTCATTTAATATATACTTTGAAATAATTTCATATCAGACCTTATATTATATATATAAGTTTAATACGAGCCGAACATGTTCAAAGTCTAGAATATTCAAATGTCGTGCATTTCAGTCCACAGCGCGCGGAATAAAGCACATACAACTTACAGCAAGACATCCAGTTGTCAGATTAGAATTAAGATATAATTTCCTAGTTTGGAATTTGTATCATTCTAAAAGTCGTACATAGTAAGTTTTTATCGAGTTTCAACCGGAGGCAGATTCCGTTTGACATAGAATCACCAATATGAAATATTTTGTCAGATGTAGACAAAATAGGAATTTTATGTTTAAAATTTCAATGTTGTTTGATTTAAAAACACTAATCTAATAGGTTTTGCCACGACAGAGATATTGTCAGGCATGTGCCTTTCATTGTGATTTTCTTTTAAATCAACCACTGCTTAGTTCAATTACACTAATTAATGAATGTCGGAAGCATTATTCATGAACAATTCTTGAATTGAGACTGAAATCAGTTAGGCCTGCCCTTGATTACCTCCCACCTTTAAAAAAAAGGGAAAATGTTTTACTAAATTTCTTGTTCACTTAAAGTACGTTTCGGTGACATTACACAATCTGCCCGAGCAAAAATGAAACAAGTTATTTTATATTTGTGACACATGAATTCCATTTTCAAATACAACTACAATAATGGCCAATATTATGTACCTCAGTAGTCACTTCTCTGCAATTCCAGAGGAAGTTGGTTAACTACGTCATATCGTAGATACATCATATCGACAAGCTGGTTTTAAACATATATTTCGAACCAAACGATATTATTCCCGTCTTATACATTCCTGCTAAATATTTACATAATATAAGGTGCGAATGAAAGCGAAAAACAATACAGGAATTGTACCATACTCATTAACTAATATATAGGTTACCTACGAATACAAAATGGAATATGAGAAAATTGATTATGAAGCCGAAATTTCATGGATATTATGACTAAATGTACCCATTTTAAGACGATCAACGTGTAATCTATGGATATAAATAACATTAATTCACTCTAACTCCAACAAAAAATATGTTCTCGGCAAAACCAGTGTGATTACACCATGCATTTTATTTAAATTAACACCTCCCAATTTCATTTAATAAGGGAATATTAATTTTTTCCCTCCAAATATAAATATAATAATATATCCAGTCAGATTGTATGATTGCGCACTGCTTGTATGTAAAATAAAATCATTTAGGGCCAATAAGCACCGTGTATATTATTGAATGTTGCCTACATATACATGTTACCTCCGAATACAACATGAAGTCAATGCACGAGAAGCTGTTCCTGATTATCTATATAAACATTAATCACCCCCATTGCGATTTAAATCAACTGTCAGAGGATGTCTTTGCGTGAATAACATAAACAACTACACTAATAGGAGTAACAAGATTGAGACATAGGGAGGCTATATTCAATCAACTTTTAAGACAACAACAAATTATTGATGCACTTGTACGCAAACTACAGAATTGTGTGAAAAGTTACTTACAAAAGCTGAAAGATTGATGAAAAACTTCTCTGTGGCTTGCCGAACGCAGCACACATTTCTACTTTATTCCAGTCGATACAAGTATGTAACAACAGCGGGAATAACCACGGTATCATTATTTGTATTTGAAGGTAAAAGTTCATATTTCAAATTTGCCTACGAATACAGCCTTTTATTGCTGATATTTCAAAAAATATTGCCTTCAAAATGATAACATTTGGCACACATGTACATTGTATCGCACTTCGCTTATTCTATAGATATCATTCACTAATCTGTGTTTATATTAAAATGGCAGTGTTTTAAATAGGTATTCGGAGGTAATGCATTTTTTTTACCAAACCGATCGTTTCCGCTTTTAAAATTTCTAACAGCTTTATCAAAAAATCGACTTGAATGTGGACAATGCATTTAAGTATTTAACATATTTAGGTATCCTTACAGCACAAATTACACTACCTCAGGCGAATTCTTCCCCGAAAGTGAGATTTAACAAAACTTGTATTGGTAGGTAACGTCAAAACTTACCACAGCCAAAAAAATCACAACAATTCAGGGGATTGATCAAAAGTAACAAAAATTACAAGAGGCATTCTTGAGATATCCACCAATCAAACAGGTAAAATTATTTCCGCTTAAGCTCGTTTTCATCTAAACGGTTATATGTCTAAAATAAAACCTTAACAACTATTTTGTAAAAAGGGTGAAAATAGCAGGTTTATTGCTCGCATACGCCCAATTGTGCATAGAAGTTAGTCATATTATATATGGCGCGAAGCGTCTCATCGAGGCGGATACGAATAACACAAAAATAAAATAGTCAAGATATAGATTATTTTATTATAGGCCTGAACATCACGTGTACACTTTTCGTTGGATTCGACCATATACGTTTATGACTAGCGCACTCGTGGTATAGGAAAATACACGTTATGACTAGCGACCCTTATGACTTATGAACCTTATGACTAGCGACCCTTATGACTAGCGGGTGGACCCCCCAGGTGCAGGGAACCAGCATACCCTCTTCCGTCCACCAAATCCCATCAAGATAGGCATTACGGATCTTATTTGACCCCAGATGACCTTGAATGACCTCCAATGACCTTGAAAATCAAAAAGAATACACCACCCCCTTCCCTCCACCAAATCCAATCAAGATAGGCCTTACGGATCTTATTTGACCCCCGATGACCTTGAATGACCTCTGATGACCTTGAAAATGTATTCAGCAAAAAGAACACACCACTCCCCTTCCCTCCACCAAATCTCATTAATATAGGCCTTACTGATCTATTTGACCCCATATTTGACCCCGATGACCTCTGGTGACCTTGACAATTTAATCAGCAAAAAAAAAACACCACCCCCTTCCCTCCACCAAATCCCATCAAGATAGTCCTTACTGATCTATTTGACCCCATATTTGACCCCCGATGACCTTGAATGACCTCCGATGACCTTGAAAATTTAATCAGCAAAAAGAACACACCACCCCCTTCCCTCCACCAAATCCCATCAAGATCGGCCTTACGGATCTTATTTGACCCCATATTTGACCCCGATGACCTTGAATGACCTCCAATGACCTTGAAAATCTAATCAGCAAAAGAACACCCCACCCCTTCCCTGACATCAAGTCCCATCAAGATAGGCCTTACGGATCTCTAGATATCGCGTCACAACGCGTCACAAAAGTTTTAAGCATATTTGACCCCGATGACCTTGAAGACCTCCGATGACCTTGAAAAATCAATCAGCAACAGAACGCAACACCCCCTTCCCTCCACCAAGTCCCATCAAGATAGGCCTTACGGATCTCCAGATATCGCGTCACAAAGGTATTTCTTAGCACACGGCAGACGGCTGACGGCGGACGCCGGACAGAAATAGTGATAACATAGTCTCTTTCTGATTACATCAGGCGAGACAAAAAAGGAATAACATATTATATTAGTTGACAAGAGATTAACAGAAGGTTTTTCTTACTTTCAAATAAGTTTAGCTTAAAGGTAAAATCACCATGTCTTCACAAAATGATGTGTATCTTTATTCTGATAAATCCGATATTCATGTTATCTAAAATTCTAATGAAAGGGTATTATGTTAAAGATGATGAAAAAACAATGGATCTTATCTCATTGGGTGTCATGATGAACAAAATTTAATGAACTTGGGAAATGATGGGTACTAATCATTTTGGGACAGTCTGTATATCTGTTTTTGTACACTCTTTATGAAACAGGCCTCGCATGGAAGAGTCAGAAAAAACCCACTAGGATGTAGTACTAGTGAAATACGCATTTAAGTTGTGTCTGAAAAATCAGAGCATTATATTTGAGTCCCCCTCCCATTAGGCGTATGATGTCCGACACTGTCGTGGGCGCAGGCACAGTGTATTTTGAGCCAATCAGCGAATTCACATATCTTTTATTGTATACATCTGATCTACACGGAAAAAAGATATTTGGAAACCTATCACTATAAGGATACCAGATATGTAAATACCAAGTGATATTATACAGGGTGTGCAATAATTATACAGGGTGTAACATAAGAAAAACACATTTTTTTACTAGTCTTGATATACCCAGTTTATTTTTTTTGCTAAAGTATTACATTAAAAACAAGTATAGTAGTAAGAAGGCATGATATTGGGCTTTTAGTAAAGAAAAAGTAAATCGACCAATTGTCCTCTGTTGAAATATACAGGGTGGCCAAAATCATGGATGTAAAATAATGAAAAAAACAATGCTTTAGAGACAAAATAAATTATATTTTGAGTTTTGCGGTAGTAATTATGTTTTTGAACCATTAGGTTAGATACCTAGATTAAGAAAGACAACTATAGCAGAATTTAATTGACAACAATTTAATATACAGGGTGGTCAAAATTTAGAGTGGGACAATTCCAAGAGAAGAAACATGTACATGTATACATTTCAGATCATAACATCATGCTATATACCATCTTATTATATTATGCAGGGTGTCAATTAAAATAACTAAATTGCCAATTTTATGATCTATGATCATTTCTGTATATTTGCATACATTTTGAAAAACAAAATTCGGTGGATTTTAAAAGTCCAAATGCACACTATCAGGAATTACTACACCTTGCATCAAGTAAGTTTATAATCATACATGTATATAAACTTACATGGTAATCATCGCAACTTTTACAATATATCAATTATTCTTGATTTAATTAATGAATCAATTAGTGATAATTAATAAGAATAAAAGAATACAATAGTTCAGAAAAAAACCATTTAATCTGATGTGGACTAATATTACTTAAATATGTTTTAACACACAGAAACCTGTTAAATGCACCTTAAAAATGAACTAATTACCACTTAATTAAGCAGTTAAAGGTGTATGCTACGATCACTTTTTTAGGCTATTATTTTTTTTATCAAGATGTTTTAATATCAGATGAATCCCCATTATGTCTGTGTGAAATCTTAGGGGCCAGAAATATTCCATTTTGAAATTATAGGCTAAAATATGGTGAATTACTGCCAAAGGTGGTTAACCACCAACCAGTTTGTGTACTACTCAATGGGCAAATATTGTGTGACCTTGTGCTTCTAAACATAGAACCGTTGGAGTTATGCAACTCAAACTTTGGAATGCGACAATTTTAATGATTACCTTTCATGTAAAAAAGCAACATCAAGTTGAAAATCGGGCCAGTAATCGGAACATCTACCTTTAATTAATTAGATTTTTGGTGACAAGTGATATATTATCAGATATGTGTGTCATTAATTGCAATGCAATACCTGTGCAGTTTGTGATGCCTATGAGTTATAGTTTTCAATATATAAGACTTTAAAGAAGACACTGTTTTGACTGTTTTGTGTGTGAACTCTATGGCAATGCACTCCACATAATTATTTAAAGTAGTAATATGTGATATTTTTCAAATTTGTACATTTATTTTTTTCTTATCAGGAAATACTTTCCTGGACAAAATAAATCTATCTTGACTGTATTTTCTGTGAAAAGCCATCTCAGAACTTTACTAACTCACAATAGAAATCTGATTCCAATTTAAGGAATTTCTCAACATATTTGCTTTCATTTTCATCTTAAAGCATTATATAGCATTCTATTCACCTGTGTACAGTTGCGATCGTAGCAGGAAACACAGTAAACGGCGGCAACACGGTGTCAAACCATGGAATTATATTTACGAACGGGGACAATCACTCAGAAAATAAGTTGTCTTATTTCAACGTATTCAAACCCTGATATTTTGAAGTAATTAATAATCGTATGGCTCTGTATTTTAGTTTCATGGTTATAAATGTAATTTGACAATAACAATCACAGATAGAGGGCGTCCAATGAAAAAGACCGCATAGCATGCCTTTAAGCTTCCTGCTTTCTGATTGGTTCCAAACAAGAATTTTAATTTATTTGTACTATTGTTATATTTCCTCATTTACAGTTCCTCTCACCGGTTCAGGAAAGACTATGAACACAATTTGTTTCCTCAGGATCTATAGGCGGAATCTGGATGCACAAATGGTAAGTTTATCTTCTCAAAAATGATGTTTTTATATACTTCTTGCAAAGTATGGTGATTATTAAGAGTGCAAATATGTGCGTGCTTTGCGCGAATTAGTTTCAATGTTTCATTTTTCAAGTTATAACAAGATGGCAGGAACGTTTCTCTGGACCATTTTATGTTGTTAAAAACTGACAGTGTTCACGCGTTCCGTGTTAAATTATTCAAGCTTAAAACAATATCGTTGCAGGAACGTTTTTTAGCCAATTTTTGCGCATTTCCCATGAATTTGTTTCAATTTCTATTATTCAAGCTTATATATAACAACATGTTTCAGGAACGTTTTCTGAACCATGTTAGTTAGAAAACTAGACATTTTTGAGCTCTTTGAGCGAATTCGTTTCATTGTTTTGTTATTCAAGCTGAACAAGATAGCTTCAGGCACGTTTTCTGGACCTTTTTAATGTTAAAATAACTTTTTTTTATGCAAATTAGTTTCAATGTTTTATCATTCTAGCTGAACAAGATGGCTTCAGGAACGCTTTTGCTGGATCTTTTTAGTGTTGAAATAGCCGGTTTCTTTTTGCCCGATTCGCTTTTTTCTTAATGTATAATAATGATTCATGCTTAAAAAGATGGCCATCTGTGGACATAACAGATTCGCGAGCAGGACCGCCTATGAACTGCATCACACTAGAAACTATAGTAACATTGAACTTGAACCACGACAGCCACAGTCTGGCAGTAAAGTACAATTTTCGAAACATGAGTTTTAATTTACATGTAATTGTACTATTGCTATATTTCCTAATTTACAGTTCCTCTCACCGGTTCAGTAAAAGACTGTGAACACAATTTCCACACTCACATGATCACCAGACATTACACATATTCAAAATAACACATGGTGAGTTTTATTTTCTAGAATAAAAAAATGTTTTTATTATACCTTCTTGCATAGTGATCATAAGATGGAATATCAAAATATTACCTGAAGCGACCCAAATCAACAACAAAACAAGCATGTTCTACGGGTGATTGACTAACTCAGATATGGTTGGTCAGATATTATTCTCAAATGTTTAGAAACTCTTTTTAAATAATACACATTAAGTAATCAAAAACAAGATGCAAATGTTATGAATTTGAGTTGATCATGCCCATAGAACTTGTTCCCATTGTCCTTATCTGATCAAAGTTCCAAGATTGCAGATTATTAATATGAGTGTATTATTAGGGGCATATACGTATGGGATTGGGAGTGCGCCCTCAATTTTCCTGGAAATTGGGATTTTTGCACCAAAGTAATACTTATGCATATACTAACTACCATCTGAAACCGTTTACCTTAATTCGCAGTATATCATGTAATATTTCACAATTTGTTAATTTCGATGTAGATCACATCAACATTTTCAGCAGAATTCGGTTCATATGGCATCACCAGAATGTCTATCTAGCGCCATCACTTCAACCCTATTCCCGTGAAATATTACGTTTCAGTGTTCTATTATATACCTTTTTGTTATATTGAAACGCATTTTTCCTTCAAATTTCATTTTTATCACCAATCTCTCCGTGCCCCTTTAAGTCTATATACCACTTGCATTGTCTGAAATACAAAATTACTATTTATTTTGAAGCTGGTAGTGATCCAAATTAGTTGGTCAATTTTCGTGGGTTTTTTAATTTTCCTTTTTTAAGCAACCCTGTTCTGCACGGCCTGACTGACCCATTTGAAAATATGTTAAAATGTTTGTTTTGAAATGGTTTAAAATATTTTTTAATTTAAATCAATTCAAAAGTTTTCGAAAATTCACCCAAAATACCAACAAAAATGTGAGAATGTAATAAATATTTAGTACCTATATACCTTCGATAAAGACTCTGTTTGAATCGAAACTTCAGGTCCTCTTAAATTTATTACATTTACTTACACAGGCTATTTTGTGGATCAGCAATTTGCATTCAGCAATATTAATATTATTATATTGCAACATTACAATATTTTGAAAAAATAAACAAGCAAAAATCAAAAATCATCTGACCGGCCGACCCTACATGTACCTGTCCATTTGCCAGTAAAACAGGGTGTTTTGTTGTTGCCTAATATTTATTAATTTTTTCGTTTATTTACAGATTGCCATCTATGACCTGAGGACATTACTCAATTTTCAAGATAAACGCTAGCTTTTTGAAAGCATCATATACCAACGAGCCATCTTTATGTAGATCGCCTACAAATGAAACAGACTTTCAGGCTATATGATGTTATCTTAGCTTCTAATTAACATATCATATTTTGAATATAAATTGTATTACTATACATAGCACTGATGTACTATACCTGCATGTACATTTATATATAATTCAATAAGGAACATCACATATTGATGTACATGCCTTATATACCTTTTCCATTTGTATTATAATTTCCTGTCTCAGTAGGGGTTCATATATTTGCACAACAGTTTACGCGCAAGGACTGTCCGTGGCAAGGTTTGCTAATTGTGTGGTGGCCTATTTTCCCCCACAGGCATACAGTGCAACATTTGTTCATAAAATTCCATAAGCTACATCACATTGCTGCTCATCTTGTTTCAGTGGAGTCGATCCTACATTTTCACCGATATAATTTCACAACATTTATGCACAAGGACTGTCTGTGGCAAGATTTGTTAATTTTGTGCTCCCCCCACCCTGGCACTGTCCAACATTTGACAATTAGATCATTTATATTTGATAATACAATCCTTGTCGAAAATCACCCACTTATGCATTAGTAGATATCCTTAGCTCTTGACTGATAATGGCCCACGCTGGTCCAGTTCCGGATGACTCTGAAGAGGAGGACCATCTTACTGATTGTGCTATATGTCTTTCTGAGATTGAGCACCCAAAAGCACTCCCATGCCTCCATTCATTTTGCTTAAAATGTCTCAAAATGATCAAACACCCTCCAGGAGTCCTTAATTGCCCTCTTTGTCAAGAAGAGATTCCTATACCATCTGGAGGAGTGGAAGCCTTTCGAAATAATTTTTATTTGAATCAGCTGAAAGAAAGGAAGGCCATCCGTCAGAGGGGAGATATCCGGAGGTTGTGTGCATCTTGCGGTGCCACTGATCGTGATATGATAGCACGCTGCATGGAATGCAATGGGTTCATCTGTCAACAATGTACTGATCTTCATAAGACCATGGCAGGACTGAAGACCCACACAGTATATACCATTGAAGAGCTGAGATCAGGAAAGGTTGACATCAACAAAGTGATGAAAGACGAAAGCTGTCAGAAGCACAAAGATCAAGCCTTAAGATGGTTCTGTAAAACCTGTGGCATACCAATATGCCGTGATTGCACAGTGACGGAACACTGTCGACCAGAACATGACTACATCACTCTGGAAAGTGCCACAGAGGGTCAAATAACTGAAATCAAGGAATTAGTTGTCAGTTGCAAGGGGATCTCTCAACAAATAGACACTGCCATGACAGATGCAAAGAAGGTAAAAGCAGAGCTTGAGGAAACGGTAAAAGGAGCACAAAAGCAGCTGGATGATTTCAAGGACGAAGTTAAGAATGCTTTTTTGAGGGCCCTCGAAGTGAACCACAAGTCCAGCAGTGAGAAGTTGAAGAAAATTGAGGCGGAAAGATGCGGCGCGATAGAAAACAAGTTGACCATTCTTGAGAATTTACAATCCAAGCTGAATAATGCAATGGAGGTTGCCAATCAAGTGGTTAAGTCTGGTTCTAAGCACGACATGGCTTGTAATTATTCCGAGCTGTCTAAAACCCTGACACTGTTACAGGATGTGAAAGTATGTCATGTCAGTAACAGTATAAGCAGAGTAGAGTTTGATTCGAATCGAAAAAGCAAAATAGAAAGTGTGGATCTTGGATCTGTAAGGGGAAGTGATGGCGAATGGGTCTTGGAGAAGGAGATTGGAAAGGATGGAGACAACAAGGTCAAAGGTGGTCTTGGTGTTGCTATTTATCCAAACCATGATTTGGTTGTCGCAGATCAAACAGGCAAGAATTTCAAGAAATTCAATCCTGATGGGATATTCAAAGGAGTGCTTCATCAGGGTAATTTTAATCGCCCTCATGATATCGCATTGAGTCTTGACGGATGTCACTATGCGACTGATAAAACTGGGTGTGTCAAAGTCTTCAACCCTGATGGTGACTACCCGAGGCAACTTGCCATCAAGTCACCAGATGGTCATTTATCTAGCGCTGATGGCTCGGAGCTCAATGGTCTGGCAATAGACAGAGAGGGGAGCCTATGGATAGGAAGCAATAAGAAGTATATAAGCCAACACAATCAATACGGCACACATATTTCCACAATAAAGACTGACATCTGCCCATGTTTTATAGCAGTTACTCCACAAAAGAGAATTGTTGTTTGCTCAGGTTCCATCAACATAGATGCACATGTGTTGGATCACACCGGGGTTCTTCTATACACCATCAAAGCACCAAAGGATGCTAATCAATGGTATCCATGTGGTGTCTGCTGCACTGGTGAGGATGATGTTGTCTATATCAACAGCTTTGGTGGTCCTGACCAAGGTGGTATCTATAGCTTCAGACTAGAAGTAGACCATGCAACCTATCTTGGTTGCATAACAACAGATGTGATCCATTCAATGGGTATGGTCTATACAGAGGATGGCAGGTTGGTGGTAGCTCAGAATGGATACCCAGTTAGAGTATTCACTTTCAAAAGGACTGGACTGTGAAGAATGAAAACCTCATCCCTGACATCAAAACTACTTAAATGGCTATATTCGCTACAATCAGTGAAATTCAACCACAATAGCATTTTCCACTTGATATTCTTGAAGCTCTTCGAACAAGGTCTATGTATGAACTGTCTTTGAGGGATTTCTTTTGACATTGCAATTTCATTTGCAAAGATAAGTGAGTATCAGACTAATCTACAGGTTTTATCTCCAGTTCGACAAATAACCTACACTTTTCATGGGTGGCTTCTACATGTATGTGGGGGTATGTGTGGGGTAGGGTACATACTAAATTCCCAGCTCCAGCCCTTCATTTGGACTATCTTAATTATTCTCGGATATAGTTATTCCTAAAATCACCCTGTGGGACTTATGGCTAGATAAATAAGGGTCTCTCTGTATCCTCCCCTGCATCATGATGTGATACACCACACTGTAGTAGGGGGAGGACACAGACTCAATTCCAATTCCCCCTCATTTGGCCAAAACCACCCTGTACATGGGACTTATGGCAACAAAAAATGATGTAGGGTCATAAGAAACCCCATTTTGCATGTTCTAATATTAGTAATGAGTTGTTTGGCAGCGAGTTATATCATTCTATCACAGAAATACAGAAAACCATAAAGACTTCCTCTTAGTTTGACTTGAACGGAAACCCTCCTATTTACACTTTAAAAAGTCTAAAGTCAATATATTGTACCAATTGCCAAATAATAGCAGAGTTTTATTGAGCACATGATGATCAAAATTAGACACAGTGTAGCTCAGGGTATGGAACAATCTCCCTCATACTAAAAAAGGAACCGATTCTCAAGTTTCGTTGTCATTTTAAGACTCACCTTTTCCCATGCTACTAAGTGTTCTGTGTCATCATATGCGCTATGATATACTGTAAAACCACTTAATTTCGCGAGGGATTGCATTTTGCGAATTATGCGAGGTATGCGGATTCGCGAAATTAAATACCCGCGAAACTGACAATTTTGCATTAGCAGTAACATTTCCAGATTCGCGAAATTAAATTCCAGCTAAAATAGCAGGTATTTTAAATTCGCAAAATAATAGTGTTTTACAGTAGATGGAATAGCCCCTTAATTGTTACGTTATATTAGGTTAAAGGTATATTGTGTGATATTTTCCAGGGAACGCCCTCAATCCTCGAGAAAAAAATTGGAAGCAGATTTTATTTGCAGATTTACATTTCTGATCAAAAATCATGGATATATTCCAAGTTACACATATGAAAGGTTCTGAATAAAGAGATCATAAAACCAGGAACTTTTTAAAAAAAAACCTTTAGGGGGGGGGGGGGGGGGCTCAAGGAAGTCACTTTTTGAATTTTGTGAATGCTGTAATTATTGAACTATTAATCAAATGCATAAAAAAGTATACATTTGAAGGGATTTGGGTCAGAGAATCCATGTATAGCAAAAATGTTGATCTTTTGAGAAAATCATAGATAAATCACTTTTTTGACCACATTTATTGGGACAAGCTAACAAAAAATTCCAAAAATTGCTAGATTATACTATTAAGACACTAATCTAATGCCGATGTTGTCATTTTTTTCTTCTAAAGCTGATTTTTTTTAAATTTTGACCAAAGATGGTTAAAAAAAGAGAAAACAAATGAAAAACTATTTTTGGCACTTTCAAAATTTCAAAAAATACAGTTTTAAAAGAAGAAAAAAATATATAATCGGCACTAGATTAGTGTCTTAATAGTATAATCAAGCAATTTTGGGCGTTTTTTACTAAAACATAATTTTGTCAGCTTGTTCGAAAAGAAATTGGTCAAAAAAGTGATTTTCTCAACAACAAAATCATTTTTGGTCAAAATTGACGCCAAAAATGGATTCTCTGACCCAAATCCTTTACAAAAATGTATACTTTTATATGCATTTGATTACTAGTTCAAAAATTACAACATTCGATAAATTCAACAAATCCCATCAAAAACTTCCTTGAGTCCCCCCTTAAGATCTTCTTAAAGTAGGTATCAATGGACCTACGGCATATAATCTCCTGGGCACAGTCCGACAGATGCGGGCGCTGCTTCGATCAGCTGCGCGCATTCTTGAAAACTCACAAAATACCGCTGACCAATCAGAGCCGTGAGATCGAGCTTACGTAGTGCGCACCACGGACCGTTGCACTGTTTTGTGGGTGAGGTTGAACTCGCGTACTTTACGCGAGGTCAACCTGTGACGTGCGTCCATTCTTCAGGCCTGAAGTGTTCCAGAGACTTATATATAAGACGTTAAAAATGTAAATATGAAATAATGCATATAAAAATGATATTTGTATTTGATATTTGTATGACTCACATATGTAATGAAGTACAGAATGCAGAAGTGTAATGGTAATGTTCTTTAGAAACACTTGTTTTAGTATTTTGATGATTTAAAATGTATACTGTATAATTATTTTGTGCACGGTTACATTTTCGCGCTTTATTGAGTTCCAGCCATGTTGCTTGTTTTTAAATTTGTGATTGGAAAGATCATTACATATACTTATACGCAAAATGAATATATCACATGTTTTTTTAAATATATTTCGCGGTAGCTACAATCAAGGAAATAAAGGTTGGCAAAAACCCGCCCCTCTCCCCGGAGGCAATGTTGATCCGAGTCATATTATCAGAAGCCTTGGTAGGTCCCCCAACATTGATTGATGGGGGGTGGGGAAGGATATAAGAAAGGGGGAGACTTTTGCTTTCTATTAAACAGTGCTATGTCCCAAGTCTGATCTCAATTGCGAGCACAGTGATAGTTGTAATAAGTTGCGTCAAATGTGCCAACTATTATTTTCCTTGATTGTAGCTGCTTGGAGAGCGAAAATTAATGTAGTGCGAACATTGCAATGTTCAAATTTATATGAAACTACGAAATCAAATAATAAAAGATGCATCTGTGTAAGGATACATGAAGAAATAAAATGTATTATACTTGTTGAAGAGATATGAAAATATGTGAAAATATTGAAAGTATACGACAATAATGATTATGATTATCTGTATATATGGATGGAGGATAATAAACACAAATAATTAAACAAAGTGATAGAGATCTTCTTCGCCATAGTCATACTTGAGACATCTGTTAAGGGAAGTGTCAACTCTTTTTTTATGAAATTTATCAAGCACTGTGACTTTTAAACTAATAATGTTATGTATATAAAAGTATACAATTTTTTTAACGAAATGAGTCGGAGATCCAATTTTAGGTGTCAAATTCCACTAAAAATAGTCATTTTTACTTTTTTGGCGCCAAAATTTTTCGGACAACCTAACAAAACAAAAAATCCAAAATGTCACCAAAATCACCTGGAGTCAATTATCGTGGATCAAAATTGGTGGCACTTTGTGGTCAAAAATTTTAAAAACTAAAAAGTGTTTAAGCAACAACAAAAAAACTTTTTACCAAAAATGTGATTTTTGAGCAAAAATGTAAAAACTCACTATTTTTAGAGAAATTTGATACCAAAAATAGATTTTCTGACTCATTTTATTTTCATACTTTTATGTACATCACATTAAAAAGGGTGTTCCTATGGCTAGAAGAAAATCTTGATATTCAAGTATAAGGTAGAGCTGGTTGAGTACAACAAAACAGTCTTTTACTGGAGGTGAATCGGGTGCACGGTTCAACAGATATAACCATTTGAAGTCATTTTGAATTCTTTTGTTTTGTATTGTTTTTCGGCCAGCAGAGGGCAGTCTATTTTCTTTTGTTTTTTATTGGTTTTTTGACTCCCTAGTAAATAGAAAATTGAGTTTTTTGTTTTTGCTCTAAATATTTATTAAAAACTCCAATAGACTCCCGCAGCACAGGAAATAAGGAGAGTAGTATAAACAACATACACCAAGTAGTAATACATTTAAGAAAGTGCATGAACTTGAAACAATTAATTAAGTGCATTAATTAGCCTCATTTTTCAATGACCTAAAGCTTCCTTAGATAATTAAGTATAATTAATTATGCAGATGGCCAATTCCACCGTTACGGACGTTACATAAACATGCAACTTGCAACTTTTAATTGAATAGCACATCTGTTTGCTGTTAAGATAACACTTTATTTCTTAGTATGCTAGTAGTAAACACTCTAATGTTCAATATAATGAAGCAATTTTGTTTTAGCTTTCTTAGTTGATTAGCAACAAAAATTAGAAACGAGCGTTACGGACGTTACCTTGAAATGAAGTGCCTTTTTGACTATGGTACATATCCTTAAATCTCTGTTCAGTTCCCTGTTTTATTTTTTTCTGTCAACTATATTGAGCAAGCCCTGACTCCATTCTATGTTAACATGAAAAGCAAGTTTGAAATTAATACTCCCATATCGTCCAACGCTGTTGATTTAGTGTTACGGACGTTACATTTTGAAGCGTTACGGACGTTACAGGTATTAAAATCAATAATAAAACAAGATTTAAGATATCAAAATAGGACATTTTGTCCCTAATTTGTCATAAAATCCATGTGTTTTTCTTGTGTTACTTTGATGTTAGGGACCGTTCATTATTTATGGTGGAGGTGGGGTAAACTATAGGGGGGTAACTATAGGGGGTCATGTAACTTTCATATGTTGAAATAGGGGGGTTATGTAACTGTTTATTCTTGAACAGGGTGGGGGGTTGTGTAAATTTGTTTAAACTATAAAGATGGTGGTGATTGGAGTGATTTTAGAGGCTATTTTGGAGTGTAAATGCCATTTTTTTCTGCGCTTCGCGCATATTTTCTTAAAACCTATCGACTTTAAAAACGACTTCTGGACAGCAAAACGACGATATGGTGAAAAAGCATCTATATAATCATCAACGGTCGAGACATTAGAGCCACAGGGTGTATAATGTTACAAAATCCAATTTCAGGGTGCACTACACAATATGTGGTATCCCCTACCCTTAAATCTGTGTTTAAAGCTAGAATCGGAAAGTATGCATCACAAAAACCTCAATTTAAAAAGACTTGACAGTAATACAATTGCGTAAATGCCTATGATTTTTGATTAATTATGATTAATGGGACATCACCTACATGCACCCTGACTATAAACTGTAAATATTATCTAGGTAAATGTTGAGAGATCTTTCAAATTTGTGCTTTTTACTGGAAACATTGGCGATTACGGCGCCATTTCCAAGCTCATCAGAGAGGTAGTCAACTCCATGGGCATATTTTGGAAAATCGAGCAGGTAAACCTACCTATTTTTTTACTTTTTGGGGGGGAAATGTGATAATATTTAAGAACAAATTACTCTATAGGGTCCAATTTTGTAATTTAGTGGTCTAAAACAGAGTTTTATATCGGTGTTTTTGTACATATCCCTACGGAGCTCTATTCAGTGGTGTGACCCCTTCATGATTTAAAAATGTGATTTGTTGCATGCTTTTCACCTCATTTCTGCTTTGCACCAATGCTCACAAAAGTAGAACGTTTCACTGGATTATACGTTTCTGCTCAGAATGTTCTAACTTGTTTGGGTTATAAAGACTCACAAAACCATCCAAAATGTATAAATATGAGAAAAAAAAATTCCAACTCGCTACGCTCGCCATTATTAATTTCACACAATAAAAAAGGGGCATCATAAAATTATTGGCTGTTCAGATAGGGCACAAACAAAATTTGACAACGTAGCCTATGCAGGAACAAAATTCCAAAGTTAAAGACAGCCCCTTAAGTATGTGACAAGTTGATTGTTTTCGGGGAGGGGGGTTAGGTAATTTTAACATATGAGTCTCGAATTTGTCCCAACCGCCCTCCACAATAAATAATGAACGGTCCCTTAGTTGGTTAAAGTTGTAAAATAATGGAAGGGGTAGTCTGAAAACATCTATTTATGTTTTATGGCATATTTACTACAGAGTATATGCTAATTTTTTTCATTCACACAAAGCTTGTTTGTGTTTTAGGTATCTATATTAAAGGTTATTAACACTACCCACTCTAACACTGATATGGTTAAATACAAAAACCCTCTAAAGTATATCTCTACCACTTGTTTTTCGTCACTTTAGAGGGCAAAAGTTTTCATACACAAAAGATGTAACTGTCACAGAACTGTTTAACATATTTTAAACAATGCTTATCAGAAACTACTCTGGAAGTTTCAAGTTCATAGCATAATATGTGGCAAGACAACACAGTATCAAAGAATTACATAGTGTTACACTTCTGACTTGTCAACTTTGCAAATGTCAACAGTACTTTTTCCTCAATTGGGCTACACTGACTATGTAGCAGTGCACAAGTCTAAACCATTGTTGAAGAAAATGTGGTCTAATTTGTCAAATTAGACCACATTTTTGACGAATTATTATTTTCAGTGTTACAGCTCACAAAGGTGTGTCATTTAGAAGCTCTTCAAAGCCTTGAGTAAAAGCTGTAACGTCCGTAACGATTTATGTAACGTCCGTAACGATTTATGTAACGTCCGTAACGCTCGTTAAGGTATTTCTAACTATAGATTTTTTTTTTTTTTGCTCAATGATTGAACCCATCACAAACTAACAATGAATGTGTGATGTTATTAAAATCAGCCAATTAGTTTTCTCCCAAAGGAAAAAAAAGATAAAAAATGTTACGGACGTTACACGATCCAATGGAAAAAATGAACGTAAAAATGCTAACTCGCATTGCGCCTTTCGCAAGTGATATCACTTTTTTGCTTTTTACTTTCATTGGAAGCTTTATTTAGAATAACTAAATCACAAATAGCATTTAAAAAGCAATACTTTATATTACAAAAATAATACACTTTCTTAACTAGCTTTTTTCAAGCCAAATTAAAAAAAGCATTATCCTTTTTGCGCAACTATTTTCAAACGATGATGTTATGACCAAAACGAACTAATTGAGGTGAGATCATATCAGACTTGATAAATAGAGATATACCCCTTACCAACAATAGAGGAGAAAAACTTGTAAAACCAATTTGAAATTTTGGCTGTTTTTCACATTTGGCATGGAATTGGCCAGATGTCTTACAGCCTCCCGCAGCACAGGAAAGTTTTTAAAAACTATAATGAACAAGCTCCCAAAATTCCAGCTTGGTAGCATTTATACTTTTCTTGTAAAAATTACATTCATTATTTTGCTAGGGGGTCAAAAAAACCAATAAGAAACAAAAGAAATAACGCTTCAATTTTGCTATATTTTTGACAATTAAATTGTCATATCTAAAAAACCGTACCTCCGATCAAGTTCAAATTTCAGATTATTGTGGAACTCAGCAAGCTCTATTAAAATATCAAATAAAAAATTAACCATAAGAACAACCTTAATAGTTTTAAAGTTACAGAGCTTGATAAATTTGGCACCAAAAAGGGTTGACACTACCCTTAAAATGAACTTCTATTGCTTACATTTGTCAACTGTTGCCCCTGTTAGTTTCGAATATCCCACAAACAATCCATGCAATCCCGTGCAGTGAGAATGCATGCGTCACATACTGCACCACATAAGCACGAAGGAAAAGCGCAGTAAGACACTGCAAAATGGCTTTGAAAAGGGGTCATCCAGTTACCAGAGGGTGAAAATGGGATCCTATTTGGCAGCAGATCCCCGTAACCTCATATCCACTAAGCACCCCTCCCCCGGGACTCCTTTACCCCGTTGCATCTCTAACACTCACTTTTATAAATCTCGATAAGATCATAGCCCATGTATTTTATTTTTGGCGCAGAACAGACATTGAACACTTTCTGGTTGCATTCCAAGTTTTCTTATTAGAGATCACACTGATGTCCATTAACCCTAACCCCCAAACAAGGTTTTTAACCGATCGCGCAATTTTGGAAGAAAAACCAACAAATAAATTTCCGCGCGACCCGACCGGTGATCGAACCGGGGACCCTCCAGACCAGAAACTCCGGACCCCATAGGCAAGCCACGGCTCTCAGCTACTCGTTCGCACAGTATATTGTGCTCACTACATAGGCTCGGTTGATTACGTCATCGAAAACCGTCCGCACATGCGCTTGGAGATTGATAGTACTCAGTTAGGTTAGGGTTAAAATAACAACCATGAAATTGGTAGACAGTATCCCCAACAGGTAATATAAAATCCATTATCGTCTTCTCGTTCATTTGTTCCTGGATGACTCTCTGCAATACAATTCAACAATTGAACAACGGTCTGGTTTGAAATTGCTTGAGCATCTTCTATGAATGTATGGTGAAAGAATTATCTACATAGAAAGCACTTTATATTTACTTATAATATCTAGTAAAATAAATTGTGGAAAGTACACATTTCAAAATATGACAAGAAAGAATTCAAATAGAGTTTAAAAATAATTTTTACAACATCAATAAGTTCTAGGCTCTTGAGGAATAGTGAGATTTTTTATAGAATGTTACGATGATGCCATTGTAACATTCTGCATGACCCATCATATTCATGATCATTGGTTTCTTGAACTATAAGTCTTAATATGGCAACATTTGGTACCATCCAAATGTGTTGCCATGAATGGAGATCAAATTTAAATTATAGGTTACTTTTTCTGATACAGCCTGTAACACAGCTGTGCCATGCAGTCAAATTAACCCCTCGAAATAAGGTTGGCAATTTGTTTTCAATTATCTGTATTTGGTATATATTTTGTGAGTGTTCATATGGAGCTGCATAAAGATGATAAGCTGATGTGTTCATCTTTCCAATGGTACCAAATGTATCAGTCACTTGTTTCAGTGCTCACTGCTCAGAGCTACATGCTTGAGAATGTGGGCAAGGTCTCCATATGATATCCTTTTGAAAAAGTCAATAGCATCTCTATCTGTCTATGAGCTCTTTACTGTTTGTCAATGTAATATACTTTGTGATTGTGAGATAGGCTTTTACGACGGGTATTCATAATATAAGTTAAGAGTTTAACTGGTTCGCCGTCGGGCAAGTTTACGTCAGGATTAGCTATGACTTCTTCCGGACCAAATTATTATGATATTAAGCAAAATATAGAGATTGTCACTTCTCTATTGTTATCATCATTTGGACTGCCCCTTGCCCCATGATTTGAGAGTATGTGTCCCTTTCCTACTTGTGAAAGATTGGTGGCTCTGAAAAGAGCCATTCAGATTGATTTCCGCTTTTCCACTGAACAGAGTTGGTGGCTTTGAAAAGAGCAGTGGCGTAAGTAGACTTTTTCATTTTTTTTTTTGGGGGGGGGGGGGGAGAAAGTGGCAGTGACTTGAAATGGGGGGGGGGGGGGGGGGCTCCTAAGACAATTGAAGATTTTTTGATTAAAGAGATGCGCGCGTAGTGCGCGAAAATGTTCGACTTTACAGCTATTTGTTGCACGATTGAGCTACATTTTGGCTCTAAAAAAGCTTGTACCAAAGAATATTTCATTTTGGAAAGACATATGCGCGCGTAGCGTACGAATTTTTTTCATATGTGTACTTTTGACCATCATAATTCCATGATTCCTTTCGTCAAATGAACCTTATAGGCCTACGTAGCTCAAAATGTGAAATTATATCCAAAAAATCAAATTAGGACACATTTTAGGGTATCCATAATTGTTTAGCCTAAATCCGTAGCATTTTTTTTCTTCTTGTGATTTTTCAATGCGAACATAATCTGTTCCGTCAAATGTGTTGCGGTTTGAAGGGTAAGCTACACAGACTTTATAAGTTGCTCAAAATGTGAAACCATATCGGCATCCATATGATCCATCTCAATGTAAGATCTCTGTTGAAAAATATACCAGAGATAAATATCATCGCTCAAAAAACCAGAGCAGCAGTAATTGGCATCTCCGAGACATGGCTCGACGATTCCATCACGGATGCTGAAATTGCAATTGGTGTTTACTCTGTGCTCCGCAACGATAGGGATCTTGAGGGGGGGGGGGGGGGGGAGGAGTCCGCGTGTACATAAGGAACGATTTTGCTTTTAACCCTAGACAAGATTTACATGACAATCGTATAGAGACAATCTGGTTTGATTTATTATTACCAAAGTCTAAACCTATTACCACTGGTGTATGCTATATACTACCTGATGAGGACATTGAGTTCTGGAGTCACTTTGAAAGTTGTATCTCAAATATAAGATCTGATTGTGAAATCATGATACCAGATGATATCAATGTTAATTTCTTTGAACAGAACTGTAGTTTATTTAAGAACTATAAAAACATTCTTGACTTATTCAACTTGAAACAATTAATCAAGACTTCTACTCGTGTAACTGATACCAGTAGTACCCTGATTGATCACATTATTTGCAATAATGAAAATAAGATCTATCAGTCAGTGTGTATTGGTTTGAGTGATCATCTTCTCATTTACTGGTACACGTAAGGTATTGAAAAGCCAAATTGGTCGTAGTCATAATGTTATCAAAATCAGGTCACTATAGAATTACAGTGTTGAGACTCTGTTGGCAGCATTGTCATCTGCTGATTTGTCTATAGTAATATAAACCAAGCTAATTTTAGGTCAATCTTCCTGCAGGTCCTTGACATTAGCACCTATTAAGCAGATTAGTCTGATAAAACAGGTCAGAAACATGGATAAACAATGAGATCCTTGAAAATATCAGGTACAGAGAACACTTATTGTACAGATTCAAAAAAGACCGGACAAAAACTGATCTGTACAAGGAATATTGTCAAATGAGAAATAACATTCAGAGGGATGTAAGATCTGTAAAAGCAGAGCACTTAAGTAGTAAAATTGAAGAACACAAAAATGACTCAAAAAAACTTTGGCAACAGTTGAAAACTCTTGGGTATAGTATCAAAACAAAAGGTGAGACTAAAGTGGTTCTTGACATTGATGGTGAAACTTGCTTTGATTCCAACAAAGTTGCAAATTATATCAATCAATTTTATACTTCTGAGACTGAGACTGATGCATTTAAAAACTACTACAAAAGTAAAAATATCTCCCCAAAGGGTTTTAAGCTATCGCCTGTTACCATTGACTTCGTGTACAAGAGCTACTCAAGTTGAAGCCCAATATAAGTACCGGTCTAGATCGTATACCAGCGAAATTCTTAAAAGACGGTGCAGCGGTAATTCAAGATCCCATGGCTTTCATCGTTAACTTATCACCAGCAACATGGGGGAAATCATCGAGACATCTTGCAGATCAAGCTTCCAAAGCACTTAATATTCTGAGAAAAACAATGTATGCTATTGGTCATATGTCGTATGAGTCCTATTTTAAAATCTTCGATGCTGCTATTTTACCCATTTTAACATACGGCTCAGATATATGGGGTGTTTAGCGTTATGAATGTCTGGAAAAAGTTCAATACAAGGCCTGCAAGCAGTTTCTACAAATCTCTCAAAATTCTACAAATAATGCAGCAATTGGCGAGTGTGGTAGATATCCCATTTATGTATATTGTATTATCAACTGTATCAAATTTTGGTTAAAACTGTTAAGTATGGGAGATGAACGTTTACCAAAGAAAAGTTATGATATGCTTGTTTATTTTGACGAGAGAGGTTCGCGAACGTGGGCCACTGAGATCAAATCTATACTTCTTAATCATGGATTTGGACACGTATGGTATAATCAAGGTGTTGGTGACGTTAATATGTTTTTAAGTATGTTTAAGCAACGTATTCAGGATACTGCCCAACAAAACTGGTTTGCCGATATTTCTTCCCTTGATAAATTAAGGACATATCGTAATTTCAAAAATCAATTATCACCTGAAAAATACTTATCAGTTATTATAAATGTGTCACATCGCCGTTATCTTTCAAAATTAAGATGTTCCAGTCATTCTCTTCGCATTGAAACCGGTAGAAGACATGGAATAGATCCAAATGACAGGACATGTTTAGTGTGTAATGATGGTAACGTAGAAGACGAATTCCATTTTGTTATTATTTGTAACTAATTTAAGACTTTACGTGATAGATACATCTCAACTAAGTACACCAGACAGCCAACGCATGAGAAATTCAACCAACTCATGAGTTCTCTAAAAAGCACTGATATTAAAAACCTTGCTCAATTTGTATTCACTGCAATGAAGATAAGAGAAGCTATTGAATTTAATTGATTATGTTTTGTATTTATTACATCTTTTAATGACAGCACAGCAAAGTAAAAATTGTTTATTATGTATGCGTATTTATAATTTTTGTACCATGTAGTATGAAGGGCCAGAGGCCTATATATACAATAAATAAAATGAATGAATGAACACCGTTCCCACTGATATGAAATTTGCTAGAGTAATGCCTTTATTCAAGAAGAACAGCAGATCCGATGTTGGCTATTATGGACCGGTTAACATATTGTCCATTGTCTCAACAATTCTTGAAAAAGCCGTGTATAACCAACTTGAAATGTACCTCTCTGATAATAATTTGATTTATAGCCTGCAATCTGGTTTCAGAGGCTCATACTCTACTGATACATGCCTTATTTACCTCACCGATTATATTAGATCCCAGATGGCTGCTGGTAAATACACAGGTATGGTGCTCTTAGATTTACAGAAGGCATTCGATACAGTAGACCATGACATACTTTGTCACAAATTGCAAGCTATGGGTATTCACATTGACTCTGTTAAATGGTTCAAATCATACTTATCTGACAGAAAACAGATTGTTAATGTAAATCAGGTTGAATCCAAACCCATGAATATATCATGTGGTATTACACAGGTGGTATTTTAGGGCCGATGCTCTTCTTGTGTTATGTTAACGATATGTCATCAAGCGTTAACTGTAATCTTTTGCTATATGCTGACGATAGTGCCCTTTTCACATCAGATAAAGACCCAAAAGTAATTTCTGACACTTTAAGAGTGACTTTTTTCTAGATTGACAAACTTTTGGACACACATTTTTTAGATTTTGCTTAAAGTTGGGGAGATGAAAGACATTTAGTAGTTATTTAAAAATATGGTATTAAAAAATTCAGCAACCCTCTGTTGCCATGGTTACGAGCCTATCTTGTTTTAGGTCATTTTAGGGGGAAATTCTCCTAATTATACTGATTTCAGCAACGAAAAGAGTCAAAGTTTGGCAGAACCGTACACCAAGGTGGTACATGTTTTGCCCAAACTGACTTCATGAATGAGTTGCCCTATCTCTGGTCTAACAATCAACCGATTTAAATAAGTCAGTGTTGCCATATTGATACCCTGTTGCCATGTTCAAATATCACATTTTGAGGACGTTGAAAAAGTCAGATATTACTAACCGACTTCGGGTTGCTACAGTTCCTCTCGAGGTGATTTGTTTTTCTTCATGTTTTGTTTTTATAACAAGGACCTATTACCCTTTGAGTTAATTCAAGAAAAAAAATGGGGAAACCCAGCACTAACGTATCACGTGACCTGAAGTCACATGATCCAATTTACGGGAAATTGCATAGCCGGGTATATATGGGGGGTTACCGTGCACCACCAGTACTCCCCTAAACAACTTTTTTTTAACTTCCTTTCATTGTCTGTAAACATATTTAGTATATTACCAAAATAATTTTGGTATGCTAAGGGGTTATTCAACATGGCGTCGAAAATGGCCGCCAAATGGTCAAATTTCCTAAAATGACATTATATCAATCAAACTCGGGATCAAAATGTACGGTGAAAGTATAGTTTTAATAGTGGGACGTATGTATTAGACCACTAGACACTCATATCGAGTACTTTTGCTTTGTTAACATACCTAAATTCAAGATGGCCGCCAAAATGGCTGCCAAAAATGCTAAAATTCCATACATTCAGCATATATCAGCCCTACATGTATGATCAGAGTATAGTTTTAACAATGGGATATATGTGTTAGACTCCTAAAAGCTCATATGCGGCATTTTTGTTTTGCTTACTAATCTTAAATCCAAAATGGCCGCCAGAATGATGGCCAAAATTGGTCAAAAGTCCATAAAATGACATAATATTAACAAAATGAATGATGAAAATAGTTTTTAACAATGGGATGTATTTATTATATCACTAGTAACTCATATTCAGTATTTTTGCTTTGTTAACATACTTTAAATCCAAAATGGCTGCCAAAATGAGTCCCAAAATGGCTGCTAAAATTGCCAAATTCCATAAGATAGGATAATAACAACCAGAATGTATGATGAAAATATATTAACAATGGGATGTATGTATTATAGTACTATCTATTTTTGCTTTGTAATAACTTCTGGATGATACATCACATTTAGCCATCTACTTCATAACGAACTTATATCCAACACTATTTAATGGAAGTAACTAATAACTATCCCATTACAAGCTACAGGGACATTTCTCAAGGTAGTCTTTCAGTTTCATTGAGTAGGTATTTTTCTGTCGTTTATCCGCTGACAGAGATATCTCGATGCCAAGGCTTTCACAACATGATCTAAGAAGCTGCAACTTAGCCTTTTGCAAGTTGCCACTTCTATTAAGCTCACACAAAAATTGGCTCCACTGCAAATAACTGGATGATCGATGGGTATACTACTGTCCATAGCGGCACTTATTTCTGATACAATAATATCATGCGTACTTTCAAATGCCGCTGCCTTTAGATCATTCTCATCATCGACGCTCAGTTTACGCTTGGATGCCAGTCGGGAAAAATAGCCAGAAATTTGCTGGAACGTGAGGAATTCGTTAAGTTGAAACAATTGTGTCCCATCTGGGCCTCTGACAAACTGCATCTGCTTTGCAACCAGGTTTGCATCCGCTTTAGCACTTTTGTTAATTTCTCCCTCCCTGAACCTTTCGTTAAGGTATGGTGTTTGCTTGTTAGAAAAGCGTGCTGATTTTTTTGTTTGTTTCAGTGCCCAACCTTTTGGGCAGCTTGGATATGATTTAGATATGTTTGATGGAGCAAATGCCACTTTATTAGTGACACAATATCCAAGCTGCCCAAAAGGTTGGGCACTGAAAAAAAAAAAAAATCAGCACGCTTTTCTAACAAGCAAACACAATACCTTAATGAAAGGTTCAGGGAGGGAGAAATTAACAAAAGTGCTAAAGCGGATGCAAACCTGGTTGCAAAGCAGATGCAGTTTGTCAGAGGCCCAGATGGGACACAATTGTTTCAACTTAACGAATTCCTCACGTTCCAGCAAATTTCTGGCTATTTTTCCCGACTGGCATCCAAGCGTAAACTGAGCGTCGATGAAGAGAATGATCTAAAGGCAGCGGCATTTGAAAGTACGCATGATATTATTGTATCAGAAATAAGTGCCGCTATGGACAGTAGTATACCCATCGATCATCCAGTTATTTGCAGTGGAGCCAATTTGTGTGAGCTTAATAGAAGTGGCAACTTGCAAAAGGCTAAGTTGCAGCTTCTTAGATCATGTTGTGAAAGCCTTGGCATCGAGATATCTCTGTCAGCGGATAAACGACAGAAAAATACCTACTCAATGAAACTGAAAGACTACCTTGAGAAATGTCCCTGTAGCTTGTAATGGGATAGTTATTAGTTGCTTCCATTAAATAGTGTTGGATATAAGTTCGTTATGAAGTAGATGGCTAAATGTGATGTATCATCCAGAAGTTTTTACAAAGCAAAAATAGATAGTACTATAATACATACATCCCATTGTTAATATATTTTCATCATACATTCTGGTTGTTATTATCCTATCTTATGGAATTTGGCAATTTTAGCAGCCATTTTGGGACTCATTTTGGCAGCCATTTTGGATTTAAAGTATGTTAACAAAGCAAAAATACTGAATATGAGTTACTAGTGATATAATAAATACATCCCATTGTTAAAAACTATTTTCATCATTCATTTTGTTAATATTATGTCATTTTATGGACTTTTGACCAATTTTGGCCATCATTCTGGCGGCCATTTTGGATTTAAGATTAGTAAGCAAAACAAAAATGCCGCATATGAGCTTTTAGGAGTCTAACACATATATCCCATTGTTAAAACTATACTCTGATCATACATGTAGGGCTGATATATGCTGAATGTATGGAATTTTAGCATTTTTGGCAGCCATTTTGGCGGCCATCTTGAATTTAGGTATGTTAACAAAGCAAAAGTACTCGATATGAGTGTCTAGTGGTCTAATACATACGTCCCACTATTAAAACTATACTTTCACCGTACATTTTGATCCCGAGTTTGATTGATATAATGTCATTTTAGGAAATTTGACCATTTGGCGGCCATTTTCGACGCCATGTTGAATAACCCCTTAGCATACCAAAATTATTTTGGTAATATACTAAATATGTTTACAGACAATGAAAGGAAGTTAAAAAAAAGTTGTTTAGGGGAGTACTGGTGGTGCACGGTAACCCCCCATATATACCCGGCTATGCAATTTCCCGTAAATTGGATCATGTGACTTCAGGTCACGTGATACGCTAGTGCTGGGTTTCCCCATTTTTTTTCTTGAATTAACTCAAAGGGTAATAGGTCCTTGTTATAAAAACAAAACATGAAGAAAAACAAATCACCTCGAGAGGAACTGTAGCAACCCGAAGTCGGTTAGTAATATCTGACTTTTTCAACGTCCTCAAAATGTGATATTTGAACATGGCAACAGGGTATCAATATGGCAACACTGACTTATTTAAATCGGTTGATTGTTAGACCAGAGATAGGGCAACTCATTCATGAAGTCAGTTTGGGCAAAACATGTACCACCTTGGTGTACGGTTCTGCCAAACTTTGACTCTTTTCGTTGCTGAAATCAGTATAATTAGGAGAATTTCCCCCTAAAATGACCTAAAACAAGATAGGCTCGTAACCATGGCAACAGAGGGTTGCTGAATTTTTTAATACCATATTTTTAAATAACTACTAAATGTCTTTCATCTCCCCAACTTTAAGCAAAATCTAAAAAATGTGTGTCCAAAAGTTTGTCAATCTAGAAAAAAGTCACTCTTAAGTAGAGAACTTGAGTCGTGTAGACAATGGCTGATCGACAACAAATTGTCCTTACACCTTGGCAAATCAGAGTCTATTCTTTTTGGATCTAAACCTAGACTGAGCAGGGTGGGCAAGTTTGAAGTTTCTTGTGACAGAAAAATTATAAATCCTACCAACTCTGTCAAATACATTGGGATTACTTTCGATGAAAATCTCAGTGGTGAAACTGTTGCAAAATCAGTTGTCAAAAAATATTGTGGTATATTAAGTTTCTTATACAGACAAGGTCATCTTTTGAATGAAAGATCTCGTAAGACCCTTGGCACTGCCCTTTATACAATGTCATTTTGATTATTGTTGCTCTTCATGGTTTTCTTCACTTTCTGCAAAAGTTGAAAAATAAGCTGCAAGTTGTGCAAAATAAGTTGATTCGCTTTATTTTGAAGCTGGAGCCCAGGTCCCACATTGGTGATGTAGAATTTAAGAAGCTGGGAATGCTGAAAGTTGAAGACAGAGTTAAACAACTTAAACTCAATCACGTTTTTAAAATCTATAATGAAATAGCACCTGAGTACCCGAATTCTCATTTTACCAAATCGTCCAACACCCACAGATACAACATCAGGGGCAGTGCAACAAAGGTTTTGGTTCCCAAAGCTAAACGTCAGCAGTGCAATACATTTTTCTTTACTGGTATTCGGGAATGGAACTTGCTACCAACTCAGGTTAAAACATCCAAAACCCACGGGCAGTTCAAAAAGGCAGTAAAGAGTCACTTTCTATCTTGATTTTTCATCCATTGTTTTATATGCAGTTGTTTCATAAAAAGTGCAATATTATTTTGTGTGCAAATATATATATGACGTTTTTATAATGTGATGTTTTGATATTTTAAGGATCCCAATAGAGCTTTCTTGGGCTATCCTTGGCATTATATGTTTTCTTTTGTTAATATGTTGTGTTAATTGTTGTAATTTTTTTAACATTTGTATATTTGATCAGATGTATTGTATCTCTGTGTCTTGATATGCCAAATAAAACTAAACTAAACTAAACATCATTTGGGCTGGGATTTTCGGGAATTCGTAATCCCGGGACCCGATTTGTTTGTCGGGCAGGACCCGGGATTCCCGAATTGTCTCTAAACATTTGAATCTGAAATTATCCATCATATCATTCATCAAAATAATAAAAATAAAAATAAAATAAGCTTACTTAAAAAACACCTTTTCGGCTAAATCACGATTATTCAATGTAAATTTATAGTTATATAAAGAGACCGAGGTCGAGGATCTTAAACATTTCTTGTTTCTATGCTCAGCTCTAAATGACATTAGAGTCGATGAGTTTCGAAAATTAGAGATTAAACTCATCTCATGATCTTGAACCTTTCTGGAGTACAATTATTTCTTTCTAGCAATTTGATTATTGAAATGTGTTTTATGCTAGGGTTTCTGATGAAACTCTCTCTCTCTGTAGGCTAAGTGATTACTTTCCCTTACTGCCAATATTTGATGTGTTTTCAAAGCCCTGTTTCTCTTTGTAAGTCATCATTGAAACGTGCATGGGCTGCACGGACAGCTACTATTAGCTATCTATGATTCTTATCGCCATTTATACTTCTGTTTTTCATTGTATTGTACGGACCATTCGCCAAATTGGCGGATGCCACTGTTCTGAAAGTGTTTGTCCGAATACATAAATAAATATCGGACCTAAAATCAGGGATATCGCGGGATAAGAGACGCCCGCGACACCAACCTGGTTCCCCTATGCGATTATTCAGGCCAATCGGGCCTGAAAATAAAACCCCAGCATGCGTCACCTTTAGGCAATATCTCATTACGGTTCCGTCCCCTTTATATTCCGACATTTTTCTAACCACGCTTATGGGGCAGTATCCGCGGTTACAAATCATGAATTTTGTGCCTCCCAACTCTTTGATTTATTGCACTAGCTGTTAGTGCCTACGGCGCATTTGGGTAACTACTCCGGTCGTTTCGACGCTGGTTTTGACTAGAGTTTTTGTAGCCATGCCTTCACACTAGAGTGGGGTCATTGTGAAATTTACTCAATGCAGATTTTGTTAATTTTTCGTGATTTTAGGGACAAAAATGAATAAATGACATAATATACCCACACATTGGTTTTCGAATGATCAAATTCTATTATATACATCCAATGTAATATGAACAATAATTTTATTTCGAATTTATACATTTCAAATTCACTCTCCCAACTCTCTGAGTTATTGCGACACCACGTGGATCGCCTACGGCGCTTCGTTCGGCCGTTGGTGCAGGGGCGACTTGGTATTCTGGTAGGAATGCTTTCACACTAGTAGGGGTTCTTGTGAAGATTAATAAATGCAGATTTGGCTGATTTTCGTTATCTAAGGTACAAAAATGACAATTGACAATATGTACACAATCTTGAAATTTGTCCATAATTTGTGACATCTTTATCAATTTTGGAATATTTACGGCGCGTAGCGAGATGTGGTATAGGTTGGGGGCTTGAGTTCATCGGTGTCATTGTTAACAGTCTGTTGATCATTGTCGGACAAAAGTACTAACATTGCATCTTGCACAATTACCGAATAATTGTTTTTATCCATTGCTCAAAATTTGTTATGGTAGTAAACTGAAGAAATAGATTGTTTTCAAAAATAAGCGCTCCGTTAGATCGCATGTGCTTTATTTTGTAACACCCTGTATATTATGTGATCTTTTCCAGGGGACGCCCGCAATCCTCGAACAAAAATGGAAGCAGATTTTCTTGCATATTTACTTTTCTGATCATAAATCATAAATATATTCGAAGTTACAGAGCGGTACGATTCCAAATTACCTCAATCTTGATTTTTCATCCATTTTTTTATATGCAGTTGTTTCATAAAAAGTGCAATATTATTTTGTGTGCAAATATATATATGACGTTCTTATAATGTGCTGTTTTGATATTTTAAGGACCCCAATAGAGCTTTATTGGGCTATCCTTGGCATTATATGTTTTCTTTTGTTAATATGTTGTGTTAATTGTTGTAATTTTTTTAACATTTGTATATTTGATCAGATGTATTGTATCTCTGTGTCTTGATATGCCAAATAAAACTAAACTAAACTAAACATCATTTGGGCTGGGATTTTCGGGAATTCGTAATCCCGGGACCCGATTTGTTTGTCGGGCAGGACCCGGGATTCCCGAATTGTCTCTAAACATTTGAATCTGAAATTATCCATCATATCATTCATCAAAATAATAAAAATAAAAATAAAATAAGCTTACTTAAAAAACACCTTTTCGGCTAAATCACGATTATTCAATGTAAATTTATAGTTATATAAAGAGACCGAGGTCGAGGATCTTAAACATTTCTTGTTTCTATGCTCAGCTCTAAATGACATTAGAGTCGATGAGTTTCGAAAATTAGAGATTAAACTCATCTCATGATCTTGAACCTTTCTGGAGTACAATTATTTCTTTCTAGCAATTTGATTATTGAAATGTGTTTTATGCTAGGGTTTCTGATGAAACTCTCTCTCTCTGTAGGCTAAGTGATTACTTTCCCTTACTGCCAATATTTGATGTGTTTTCAAAGCCCTGTTTCTCTTTGTAAGTCATCATTGAAACGTGCATGGGCTGAACGGACAGCTACTATTAACTATCTATGATTCTTATCGCCATTTATACTTCTGTTTTTCATTGTATTGTACGGACCATTCGCCAAATTGGCGGATGCCACTGTTCTGAAAGTGTTTGTCCGAATACATAAATAAATATCGGACCTGAAAATAAAACCCCAGCATGCGTCACCTTTAGGCAATCTCTCATTACGGTTCCGTCCCCTTTATATTCTGACATTTTTCTAACCACGCTTATGGGGCAGTATCCGCGGTTACAAATCATGAATTTTGTGACTCTCAACTCTTTGATTTATTGCACTAGCTGTTAGTGCCTACGGCGCATTTGGGTAACTACTCCGGTCGTTTCGACGCTGGTTTTGACTAGAGTTTTTGTAGCCATGCCTTCACACTAGAGTGGGGTCATTGTGAAATTTACTCAATGCAGATTTTGTTAATTTTTCGTGATTTTAGGGACAAAAATGAATAAATGACATAATATACCCACACATTGGTTTTCGAATGATCAAATTCTATTATATACATCCAATGTAATATGAACAATAATTTTATTTCGAATTTATACATTTCAAATTCACTCTCCCAACTCTCTGAGTTATTGCGACACCACGTGGATTGCCTACTGCGCTTTGTTCGGACGTTGGTGCAGGGGCGACTTGGTATTCTGGTAGGAATGCTTTCACACTAGTGTGGGTTCTTGTGAAGATTAATAAATGCAGATTTGGCTGATTTTCGTTATCTAAGGTACAATGACAATTGACAATATGTACACAATCTTGAAATTTGTCCATAATTTGTGACATCTTTATCAATTTTGGAATATTTACGGCGCGTAGCGAGATGTGGTATAGGTTGGGGGCTTGAGTTCATCGGTGTCATTGTTAACAGTCTGTTGATCATTGTCGGACAAAAGTACTAACATTGCATCTTGCACAATTACCGAATAATTGTTTTTATCCATTGCTCAAAATTTGTTATGGTAGTAAACTGAAGAAATAGATTGTTTTCAAAAATAAGCGCTCCGTTAGATCGCATGTGCTTTATTTTGTAACACCCTGTATATTATGTGATCTTTTCCAGGGGATGCCCTCAATCCTCGAAAAAAATGGAAGCAGATTTTCTTGCAGATTTACTTTTCTGATCATAAATCATAAATATATTCGAAGTTACAGAGCGGTACGATAGAGCTTTCTTGGGCTATCCTTGGCATTATATGGTAGTAAACTGAAGAAATAGATTGTTTTCAAAAATAAGCGCTCCGTTAGATCGCATGTGCTTTATTTTGTAACACCCTGTATATTATGTGATCTTTTCCAGGGGACGCCCTCAATCCTCGAAAAAAATGGAAGCAGATTTTCTTGCAGATTTACTTTTCTGATCATAAATCATAAATATATTCGAAGTTACAGAGCGGTACGATTCCAAATTACCTCAATCTTGATTTTTCATCCATTTTTTTATATGCAGTTGTTTCATAAAAAGTGCAATATTATTTTGTGTGCAAATATATATATGACGTTTTTATAATGTGCTGTTTTGATATTTTAAGGACCCCAATAGAGCTTTCTTAGGCTATCCTTGGCATTATATGTTTTCTTTTGTTAATATGTTGTGTCAATTGTTGTAATTTTTTTTAACATTTGTATATTTGATCAGATGTATTTCAATGATTTTGAAGTGATTAAGAATCGTATAAATCTGTAACTTGGAAGATCTTTATGATTTATGATCAAAAATGCAAATCTGCAAGAAAATCTGCTTTCATAGTAAAAATCTACTTGGAAAAGATCACACAATATGCCACTCATGCATATGCATGGTGTGTTGTCTATTGAGTTATTGTACATTTTGTGTTAGTTTGCCTAGGATCAAAAAAATTGTCACGGTCAAAAAAATGGACAATCAGCGACCACACAGGCCCCACCTTTGCCCATGCTACTGCAAGCACACCCCACCGACAATTGTTTTTAAAAGAAATTATAAGTCAAAATCGAAAATGTACCGACGGAAGCTTGTTTGTGCCGACAGATTTGAATGTATACCCCCCCCCCCCCCCCCCTCTGGGGTCGCCCTTGCTTGTTAGTTCTGTTAGTGTTAACTTGGGTGTCTAGTAGTCAACATCTATTACTGGTAAATTGTGCTATATTTACAATGGTGGACTTGTCTAGTTAATTATCTTCTTTATAGTTCTTATCACTTTTGTTTTTTTAATGCTTTGTCCATGATGAAGGGTGGTATATCCACTTGAAACGTAGGTCTTTATTGTTACGTATTTCTTTGTTGTGTTAGTGCACAGCAATTGTTATTGCTTGTCCCAGTGATTTTCCGTGTGTTATTGTTTTTGTTTTGTTATTTATCTGTTTTATCGTGTTATTCTCCCACGTTATTACCTGTTTCCCCACACCCTGTTGGTATATATTGCTTTTACTCTTTGCATTTTTACGTTTTCGAGATATCTTCTTGTATCAGTTTTCTGATCCTTGGTGTGTTCTGTTCCTGGTTCCGTTGGATTCATCTTTTTACATTTTATACATTATTTTTTCTAAATAAAAATTAATAGGTCTCTTGGCATGATTCACATTCAAATCATACAATTATAGGTATACGTATGTACTTCATCTGAGTCAGGTTTATTGATCTCTTATTCTATGCTACATTCGATTTATTCCCAACTGCTAGTCTAATCTGATGACCGTGTTAACTATCACGCTACACGCTTTAAATTTAACGAGTGAAATTAATAATATCCCAGAGGAACTACGCTGCAAATGTGGTTGATCAAAAATTGACCAACATTTTGACCAACGTTTAGTCTTATATGAACAATCTAATTTGTTGGTCAAACTGCTTTTGAGGTTTTAACCAACAAATGGTTAGAAATTAACCAACACTGTTAGGCTAAATGTTTCACCCATTGTTGGGCAAAGATAATGATTAAACAGTTGGGTAATATTGACCAACTGTTGGTTTTCTGTAAAACATTTGTTGGTCAATGTAATGAAATTATTTAACCATATATTGGGCACTCTTTTACTTAATGCCAACAGTTGGTCAAAATATTGCGTCTGGTTAGGGTTAGGATTTCCCGGGGAGCACTGACATTGGAAAAGGGTATAGGTATGTGCCGCCCTGAATACCCCCTTTTTCACCCTCTTCTGTTGTAAGTCACAATTATAATACATGACATGATTCCATCAAGAACGAGTTCAAGTATTCCGTGAATAATTTAGGCTAATTGCATACCTACAAAAAAACCCGGTACATTTCCTACGGTATTGACAGTAAGCTTACTATAACATTGGTAAGCTTACCGTCATGACCATAGAAAATGAACATTTTTCAAGCCTGCAATTAGAAAATTATTCACGGAATTCTTGAACTCGTTCTTGATGAAATTATATCATGTATATAGCATAATAATTGTGACTTACCTTTGAAAGTGTCTATTATTTACGGTGGAGGGCCCAAAGACCCCAGCAGACGCGATACCGACATGACTTCCACGTTTGCCGTTCTGATGATGAATGATGAATTCGCAAGCAAACGGTGGGAATGATGCCCAACGGTGGGCAGTTCTAGTTTGCAGTGCGCATGATCGGTCGTCTTTGCCCAACAAATTTGACCAACGATTTTGATTTATTAAAAGTTCAAAAGTTTTGACCAGAGTGTTGCGAGTTTTAGTCAAAATAAATGGGCAAAACAAAGGTTTACCCAACTGATATGATGATATCGGTTTTGTTGGGTAAATCTTGACCAACAAATTAGATAAATGCTTTGCCCAACCGAATGTTGACCAACACATTTGCAGTGTATACTGTTCCAAAAGATGTTTTTCGTAATAACTTCACCGGCAAACTGCAAATTGAATAGAGAGTATCGAAGATTAGAATAGACACTAAACTTATGCGTCCCCGTAACAAATGGTTCTTGTACCCGCAGTATTCGCTGTTCAGATCAATTCAATGCTACGCCACTGGAATCAAATTAACCATACATGTATATAATTATTACGATTTTTTTAAGGAAAGGCTGGTTCCCAAAAAATATTAACTGGTGATAAAATAATAAATTGATCATTATGGGATATTTTCTTTATAGTCAATGTCTATCCGAGATTAAAAAAAAGGTAGCTTGATATCGAATATCTACGGTATGTGATCGAGAAACCATTTGAATCTAAACAACTGACAATATCCATAGTTTCTTGGGCATTTAGTGTGCAAAATATACCTCCGTAATTAAAAGCGACCTATCCCTAAGGGTACATTGAATCATAACAATTTAAAGTACTTGGGCACGTGACCGGTAAAATAACTAATCTATCCTCCAAATATGGTAAAGACACCTTTATTGAATCAAAAGTCATGTCCAAACACGGAAAACAGACTTTTTTTTTTATCAAATGATTCAGACAATCACGATCATAATTAGTTGGAACATCCTGGTAATAATTACACTTTCATGCGCTCCCGTTTCGCAAAATATACACTATTGAAACATTGCTGCATTTGATGGAAAGCTTCAAGCTTTTCCTAAACTTGAAGGTGAAGGTTCTATTTTGTTAATTAGTATTTTTTACATATAATGACACGTAATATTTATCTCCATATTTTTGTAGAAAATATGAACATTTGATACTGAATTGTTACCATATCAATAGAATATTTTATGATCTTCAAGCACATAAATAACTCTTTACCTAAATCAGGCAGTATTTATTTCCTTGTTAACTTATACATCTAAGAAATATTGTTATTTTTTGTTGTTGAATAGTTATGGCGGTATAAACTACTTAAAAGTGATTGCTTTGTTTTTTGAAACTCCCTAATTATCCACATTCGCCCATATGTAGAATAAAACCGGTGAAAACTCTTTCAATCTAGTGATTCCCTACCCAGAATAATGCTGTCCCTATTCACACCAACTTTATCGCAACCAACGCAATCTTGTAAATAAGCTTCTTCGCCAATGCAAACAGAACCACTTTTCATCACTCAATTGTGCTAAAGATCAAAAACAACCTTTTCGTGTTACTGACCAACTACCTCATCGCAAAAAGGAACAACCACTACCTCAATGTGATTCAAAAGAGCATCTTGCTGATAAGTTTTGCACCTTTTTCAGTGACAAGATTCGAATAATTCGCGACGGCTTTACTGACCATTTATGTGTGCTACCGGATATATCATTTGATGCAAATGACTCCAACCTCACTTCGTTTGAATGTGCTACGGAATATGAAGTATTACAACTCTTGAATCGTTCACCAACCAAAAGCTGTAACCTTGATCCAGTGCCTACAAATTTACTGAAAGACTACTCACATGTTATTCTCCCAGTAATTACAAAGATAATTAACCAATCTGTCTCCTCTGGAATTTTCCCATTGATTGAAGTTAAATATGTATGCTTATTTCTGAAGTTATGATCACTGAAAGGTCGGTTGTAATGTTTTTGGACACCCTGTATGACGGATCAATTTGACTCAAGTCACTGAGAGCTAATGATTGACCTCCTGACCTGGGACATTATAAGTTATTCCCTGTTTGTTCTTGAAATACACGAAAAAAATATTAATATTTTTCGCATTGCATGAGAGCAAACAGGGATATCAAATGTATCATAGGCCTATGAAGTGATAAATGCTTAGTTTGTGATTTAAAAACACAAGAAAAAAGGAACACCTTAACAATTTTATTTACATCCCACAAATATTTTTAGCCGATTAGAAAATAACAGTGTGACACACTCAGTGATACTGTTTTTTTGTTTTGTTTGCGCAGCATATTCACTATTGAATATAATAGTTTATAGCAACAAGGAAGCTTTTAAGTAATACACAAAATAATATCTACGAAACCCTTACTTTTCGACCAACAATGATTTATATCCATATTCCATGTAGCAGGCCAGAAGTTATTACTCTGGACTTTATGCGTGTTTTATCAAAAGATTGAGATAAGGCAAGGTAAGGAAAAACATGTTTAGCATCCAGACTTTTGTTAAACATTTTAGTGCAAAATGCATATGGCCCTTGTTAGCGATACACTTTTTGAACCTTAAAAGGAGGAGGCATTTTTTTAAATGCATCTAAGAATGAAGCAAAGCTGTTACAAATATCGCAAACTCAGAAGAAAACCTGAACAAAAACCTGAACAAAAAAGTTATGACTTGAATTAAAAAATAATAAATCAATTGAAGCAGACTAAACAAACGAAGTGGGTGTGAACGTTAAATAAGTTTATTTTGTTTGGCCTACAAATTAATGATATAGTCCGATCAACATATGTATTTGCTTTATTGAATATTAACTATTTCTTCTTATTTCAGACTGATAAAATGTTAGCCATGGCTAAGTTTGTTACATGAAGACATGCGACATGAACATGTAACGAGCAATCCCACAATGCAACACCAACGTACAGCCTGACGCTATCAGCTTACAGACACTATCTTTGTCAAAATAGTGATTCAATTTAAATACCATGATGGATTCTGGGATATCCAGAGATTAATACGATATTAGCTTAGTTTTTTTTAGCTCATCCACAGGCCCTTGTGCTGTTTTACAAGTTGACGCCATTGTTACAACTTTTCCAACGTTGGACGGTCGTACATCCGCATCCGTACAGCTGCAAAAAAGGTAGTGTTTTTTTATCCAAAATGTAAAATAATAGTTACCTAATTATATTGATGCTATCGTTAGCCTATAGAAACTGTAAACTCTAGGCCTGGTTTCTAGTTACAATTACATTGTGCAAGTTGATCTCCACAACCTTAGTATACTTGTATCTACATGGTTACATTAGCCAACAAGTCTATGCATCACAATGGTTATCTTCGGGAGGGGAGGGGGAGGGGTACCCATCCAAATCACTTAAAAAGATTGCCCTTTTTCTCTTTTTTTTTAGGGAGGGGGGGGGGGGGGGGGGGGCGTCACATGGGCTTATAAAGTTGAATGCATCCCTCACCCTTCTAGAGAGAGGTTGAGTCTGTCATGAACAAAATTATGTTTATTTTATCATTGATTGAAGGGGTGAGGGGTGGTAAGGTCAATGTCATATACCTTTACACTAACCTTTGTGTGTTTGGCGCAAATGTTTAGACATATCTCAACTTTATTTTAATACAGTTTTATCATCATTGGCATCTACCATATCTAAATAGCCCCATCTCAGACTGTAGACTGTGAGAGCAAGAAGGGACAGTAATAGTATATTGGACAGAAGCAAATGTGTATACAAATTTGTACGACAGCAAACCTTCAGAACTCAGCCTCACCTGTATGTGTGTATTAACTTCCTTTGTTCAACAAGTGGCAATCCAACAGAATGTACCCAGATAACACAAATGCGTCGGGCCGACGTCGGCTTTTGGTCGGACCAAACGTCCCGGAGACGTCGGCTCAGGGGTCGGCTGCTCATGGGGCCTACGTCGGGCCGACCGTTTGTGAGAAAGGTCGGGCGGACGTCGGCTGAACGTCTTGCCGACTCAGAATCCGACCTAAGGGTCCTGTGAACGACATGTTGCCGACGTCTATTTAACGTTAAGCGTACTTCCCACCGACTATAAACCGACCTACCGTTTCCGACCGAATATTAACGTACGGCCGACGTCATTATGGACTACGTTTATTATCAGACGTTAGTGGGACATTCGGCCGACGTGAGCACTGGGAAGTCTATTTACGGACGTTGGCGGGACATTCGGCCGACTACGTGCTAATTACATAGGCCGTGAGCGTCTTCACGCCGACCAAACGATAACGTACGGCCGACGTGAGCACGGGGAAGTTTATTAACGGACGTTGGTGGGACATTAGGCCGACCGCGTGCCAATAGGTCGTGTGCGTCTTCACGCCGACCAAACGATAACGTTCGGCCGACGTGAGCAAGGGGAAGTGTATTAACGGACGTTGGTGGGACATTTGGCCGACCACGTGCGAATTACATGGGTCGTGTGTGCGACTTACCGCCGACGTTAGCACGGGGAAGTTTATTAACGGACGTCGGTAGGACATTAGACTGACCGCGTGCCAATTACATAGGTCGGGTGTGCGACTTACATCCTACCAAACGTTAGCGTGGCACGGGGCAGTTTATTTCCGGACGTTTGGTGGGACATTCGGTCGGCCACGTGCTGATTACATAGACCCTCCCTACCGACTTACAGCAGACAACAACGCTTACGCCGCCCGACTCCTGTCGACTGAAATTACCTAAATGATGATGTTAACAAAACACGATCGAGACAATAGTGCGTTTTTCTTTTTTTATAATAAACTTTTAACACATGATTAGATAACAATTAACAAGATTTCTCAAATAAGAAGCAAAAAGGAAATTTTCAAGTATAATATTCCAACAGAAGCTTGAACATACATGTACTACTGAATGTCTAAAAATGTCAGCATACATGTGCCCGCCAACAAACTAGTATCTGCGGCGGCGGAACAATTTTTCTACGGCAAGGTAACGGCACATTCAATATTAACATTTTCCACGCGGCAGTCGTCTGTAGACGATTTTCCACGCGGCAGTCGTCTGTAGACGATTTTCAGGCGCGTAGCCAGGATTTAATTTTACGGGGGGCGCAGTGACCGATAATAATTACTATCAAAGCGGTGCGCAGCACCGCCCGACGCGGTAACGCGGAGAGGGGGGAGTCAGAGGGGGGATGTGCCCCCCTCTGATGTTAGCGATTTTTGAAAAATCATGGTCCAAATGAAGCCATTTGGTGCAACATTTTACCATAATATCGGCAGTAAAGAAGCTTACACATTTGCCGCAAATTGTTTGTTTAGAGGCCATTAAATCACCGAGATCGATATGTTTTTTGTAACTTTAAACGTAATTAAATTCAATCAACAATTGTACAACACCATAGCTTACCCTGTGCGATGAGGTCGGATTCGGCAATGGACGTTTCAATTACTAGTATGAGTATGTGTAGTATCCTCTATCTTTGCTTCTATATAATAATGCTGTCCCCTGCATGTATACTCTGTGCTTCGATGGTCAGGGATTCGGACGACCTTGGTCATATTGATGAACTTAACGCGTGCTGTACATACTGTATGTAATATGATACTAACTAGCCAAGCCGTTTCATGGAGAGGTTTATGCCAAGCGGTGCTAGTCATGACTGTCGGGTTTTCTCGATTTCGAGTATTTCGAGTAAACGCACCTCCCCTTCCCTCCTCCTCTTCCCCTTCTTCTCCTCTCTCCTTTTTCTTTTTTTTTCTTTTTTCTTTTTACGATTTTTTTACGGGGGGCGGGCGCCCCCATAGCCCCCCCCCTGGCTACGCGCCTGATTTTCCACGCTGCATGCAGTCGTCTGTAGAGAGATTTTCCACGCGGTACAGACGACATTTCAAAAGTTCACAAAATGTCTAAAAAATGACATTGTATTGAATTTGAATACCCTATTTAGAATCAGAAATGAATTGAAAGAAGTACAAACATGCCTAGTCTTGGTTCTGTTATACTTGAGGTAGACTTTGAAAATTAAGAAAGGTTCCTGAAAAATCTGTTTTTTATATGGCATAACTAATTGCCGCGTGGAAAGTGTTGAGACATTTTTAGACATTCAGTAGTTATATAGTAATACACGCACCATGTCAGAACACGTTGGTTGCGCGTTATGTAGATTATCTTGGCGTATATTTACTGGGCACGCGTGGTGACATGGTGCTCACAAATGTATACATTTTTGGAAAGCTGAAGATAAGTCAACTCTATTTGGGTCATACAGATGTGATCATATTTTAAAAGGTGAGTTGGTTATACAATATTTTGAACTTCAGTAATAATCAACTTTTCGACAATTTGGACGGAAGGGATGTCTTCTGTGTATAAAAAAAACCACACGTGATTATCTCGAGAATATAGTTGTTCAAAAATAACTTGTAAATCTTTCGACAAGTCACTATAAAAAAGTTACTGTAAATTTGACCTTAAATACACCAAATACCTATTAATTTACAGACTAAAAACTAACTTTTAAGAGGTCACAATTATAATATTGAAAACATTTAGCAGGGACCCGTTAACACAAAATCACCAGGCCCCTCCACCTCCAGTCACAGTAATACAGATAATTGATGTATCATTACGTAAATAAAGCTTGGGCCTTGGAACTACTTCACATTATAATATAAGACATTTTGTGTTAACAGTTTTGTTAAAGAGGTTCCATTGAGGTAACAAATCAATATTAACACTAATACGACATTTATACTAAAGTAAATAAATAGTTAAAATAAAGGGTCATGAAGATGAGTAAACATCTATGGTCACGCGTTATGAACTCGCCTCCCAATAGGGTGGTGCCGTTACATTTTTTAGTTTCATGCTGTAATTTTCCTCAAATATTTTTAAAACCACAAAAGCTATCTCAACAAATTTGGTATCATTTTAAAGCCCTAATAACAAGCTATCTGCCTGCAAAATGGCATTGGTATAGCTAATACAGAATGGGAGATACAGCTGTTTGATGTTTGGGGACCAGGGGTGGTGCTGGAAGGGGTGTTTCTGGAAGGGGTGCCGCCTGTACAAACTCAATGGGGATAATCCCATGTTTTGTTCTTTTTACAATAACTAGTCATCTCCTAATGTTACAAACACCATTCTGGTCCCATTTTAAAGGATAATTAGTAGTCTTTAAGTATGTGGTTCAACAGACTTGTCAACTATTTGTAACAACTAATTAATTATGGATAAGACAATGAACATCAGCTTTCTTCCTATTCGCTACACAGTAAACATGAATAATCAGCCTCAATTTACCGGATTTATAAAAATGACAATAACAGAAAAAGTTTTCAACCTATGATAGCAAAAGTATACATTTTTGGAAAGCTTGTAACTAGAGGAATTCAGAAATGCAGTTTATATCAGGGAAGGGTTCATCCTTAAACAAATATTTTTGAAAATTCTAAAAATATATAAAATAAAAATTGGAGATATTCACTAGCTGGTATAATTACCATACCGACGTAGTAACTTTAACAATTATATATCATATAATGGGTAATTTCATAAGAAATTCAAATATGTAAAGTAAATAATGATAGGGGTAGGTATAAAACATATATGGATCTCGAATTAAAAATTAAAAACTCTGATATTTTTCCGAACATTTCCGATCATACCATTTTAGTTCTTAGTCGTACTATAATTTTAATGGCATATTTGGTTTCCTCATGAAATTTCCCTTCAGAAAATATATACTTTTACTACCTCAGGGGGGTATACAAGCAAATATAAATGTGTAAAGTTAAAATCATGTCGTAAAAGCCAAAATCCGTGTGTAACGCGAAAGGAGGCGAGCTTAAAACACATGACCCTATACAATGTGAAGTCACACAAGAGTGATCATAAAAGGTGAGTTGGTTAAAACAATATTTCGAACTTGCAGTAATCATGGTAATCAACAACATTTCAAGAATCTGGACGGAGGATAGAGAAGTCTTCTGTGTATAAAAAACCCACTTGTTTATCTTGGGAATATATTTGTTCAAAAATACATTCTACATCTTTCAGCAAGTCACTATATTAAAACTTTACAGCAACTTTTATAGTAAATACACTATTTACCTGTTAATTTACAGACTAAGACTAACGTTTAAGAGATCACAATTGTTAATAACATTAAGCAGATGAACCCTAACCCAAAATCACCAGGCCCTTCATTCACAGTAATACAGATAATTGGGATATCTTTACGTAAAGCTTGGGCCTTGGAACTACTTCTTTATCAGACATTTTGTGAAAACACAAACAGTTTGTGTTAAAGAGGTTCCATTGAAGTTACATATCAATATTAACACTATACGACAGCTATACTAAGTAAATAAATAGTTAAAATAAAGGGTCATGACTCATGAAGATAAGTAAACTGCCTATACAATGTGGATCAAAAAAAGTTGAGTTGGTTATATTAATATTTCGAACAGTAATTTAAACAACATTTCAAGAATTTGGACAGAGAAATCTTGTGTATATAAACCCCACTTGTTATCTTGGGAATATAGTTGTTCAAAAATAACTCTTAGAAGTCGCTTTAATAAAAAAAAAGTTACAGCAACTTTTATATTAAATACACCATTAACCTGTTAATTTACAGACTAAGACTAACCTTTAAGAGATCACAATTCGAGGGTTTAGTGCAATAAAAGGCTGTATCTGTATTTTGGTCATTTTGAGGGGAAAATGAATTAAAGATTTGTACCCATCAATGTCACCAATGGGTTTTGACAAGTTGGAAGCAATGCTATAAACCTTTTTGATTAGGTGAATTTACTATTTTCTCATAATTAGGTTCCTGATATTGTGTGGATCATTTTTAAAAATGCAGATAGCCCTTTGTTGCACTAAACCCCCGCGAATTATGTAGCATTTAGCAGGGAGCCCATTAACCCAAAATCACCAGGCCCTTCAGTTACACTAATACAGATAATTGTGGTATCACATAAACAGGCATGAGAATAAATTTGCATGAACAAGCCTGTACAGCCTCAAAAAAGGTGCATTAAATTTTGCCAACATAGGCCAAAAATAGAATAAAATGCGGACATTTGAAAAATAAAATAGCCTAAATTCAGGCTACAGCCTGAAAATGTTCATGCCTGCGTAAAGCTATGGCCTCAGAACTACATCACATTATCAGGAATTTTGTGTTAACAGTTTTGTGTTAAAGAAGTTCTATTGTAGTTACAATACTAACACTAATGCATTTATATTATTTAAGTAAATAGATAGATCAAATAAAGGGTCATGTACCACGAGTTGTGACCCTTGACACGTACACGTAATTGAAGCTGAAAAGTCATGTGATATTTGCTTCGAACATTTATAGCATACATACATGTAGTCTTAAAGCAATCATAATATTTCAAATATTATTTTGTCAATATCATCTAGGTCATTAATACAGGGTTTGTAGAAAATGTATGTGTATAATAAGACACACTTAATGCAACACTGAGCAGTTTTCATACTTTGGAAATCCATGATATTCAATTCAGCAGGATGTTTTGGAAGTACACAAGAGTATTAAAAGGAAAACAATTGTTTTTTATGTCTTCACTTTAAATAGTTTGGTCAGAACAAATAAGCCAAATTAACTGAATTTGTATCACAATTTTGCAATCAAAATGCTTAAAACACAATAAATAAACTATGGTTGTTTCCATAAATGAAGGTCTCACTAGCAAAACACCACTCTAATGACTTCATCCGATCATAACCAAGGACGTGTAAGCCGCTCATGCTCACTTTTAGTATTAAATTTTGATTTGATGGAAGAACAGGTGAAAAGATCACTTTTTGAGCAACATTTTGTGACATTTTGACCTCAATGTCAATTTGTAAGATATACATGTACAGCCTGTTGGTGGGGTAAAACAGATTATGTACAGTAGGTCCATAAAAATGATAGATAACAAACTGATTTGACCCCTCAGATAGAATAGAAAAAACAACAACAACTTTTTGTGTCCATTTCTGAATTGTAAAGGATGAACATTCTTGCACCTCAGCTAGAATAGAAACAAAATCAAACATGTGCGTCCATTTCTGAATTGTAAAGGATGAAAATTCTCACCCCTCAGCTAGAATAGAAAAAGGCAAACTTGTGTGCCCATTTCTGAATTGTAAAGAATGAACATTTTCGCCCCTCAGCCAAACAGAAAAAGGCAAATTTGTGTGTCCATCTGAATTGTAAAGGATGAAAATGTTCGCCCCTCAGCTAAAGCAGAAAAAGGCAAACTTGTGTGTCCTGATCCATTTCTGAATTGTAAAGGATCAAAATGTTCACCCCTCAGCTAGAATAGAAAAAGGCAAACTTTTGTCCATTACTTAATAATAGTAAGGATGAACATTTTCACCCCTCAGCTAGTAAAGAAAAAGTAAACTAGTATGTATCATTGTGTACATGATGTACATTTCTGAATTGTCAAGGATGAAAATGTTCACCCCTCAACCAGAACAGAAAAATGCAAACTTGTGTGTCCATTTCTGAATTGTAACTTTCAGGATGCCCCGGCCTGGTCCGGCCAAAAATCCCTGAAATGGTGGCCATCTTGGCAAAATCAGTATTTTGATCATAATATGATAATGTATACATTATACATGTAGCTCATTTTTGATATCATTTATTTGATTTTAATGAATGGTGGTAATACCGTCATTTAGGGGACAAGATGTCATACTACATTGTATGCAGGTTTCATCTCTAACCCATATTTGTTGTCTTGTACATTGTATACATGTAGCAGATTTTGGTAGAATTTGGGACAGTGAGGGCGCTTTGCAAAAAAAAGTAGCTATCGCATCAATAAACATGAATTTGAATATGGAACATTGCAAGAGTGTTTTAAAATTCTGAAGATTCGAGCATGTTACTTAGTTTCATTTTACCATGGCATCAATTTTAAAATCACAAAAAACACTTCCATAGATAGGATAGTTCATTGAACTACATATCGTCGCTATTCTTTCAAAACCTTGTATGTTTTTCCGGCCCTTCATCATGTATAAAGTAAAACTGCCAACGGTTATGCATAAGAAGAGTTGCTTTATACATGTTCCGGGACAAGAGAACTTACAAGGATTTTATAGATGTGATTGTGTTACTTGTTAAGAGCAGACCGCCAAGGTAAAACATAGGAAGTAATACTTTATACATGCTGAAGGGCTGGATGGAGATACAAGGTTTTGAAAGAATAGCAATTTGGCGAAGCAGCAGCAAATGAATACAGAAGGATGCAGTTGCAGGCAGTCTGAAGGCAACAATCGCACTACATCATGTTCATGTAGATGTGTCTACATGTACATAACATGGCAGTGTATTCGTATTCACTCATACAAAGAATGAAATACCTTCACTTTTGATGTTCACCCTTCAAAAAAATTCTCAAGAGGGAAAAATGTTGAAAATTTCTTTGTTTTACTGCCCAAAACAATGCGTGAGCACACATTTTGGCCATTGTTGCCATAATTGCATTCTTTTTCGCCAATTTGGAACTGATTAAATTAATTATCTACAAATGTACATGCAAACAAATATAAAAACAAAAAAATGTTGATCACAGCATATAACGATTCCCTGTTTTGGAACGCACTGCAGACAAGGACACGCTCAACCTTTGTAATGATCGCGAGTGCTCGGATCTATGATCGACAAATTTGTGGGTTGATTATGTAAATTATACATGTACATTTGGTAACAGATCTGTTATTTGAAAGCCCATACATTTAGCTTAAAAGTGTTCCATAATTTGACTGTTTGGCTGATTTTGGGTGGCGAGTTCAAAATGCAAGTACATACATATGTACATGCTACATGTTAACATGTGCCTGTAACCTAACTATACTGTATAGTATACATCTCGTAGTTGTATTGCAAGTCCAGTCTTGGTACGTACTCGTTGATGAATTGGAAGCTTCGAAGGGGCTCACCAGCTCTTAACGATTGGATTCTGGTAGTCTCTTAACGGGCAATTTCATGCACAAAACTTGACAAACCATTAGTACTTTAGCCACGTTTCTCCCTGTTGTACAACTTGCATTTTGTATGATTCAAACCCATCTTCAAAGGACTGTTATAAATCCAGTACATGTAAAATACTTTGTGGATCTGGGATCCACTGCCAGCGCCATTGATATCCAATTGTCTATCATCCCTGATTCTGATTTCAATGCCTTACACTACAGCTCCTGATCAAAACTGCTTCCAATTGGTCATCCCCATTCGATCTGTACAAAAACAAAGAGATGCAATACATGTACAATTAGGGCAGTTCCAAGCAAAACAGGACATTACAAAATAATTGTAAAAAAATATTGTAAATTTACAATTTAAAGTACTACCATCACATCCCATAGTATCAAATGAAAGATATTTTCAAGCTCTTTCAAATGAGCTGTTATTTCTTTTTAATTGATATACTGTACACTGGTACGGTACACAGCGCCCTACTGGGCAATGGGCATTAACGGTACAGTACCCCTGAAACTTAGAGACATGAGTTTTGTGTACAGGTACAAATGTAACAGCAGACCCAGGATGATATAAAGCATGCATAGGAAGAGGTCAGAGAAGGGTGCTACAAATGGGCATTTGTCTGGAAAATATCATAACATTTTACCAAACATCAAGGGTTTTTTTCAAAAAAATATCATACTTTTCTTAATAACCTCTCCCTAAGTATTACTCCTCCTCCGGACGTGTTTTGGAATGTTTGACTGTCACTGTGGCCCCTGAATGGATCTCAAAATAACAATGAGGCCAGGGTGGTAGAAAAGGTTGCACATGTTACTTTAAATTAACCCTAACCCCAGTTTAGGGTTTTTGACTGGGATCACAATTTTTGAAGAAGAATTAAACACCAGCTACTCGTTCGCTATACATGTATATTTTTTTAATATGATGTAAAGACCGACAAATGAGAGCGTTACGGAATAGCGTTTTGTCCACAATGCAAAATTCTAATAAGGCCCTTCACAATTGATTTTGAGTTTCCTGTTGCAGGTTTAAATTATTAATTGTCTTTTATTTTCTTTATTTTGTATCTAATTATTTGGGGTCGCATTTGATAGTTAGCTATTTTCTATAATTAATGAGAGTAATAATTTTTACTTTTTGCACACCCTGTATAGTATTACTGTCAAGCCTCGATTTAAGGACGTGTGAACCGGGAGCTACTTTGTAACTTTTCTGACAAAAGTATATAGCTCCCGCTCATATACTTTGCTATACAAAATTTGAAAACACCGGGAGCAAAAACTTGGCAACCGGGGGCAAAAAACTCCCAGCTCCCACTTAAATCGAGGCTTGATTACTGTAACTAAGAAACCCCCACAAATTAAACATTTTTGGGAAGGGAATATCATGCTTTCTCATCGATAAGTTAGATTTTAATTTCTACATACTGGGACAAAATAAGTGTCTTTTTAAAAAGTTAAGTATTTCATGTACAAAATGTATATTTCTTTTGTTACACCCTATGATTATGAATTTTTGGCCACCCTGAATATCAGGTTAAAATGAGTGCCATTAAAACCTGCAATAAAATCCTTAGTATAGAACAGCTTTCCAAAAATGTATGGTTATACGTGGTCGCATGTCATAAGGTGGGCATGCTAAAAGTGTGGCGGTGTTACATTTTTCGGAATGGATTTGTCATTCAAATCTTATACATGTAGCTTCACAACCCCTTGGCCTATTGAAGTGGTTGATGCATCATTTTAAAGCTGAGAGATGGATCTATAACTGTGTGAAATCTCATTGAAATAGGAATTTAGATAACGGAGTAACAGCAGTTTAAATCTGAAAAAGTTGGGGTGGCGGCTCAGGCGGGTGCGGCTCAGGCGGGTGCGGGTGATGTATTAGCATAGGGAAATACATGATTTTCGTCGTGTTGATTTGAATAAATTGTTGTATTTTCGTAACCCCTTATCCTATCAACCTCATCAATATCTCATTTTAAAGAGAAATTTGTAATAAATACAAATTCCTCTAAAAAGAATAATGATTGCCATTTATCAAAACATTAGGGCATGCTGAAGTTCTGTTTTCTCTGATTTATAGCGTTGGTAATTATTAATTATTTGGCTGTATAATTAATTAATAATGTGTTATTATGGTTTAAAATGTTTTAAAGATACATTCAATCATGTAGGACCTATTTAGTAATGCTTTAAAGGGATGCTAGAGCATTTTAAAGTAATTTACCTTTGGATAAATAATACATATCAAAAGAGGATGTAAAAATTCTTGAAGCCACTTAGTAAGATCGCTTAATTAACTTAAATTAACTAATTACAAAAGTGTCTTTCACCACAATGTTACTTCTCATGTATCTATTTATCCTATGCAGTGGACTCAAACTTGAAACTTGACTACTTTGGCAATTTTACATAGTGATAAACAATAATTTCATTCTGGGTATACCGCATAAATTAAGGTTATAATTAAATAGTAATTAATATGCAAATTACAATATTTTTTACCAAATTTCACTGCTCAATTTGTGTATTAGTATGTTTTCAATATTCAGTATGTATCAGTTTGATACAACCACTTACTTGAATTGTGTGCTTCTTTACAGCAGGTCCAATTTGAGAAAAACGCATTTGAAAATTCTTGTTTACATTGCCAACAATGGACTAATTAACTCTTAATTAGCCGATTTTGCCTTAATGAAAGGAATTTTTAACAAAAAAGTGGTATGAATTGGTAGAGGGTGACAATACCTAAAACATATAACAAAATACCTTTTTTGGCAATTTTGACCATGTAACACAAATTACACCACCTTGTGACATGGGACCACATACTTTAGATGAACTATGCTTGTGATACAGTTAAAAAGGTGCCAAGAGAGGTGATTTTCACCAAATTGCTAAGCCTAAATGTGCACCAATTGTGTACCAACTTAAAAAATGTGACCTAATGCTAATTCCAACTATGAACATTGTACATGTAGTACTCGTATGCGTACTTGGTACTTGCAGTTTCCGAATTAAGAGGAAAAAATATTGCGTCACGCGCCAGCCGCTCAAGTAAACATGTGCGTTAATAGCCGTTATATGTGCTGCGTCTGCGTGACACCCCTATAAAAACTGAATTGTGTTAAAAACACCACTGCAACTGACACTACATGGCAACTGCTGGTTATACACAGATATTACAACTTGTATACAAGAGTGAACCCCCCCCACCCCCCCCCCCCCCCCACACACACCCAGCATCTGCAGCCGGGGGGGGGGGGGGGGGGGGTGGTTCTCACATTGATGGTATACTATACGAAATGTGTTACAATTCATTGAATTTAATATTTATTTATAATAATATAAATTGGTGTTACCTATTATATACCTTGAACTTTGAAGTTGAAGAAAGATGCAGATTCTATTCTGTATTCCTTGACCTCTGTCCTTGTATAATTTATTAAGACTGAACGTCACACTTTCTCTAGTCTCAATCAGCTATATCCGACTCCAACAAACACGAAACACTGTACTAATACTACTACTACTAGTCAGTTACAGTATTAGTAGAAACACAGTTTATTCTATGCTGTATTCCTTGACGTCTGTCCTTGTATGCTAAGACTGTTTAGTGTTAGGGTATTGCACAACGAAGTACACAATGTCAATCCAATGATGCACATGTACATGAATGAATGCTTACAAAATGTATGTATTGTACACAGTAAATAGGAAGCTTACTTCGTGTATTGAAAGCTACGTACACTCTTTTTGTCGATCTTCACGTTCATTTATGATTCTGCACATACGTATTCACAATTCATGATCGGCTGTACATCCTGACTTATGGATCCTGTTGATTATTGACGTAGAAGTGCGTTTATTTTAAACCATTTGAAGGCAGTTACAGGAAGAAAACGAAGAAATAGAAGTGTGATGTGTCGTACATTGTACGTAGAACGGCCCATAGTGTTTTGAATTCGTAACGGAAACAAGTAAACAACCTCTTCTAAATCCGTCGGTCGAGTGGTTTCACAATGGTACATGCACATGCACTATGGGTAAACAATGGCTAGTGTAGAGACTGTTAGGCCAGCAACGACTGGACGTAACTCGGTTGTTAAATCAATTTAGGGAAAGTGTGCCTCATACCAAATTGGGGTGAGGGGAGGGTATTCATTTCTGAATTTATAAATCTATTAATTAATTAATTAATTTGTTTAATATTATTATCATTCAATAGTGTTGTTATTATTATCATTTATTTATTTTATTATAATAACAAAAATTAGAGAGGGGGAGGCAAATACATGCGCTGCCCACTTCATTCCACTCTAATTCAATGATATATCAAAATGACTTTTTATTGGAAATTGAATACATTTATATTTTAATAGTATGATGTATGATGGCCGCCAAATATTATATGGGAAGAATGAAAACTCTTTTAAAAATATCAGCAAATTGTATTTCAATTTTTAGCTCATAGGCATAATAATAGGGGATCCAAGCATTTAAAATGCTGATTTTGTCAATTTATGATTTTAGAGGAAAAAAAATCAATAGGCCTAAATAGAATAATGATCTCAAATGATGATCACTCACCGCACTTACATCAGTCATGCATTTATGTAGCAAACAATGGTATGACCATATCACTTGCAATTTGAGTCATCAATAATGTTTATCAATTTTCTAATCACTGTCAAGTCATAATGTCAGAGTTATTTGGCTCAAGTCAAGTCGTTTGGTTTTGTATAAAGGCAATAATATACAAAACAGAGTATTCACAGCCATTCGTCAAAGTCTATCTCAAAACTGAACCAATACTAGGCATGTTTATATGTATTTCAATGCATTTCTCATGGTGATTGAAAATATGGTAATGAAATTCAATAATTTTTGACATTTTTGAACACTATTTTGGAATGTCGGCTGCAGACGCCTGCCGCGTGGAAATTTAAGTCTTAAGGAATAGATAATCAGGCAAAATGGTGTGTATGTCAACTCATCATTCACGTCCACGGAATGGACAGTCTGCAGCAGCACCGTTCATCAACGGTGCTCCTTTGGTGAAGAGGAATTTCCTCCTTCGGGTCCAAACCAGGGGCGCACCAAACGCCGTTTTGACTGAGATATTACACTAAACTTTTAAAATTCCAACTCAAATTAAAGCAGTTAAAATTAACTTGATCATCACTATCATTCAAAGCTTTCATTAATATCACAGGTATAAATAAATAATAAGACTTTTCTTTTTTATATAATTTGAAACCATTTTCCGGGGAGCTATATGAGGATAGGGCAAACAAGAGGTGCAAGAATGATTTCGATCACACGGAAACTTTTACGATTAAAACAACAGAGGTTTGAATGCGGCAAAGCTTTTCTATTTGTAATCCTTTTTTAAGGCTATGAAAGTCAATGCCTATGGTTCCCGTTTCTTCATACTCTTGGATTACACAAGCTACACAGTAAACTGCATAACTAATTCATAATGAAAAGGTTCTGTTTGTTAAAGTTATATGTGTTCTAATTTCTGGCCCGATTTTCAACTTCATGTTATCTATTCTAGCAGTATTCCAAAGTATAGTTGCATACTTATCCATGGTTCTTCAGAAGAAAAGGTGACATGACATTTGCTCATTAAGTTCTATAGTAACACACACTGGCATTTTCACTGTAATTCACTGCATGTTGGCATGGTCTATATAATCTAAAAAGGAACATGTCTTGCGCAAAACATTTGTACACAAATAATGAAAAATAGGGAGGCTCTTCTGATATCAAATATCAAAATATAGCAAGCCAAAATGATCGGATTAAGAAGAGTTCCTATTAAATCCTGTTGTTAAAGCTTTCCACGCGGCAGGCGTCTGCAGACGATAGTTCCAAAATTTCACAAAATGTTTCGAAATTGTCAAAATTATTGAATTTCTGAAAAATCTGTTTTGTATAAATGGTAAAACCAATAGTCGCGTGGAAAGTGTTAAGAATGAAAGCTCTCATAAGATAAGTAAAATAGGCCTGAGTAACTCAATTCTATACATTTTAAAGTTAGCTTCGGAACTCTTCTTAAAGTTCAGAAGGACAGATATATTGTTCTCAAAGTGTTACATGATTTTAAGAAGAAGAGGGGAAAAGGAGTTATGTATTACTTTGATTTCAACTGTTTCTGTACATGATCAGACGACCACAAGTACCCTCCCCATCCATATGTGTATAGGTAAAAACGATAAAAAAGATCTATATACTTGAATATCCACGGGCCGGGTTTACTCCGGCTGAAAGGTCATAATACGATAATGACGCCATGTGCGCCGTATTCAGCACAAACGAGTTCAGCGCACAATCGACTTGAGATGCGAATAAATGTTCAAATGAAGGAATTATTCAGACAAACGTGATCTCATGTTAGGGGATTGGGTTATAGAGTAGGAGAACGGTTTATTTCATTTGAACCTAAGCTTACCATGTGAACTAGGTAGATATGTGGTGGCATGTTATGTAGGAATATAACTTACCATGCTAGCCTAGTATGTGAAGATAGCTAATGTTTCAATGTCCAATCTTCTGATAGAACCTAAAATTGATCAATTTTTGCTATATATAGGCCGTTATAATAAGTATGGTAAGAAAGACCATGCGCCCATAGTCCCATATACCAGTCTGTTATAAGTCTAGAGCCAGTTGCGTCTAGCTTCTCAATAAAGAAGAAATAACTATTTAGATGAATGTCTTAACGATACCGGGTATTTAATTAAGAAGTAACGTACCCTACATTTTGTTTAGCTCCGATATGATTTTAGGCATTATGACCCCGCCATCATACAGAGTTCTCACAAATGAACTATTAAACATGAACTTACTGACTAAGCAACTTTGATTTCAACTGACTTACTATTTCTGTACATTAATAAATGATCAAAATGATCAATTTTTGCTGTAGGCCTATGTAATAGAAAGTGAACGATATCCGGTGTGGCTCATGACGGGCCTAATCCAGACTGTTTTTTGTTGTTGTTATAGACGACCACAAGTGCCCTCCCCATGTTTAGATAAAACGATAAAAACGATCCATAAGGCGATAGAAAATGGGGTGGGTGGGCGGGATGGGTGGTGTGTGTGTGTGTGTGGGGGGGGGGGGGGGGGGGGGGGGGGGGTGGGGGGGGTGTATTATGTTGCGGTCGTATATAAAAAAGCAGAGTATCACTCAAGAGCTGCTAGTTTAGGCCCTAAGCCGCCTGCGCCTATTATACATTTGATCAAGATTCAAGATTGAGGCGCGGGCCCGGGTACGGTCTAATTGATGATGCCCATTAATGTAAATTCAGATTTTTGCACTGATGATTGGAGAAGAAGTGCATTCATTGGCTTCAGTTGGGCATCATTTTCAACAACAAAATTGAACATTCTCAGGCTAGGGGGCACATCCCCTCAAAACCCCCCTTGCGTGCAAATTGGTCGGCATTATTATTTATCGCGGATCGGTTCAACAAAATTCATTTCGCGGCCCGGCCGTTTTCAAACCATAGTCCGCCCCTGACTGATGAGGGGTGGTGATATTATACAACAAAATATAGAATTTTCCTTTTATAGGCCTACTTCAAATCACAGAGATACAAAACCTGTGATTGATCATACACATGCAGTAAAAGGATATAGATGGACCATACTAGGTATGGAAATAAATATCAAAAAGGTATGATATTTTCGTTATAAAACTGCCCTAGCTATTTTTCCAAGCACAATAAAAAGAGGGCCGAAGAAATCTAAAGATTTCGAAAGGAGTATGTTAATTTATTAACCGTTATCAATAAAGAAAAGGGTGCTTTTACCGAACCCCATAGATATTGTACTTACTTGTTACTTCATGGCATTTTTACCCTCGATATAGAGGAAATTACCCGTATAATAGGATAACTGAAAAAATCGTTGGTATTAACGCACAGCCTACTTTATACCGCATACGGTACTTGACTCCCGGACTTGTCTGACCGAACTATGTCAAAGGGCAAACCATCATGTTTTAGGACGATGTTTCAAGGCTATATCCGACGTCCATTAGACAGCAGTTTGCCGACCTTCGTGTTAAATTGGCCTGAGGACAACTTTCTAAACAAATCAATGGGCCGACGGTGCGTGGGCCATGTTTGACTGACCGTTAATTATGAGACATGATGTTTACCTCAACTGACGTTTCTCAGCGGGTCGGGTCAGCCCCATATAGCCGACGTCCATTCGACAGCAGTACGCCGACGTTCTGTACTTCACATAAATATGACGTCCTTAACGCGTCAGTAGACCGACGTATATAGGCCATGTTTGACCAACGTCATGCCGACGTTTAAAAGACGTCCATACTAAGTCTTCATTTACTGACAGAATTGACAGTTTTCGGCGACGTTAAGCCGACGTCCATTCGACAGCAGTACGCCGACGTTCTGTACTTGGCCTAAATATGACGTCCTCAAAGTGTCAGTAGACCGACGTATATAGGCCATGTTTGACCAACGTCATGCCGACGTTTAAAAGACGTCCATAATAAGTCTTTATTTACTGACAGAATTGACAGTTTTCGGCGACGTTAAGCCGACGTCCATTCGACAGCAGTACGCCGACGTTCTGTACTTGGCCTAAAGATGACGTCTTTATAACGTTATTGAGCCGACGTTTTGTAAGCCACGTTTGTCCAACGTCGAGCCGACGTTTAGTGGACATCCCCAATAAGACCAACATAATTACGGTCTTTTGACGACCTACAACCGACGTCCATACGACGGCAGTAGGCGAACGTACAGTACCCGACGTATACTCGACGTTCTGACGACGTCAATGGACTGACGTTTTGTTAGCCAATACATACCAACGTTGTGCCGACGTCGGCTGGACGTCTCGAATAAGACACGACGTCCAGCCGACGTTACCGACCAAAACCCGACGTCGGCCCGACGTATCTGTGTTATCTGGGTAAGTACCTGTAATGGCAAATTAATTAAAAAGTATATAAAATATGTTTTTTTGATATGGTTCTGGTACAGTTTAAGGGCAGTTCAGGTCAGTTTTAACGTAAAATATGTAATTTTTTCTTCTTTTATGGAACCTGGGCCGGCTAATAATACAGGTAGAAAACCCCTCCCATGCCCACAACCTATCAAGAGCAATATCAGCTTATCCAGGAACACACTATTATAGACTATGGTGAGTAGACACGCATACAAAATAGCAAAATGCTATTACAAGGTGTCCCAAAAGTTTTTGAACTTTTGAAGCATATTGCATCTCTCTTAAAATAATTTGCAGTATCAAACTGAAACTATAGTTCGATTGACAAAACAATATTGGGCGCTATTTCTGAGGGCCCCTTAATATAAAACACACTGAATGGTTTGGTTACATAACATGTATAGCTTGCAATACTATGTAGGATGCATTGTGTACATCGCTGTTATAATGTGCGGCATGCTCCTCACATTCCATTCATATGAATGTTTGCAATAAAGATTTCACTTATTACATTCTGTGCATTGTGTGATGTGAATCGTCTCCCAAATTCATGGTTAATTTTGTTACAGTTAGTTGTCTTTATTCCAAATAAACTAACTTTTTAACTGTTAGGGTGGGCGGTTAATAGATTCTACGGAAAAGGTGTACTTTTAGGTCACAGATACTGGTATACCAGAATTGTTCAATACTGGAACATGTAAGTTGCCAGAATCGCTAGATACTGGTACGATTTTTCAGTTCCGGTATCGGTCGATACGGGAACGTTTTTATGTTCCAGTAGACGATACTGGTACACGTGTTACCAGTGTAGCTTGTCCCAGTATTGAACGATACTGGTACATAACTTTGTTCCAGTATCACCCAATACTGCATGTACATTTGATATGGCACAGTATCGTCCGATACTGGAACACTGCCTTTGAACCAGTATTGTCCAATACTTGGTGCTCCAGTATCGGACGATATTAGTAGTCCAGAATCATGGACCTAAAGTAAACCTTTTCCGTTTCTACTTTTCAAAGTTATCAAAAAAATAAAGAAACAATAGAAACAACAACACTAGAAACAATAGTAAAATTGGCATTTACCAAATTTGTCTTGACATGAACTATGACAGAGAAGGTCTGGCAGTAATATTTTCGAAACATGAATTTTAATTTAATTGCACTTTTGTTATATTTCTTTATTTACAGTTTCTCTCATTGGTTCAGGGAAAGACTGTGAACACAATTCCCACCTTCACAGGATCACGAGACACTACACATATTCAAAATAACAAATGGTGAGTTTCACTTTTCTAAAAAAGGGTGTTACCTATGTGAGTATAAGCTTTATCATGAATAAGGATAGGCGTAAATCTTCCGAATTATTAATTTTATCCCCATTTGTAGAAAAAATAAATGAAAGCAAAGTTTTTTTTAAATTTGGTGATACTGGGATTCAAAGTAAATGTCATATCACTAGACCAGCTATGCTGTCCGTGCAGAGGTAGAGATTTCAATCACCCTTAGTCTACACATAGGCATGAGCAGGATTTTTTTACCCGGGGGCTTAAAAATAAATTTCATTCGTTCGCACCGCTATCCGCGGTAATTCGGACAGGGGGAGTCTGAGGGGGGGGATATGCCCCCTTGGAAGTGGATTTTTTAAAAAAATTGAACCCATTTGGTGCGATTTGGTGTGTAATTTTGACCAATATTTTATTGAAAAGCCTTAACTTCATTTCCAATCAATATTGGCTTATTATCAATATCATCCAAAATTGGATTTGTTTTCCCCTTCAATTTTGCAAAAGCAAACGACACGGCGTAAGGGTTTGAAATTGCTAAAAAGGATTTGCGCGTAGCGCGAAAATATTAGCTACGGTATTGTAAAAAGAAAGGTTTAACGAACCGTTCCTGAAGCCATGTTGTTATGCTTGACTGATAATTAAACAGTGAAACCAATGTGCGCGTAGCGTGCCAAAAATGTATATTTTAACACTAAAAAGTTCCCGTAAACGTTTCTGAAGCCATCTTGTTCCAATCGAATAACAAAGTAGTATACAATTTTTTTGGCGCGGAGCGCGCAAAAATGTGGCTATTGTAAAAAGAAAGGTTTAACAAACCGTTCCTGAAGCCATATGTTATTAAGCTTGACTGATAATTAACAGTGAAACTAATTTGCAAAAAATGTCTATTTTAACACTAAAAAGGTCCAGAAAACGTTTGTCTATCTTGTTATAAAGCTTGAATAATAAATAATCAGTGAAATGAATACTCGCGTAGCGCGCAAAAAAAATGTATATTTTAACTCCCAAAAAGTCCAGAAAACGTTTTTGAAGCCATCTTGTTCACATGGAATAACAAAATATTTAAAAAATGGCTATGGTAAAAAGAAATGTAAAAAAAACCCATCCTGTTAAGCATGAATAATAAAACATTCTAACTAATTCGCGCGTAGCGCGCAAAAATTGTTTATTTTTACACTGAAATGGTCATGAAGCAATCTTGTTAAGCTTGAATAATAAAACATTGAAAATAATTTGTGCAAAAACTGGTTATTTTAACACTAAAATGGTCCTGAAAAACGTTCATGAAGCCATTTTGTCTAAGCTTGTATAATAAAAAAATGAAACAAATTCGCTCGAAACGCGCAAAAATGTCTAGTTTACTACTTAAAATGGTCCAGAAAACGTTCCTGAAACATGTTGTTATAAAGCTTGAATAAACATTGAAACCAATTTGCGCGAAGCGCTCAAAAAATGGCTTTTTTAACACTAAAAAGCTCCAGAAAAACGTTCCTGAGCGTACAAACTGTAAGTTTTTTAAACTTAAGTGGTCCAGAAAAATGTTCCTTAAGCCATCTTTTTATAACTAGAATAAAGAAACGTTGAATAAATCGCGCGAAGTTCGCAAGAAATTCTAGTTTTGTTCACCAAAATGGTCCAGAAAACGTTCTTAAAACCATGTTGTTTAGCTTGAATAGTTAAACAGTGAAACTAATTCGCGGGGGGGGGGGGGGGGGGGAGTGGGGGCATCGTCTCCACCGTGACAATGATGGGGGTGGGGGCACTCCCCGCTTGCACTGTCTATGCTCGTTACCCTTCCTCCTTATCTTCCTGTTTATATTTTACTCTATTGCCAATGGGGTGGGGGGGGGGGGGGGGGGGCTGTCTCCCTGGTTACGCCACTGGTGATTCAGAGGGGTCACTCAAGTGTGATAAACTTCTTTTACTTTTTAATAAAAAAATACTGATTTGCATCTAAAATGTGTATCTTCAGTTTGATAAGTCCAATGTTAAAATGTATTCATGATAAGCTAAAAATTCTAACGAAAGGTTAATATGTCATAAGGATAAAGGAAAAAAGCGGATCTAATTTAATTGATTTTCATTTTCATACGAAAAAAAATGAACGAACTTTGGGCATCGATGGGTAGTAGTCAATTGGGACAGCCTGTACGTACATGTATGTATATTAACACACTGTGTTTATATTATAGTTAATACAAATTCAAGGAAGTTTAAAGTGGCCATATAATTTAAACTAATTCAATAATTACCTTTTAATCTACCTCTTCTGAGCGATGATTGTCTTTTTAAAGACTCTTCTTGTCTGAAGTGGACTGGCATAAGGTGTGTTCATACAACTGTAAATGTACTTCTGAAGTGAAGCTCCGTTGGTTCAAATTTCGTCTTCTTAGCAGAATGTTGGGGACAAATACTCTCATGGTTAAAATTGGCAAAACACAAATCATCCATTGTGCACTTTTTGTGGTGTTGCAGATGAGAGTTTATTTCATTTATTTTGGGATTGCAGCTTTACCCAGAAAGTATGAAGGAGTATTCAGAACTGAGTTAAAATCAAATTGAATATCAATATTACACTGAGTAAAGAGCTTGTTCTGTTTGAATATTATTTGTACAAAGACTTATGTGTTAAATAACATCCTTCTGGTTCTAAAATTTTGTTTTTACAAAAGTAAGGTTAAAAAAGAGAAACCGTCCTTTAGCTATGGTAAAATAGGTATAAAGAATTTTGTCTGAAAGAAAAGTTTATGTACAATACTAATTGTAAACAACAAACTTTTGATATCAGATGGCATAAATGGAAATCTTTATTTGAAGTTTAATGATTATGTTGTTGTTATTAACACTGACTAATGATCATATCGTATGTAGATTGTGAATTGTACATTGATTGGACTCTTGACGGAATGATAATAAAATATGTAAGATAAAAAAGGCCTACTTGATCTGTTCAAAGTTCAAAGATTGCACATTATACTCATGATTCAAAGCAATTGAATATGGGTGTATTACATCTTTATATTTCGCACTTTTGTTTTAAAATGCTAAATGAATATTTAATTAGAAGATGGCATTAATCCAATTGATGTTATCAATTTTTTCTTGTTTTAAACTTTAGGCGAAGACTAAAACAACCTTATTCTACACGGCATGGCTGGTTCATTTGAACATTTGTGGACATTTTGGAAGTTTTAAAAAACTATTTTTAATATTTGTTTGAAAATATTTGATTTTTTTATTTTTGTTTCTCAAAATTTGTTGAAAATTCCCCCAAAATTCCAATAGAATTTGGCAACAAAAATTAACAAACAAAAACACCTTACAGAACGACCCGACATAAACCTGCAGGGGTCCATTTGCCCGTAGAACAGGGTGATTTATCATTGCCTAATAATATGTATTTATTGCTCACTTATTCACAGATTGCCATCTATGAGCTGCGGACATCACTGATGACTCTGATCAGGACCAAGTGTCAAGAAAACGTGAGATTCTTTTTGTAGATGTTCTTCAAATGGTACTGACTGTCAGGCTATATGATGTTATAGTCTAGTATAGCACATTACTTGAATATATAAAATTGTATTATTATACATAGCACTGATTAACTATACCTGTATACAACATAAGAAACATCACATATTGATGTACCTCAGTCTCTTCATCCATTTTATCTTTTCCATTCTTATATAACTTCGTGTCAGTGGGTTTTTTCCATAGGATCCCTACATTTTGACCAATACAATTTCACAACGACTGTATGTCGCAAGATTTGTTAATTGTGTGCTGGTTCATTTTTCCCACAGGCACAGGCTAACAGTTGGCAATTTCTATTTCGAAATACAACCCTTGTCGAAAATCACCCATTTATTTGTACATTAGTAGATCCTCTGTCCTGAAAATGGCCCATGCTGGATCGGTAAATGCAAGGTCAACAGAAGGTGATGGCAAATGGGTCTTGGAGAAGGAGATTGGAAAGGATGGAGACAACAAGGTCAAAAATGGTCGTGGTGTTGCTCTTTATCCAAACAATGATTTGGTTGTAGCAGATTACACAAGCAAGAATTTCAAGGTATTTGACTTTGATGGGAAATTCAAACGAGTGCTTCATCAGGGTAATCTTGCAGGTCCTTGGGATATTGCATTGAGTCTTGACGGATGTATATATGCAACTGATATGACTGGCTATGTCAAAGTCTTTAACCCTGATGGAGTTTACCTGAGACAATTTGACATCAAGTCACCAGATGGTCAATTATCTAGTGCTGATGGTTCAAGTCTCCGTGGACTGGTAACAGACAGAGAAGGGAGCCTATGGATAGGAAGTAGTAAGAAGTATATAAGCCAACACAATCAATACGGCACACATATGTCCACATTGAAGGTTGGTGTCCGGCCATGGTTTATAGCAGTTACTCCGCAAAAGAGAATCGTTGTCTGCTCTTGTTCCGGCCACACAGATGCACACGTGTTGAATCACAATGGAGTTCTCCTATATACCATTAAAGCACCAAAGGATGCTAAACAATGGAATCCATATAGTGCCTGCTGCACTGGTGAAGAGGATGTTGTCTATATCAACAGCAATGGAGGTGCTGGCCAAGGTGGTATCTATAGCTTCAGACTAGAAACAGACCGTGCAACCTACCTTGGTTGCATAACGACTGATGTCACCTATTCATGGGGTATGGCCTGTAAGGATAACAGATTGGTGGTAGCTCAGCTTGGACAACCAGTTAGAGTATTTACTTTTGAAAGGACTGGACTGTGATTATGTAAACCTCATCCCTACCATCACAACTATACTCACATGTCAAAAGTTGAGTAATCTCTACAATCCACTACTGACAAAATAATCTGGCAACACTGTTTCCCCCCGCAGTTCTGGAAACACTACATGTAGTTCCTGAGGTTCCAGTAGTGGATCACAACTCTGATGAAATAAGACTGATCAAGTCATGATGAAACGTTAATCTTCCAATTATTCACCTCAATCAATGGTTTTGATGAACACAACGTTATTCCTTATTTAATTATTTACCTTAACAAACCTGTGATGAACAATTGTGCTCAAAATGTCTACAATTGATAAGTGATATTCAACCACATGGTATTCCCCACTTGCAACACTATTCATGGAGCTGTTCTCATGATATTGCAATTTAATCTGCAAAGATAAGTGATCCTCAGACTAATCTGGTTTTCTCTCCAGAGTCAGGCAAATAGCCCTAAGGCTGAGTTCACATAGGAGTATACTATTCGGGTATACGGTGCACGTTTTGCAGGGCACGCGTATAGCTTAACAGTCTCTGCCTCTAAGGGCGTACCATGTGGTGATTCATGGGTCCTCAGATCAACTTTTTAAAAAAACTAGTGATACATTACCATAACATTATACTACTGCCAAATTTTAAAATTCCTAAAAGTTTTGGTTCGGTCGTAAAAAATCACCGAAATGTCAGGAACAAATCCCAGTAAAATGATTACTACGTTGCCTATAAGTATAACTATGCGCACCATGCACATCCCAACGAAAGGAAAACATATTTTGAAACCTCCAGTTGGGTACACAACAAAAGTGAAACAAAATCACATTACCCTGACCTTGAAACCGTGACGAACAGCGTCGTTAGCAGTTTTCAAGCCCTTATAGTTTGGCGCGCCAATGAGATCCCATTACATAAACAAGTTCATATGGAAGAACTCAGAGCCTTTAACAAATTCAAAAGTAAAAATTGTTGGGATCTCGTTGGCGCATGGAGATAATCCAGGTCAAAGGTCAAGTTTTACCATTTTGAGCCATTTTCACACCTCCGTAAATCCGTGCGCCATCTTTAAAACACCTTGGAAATGACATCTACTTGCAAAGATGGTTTACCTTGAATAAAAAATGAAGAAACTGGTTTGGGATCTCAGAGATTTTTTTTTTAATGATTTTTTACAAATTTGCTTAAGAGCAACTTGCACTGCATGCGAGTCAGTAATAGCAATATGTGCATTGTCCAAGTTCTTATTAATCAGTGCGCCAACAAGATCCCATCAACTTTTTGATTTATTTGCTTAGTTTGGCCACCATTCAATAGATACCACTGGAAAAAACTTTGGGATTTTGATGGCGGTTAATTCTACATGATCGCAAAGTTGAGGTGTCATCAGCTTTATTCTCGAGCCTTTTTGGGCCATTTATCAGATTATCAGAATATCAGATTCCTTTGGTGAATTTTGACATGTCATATAGGACATTGTTTTTCATGCATTTTAAACCATTCTCAACCCATCAACATTAATCTGTTGCATGATGTTTCATAAATTGCATATTATGTCTTCAGAATTCAACAACCCTGTCGAATTCGGAAGACATGACTTACATATTTTGAAATCGACATTACAGACTAACATAGATGTGTTCAGAATAGTCTAAAATGCATAGAAATCAATGTCCTATATGACATGTCAAAATTCACCAAAGTAATCTGATATCCTGGGAGATGGTCTGAAATGGCTCAAAAAGGCTTGAGAATAAAGCTGATGACACCTCAATTTTGCGCTCATTTAGAATTCACCGCCATCAAAATCCCAAAGTTTTTTCTAGTGGTATCTATTGAATGGTGGCCAAACTAAGCATATAAATCAAAAAGTTAATGGGATCTAGTTGGCGCACTGATTTATAAGAGCTTGAACAATGTATGTGGGGCTATTACTGACTCGCATGCACTGTAAGTTGACCTTAAGCAAATTTTTAAAAATCGTTTTAAAAAAAAATCTTAAAGATCCCAAGCTGGAATCTTCATTTTTGATTTAAGGTAAACCATCTTTGCAACTGGAGATCATTTCCAAGGTGTTTTAAAGATGGCGCACAGATGTACGGAGGTGCAAAAATGGCTCAAAATAGTAACATTTGACCTTTGACCTTGATTATCTCCATGCGCCAACGAGATCCCAACAATGTTTCCTTTTGAATTTGTTAAAGACTCCGAGTTCTTTCATATGCACTTGTTTATTGAATGGGATCTTGTTGGCGCATCGAATTATAAGGTCTTGAAACTGCATAAGAGCGCTGTTCGTCAAGGGTTCAAGGTCAGCGTAATATGACACGCCAACGAGATCCCAACGATTTTGTTTCACTTTTGTTATGTACCTAACTGGAGGTTTCAAAATATGTTTTCCATTCGTTGGGATGTACTTAGCGCGCATAGATATACTTATGGGGAACGTAGTAATCGTTTTACTGGGTTTTTTTCCTGAAATTTCAGTGATTTTTAACGACCGAACCAAAAATGTTAGGAATTTTAAAATTTGGCTATGGTATAATGGTATGGTAATGTATCACTGATTTTTTTATAAAGTTGATCTGAGGACCCATGAATCACAACACCCCCCAAAATGGTACACTCTTACAGGCACAGACTGTTAAATCGAAACAATGTAATTTCATAAGACCGGGTCACATACGACGGCACTATTCGAAAAGGCCGTATACCTGCGTATAGTGTAGTATAGTATAGTATACCGGGAATCGTGCGTGTTCGATTTTCGTGCACCGTATACCGTCCTGTTTAGATGTGGCGGGCTGCAATTCGTATGTACAGGCGTTCCGAAATTTCCCTATCACGATGTATAAACAATTTATTGCGTAGAATAGGGTAAGTTAGGACAATAGGACTCCTTTGTACTATACTTTTTCGGAATCCTTGTGCTCAGCCGAACAATTTGGTGTGCTTTTTAGCTTAATTAAAGCCATTTGAATTTTTGGCCCAGTATGGCGGCCATTTTGGAATTTTTGCTATAAAAGAACGTTCCCTTCACTTTTGAGAAATGCATGGGACCTCATTTTCTTTTAAAATGGTTCTAGTTGACAAGTTCACTAAGAAACTAAGGTAATGACTCTACTACGAGTATGTGACTCGCCGTGCCCGTATAGCGTATAGCGAATACCGAATTATAGCGTATAGCGAATACCGTATACCGTATACCGTATACTCCTATGTGAACCCAGCCTAACGTACCACATAACAGTAGTAGAGTTTCACTTGAACATCATGTGCTGTACGTATTAAAAAGTAGTATAGCACATGATGTTCAAATCTTGCCCAGGACCCCGACAGCTGTGATCCTGACGTTTGATGCTGTTGTCTGCATACATCTTCCGCGTGTGACACAGGCTACAGATTATCACAAATGATTTTCTTAATCTATCCACTTTCGACCAGTTAATAAGAGCTACCAATCTTTTCTCATACTAAAAAGTGTACCACTTACAACATAGTTTCACTAAGTACCACACATGATGTTCAAATCTTGCCCATGATCATGATAGCAGTGATCCTAAATACTGTGGCGAACCGCCGGCTAGTGATGGCTAAACCTAACCTGCGGTTACGCGAACGATCTAGGCTTGAAGGCCGTGAGTAAGCGGTAAATATGGGATTTACCTTAAATGATTAAAATGTGACAAATTATGACAAAAGCACTAATATTTCAACTTATAAATGTACAAATCACGTTTAATTGTGAACTCGTTAAACTGCAAATCTGTTTATCACGCTAACATATCTCGGACACGACCCTCATATTACTCACACATACCATTATTATACTACAGGGAACACTTTAAGCTAATCTTAATATTACGGATGCACAGGAAATATTTCTCCTGTGTAAATGCTACGGTGATTTCTTAATTAGACGGTGTGCGCACACAGGACGGTTTATTTCCCCTGTGTGAATACTATGGTGATTATTAATTAGACGGTGTGCGCACACAGGACGGTTTATTTCCCCTGTGTGAATACTATGGTGATTATTAATTAGACGGTGTGCGCACACAGGACGGTTATTTCCCCTGTGTGAGTACTACGCTACGGTGTAATTAGACGGTGTACACGCAGGATTATTTCTCCTGTGTGAGTACTACGCTTCGGTGATTAATGACTGATACTTATTAGATGGTGTACACGCAGGATTATTTCTCCTGTGTGAGTACTACGCTACGGTGTAATTAGATGGTGTACACGCAGGATTATTTCTCCTGTATGAATTTAATAATCACTGGAATCAACAATCAATCAGGGAACTGGACAGTCATAGTTAAATTATTATATGCTACAGACTGATAGTGATGACTCGATATTCAAATCAGCTAACGGCTATTTGAATCACAATTAATGGACGTTGTATGCTTGATTTCATATGATGACGTCATAATGTCGCTACCGGTACACAAATATAATTTCACTTTGTAAACAGTAGAAAACTCTGTCGATCTTACTTTAGATCGTTCCTTATCAAACCTGAGCCATCGTGTCAACCTCCATAATCTTCGTACAGGTACACTTTAATCAATGCCCTTTTGCAAGTCAAGTTTAAGCCATTTTTCCGCAATCTTTACAGAGAAAATTCAATGTCTACATCGTGGGCCATTTTCCATTCCATCGGGGGCACAGGCTTCTATACCGTCTAAAACCAGCCCGTGTTACAATAGAGGGCAGTATATCAGTTTAGCGGTTCAATATTTCTACCTTCAGGGAGCAGCGGTCGGCGCGTGACAGAGCCCCCCACCCAAGATGGCACCGTCCCGGTGGCATAACAACAACAACAAAAACTCGCCCAAAGCTGCTCACTGAAAATAACACACTTAACTCTTTACCTGACATAGACGCATTAATGCGTCAACACAACCTTTTTTACGTTTTACCCTATAACTCGTTAACCAAACATCGGGAGTATGGCAAACTATACCTTTTTGGAATCCTTGTGCTCAGCCGAACAATTTGGTATGCCTTTTAGTGTAATTAAAGGCATTTGAATTTTTGTGCCCCTGTATGGCGGCCATTTTAGATTTGGATTTTGGATTATATTTGTCGTGCTGGTCGTACACGATTCTAGTCGTTGCGCCATAACCGAATAACCCACTACAGCAAATTTGGTATCAAAATGTTCAGAATTATAATGCCCATCTCTTGAAAGCATTTTGAAGGGCTCAAGTAGTATAGTTTTCATACAGGACTACTAAATATTTGTAAAAAAATATGTTACAAAAATTGCATGCTGGGTAACGGTTACCATGGCAACCGCCACGATCGTCCGGTATCGTTGAAATTTTCACAGAAGTGTCCGGCCACTCATAAGCTTTCAGAATATATATAGTTTTACTACCTTACAGAGTCTCATATTCAAATTATAAGTTGATATTTACATGCATGTGCAAATTCACAATTTCTTCAAAAATTAATTTGTCAGGGAAAGAGTTAAAACCTACAAAAATATTACAATAATTACATTTGTACATAAGGCATATATGAATTAGTCAAAGCACCTGTGTTAAAGATTGGTTATAATCAATAAAAATTACAACATGTGACATGATAATAGTATTTAGTTGACAAGCACATTATGTTTGGCACAATTCCTGTAGGTGGTATCCATCAATTTTCTCTACTGCAGTGACGATACCCCTGCAGATTCTAGGCAGATCTGACATCCAGGTAGGTTAACAAGGCAATCTCCAATAAATGAAACAGCCAATTCTATCTGCCGAAATTACACATTTATCGGTGTCGCTAGAACCCTGCTACTATAATCCAGTTAGGTTCATCAGTCCTCGTGTGGCAGGCTCTACTGTCCTTCGCTCGACGTCCTCCACTTTGCACAACTGGATCATCTGTCCTTCACTCGACAGGTACTCCTCAACTGACTACCGCGCCAAAGTCTAGTGTCCCCGTTAAAACACCTTGAATCTCAAAATACTGCAAGTCATTTTTCAAGAAAGTACATCAAATTGCATGTATTCCCTTCATATACCTGGGCAACCATGCACAGTGGTGTTTTAGCCCTCCGAGGCACACGATGCCAAATATATTTACTATAAGTCTTTTCTTGCGTAAAACCACCATACAAAGAAGGCGTTGAAAGTGTCAATAGTCCAATAGCACTAGTTACATCACACGTCACAGCATAATGATTTCATGATTTGTTAATAATAATGGTCCAATAATATACATATTTACATCTGGCACATTTGCACAAAGTCGCTGAAATGTGCAGTCATTTGACATTGTTTAGCCAGATTTATTCCACGCCGTGGTGGTGGAACAAGCACTTCGCGAGTTGGTGTCACACGTCTTGGTGCTGGTACAGGTGCAACTCGACGAGGTGCTGTCGTCACACATCTTAATTCTGCAAAAGGCGCTCGACGCACTGACGGTAACTCTGGCCTGCCTTTTTCGTGGGCGAATTGCAGCTGATTTACTTGTTGTACACAATTCCTCTGATAGTGTCCTATTCTTTTGCAGCTGTAACAACAGGCCGTTCTTTTCCGCTCCTCACGCTGTTTCTTGTTCAACCTGATTCTACGGGGACGATACGCGGCAGGTTTATTGATGGTGGTGGACTCCCGGAACGCCTTAAACTCTTTCTCCATTGTGGCCAGCCTTTGTTCTAGTCCACCGGTATTCACGACCGTTTTCTCGCTTAACACACAGGAATAATGCATTTTTGGCACTTTAACTTGTTCAGCGTTCATGAAACATTTCGTGTCTTGCTGCTTCTCTGCATTTAACTGCTCCATTACTTCCAACCGTCTACGTAATTGATCTCTTTCCTCTTTTATCTCCTGCACATATATTCTCTCGTAAGCTAGCAGGGCATGTAGAGCTTGCACATCTTGTTCTAAATTATCAATGCGGTCATTCGGGTGCTCACCCCAATTTACTACAGAATCCATGATTATTGATGTATGTATATTGTATACCCTTGGGTAATACTCACTGTATGATAAATACTTTTACAGGTGCAATGACAACTACAAAATTATAATCCAAATCCCCAACCAGAAACTTGAGATCCCTTAAATTTCAATCCCAAAAATAAAAATCCCTAAATAACAATTTCCAAAAAGAATTTGCAGTGACAAAAATTAACAATCCCACAAAAATGTCAATAATAAAGAAAATAAATCAATCCCACAAGAATGTCAATAATTAAGAAAAACAATCCCACATCTGACACCAATTTGTGGCGAACCGCCGGCTAGTGATGGCTAAACCTAATCTGCGGTTACGCGAACGATCTAGGCTTGAAGGCCGTGAGTAAGCGGTAAATATGGGATTTACCTTAAATGATTAAAATGTGACAAATTATGACAAAAGCACTAATATTTCAACTTATAAATGTACAAATCACGTTTAATTGTGAACTTGTTAAACTGCAAATCTGTTTATCACGCTAACATATCTCGGACACGACCCTCATATTACTCACACATACCATTATTATACTACAGGGAACACTTTAAGCTAATCTTAATATTACGGATGCACAGGAAATATTTCTCCTGTGTAAATGCTACGGTGATTTCTTAATTAGACGGTGTGCGCACACAGGACGGTTTATTTCCCCTGTGTGAATACTATGGTGATTATTAATTAGACGGTGTGCGCACACAGGACGGTTTATTTCCCCTGTGTGAATACTATGGTGATTATTAATTAGACGGTGTGCGCACACAGGACGGTTATTTCCCCTGTGTGAGTACTACGCTACGGTGTAATTAGACGGTGTACACGCAGGATTATTTCTCCTGTGTGAGTACTACGCTTCGGTGATTAATGACTGATACTTATTAGATGGTGTACACGCAGGATTATTTCTCCTGTGTGAGTACTACGCTACGGTGTAATTAGATGGTGTACACGCAGGATTATTTCTCCTGTATGAATTTAATAATCACTGGAATCAACAATCAATCAGGAAACTGGACAGTCATAGTTAAATTATTATATGCTACAGACTGATTATAGTGATGACTCGATATTCAAATCAGCTAACGGCTATTTGAATCACAATTAATGGACGTTGTATGCTTGATTTCATATGATGACGTCATAATGTCGCTACCGGTACACAAATATAATTTCACTTTGTAAACAGTAGAAAACTCTGTCGATCTTACTTTAGATCGTTCCTTATCAAACCTGAGCCATCGTGTCAACCTCCATAATCTTCGTACAGGTACACTTTAATCAATGCCCTTTTGCAAGTCAAGTTTAAGCCATTTTCCCGCAATCTTTACAGAGAAAATTCAATGTCTACATCGTGGGCCATTTTCCATTCCATCGGGGGCACAGGCTGCTATACCGTCTAAAACCAGCCCGTGTTACAATAGAGGGCAGTATATCAGTTTAGCGGTTCAATATTTCTACCTTCAGGGAGCAGCGGTCGGCGCGTGACAATACATTAACGCTTCATAATAACCTATACAATCTTAACCTACTATCACTTAATTCATAAACATCTACCCAGCAAAATAATGCTACACAAAATGGGTAATAAACCTAATATTCGTATATATGTAATGTAATCGTTTTTCTTCTGTAAAAATTTTAAGTTATTTGGGAGCATACAGAAATTGTAATTTCTGTCAAAGTAACCTTTTCTTTCAATTTAATTATTGTTGAAAATCATAGATTCGGAGTGCATAATTTCAAGAGTAAGAGTAAAAGGTATAAGTAAATTCAGATATGGTTCCCAAATTTGAATCTGGCTTCCACGCATATATTCGGGGTGCATAACATAGTAAAAGGTATAAGTAAATTCAGATATGGTTACCACCCAAATTTGAATCTGGCTTCCACGCGGCTATTAATACAAAAACAGATTTTTCAGAAACAGATTTTTCAATCTTCAAGGCCTATCTCACGGATAACTGAACTACTACTAGGCATATTTGTACTTATTTCAATGCATTTCTCATGGTGATTCCAAATATGGTAATGACATTCAATACTGTTTTTTTCAACATTTTGTGACATTTTGCCGAGATTTTGTCAAGTAATGGATCTGTATGTGTGATATTGTATTATATAAAAGTAAACTATACATGTATAGCATTAATTCAATAATTTGCAATTTATATATTTATAAAAATTCTACTATAGGATTTTCATACAAAATGTTTATATTTGTTAAAAACGATTTAATATGTAATGTAATGTTACTAAAAGCTTATATATATTTTTGATGATGTCATAATAACACTTTGTATATCATTATGAGAATAATAAATATAAAGCCATAATGCTAGAATCTTGCCCAAAATGTTGATAGATATGACCCTGACATATGATGCCGTTGTCTGAATGTGACTTTTACCTTCAATTACTTAACTACTGAAGCCTACAAAGGTTTCATCACAGTTTAACCTGAACAGAAACTATCCTATATATATATACATCTCAAAGTCTATTGTCAATACCTAACCACATAAAAGTAAAGTTTTACTAAGTAGTACAACTCATGATATTCAAATCTTGCCAACTATCCTTATAGCTGCAATCCTGACATCTGATTTCAGATATTGCGGCGCATGAGTGCTTATATGACACACATGCTATTGGTCATGCTTCTCATAACCTATACAATCTTAAACTTAAAGAACTAAATACGCTTCTCCTGCTGAACTTTACTATATGTAGGCCTACTACTTGCCACATAATGTTCAAATCTCGCCAGGATCCTGATTGCTTTGGCGAGGATGAAAATTCTAACATCCGATGCTGTATGACAGAAGCCATGCCCTACTCATATTTCCACAATAAAGATTGGCATCTTCCCAAGGTTTATAGCAGTTACTCCACAAACGAGAATCGTTCTTTGCTCAGGTCCCACCAACATCATAGATGTACACGTGTTGGATCACAATGGAGTTCTCCTATACACCATCAAAGCACCAAAGGATGCTAAACAATGGTGTCCATATGGTGTCTGCTGCACTAATGAGGATGATGTTGTCTATATCAACAGCTTTGGTGGTCCTGGCATATTGGCATATAGTGTTATATAGCATCAATAAGACATTCTTAGTGTTAAACTCTACTGTCATGTGTGCTCAGTCATTGTGCACAGTCAGTTTTTGTAAAACAAAAGACATGTAATGTATTTTTAATTAATTTTCTCATGGGACCCTTTTTTGGCACACCCTGTACATAAGACATTAAAAATGTAATTATTTAAAATGGAAAATAATGCAGGTGCATACCTGCATTATTAACCCTAACCTTCCTGGACCTTACCAAACCCTACAGTGCTACAATCTTGTACCGCGCGGCGGCCCCATTCAGCTCGTGCCAGGCGCGTGCGGAGACTGGTTTTCCCCTCAAATTTTGGATCTGTTTTTCTCCCCTGATAGTTTAATTCACAAAAACAAGCCCGGGGAGGTATGGTTAAAAGTGATTTTTTTACGCGCATACAGTATGAAATATTGAATGCGGAATCAATATGGCTATAATGTTCTGTAGAAACATTTTGACGATTTTAAATGTACACTGTATAAGTGGTAATTTTTGTGCGGTAACATGTTCGCGCTTTGCTGATTTGTAGCCATTTTGCATGTTTTTAAATTCATGATTGGAAAGTTCATTACATAAATACACATAAATAACTATATTCACATGTTTATCTTTTCGCGTTGGCTACTAGCTGCTTGGAGTGCGAAAAGATGAAAATTAATGTATTGCAAAAATATATGCGTTTACAGTATTAAAATTAATATGAAACTATGAAATCAACCAATAAAAGATGTATCTGTGTACGGATACATCTAGAAATAAAATGTATTTGTTGAAGAGTTATGAGAACATGCAATATGTGAAAATATTGAAACCATATGAAAATAATAATGATGATTATCTGTATATATATATATGGATGGAGGATAATAAACAAACGATACAAACATTGACAGGCTGGATGTCTTCTTCCGCACATAAGGGGTTAGGGGAGAGGCGAGAAGTTGGGGTAAGGGAGGGGAGTGGATGAGAAGTGGAGGGGAGCGTAAAAGGGTATGGTAAGTTGGCCATTATGATGGTATCCCAAATCTAGTACAGTTATACATACCTTCGAGGCCATGCCTTTATATATTTTTAGTAAGGTGCACACAAGTCGCAAGAAACCTGAAGCAAACCCATAGCTGGATGACTTCCACACACAGGGGAACAGAAGGGTTTGGTCGTGTGGATGGCGTCCAAAATCTGGTAAAGTTGAAGGTGATGTTGATGCTAACGGTGATGAGTCTGATGGTTGGTATTGCACTGAGGAGTGATTCCTGTGATCAACAAGAGTGAGACCAACATGATAGTTAGACCGAACCTGTGTTATATTATTGTCTGACATAAATGCTGGCGGTAGTATTATTTTAAGGGGAACAACGACTTGGCAGGCAGAGTTGTTCTACACACAAAAAGCAATACTACGAAACACATTTATGTCAGACAATATAACACGTGTAAGTCACACTGGAAGAGAACAAGAATATGATATATAGATTAAATATGACAGAATAGAAACTGGTAGATGTCATAAAAGGCCTTTTCTTCTGAAAAAGACTCCAACATAATCTGTAAAATTAGGGCAAACTTAAACTGACCAATTCCCCTGAATGCCCCCTTCCATTTGGACGCGCCACTGCGACAACTAGAGTTTTGAAGCTTGTCCTTGCCAAAGTTCCCGACTGCCCCATCTGCACTCTCTCTATTTCTGAACACCCTGATGCATTAACCTTCTGTTTTCATTGACTTGGCACCTGATCCAACTAAATTTCTAGGTAACCCTCCATCTCCATCGCAGACAACCTAACCCAATTCCATCTCAAACTTACCTGAAGTGTCCAGTTGTCATAAACTTTTGCTAGAAAGTTCAATCTTCCCCAGAGCAATACCAGAGCATTAGGTTATTATAACCTTTGAGTACCTAGTCATTTCTGATATCCATTTCTTTACAAACATTACTACATGTATAGCAGCCATAAGTCCTGCAATATGGCTCCAGTCTAGGGGCGGGGTATGAGAATGAGTGGTTCCTTCTATCCTTGAATCCTCCTAGTTTCCGTCCCTCCTTCACCCCAAACACCAATGTTATCTTACTTGACATGTCCAGCTGTCATACATTGCTGCTAGAAAAGTCATACTTCCCCCTGCCAACCCCAGAGCCTCTGGCCCCATGACCTCTGAGCACCTTGTCATTTCTGCCATCTATCTCTTCGCACACATCTCTATGGGAGCTATAATTCCTGTAATATGACTCCAGTCAATAACAAAAAGGGGGGGGTGGTATGGGAGGTTCCCTTCCTCCTTGAGTCCATGATCCCTCTTAGTTTTACTTCCCATAAGTCTTGTGATGACTCTATGACGCCAGTGTATGAGAGGTGGGGATACAGGGGATCCTTTCCTCCTTGAACCTTGATCCCTCCTAGTTTCCTTCCCTTTTTCTTACCTGATGTGTCCAGCTGTCATACACTGCTGCTAGAAAATTCAGACTTCCACCCGCCAACGCAAGAGCCTCTGGCTCCATGACTTCTGAGCAACGAGTCATTTCTGCCACGATCATATATTTGCGCACATCTCTATGGGAAGGATGTGCCGCCAGCAAAATAAAAATTGCCCCAAACAGTTATAGGTCCCTATTTGGCAGCACATCCCCATAACCTCATATCCACTATAAGTCCCCCCCCCCCACCCCACCCACTCACCCCCACCCCTCCCCGGATCCCATTACCCCGAATAGCTCATCGTTATGAACAGCGTTTACAACAAACAAATGTCTATTCTGTGTTCAAAGTGTTGTCACAGGTTAGACAGGTTGATAATGTCAACATGGTTCATTACAAGATCACACTGATGTCCATTGACCCTAACCCCCCAAACCAGGATTTTAAGCGTTATTGCAATTGTGGAAGAAAAACCGAAACATAAATCCTGCAATCCAACTGGTTTGATTTCGCTTGAGCATCTTCTGTGAATGTATGGTGAAGATGTATCTAGAAAGAAAGCACTTGTAATAATATTTTGGGTATTTTGGGATAACTTAAAAAACACACTTTTATAATATATATTCTTAAACAGCTAAGAGACTTTAAGCAATCCCATTGATTCTCAGAGAAATCGGCAACATTTAGATGAGACACTTGAACATGTGTAGGTGGAGCTTACGTTTTAACTGTGCGTCCGATCTTCACAATGCGTGGTTTGCTCCATAAGGCGCACTTTTGCAGTGCGTCTTTTGCGCCTTTCCTGCGCTTATGCCAGCGCCGCGACGCTTACACATGTTGTGATTATCGCATCGCATGGGATTGGATGGAATGTTTGTGGGTTATTCGATCCTAGCAGGGGTAAAAGTTGTCAAATGTGGACAATAAAATGTACTTATTTCTTTGATAAATGTCTTAAGTATGATTGTTTAAGAATGAGAATAAAGGTATAGTTTTTAGACCGTACCCGTATTATATTGTCTGACATTAATGCGTTCGGTAGTATTATTTTGTGCGTAGAACAACGACGCCGCACTTGAAATAATACTATCATCCGCATTTATGTCAGACAATATAACACGGGTACGGTCTAAAAACAATACCTTTATTCTCTAAGTAAAATCAATTGTGGAAAGTACGCATTTCAAAATATGATAAGAAAAAATTCAAATAGAGTTGATTTAAAATGATACTCAATGATGAATATTTTATTCCTGGTTAAAATAATCTTGACAACAACAATATTATAGGCTCTCGAGGAATAGCGAGATTATTTCTAGAATGTTACGATGATGCCATTGTAATATTCTGCATCGACCCATCATACTCATCATGATCATTGGTTTCTTGAACTATTAGTCTTAACACTTTCCACGCAACAGGCGTCTGCAAACGACATTCCAAATTTTTGAAAAATGTTTGAAAAATGTCAAAAATATTTACTTTCATTACCATATTTGGAATCATCATGAGAAATGCATTGACTTAAGTGCAAGCATGCCTAGTATTGATTTTCAATGGTACCAAATGTATCAGTCACTAGTTTCAGTTCTCAGCTACATGCTTGAGAATGTGATCAAGGTCTCAATATGAATTCATTTTGAAAAAGTCAATAGCATCTCTGTCTGTCTATGAGCTCTTCACTGTTTGTCAATGTAATATACTTCATTGAACAAACGGTAGACTTTTTATTTTGATCACAAAATACTAGTGAATTTAGCACTTGGAGATTGAGACCTCCCCATTTTCCCAAGCAAGTTGCTGAGACTGAAACAACTTATTACTACAAATGTGGTATTGTTGTTAGAGAGATGAAGAGTTACTGAACACATCAGCTTTTTATTGGTATGTAATGCATGATGCACACATATCATGGCATGCATATACAAAATAAGGGAATGAAAAAATAAATCACAAACTATTTTGATGAATTTTAGAAGGATTGCTCCTCAACATCGACCAACTTTTAGAAGTTGTGAAAGTTAGGAAGCTGGTTGAAGGACCCGTCAGATTTAATATAAAAATTGTAGTGGAATGAAACAGGTGCAGCCATTGTGCGATAGGTCTTATTGAGTTCATATACAGATTCTGGCTTTGTCTCTCGCGGAGTCTTTGACACATTTGTGGTTAGAATGACACAGTGGCAGCTGTGGAGGGAGACCGGTCTCATGAGTTATTATACAGATTATGGCTTTGTCCCTCAGGTAGTCTTGACAAAACTCTGGTGGAATGAAACAGCTGCAGCGGCTGTGGCAAAATGTCTCATGGAGTACATTGTTCATTTACACAGATTGAAGCTTTGTCCCTCAGGTAGTTTGACAATATTGCATTGGAGCGAATTGGTTGCAGCAGTGTCGAAATGTATCGTTAAGTTCGTTGACAGATTCTGGCATTGTCCTTCAGTTAGGCCTATAGTCTTTCTCCTTTCAGCAGCTCTTAGAATTTCTAGTGGTTTTTTGAGGCAATTCCGCTAACAGGCTTAATCCATACAGAATCTGGCTTTGTCACAGTTATAGGCCTAGCTAGTCTTTGTCTCTCAGGTAGTGTCACCTCCGTTCAGCAGCTCTTAGAATTTCTAGTTTTTCTGACGGTAATTCCGCTAACAGACTAAATCCATACGTTGATGAGGGATCCACAGCTTCATATCTCAGAATGCGTTGTTGAAGGTCCTAGAAAAAAATCAAAATGAAGAATTAGTGAAATATGCCTCGGTTGGTTTGTTAAAGCAGGTTGCATTGTATTTTTTCCATATTCAGAAGAGTACGGTACCGCATCAATCAAATTTATTATATGGTGGGTTAAGACACAACCTGAAATCTAAATTAAGAAAATATGTTACAACTGTTATAGTTGTAGATAAAACGAATAAAATCAAATCTTCAACAATAATAAGTTGTTAAAGGATCAGGAGATAAGTCATGGAGTGTAGGAGAGGATTATTCCGTAAAATGCATACATGCATATAATGTACATGTACTCATAATATATTAGGTCTATAAAGAACATAATCAACCAAATATATAATATATATGATGAACAGCTGCAGTTAATGTATATCAGGTGGTCAGCCTGGTATCATAGATGATCAAACCCTATTTGGACCGCCTGTAAAGATTTATACAATCTTTTGGCATTGACATATTATTGTCTAATAGTGGATATTCCCATTGAAAATCAAATTTGCTGTGACTAATGAAAGAGTCAATTTTAGAACAATGATAATTCAGAAAATGCACCAAGTTCATCTTATAGTGAGAAATGTGTACCAATGATTTGCCAAATACATTCCTATAACATTTTACCTCGGATTATACCCAACAAATACTTCTTTACGCTTTCCTTTTATCGTTTCCCTTTCTGTTTTTAGTTAACAATGTGTTGTTTCTGTTTTCATAAAAGGTGTAATGAAATCTGGTTTCTAGGAGGCAATCATAATGGCAAAACGGTGGTTAACTAAGGTTTTGATACCCCTCCTCTTGACCCACCTTACAATCAGACAAAAAACATTATTCACCTGATCTTTTAATGCCAGTACTTTTCTAATCATCTTTAGTTTCCCTTGAACAATCTCCACTTTATCGAGGCCGTCACGGCTGAACAGGAAACCGTTGAGCTGCGCTACGGCAACCAGATGCATGATGGGAGACCATGATGGACGTACTGATCCAGATACGAGGCACGTCAGGTAGTGGTCAAGGAGTTCTAGGTGGTTCTCTTGAGGATGCAGGAAGTGCTCCATTGGGATAAGACACTGGGAAGAGGAATGAGAAAGTTTTTATGATTATATAATTTAACTATATTTGTCGGAAAGATAAATAAATTTGGTTTTCTGAGTACTAAAACGTGAATTTTAATAAATTACTACTTATACATGATATTCATGGATATAAAAAAGATGGTGACACAAATGGCATTGAAGGGTTAATTAATTTATCTTCAAACTTACGTGAAACAATCACGATGCGCATCAGTATATGAGACCTGTCACCACGAAATGAGAGTTAAGTCGGAAAATTTAATTTTGTGGTTTGTCCAGATTCAGAATACTCAAGAAACAAGCTTTAAAATGGTATGCAACATGTCATAATTGCTCAATTTGTTCCCGGTCAAAAATTGAATTAAAGTTGCAAAATGCCTTTGTTTTCTATTGATTTGTGGCATGTTCATTGGACCATATCTCCTAATGCATACTGGCGACTTAACGCTCATTTTGTGGTGACAGGTCTCATATTATTCCCTTCGTATTAATTAGATCAGAAGTTCTCAACAGGTGGCCTGCGGTGCGGGCCAAATTTAGCCTGGCAAACCAATTTAGTTTGACCCTTTGATCACCTCTGAAATACATAGAAATGTATAGGAACGTTGATTTGGCCCTCGAGGCATGTATATTTTAAATTCCTTTGGCCCTCCATGGCCTGATATGAAATATAGTTGAGAACCCTTGAATTAGATCAAGATAACCACTTTAAAAATATCCAGGCATCTACTTTTTTTAAAACCTTGAGGAGGGTGGGTTCAAGATACACATTGATGCCTGCATAAGTATAAGTCCCTTAATTTGGTCCACCATGATTTAAAATTATTATCTACGTAGAGGGACATGGGAGACTCAGTCTAACATATACCCACCTCTTGTATAGGCAACCCTAATGATCTCAGCACTTCTATTCTATCAAACCAGACGGCTTTTCGTAACTCGTGAGTGAATCGCTGCTGTAACGGAAGCAGCACAAAGTGAGCAAATAGATGGTTGCCAAACGACACGGCTTCATATTGAGTCAGAATTGAGATAAAACTGAAAGGATATGAAAGCACAAATGTAAGGTCAGGGTCACATTTAATACGAATCAATGTAATTGATGTAAATAAAATAAAATATCACCTTATTCGTTGACATAGTGCATGTTACTGGTTCAAGCCTGGGCCAATACATTGGTTTTGAATTATGATACTGCCATTGGTCTTATGTTATGATCAATGTGATCAGTGGTTCGTAACAAAGTATGCATGAGCAAGTTGACCTGGCGACAGTTATATTCTAACGTGAACTTTTCCATGGGAGCTGTCAATGCAACATGTTTGAATATGATATGACAATGACACACCTTTGTATTCATTGCACAGTTGACAATGACAAGCACACCTTATTAAACTTAATCCTTAACTGCTTATAATGCGTCTTGGGTCATTACATTATTGTGTCATATCATATTGTCATAAAAGTGCATATCATGTTGATGCATTGACAGCTCCCGTGGAAAAGCCATTTTTACACATACTCGCTAAAAATAGCATTATCTCAAAAAATATTAATGTAATATCTTCCCTATTTTCACCAATAATGCTAAACGATATATGCTTTAATAATATGCAAACCAAATTACTAAAATCCATCTAGGAGAAAATGGCCTCCAAAGTTGGGTATAGTTTTTTTTGGACTACCCTGTATTCTAACGTGCACTGGGATTGCCTAGGTTCAAATAACTGCTGTCCTTTCTATGAAGGATTTATCAGTTATTTTGGAAGCAAGTTATGATGCAAAATAAAGCATGGAGTTATCCAGAAATATCTGTGGTTCTCTTTTTAATTTGTCTATTTATAACTACTGTCCCAGCAAATGAAGGACAATCAAGGAAGTGGAACTTCTGCCCGAATACAATTTGAATTTAGTCTGAAGCAGGTCCGTAACCTGGGGGAGGGGATGCCCCCTATCCAAAAATTCCCCCAAAAGTTGAAGAAAAAAAGAATGCTGTTTGTGAAGCGAATTGGTACGCGTTTGAAAAAGGTCTCCTTTTGACAAAATGTGCCCCCTGTTTACAACGCCTGGATTTATGCGACATTCATTCTTTTGGTCATTTGAAATGATTAAGAGGTAAGCCAGTTTCTGCTCATTTGAAGAATATTGAATAGTTATACATGTAGTATATATACAACATGTAACATGGTTATTTCGTGAAAGTAGTGGTCCCTCAGCATGCGTTGGAAAAAGACGGATTATCTAATGCCTTGTGACCAGTTTCTACTACTTTACTTCCCCTTGAACCTTGCATGTTGTATCTGTTAACTCCTCAACAATGGAGAAATTCTACTTACAAATCATGGAAAGACATCACTCCCGGTACAGCCACATTGAAGTCCAAAGCTTTGAGACTGCCAGGCTCTGTGTACAGGCGTAATATAGGCCACATGTATCGACTTACGGCATCCTCCATGAACAAATCATTTCCTATAGTAGTACAGGAAGTAAAAAACAACAACAAATACATATTTTCAATTTTCCAAAACGTTGATCAAAATTAGAGCCAAAATGTGTAATGGTACCGTTTTTGCCTAATATTTTCACCCCCTACCACCAGACATCAAACTTAGTTACCAGTAAAAATATGCAATAAAATAATAATGCAATCTTAGCATGCAGCTTGAGGAGCTGTCTTGGACATTGGACTGTATAGACCTTGTGCCGCCCTATTCTGCTCGCTCTTAAGACCCCCCTTTTTGTGCCTCGATCAGACCCCTACTTTATTGAAAATTCAAAAATCGTGAACATTTGCATTCCAAAACCCAACATTTTTTTTCTCACAAAATGGGCGTTCTCTTAACAAATGTGGGAGAAAATCAGTTCTGAAGACCCTACCTTTTACCAAAGAGCAGTTCTTAAAACATATTTTTGTCAACAATCTGCTCCGCTTTTCTCCAAAGCCCCTGTTTTTTGAGACCCTGGATGGCACTTTTAACCAAATATTTCACCCAAGGCTATACCCTCATCCTTTGATCACTCTTACCAGTTCGAAATACACAGTATAATCTTGCGATCTTGGCAGCTTGTGGCACTGTCATCAGACTCTTTGGTCTCCATGTTTCAAGCATGTACACCCATCGTAGAGTGTCCGTTATAGAGGCCATGATGTGTGAAGGTAAGGACTTGACAGTTTTGCCTAACATTTCTCTGAAATAAAAATAGAAAACAAATATTGTTACAATGGATTTATATAGAAAAAGCGTTACTTTAGAGTCATATGTTTTATAAAATTGCTGCATTGCCTGACACCATGCCGCCTGCCTTTGGAATGTTTTTAATTGATATAATTAACCTTTTCATACCGGCTGGAGGATCGATCTTTGGATGATCGATCGCTGTTTTCTTTGAGACTATGCGGTCGTTCATAAACAAGGCTAAAATATTACAGATCGACCGTGAAACCCATTCACACAGAGAATGGCCACTTTCTCCGACGATCAATCTTTAGCGATCGTCTTTCAATGCTAACCCCCGTTGACTTATCAACATTATCGACTGGCCAGAAATGCTATTTACACAGGGAAATTTGATCGATCGCAAGCAGGGGAAACGCCCGATCACCACTTAAAAACTCACCAAATACAAACGACTGTTATGGTTTTAGCCAACATAAAGACGATCGGTCGAAATACGGTCGATCGTCAGGCAATTTGAAAAGGTTAATTATGAGCAGATCTTCTCCTACCTTAAACCAGAGAGATGTTTATTACACCGCCCTGCTTAAACCAACCATCACATATAGCTATAGTTTGATCAGTGCCAAATTGGTGAAGCCTTCTTACACTCTGTAGCGAATGAATACAGAAGGACGCGGGCGCATTGAAGGCAACATGCGCACTGGTCATCACATGCGTGACGGGTTCGTGCGCACAAAACCGTTTTTTGCCAATTTGGAACAGATTGCTGTTTGTAGTGTTTATATGGTATCTCCAATAGCAATCTGGAGCTCCCAGATTCAAATCCTGGATGGTCAATGAAAGATGGAGTTTTAAGAAGAAATAATTATTTACCCACATGATGAAGTTACTGTTTTATATTGGTATCATCATTTATTGCTTTTGGGTATACAGTATGCTTGACTTCACTCAGCTTCAAATTCATTCAGCGAATGGATCCACAGAGCATTGCCAGTTGCCACACATCAATGCATCAATGCAACATGCACCATATGCATGTATTGCAATGCCATATGCATTTGTTTGAATCACTTTTGCATGTGGAGTGAGAAAAAAATGCACATTCCTCACCAATTTGGAGACCAACCTATAGAATACATATAGACAAAATTTACTCACGCTTTTTGTGCTTCCACATAAAGATGCATCAACGGCAGAAATATCCAATCCATCGGGACCAGTGACCCAGTGAACTCTGGCAGCATCAAGGTGCTGATGTCATGGGGTGAATGTAAGGCTCTAGCTCTGCAATATAATTATAAAAGTGTATTTGTTTTTGTATAAGAGCAAATGTGAACAATAGCCCAACATATGAATCTGATTGTTCACTCATTATCCATCCCCATGTTGAAAAAACACACTTTTGAACAAGTGATTTCTCCACCCAGAATAATGCTGTCCCTATTTACCTCGACGTTGGGGTACCCAAAATTGGTATTCTATTAGGAGTACTTTTTAGTACTTGTGAACTTATAATCAACCTACCTTGATTTGGACAACGCTTGAGCTGCAGACCCAAAGTACACCATATACAGAGTACGAATGCTAGGCAGATGATTGTACGCATCCTGAAGCAGCTCTCCTCTCGTTGGCTGACCCCTGATAGAGGGCGCTTTATCATCGGTACTCGATAAGATCAACATATCGGCGAGGTCAGATGCTATCGGGTCTCCTAACCTGCCTTCCCTGTTGAGAAGGAAAATTACACAAGAAGAATATAATTTAACATTTTCTTTGTTTTTCCTGCAAAATTAAAAAATGTCAGTATTTATAACATTTGAGATATCTGTGCAAACATGATCCTGGAACTGTGTGACTGCCATTATAGGCACACGGTACATCATAATAACTATATTTCAGTACAGATATGACAAGACCCTCGACTTCGCCCTAGTAGATGTAGAAGGAAACCAGAGATTTTTATAATATTTAATATTAATAATTGGTCATTATATCTCTATATAGTTCTGTTTATGTCATGGCAAAGCTTCCTCAGGATATTTATTTAGACAGAAGTATTTATGCATTATAAAAAAGGTTGATAAAAATGAACGTCCCCTAGGGCTTACTGACAGTTGTTTTTTAAAACATATATATAGATATTGAATGTTTTTCTAATTGATTCTCAAACTCATGGGAAACTTTTGTTGACACACCCTGTATACCGTACGTACCTGGATGCATGAAATGTTACTTACGCTAGAAAGTCAGTATGAAACAGCACCGTTGATAGAAGGCTGTGTACATAATGTTCATATCCGGGCTGCAGATTTGTGAGTAATACGAGGGCTGTACTGTGATACAAGATGCTATACTGATGACAACTTTCACTGTGTTGAGCCTGCATATGGGAATATAACATACAATATATCAAATCAGAGCTTATTATATGCTCCATACATAGGATATGCATAGGTAATGTACATACAGGTTGGTTCAAAAATAAATTAACTCAATTCTAGTTCACCCATTTAATAAAACCTTTTATAAATGTCTTGTTTTATAAAAGCAGGTTGGTATTATTTGGCAACAGAATATAGGACTTTGCTTATTCATGATTTTGAAGTAATTAGGAATCGTATCACCCTGTAACTCAGAATGTATTTTATGATTTACGATCAGAAATGTAAATCTGCAAGAAAATCTGCTTTAAAACAAAAATCAAGGATAGAAGGAGTCCCATGGAAAAGATCCATAATATGCCTTTAAGGTAGGAAATCAACTTAGAAATAACCTCAGTTGTTGCGTTCTCTCCAAGGCAACATGCTATACCTTTAATCCACAGAGTGCTATGAACTAAGAAAAAAGGTTATGTTGAACCCGTAATTATACGGGGCCCACACACAGGCAACGGGTGTTCAGCCCATGATATTACTGGCTCCGCAGTCAAGTGGTTAAACACATGAAAAACATAACAGGAAAGACAGGAACACTTCATAAGCTGCTGAGATAGTTTCGATAAAAACATTTATTTGCTTTATTGAATATTGTGCCATGGGTTTGCTTCAGCAGTGACATGTGACATGAACATAATAAGCAATCCCACAATGCAACACCAACATATAGCATCAGCTGACAGACTTTATCTTTGTGATTCAATATAAACACCATGATGGATTCTGGGATACCTATAGAGATTAAGACCATATCAGCTCAGGGGTAATGGCTCATCCATACAAGTAGGTGCTGCTTTACAAACGGACGCCATTGTTACAATGTTTTCAACTAGTTTGTTGGACGGGTGTTAAATCTGCAAAAAAGGTAGTGTTTACTTTTATCAATAATAAAAAGAACTTAATAATTACATTTATGCTACCTTAGCCCATGCTTTTAGCCATGGAAGCTTAATCTATGCCAATAGTTTCTGGTGTACAAATACAATTTGCTGTTTAGAATACGATATCACATTTTGAGCTACGTATGATATCGGTGTCACTGAACGGTCAATCCGCAAACAATTTGACAACAAATAACGTTCGCGTTGACATCACAAGGAAAAATAAAATATTGCTCTTTATAGGAAGGATCACACATGCTTACAGTATTAAATTTGGAGGCTGTCATGAACACTAAGGATGTTTATTTGATCATTGATTTGTTTAGGGGGAGGAGGTGGTAAGGTCAATGTCACATACTTTTACACTAAAGCCTTTTGTGAGTTTAGCGCAAATCTGGGAGGTCAACTTGACACAATTGTGATTTGCCGTATCTCAATTTATTCTAAATGCAGCGTTATCATCATTGGCATCACGATATCTATATCAATCGCCCAGTCAAAGACTGCAAGAGTAGGATTCAGAACTAGTGTAATAGACTATTTCCAGGAGCTGATTTGTATTCAAATGTGTGTGACCGCAAACCTCACCTGTGTGTGAGTATATAACTTCCTTTGTTCAACAATTTAAGTGGCAACCAGACCGAATGTAAGAACTTCTGTATCTGTATCTGTAAGGGAAGGCTTATACTCCAGCAAAACGGTAATAACCCGCATCCCACTTAAAGGCAAATTAGTCAAATAAGTATAAACCGTGGTTTTAATATGGTTCCAGTACAGTTAAAGGACAGCAAAAGGTCAGTTTTAACATGATAACATGTATAAGAAGAAAAAATGTCAGGACCCTGGGCCGGCTAATGACAGATAAAGAAAACCCCTCCAATGTCCACAAACTATATGTACATCAAGAGTAATATCAGCCTATCCAGCCACAGCTACAAAATGGCAAATTGTAAGAACAGGGTGTCCTAAAAGTTTAGATACACTTTCGAGAGGTATCAATTAGAGAATAATGACTGCGTAACAAACTGTTTTCGTGAATTTGTTTTAAAATCAGAGGTTTTTGTTCTGGTCTGAGGAATTGTCCCGAGGGGCGCAGCCCCCGAGGGACAATTCCGAATGACCAGAACAAAACCCGAGGATTTCAAAACAAATTCATGAAAACAGTTGTTAAGCAGTCATTATTCTCTTTCATTACTGAAAAAGATGCATATTTGATCCAAATCGTTGATTTGTACCGATATAATCTTGCTAATAATTAATTAGTTTTCTGTTTATTTTGTCCACCCCTTCTTAGTTATTGAAACAGTCCAAGTCGGGTCATCCCCTCATTAACATTTTTATCATTCAACCAATCAGAAATAAGCTTTAATCGTGTTTCCTCATAACTCATTGAATATTCAGTTTAGGGGCGTGAGGCGTTAATTTGATTGGTCGGTCAGTGAGCAAAACAATGGAACACTTTGGCGCAGTACTTTCGGGCAATTATTAGTAACCCGCGCTCGGCGTGCGCGTTCTCATCTAACGATTAATTTGAATGGAACGCACTTGGTACGCAGCTATCGCGATTATTCATGAAGTAATGAAACCTTTTTGGCCACTCTGTACAAAGAAAAATATAAACTGCTCACAAAAAGTATCGAAACACTTAGAAATGATCCAATATATAACGGCTCGAAAAGGTATGCATTAATCGAAGCAAATAACCAAGTGCATTGTTCTGCGTATTTTGACACCTCGATCGTTGAGATACGATGTTGCGGAGCGGAGTTATTGTTATTTCAATGACCGTGGGTTCAGTTTCAAAAGTGACACTCATCCCTATTGAAAAGCATGAATCTGATCATTCTAAACAGTAATACAAACCTCTTTCTATAGGATGATTGTCACTTTTGAAACTGGACCCACGACCATTGAAATGACAATAACTCCGCTCCGCAACATCGTGTCTCATCGATCGAGGTGTCAAAATACGCAGAACAAAATTATGCACTTGGTTATTTGCTTCGATTAATGCATACCCTTTCGAGCCGTTATAAATTGGATCATTTCTAAGTGTTTCGATACTTTTTGTGAGCAGTTTATGTTGCATAAAGATGCTTTTTCCCATACACGATAGGTCACCTACTACGTCAAATCAACCAAGCAAACAAAAGCTTTTCTGCCTGTATGCGCATAAATTCGAAGAAAGTGTCCATTATAAACCATACACTAAACCAAACCAGTCATTTGAAACGACTTCAGTCAATGCAACATACAGTCAATGCATGTTCCCCATGCATTGAATGGAAACGGGCGCTAATTAGCATTGTTGATCAACAAGAGGTGACATGGTCTACAGTGCAACAGGCCATAAACCTCCCGAAAAGACAAGTCAAGTGATTAGGCCATAGTCATATAGTCTCATAATTTTAATATATGAAGTAAAGGTCTGGCAATATGAAAACTTGAAAATTAGACAAAAATATCGATATGATAGGAAATACATGAAAATTAGTAAAAAACATAAAAAAACATGATTTTACGTATACTTTTGCAATCATAAAAGATAAAAGTACACTGATTTCAAATAAGGTGTACATTATTTATGGCCGATAATTCTGATTGAGAACTTTTTGAAAAAGTATCTAGTTTTGGAAAAATAAGCAAAAGGGTAATTTTTAGTTAATTTGCTTAATTTATAGGCCTATGTTTCTTTTATCTGTAACTGGTTAAGGTAAATAGGCAATTACAATTGAAAGCAAAAACTTCGGTGGAAAGTTTTGTATTGAATAGAATTAATATTTAAATAATTGTTAGGTTATGCCAAAATTTAGAAATCTCATTTTTGGGGCAAAATCAACAAAATGGACGCCAAGGTCAAATGTCGCATATTTACTCGTTTTGTTATATCTAAAGAACCGAACAAGGTATTAACCTTCTGATTAATATAACGTTTTCCTTGATGTGTCAGCTTTCAAATACATTTGCCTATTTACCTTTTCAATTACAGATAAAAGAAACACAGGCATTTAAGCAAAGTAACTAAAATGGGATTTTGGCTTATTTTTCCAAAACGAGATAACTTTTCAAAAAGAGCTCAATCAGAATTATCGGCCATATCCATCATAGACACTATTTGAAATCAGTGTACTTTTATCTTCCACGGTTACAAAAGTATAGGTAAAATCATGTTTTTTATGTTTTTTTCATTAATGTTCATGTTTTTCTTATACATATTGATATTTTTGTCTAATTTTCAAGTTTTCATATTGCCAGACCTTTACTTCATATATATTAAAATTATGAGACTTGTGCTATATGACTATGGCCTAATCACTTGACTTGTCTTTTCAGGAGGTTTATGGCCTGTTGCACTGTATACAACCACTAAATTTTCTTATGTTAGAGTGGACAAATGTGGTCTGTATTATTATGAAATATTTTTCAGTTATATAAAGGTTATACAGAGTGTATAAAAAAACCGCAGCACTTGTTAGCGAGTAATGAAACTATATCACACTAGAAACAATAGTAAAATTGACATTTACTAAATTTGTCTTGACATGAACCACGAAAGCCATGGTCTGGCAGTAATATTTTCGAAACATGAATTTTAATTTAATTGTACTATTGTTATATTTCTCTACTTACAGTTCCTCTCAAAGACTATGAACACAAATTCACAGGATCACGAAACACTACATGTATTAAAAAACAAATGGTGAGTTTAATTTGTAGAAAAAAAGTTTTTAAATTATACTTGGAAAATCAAAATATTACCAGAAGCGACCCAAATCAACAATAAAACAAGCATGTTATACAGGTGAATTACTACCTCAGGTATGGTTTGTCTGATTCTATTTTCAAACCTTTTGAAAATCTTTTTAAATAATTCACATTAAGAAATCAAAAACAAGATGCAAATTTCAAAACAAATTGAGTTGATCATGCCCATAGAACTTTCCCCCTAGTGTCCTTAGCATATACGCTACATGCATGCATTTTAAAACGAAAGCGAGGCTCTCCCACTTATCAGCGCGACCAACCGTGTCAGGCGATGCACAAACATGCGTGAAACCACCGACGCAGTGCCAGTGTGGCATGATAGTGTACGAGGGGAGAGCCTCGCGTTCAATGTGTCGCCAGCTTTTTACCGTGAAAGTAGCGTATAGGCCTACTTGGATCTGATCAAAGTTCAACGATTGCAGATTATGAATATGGGTGTATTAGATCTAAATGACGATTTATTTCGAAGCTGGAAATATCATCCCAATTGCCAATGATTTGATCAATTTGTGGTCAAAAACAACAACTCTGCTCTACCTGGCCTGACTGACCCATTTGATAATATGTGAGCATTTTTGAATCTTTTAAATACTTTTTTTTAATTTTTTTAATTTTTAATTTTATTTCGAAAATTGTTAAAAGTAAACAAACAAAAAACATCTGGCAGACCGACCTGACATGAACCTGAGAGGTCCATTTACCTGTAAAACAGGGGCTTTATCGTTGCCTAAAATTTATTTATTTCTTATTTATTTACAGACTTCCATCTATGACTTGCGGACATCACTGATGACTCTGGTCAGGATCAAATTTCAAGATAAACGTGAGACTCTTTGAAAAGCATCATATATATACGAGCCATCTTTATGTACTTCAAATGATGATGCTATCTCCTAATTAACACATCATTCTTTGAATATAAATTGTATTATTATACATAGCACTTACATACTACATGTACACCTGTATACAACACTAGCAACATCACATATTGTTGTACATCTGCCTTTACCTTTTTCATTTGTATTATAATTTCCTGTCTCAGTGGGGTATTCCTTTGAGTTCATATATTTTCACAACATTTATGCGAAAGGACTGTCCATGGCAAGATTTGCTAATTGTGTACTGCCTCATTTTTTCCACACATGCACCCAGTGCAACTCTTTTTTGCAATTTGGGTTTTCATGAGTACTAACATTTTCACTTATATATTTTCATGAAATGTTCGCGCTAGGACTGTCTGGGGCAACTTGGCAAGAATTGTAATTTTTTTGCTGGCCCATTTCTCCCATTGTGCAACATTTGGCAATTCGATAATTTGTATTTGAAAATACAATCCTCGTCAAAAATCAATCATTTATACATTAGTAGATAGATATCCTCTTTACTGAAAATGGCCCACGCTGGTCCAGCTCCTGATGACTCTGAAGAGGAGGACCATCTTACTGATTGTGGTATATGTCTTTCTGAGGTTGAGCACCCAAAAGCACTCCCATGCCTCCATTCGTTTTGCTTAAAATGTCTCAAAATGGTGAAACACCCTCCAGGAGTCCTTTATTGCCCTCTTTGTCAAGAAGAGATCATTATACCATCTGGAGGAATGGAAGCCTTTCGCGATAATTTTTATTTGAATCAGCTGAAAGAGAGGAAGGCCATCCGTAAGATGGGGGACATCATGAGATCATGTGCATCTTGCAGAGCCACTGATCGTGACATGATAGCACGCTGTATGGAATGCAATGAGTTCATCTGTCAACAATGTGCTGATCTTCATAAGACCATTGCAGGACTGAGGACCCACACAGTATATACGATTGAAGAGCTGAGATCAGGAAGGGTTGACATCAACAAAGTGATGAAAGAAGAAAGCTGTCAGAAGCACAAAGATCAAGTTTTAAGATGGTTCTGTAAAACCTGTGGCATACCAATATGCCGTGATTGCACAGTGATGGACCACTGTCGACCAGAACATGACTATATCACTCTGGAAAGTGCCACTGAGAGTCAGACAACTGAAATCAAGGAATTAGTTGCCAGCTGCAAGGGGATCTCTCAACAAATAGAAGCTGCCATGACAGATGCAAAGAAGGTCAAAGTAGAGCTTGAGGAAACGGTAACAGGAGTACAAAAGCAACTGGATGATTTCAAGGAAGAAGTAAAGAATGCATTTTTAAGGGCCCTCGAAGAGAACCACAAGTCCAGCAGTGAGAAGTTGAAACAAATGGAGACGGAAAGATTCGATGCGATAGAAATCAAGATGAAAACGCTTGAGAATTTACAATCCAAGCTGAATAACGCAATGGAGGTTGCCAATCAAGTGGTTAAGTCTGGTTCTAAGCACGATGTGGCTTGTAATTATTCTGAGCTGTCTAAAACCCTGACACAGTTACAGGATGTGGAAGTATGTCATGTTAGTAATAGTCTAAGCAGAGTAGAGTTTGATCCGAATCAAAAAAGCAAAATAGAAAGTGTGGATCTTGGATCTGTAAAGGGTAGTGATGGTGAATGGGTTTTGGAGAAGGAGATTGGAAAGGATGGAGACAACAAGGTCAAAAATGGTGTTGGTGTCGCTATTTATCCAAACAATGATTTGGTTGTAGCAGATTACTCAAGCCAGAATTTCAAGGTATTTGACTCTGATGGGATATTCAAACGAGTGCTTCATCAGGGTAATCTTGTGCACCCTTGGGATATCGCATTGAGTCTTGACGGATGTCACTATGTGACTGATCAAACTGGGTATGTCAAAGTCTTCAACCATAATGGCGACTACCTCAGGCAATTTGGCATCAAGTCACCAGATGGTCAATTATCTAGCGCTGATGGCTCACCTCTCATGGGTCTGGCAATAGACAGAGAAGGAAGCCTATGGATAGGAAGTATTAAGAACTATATAAGCCAACATAATCAAGACGGCACACATATTTCCACAATGAAGATTGACATCTGCCCTTGGTTTATAGCAGTTACTCCGCAAAAAAGAATCGTTGTCTGCTCATTTTCCAACACTGATGTGCATGTGGTGAATCACACTGGTGTTCTCCTATACACCATCAAAGCACCAAAGGATGCTACACATTGGGGTCCAAGTGGTGTTTGTTGCACTAGTGATGATGATGTTGTCTATATCAACAGCTATGGTAGTGCTTGCCAAGGTGGCATTTATAGCTTCAGACTAGAAGCAGACCATGCAACCTACCTTGGTTGTATAACTACAGATGTGACCTGTTCACATGGTATGGCCTGTACAGAGGATAACAGGTTGGTGGTAGGTCAAGGTAGTGGACACCCAGTTAGAGTGTTCACTTTTGAGAGGACTGGATTGTGAATAATGTAAACCTCATCCCTACCATCAAAACTACTCACATTTCAAATGTGATCCTGACGTCTGATGCTGTTGTCTGCATACAGTATTCACATGTGACAAAGGCTATAGATTACCACAAATGCTTCTCTTAATCTATATAAAATCTTAACTTATACGAACTACCAATTTTCTCCCATACTAAACAGTGTAGCACTTACCACATAATAGTAGAGTTTTACTAAGTAGTACAACACATGGTGTTCAAATCTTGCCCATGACCCTGACAGCTGTGATCCTGACGTCTGATGCTGTTGTTTGCAGACACCTTTCAGGTATTCCGTCACATAGGTGCTCTCTACGATGGCACAGAACTACATGGAAGAAGAATGGGTAAAAATATGTACAATTTTCATAATGGAACCCATAATAAGTATAAAGGTTTTCAAACAAGCATGTTGTCCGGTGACTTATTTGGTCAAGATTCTGTCACAAATAGTTCAGAATCGTGTCTCATAAAGTCAGAGTCACTTTTGGATGATGAGAGCTTGACCAATCTTAGATATCCGACTGCATACTTTTGTAAACCCTTTTTACTTGGGGGGGGGGGGGGGGGGGGCACTCAACTTCTTTGGGTAGGGGTGTGCCGCCCGGGGTCACACAAAGGGGGGGGGGCTTCGGAACTGAACTGAGAGAATTTGATGACGAAAAATAGGGTCTTATTATACAAACTGGTTTTCTCGAAAAAATAGGTTATAAAATTGGTTTATTTTTTTAATTTTATTAGTAAGAACGCAATTTTTCAACAAAAAAATGGGTTACAAAATGCTTTGGATTCAACATTTTCGCAATTTTCAATGAAATGGGGGTCTTAAGAGCTAGCAGAAGAGGGTGATAAAGGGGTTCTTCAGAGCAGCACATACCTATACCCCTTTTCAATGTCAGTGCCCCCCCCCCCCCCCCCCACCCCTGGGATAGAAACATGGATTGATATTTTAAGACACAGGAAAGGTTCTGAATATAGAGATGAAACTAGGGCCATAGTTCATAAAACTTTTAAGATCTTCTTAAGTAGGATTTAAGAAGATTTAAGAATATTCAATTCTTCTCAAATCCTGAAATCTTCCAGAGAAAGGTTCAGTCACATAGCCGATTATTTGCTAGAAAACCACTTCCAGACTGCTCAAGACTGGTCACGATTGGCCATTATTCTAAAATCGTGAGCAGTTTTCTTTTTTCATGTGTAGTTTTGGTAAGGTCTGGGACTGTCCTGTGCAGTCTTGTGTGGTTGATGTCGCCAACTTGCCGAGTAGTCTTGACAGCAACATGTCACAACTTGTGCCGTCGTGTCAAGGTCGGCGATAGATCAGGGACTGAACATGTGGCGTCGTCGATTAAACATGCTTGATCTTGTTGAATTCATGATGCTGTCGCCTACTGGTAGGCGATTCAGCATCTCTTGTCTTGTTGAAGGCGGGGAATATCGCATACTAATTGTGCAAGTTTGAACAAGATTTCAGCCGATTTTTAAAAAAAATGGTGGTCTTGTGTGGTTGGGAAGAGGTTAGGTCGCGAGCTGTCTTCTATGTGACTGAACCTTAAGACGTAAAAAAATGTAATTTTTCAAAAAATGAAATAATGCAGGTGCATATAAAAGTGCTATTTTTATGACGAACAAATATAATGAAATATAGAATGCAGAATCGATATGTATCTGTGTAATGATACATGAAGAAGAAAAAAGTTTTATATATATACTTGTTATAAAGAGTTATGAAAACATGTAATATGTGAAATATTGAAATAATAAGACAGCAATGATTATATATGGATTATAATAAACACACAAAAATTAAAAAGATTTTAAAAAGTTTAAAAAAAATGATGTCTTCTTCCGCACATAAGGGGTGAGGGGATGGGGGGAAGGGTTTGGTCATGAGGATGGAATCCCAAATCTAGTACAGTTAAACATACCTTTGAGGCCATGCCTTTGTGTATTTTCAGCAGGGTACACACAAGCCGCAGGAGACCTGAAGCAAACCCATAGCTGGATGTCTTCCGCACACAGGGGAACAGAAGGGTTTGGTCGTGCGGATGGCATCCAAAATCTGGTAAAGTTGTAGGTGATGTTGTTGCCATTGGTGATGAGACTGATGGTTGGTATTGCACTGAGGAATGATTCCTGTGATCAAAACGGATGATGTGTCAGATCAAAATGATAGCTTTTTTATATACTCATCACAAAAAGTATCGTAAATGAGCCAATAATTATAACAGCCTGAAAGGGTATGGATTAATCGAAGCAAATAACCCAGTGCATAATTTTGTTCTGAATATTTTGACACCTCGATTGCTGAGATACGATGTTGCGGAGTGGAGTTATTGTCATTTTAATGGTCGTAGGTCTATTTTCAAAAGTGACAATCATCCCTATAGAAACATTTTTGTACACGTGTGTAAAGCATAAACCTGATCATTCTCTATATAGGGATGATTGTCACTTTTGAAACTGGACCTACGACCATTGAAATGACAATAACTCCGCTCCGCAACATCGTATCTCAACAATCGAGGTGTCAAAATACGCAAAACAAAATTATGCACTGGGTTATTTGTTTTGATTAATCCATACCATTTTGGGCCGTTAATTATTGGATCATTTCTAAGTGTCTCGATATTTTTTGTGAGGAGTTTATATAACATACCCACTCTTACTCCTCTTGTCACCTGAAGCTGGGAGGTGACTTCAGCCCATATTCTAGCGAACACATCATGATACCGCGTGCATAACTGCAACATGAAAACATTTTGCGTCTGTACGATCTAAGTGCTGCACCTACTGTAAAGCATGAAACTTGTGCATGCATCAAAATGTTGCAAATTTCACGAGTGCAGTTGACTCACGAAATGTTCATCGCAAATGATTTTCTTTTTAAAAACATCAGTCCCGAAGACCGGTCACGTACAGGGTGACCAACACAGATTTAAGGAAGAAAACAGAAGTGAGGGACATCATACTGGAAATAAAATCAAAAAAATGGAGATGGGCTGGCCATCTAGCCAGGAGGAAGGAAAGACATCAGATGGACTCATAAATTAACAGACTGGATCCCCAGAGCATTCACCAGAGGAAGAGGCAGGCCAAACAGACGGTGGATAGACGACATCATAGAGTATGGCAATGTTACTTGGAAAAGGACAGCTCAGGACAGAGTGAAATGGAAAATTGATGAAGAGGCCTTCCTTCTGCAGTGGAGTGAAATAGGCTAGATAGAAGTATATAGATTACGCGAAGACGTCACCCCCAACTTGATCTGGACACAGAGTATAAGATGTCTTCATTAGAGACTAATACAAGAATGATTCATATACACACAGTGATCGTATTTGGCCAAAACTGTTCTTTGCAATCTAATTATATAGTATAGAATAAGACTTGTACTTATTTTTGCCTCTAAAATAAATAAGCTTCCAACAAATCAAACTTCAAAGTTCTTCTCTTGACACTTATCTGAAAATAGACAATTGCCTTGCATTTTGAACACTTGTAGTTAGTTGGGGGGGGGGGGGGGGGGGCTAGGGGATATGTTGGTTCAGTTTCTTCTAAAAGCACCAAATTGGGCTCATATGTTGCTCATACCATACTCTTATGATTTATGATGGATGCCCGAACTCAATTGAGCCTTCTGGGACAGCCATATTGGCCAATTCCAATATGGCCGCCATACTGGGGGATCAACAATTCAAATTGCTTCAATTAAGCTGACAAGCATACCAAATTGTTTGTCTGTGCCTTATACATAGGGTTCGGCAGAATCCGTGAACACGGATTTCACGGCGTAATTCACAGATTTCATACTTGATCACGGATTTGGGAAATTGTACCGTGAAATCGCGGAAAGGCTATTTCAGCCGCGGTAATTGTCCAACAAGCCGATATTTACAGTTTCATTTGATAATAAGAATCACAAATTATCCGAATTGAGGCATTTTAGAGAACTACACTGCTATTTTTTTATATCGCCCTTTCCTTGTTATTGTTTTTGTTTTTTACCTCATATTTTTTATTCTAATCTAACACTTATTTATTTACTAATGTCCCTTGAGTAATATATATTTATAATTGAGTGCCTAAAAATATGACCGCGCAGATTTGGTCTCGGTTTGCTTGAAATCACACTAATCGCGGAAATCACGGATTTTACACAAACTACCCAACGATTTTGCCTTAAAAAATCATGGATTCTGCCGAACCCTACTTATACAGGGTCAAAAGGTCACAATCCCTATATACGCCTATATACGCCTATAGAATTTGACCTTTATAAAATGGTGGATAAGGTGAATCACTATGCAAATCCTTTTCTTGTTCCAACATTACAAGCTAAACATACACATTGCGTTATCAAAATACATAACAATTAGTTTTTTACAACTCATAAGTCTTACTTACTTGAGATTGAACATGACAGAATAGAAACTAGTAGATGTCATGAAAGGCACCAGCATCTCTGTGATTAGTTGTTCTATGTGTTGTAAACAATCAATAGGACTATATGAGGGCTGGAAGAGATCAAGAATATGATACATTAATTGAATACGACAGAATAGAATCTGGTAGATGTCATGAAAGGTACCAGCATCTCTGTAATTGGTTGCTCGATGTGTTGTAGACAATCAACAGGACTATATGAGGGCTGTACGAGAACACGAATATGATACATGGATTGAATATGACAGAATAGAATCCGGTAGATGTCATGAAAGGCACTAGCATCTCTGTGATTAGTTGCTCTATGTGTTGCAAACAATCAAGCAGTATACGAGGGCTGGAAGAGAGCACTAATCCACTGTTTCGTTTTGGGTCCTTTTATTTCAACTGTATTATTGCCCCCCCCCCCCCCCCCCCCCACCCTCGCCTGATCCAACCTTCTAGTTCACCCTCCATCTCCCATCTCAAACTCCCTAACCCCAACTCTATCTAAATCTTGGCGTGTCCAGCTGTCATAAACTGCTGCTAGGAAATTCAGACTTCCCCTCGCCAACGCCAAAGCCTCTGGCTCCATGACCTCCGAGCACCTTGTCATTTCTGACATCCATCTCTTTGCACACATCTCTATAGGAGCCATGAGCCCTGTAATTTGACTCCAGTCTAAGGGAGGTGGGGTATGGGTGGTTCCTTCCCTCCTTGTTTCCTTGATCCCTCCTAGTTTCCTTCCTTTCTTAACCCCAAACCCCAATGCAAACTTACCTGACGTGTCCAGCTGTCATAAACTGCTGCGAGAAAATTCAGACTTCCACCCGCCAACGCCAGAGCCTCTGGCTCCATGACCTCCGAGCACCTTGTCATTTCTGACATCCATCTCTTTGCACACATCTCTATAGGAGCCATAAGCCCTGTAATATGACTCCAGTCTATAGGAGGTGGTGGTATCTGAGGTTCCTTGGAGGATGCTGGAGAAGAATGGTCTGAGGCAGTACTGGGGTAAAATACCAAAAATACACTCATATATCAGCATAAACAGGTGTTGATGGAAAGTATTTTGGAATTCAGTGTACTGGCAGGGTCTATTGGACACAAGCCTAAAGGCCATATCCAATCCTATATTTAAAATGTTTCTTTTTCACGTGAGAGTTGAGAGGGAAAATGAGAAGTATCATGTGATGAAGCTGTGTCAATATTAATCCTTTTCACAATAAGCCAATGATCTTTGGATGATCGATCATCAAACAGAGGAGTCTAATTCAGTCTTGATGAATGATGATCATAGCATCTGGTATTGAGTCTATACATACAAGGGATAGCAATTGTTAAAAATTCAATCATCAACTGGTATATATAGTTGAAATGTTGCTATATAAGGAGACGAAAAAACCTACCCTGTTTTACGACCCACTTTTTTCTCAAATCATGTAAAATCAAACGTTATTTTGGCCGAAAATCGGTCAAATTATTGTTCACAATTTGTTTTTAATTTTTAAAAAGTCGTGATTTTTGCAGATTTTGGTGACATTTTAGGTAAAAAAGTTTAAATAAATTTTAAAAAACACGCCCGACAGACAGACCCGTCGGCCCTTAAACAGGGAGGTTCTTTTTCGCCGCCTAACCTTATAATAGAATTGTTGATTTGATGATATAATAGACATCCAACCTGTGCATACCTTATGGTCAGTTTCTGTTGCAAAGCAGCCGCCGTGCCAGCAACGTGCACCACTCCCTCTAACATATTCAGCAGTGTGCATGCCCTCGTCATCTGAAGCCTATTGGCTGCTTGAGCTGACGCCTCTTGCGTGGAGTCCAGAGGGAGGATGCTTAGTCTTTGGAATAGTTGCAGTTGCTGCATCAACAAGGGGTAGAGGTCTCTGTAAAAAAAAACAATGACAAGAATTAACAGTTAGCAAGAGTAATTTCCCAATGTACGAGGGGGTATCAAAAGGTTCTTGACATCACCCAGAATTGAAGGAGCTATATCAATGAAATTTTGTCAGTGTAATCGCTGTTCCTTAAAAACATTATGGTGCAAAAATGGTCTCATAAGTATGTTTACTTTTTATACAGGTGGCGCTAGTTGCCAAGGCCATGTAAATTGTAAATCAATGACGTCTTCCATCGGTGATGTGTACATGGTAAATTATAATGGTCCAATAACTGAATCTTGTAGGACGCCTTCCAGAAGAATATTAGGCTCAGATTTCTTTTAACATTTTGTCATTTGTCACTCGTCTCTGTAAATGACAAAATTTCTAAACCTCATACTCCTCTGGAAGGCTACCCACAAGGATCCGTTTTTGGACCATTATCGTTTACCATGTACACAGCACCTTTGGGAGACGTCATTGATTTACATGGCCTTGGCATCTAGCGCCACCTGTATAAAAAGTAAACATACTTATGACACCATTTTTGCACCATAATATTTTTAAGGACCAGTGATTACGCAGACACAATTTCATCGATATAGCTCCTTTCACTTCTGGGTGATGTCAAGAACTTTTTGATACCCCCTCGTACAGTGTGCCCGCATCCGACACACATGACACACTATGTAAAGTATACCCTATTGCATAATGTGAGCATTATTCACATCCACGCTTTCCTAATTCGCTGCTGTTAACGAGGCTCACCAGATTTGTATTGATTGAACTATATCGAACATAATTAGAAATAAAGCCCCACATTGTCCCCATAAGATTTTTCAGCCTATGTGTGTTGGTTAAAGCTGGTAGAAGACTGCAAGGAAGCAAACAGGTGTTCAAAAATGTTTAACAGCTTTTTATTTGTAAGAGCAATTCCAACCAACCATGAGAAATCAAATGAATGTAGAGCACTGCAAAGGGTTTGAAGAGTTGGAAACCGCTATAGTTAGATTTAGCATGAAACTTTACCCCAAACTGCCATTTTAGCATTTTGTGGGGTGTTTTTTTAGATTGCTTTTGAGCATTCATCTATCATTGAAGATTTTAATCAATCATAACTGGTTCAATACCAGTAAATCGATCGGTAAATAGTCTCAAATTTGGACAGTACTACCTACCAGCGATTTACACGCCGCTATTGAGTTGTCGTCCATCACCGCCTGACGGCGATGGTGGTGAGACTCAATAGCTTAACCGCCAACAGCATGATGGTGAGATTCAATAGCTTAACCGCCAACAGCATGATGGTGAGACTCAATAGCTTAACCGCCAACAGCGCCCCACGTGCTATTGGGGCTGACGAAAGGCAAGCGAGTTGCTGCCAGAATGTTACCCCAGAGGTAAGCTTATATTTACTGTTGTGAGAAATAATAATCTCAAAAATAAATAGTCCCAAATTTATTGGAGAAAGAATGGAATGGCTCTAGTCAAATGATGCTCACATCCAAATATTATGTGCTAGCCTTCGAATAGAGCTGTCAAAATGTTGTGTGTATGATATGGCACATGCATGGTCACAAGGAACATGCATGAAGATGGCGCCAACCTCGTCAGTGATTTATTTCAAAATTTTCAATTTTCAATAACAAGCTTTGTTATGTTAGATCAATGGATCAGGGACAAAATATTATATTGTATCCCTTAGGGTTTTATTCTCCAAGGGTTAATTTCATGGGCCATAAAAAAGAACTGAACTGCTTGTAGGGTGTTCCCTTTTAAGGAAACTTCTTGCCTTGTTTGGTGATCTGTGAGGACGGGTCAGGTCAGGTCAGGTCGATCCTAGTCCAATCACAGATCAGCAGATAGTGAGGGGTTTCCCTGAAAGCATTCAAAAGGGCAAGACAGCATGTGAATCTTTCTTTTCTTTTGCCGACTCTCAAGCAGTTAACATGTATCGTCCAGTTTGTTATTTGTAATACCCGGCCGGGATGTCTTCGTCTTTAATAAAAATGATTTAAACTACAAAGTATTATCTGTTTCATATTTGTCTACGACTACTACTACTACATGTGAGTTACTTTAAAACCAGTAAGGTACCACGTTACAATGGTAGCAGCGGCGGTCTCACGCAAAACATCGAAATGACTTTACCGTAACGGCTTTACCAAACAACAACATCATGGTAGTAAAGCGAACACGTTATAATGGTGGCAACGGCGGTCTCATGCAAAACATCGAAATGACTTTTATGTGACTTGAAAAACAAACCGAGTCGCCAACGGGCAGTGCAGTGATAATTCTTTCTGTAAGCTTTTTACCGTTATAAATGAAAAGCAACAGAGATGAATTTTGTTCTTCGTGAATGACTGTATTCACTTTACAAGTTTTACAAGTTCGGCACGAGTGACCAAACTCGTTCTACAAGCATCTATTCTTCGCTGGTGACCATACTAGCCAACCTACTAGCAACCTTCTAGGCTTCTAGCTTTGTGGTGTGTGTTTGTTTTCACCGTAGAAAGAACATTTGCATTTTTCTGTGCGGTTTTCCGTGAAGTGTTTTGACCGTGGATACAAGCGGAGCTGAGCCTAACCAATTGAAGACAGAAGCAAGACAAGACGACAAGGACCGCGACCAAGCAGTTCAAGAAATTTCACAGAAGAAGATAAGGTCTGAAAAAAATTGTACAATGTTAAAATTGTGTATCGCAAATAAAGCGAGAAATATGTTGGTTTTCGCGCAAGATTTATAAATTCATGACTCTACGAACTTTCATTTAGAGCATGAACTGAATTCTGTTCACACGAACTGATATTATGTTTTAACAAACATTTCACACAAATGTTGATGTTTTGGTCCTGAAGGCTGAAATATCACTGAAAGATAGTCTACAGACTATTATTTGTGATAACACAATTATTATGGTGATAAACATTTGCTTGCATTGAAATATTGAAGAATATTCACGGTATTAATAATTATTGAATATTGCAGTGTCAATGTTGAGGCCATAAATAGGCCTAACTCTTAATTAATTATTGAATGGACAAGCTCCAATTGAGTAAACATTAAACAAAGCTACATGTACTTTACACACAACGAATGTTTTTATAATGCCAGCGTAGAGTCTTAAAATATTACGCGTGCCATAGGCAAATTTCTGACATCAGCGCGTGTTGTTGTGTAATGTGGCATTAGGCCAAATTGCTTTGTAATGTTTACGTAAACACCTTTTCTGCAAGAGTTCGTTCCATTATTGATTTTGACTACAGAAATACAATGTTTTGATACCATATTGATTTCATGATGCAATAGGCATTATTGTTCATTTGAATAACGTATTGATATCATGGCATGTTTGGGGGATTAAATACAATCGTGTGCTGTAAAAGCCCATATCACAATATTGATTAAAGCGATGCTTTTAAAAATTTCATAGTACATGCATGAGAAATTGTAATGTAACTAAAACATTACTGCCAATTTTTAGTCTTGTGATAGAAATTAAAGATCACATTTATATATTTTCACATCCGCAATTTTCTTGAAATTTTTGATACGAGACATTTTTGAAAAACAGTTTTTACTACCACATTTTGGAGAATAGACTCGTATGCCTATATTTCATTGAGTAGGCCTGCGAAGAAAAAAAAATTGTTGGTTATAATAATTTTTGTTCACATTTTTAAATTTTGGGAAATATTTTATATTTCTGTCACAATGTTATGCACATCCATTCACTAGGTGATAAAATAGGTGAAGAGTTGTGGTGTGTATCAATCCAATGCAAATAATCATTTTTGAATACCTATACACATGTATTCAAAATTGTTACATTTCGCGGTATTTAGTAACGTCAATAGGTTTATGACGTTAATAAAAACATGGCCGGTATTTTCCTGCCATGATTAAAAAGCCCCATGTTAACCGTCAATTAGGCTTATGACTGAAAATAATAAGTCCCTAGTAAGTGTGTACACCTATTATGAAACGTCGACAGGCTTATCATGACTAATTAATAAGAAGCTCTGTATACCCATAATTGCGCGACACGGTGAATCCGGTCCGATTAATATTATGCATAATATTCGATTCAAGATTATATTGATACTCTTGAATCGAGTGATGAAAACCATGATTGTAGTAGTTTAAGTAGTTGAACCCATGAGCAGCAAGACAAAAAAGTTTACCATGAAATAAGCATAGCATAAAACCATGTAACAAAGCATAACAAATAACCGTAACCAACCATAGCATAAACGTATTGAGAAACAAAAATAATGTTGAGGACAACGAGGGTTGTCAATAAATAGTATATTGAATACCGTGAAAATGTTAAAATTTGTATAAAAGTCTGATAAATATACTTTGGAAGAGGGGATATTGTTGAATTATTCTATGTAGGCATGATATTTTTGACAGTTAAAAATGTTCAACCAAGGAATTTGTATATTCTATATCTAGCATGGTATGTGTGTGTGAATGTTTAGACTATTTGAAAATGCTGTACTTAAGTAATTCATCAAAGCAAGATTTACAATGCTATAAAATAATGCTACCTCGGAATTTGTATATTCTATACCAGGAATGGTATGTGTGAGCGCTTTATACTAGTTAAAAATGCTAATGGTAATTAATGATTGCCATTTATCTTACCTCGCGTCCCACACGGCATAAACCGTATTAGCTGCAACATTAATTTGTTTGAGCATGCGCGCGCGTAACTTACCGGACGTCTAGCCAGACAAAGACATGACAGGTGATAGATTCATTGGTCATGCATAAAGACATGACAGGTGAGCACATTCATTGGTCATGCAAAAGACAAAGAACAATTCTGAATTTGTTGTTTGTATGCGCGTCTGATAAATAAATTTAAAAACATTTCCGACATATTACATAATTATCAATATCATGTGAAGCCACAGTTACGTGGAATAACCATTAACTTGATGAGAGTTTTGCGAGAATATACCTTCAGAAATGCTGAGAGTTTTCGTATTAATATACCTTCAAAATTGATAGGGTTTTACGCGAGATGGGGTACGCTGTATTTGAGTTGTATGTAGTTAGGAAATATAAGGCGCAATATATCACAGTCGTTTTTGGAAATTTTGATTCCATAGGAAATTCAGTTTTTATTATATCATATTTATTTAATAATATTATAGCATGCCAGGTACGAAGGCTGGCATGTTACAATACAAGATCATTGGTCATGTACAATGACATGACTAGGTGATCAACTGTTGAATGTAATAGAATTACAAATATTGCAAATTATGACTTATAATTTTTATTTGATATTGATTTATGATCCCTTTATAAAATGTATAATTCCTTTATAAAAAAAAGAGTAGTGAGGAAGATGGTGTAAAGGATGATGAGGTCATCATCCCGTAAGAAGGGGAGTTATGTAGGGTGTTCCCTTTTAAGGAAACTTCTTGCCTTGTTTGGTGATCTGTGAGGACGGGTCAGGTCAGGTCAGGTCGATCCTAGTCCAATCACAGATCAGCAGATAGTGAGGGGTTTCCCTGAAAGCATTCAAAAGGGCAAGACAGCATGTGAATCTTTCTTTTCTTTGGCTGACTCTCAAGCAGTTAACATGTATCGTCCAGTTTGTTATTTGTAATACCCGGCCGGGGTCTTCGTCTTTAATAAAAATGATTTAAACTACAAAGTATTATCTGTTTCATCTTTGTCTACGACTACTACTACTACATGTGAGTTACTTTAAAACCAGTAAGGTACCACGTTACATGCTGGAGGTATGAAAAGTAGGATCTTCCTATTATCCTATTAACTATCATGATGAGTGAAAATGGCCATGTCTAAAGAAATGAAGGAGATAAAAAGGGGGGGGGGGGGTGTCTTAAGAACTGAAAATGATTACCAAAGGTGGGTCTTAGGCCAAAAAATGTCTGTCTTGCATGCATTTAGGAAAATAGTTATGTGATATTTGGTTTTTTGAAGAAAAATAGCTACGCTAAATGCGAAAATACTTTTTTCATTCTTTTCTTAATTTGTGTTTTTGGACCCCTCCCCCTCCTTCGGAGCCAATTGTACCCCAATTATTTTGGACAACTAAAAACAAAGAAAAACACAGTTGGGCTCATCACATAGGGCAAAAGTGACTCATGACTTTTGTCTTTGCCTTAAAGAACTGAATGTTTTAAAATGATTTGATTGAAATACCAAAATAAAGAAACCATTGCATCTATGAAATAAAGAATAGAACTGTGATTGGTCTGGGTAATTGGACTTGTTGGGTCTATTCATAAAATCTAATAATCCAAAGTGCCAGTACTTGAGTAGTAAACACACATTTACAACTGTTTGTTGTATTGATTGATGCAACTTTGTAATCCGTTTATATTAACAGTGGCAAATCCACAGTAAAAGGTGGTAAATAACTGTTAACTGTTTGTTGTATTGATTGATACAACTTTCTAATCACTTTAATAGTGGCAATGCAGCAAGAGCTGGTAAATCAATATAACTGTTATCTGTTTGTTGTATTGATTGATACAACTTTCTTCTCACTTTAATAGTGGCAATCCAGTAAGAGCTGGTAAATCAATATAACTGTTAACTGTTTGTTGTATTGATTGATACAACTTTCTAATCACTTTAATAGTGGCAATCCAGCAAGAGCTGGTAAATCAATATAACTGTTATCTGTTTGTTGTATTGATTGATACAACTTTCTTCTCACTTTAATAGTGGCAATCCAGTAAGAGCTGGTAAATCAATATAACTGTTAACTGTTTGTTGTATTGATTGATACAAATTTCTTCTCACTTTAATAGTGGCAATCCAGCAAGAGCTGATAAATCAATATAACTGTTAACTGTTTGTTGTATTGATTGATACAACTTTCTAATCACTTTAATAGTGGCAATCCAGTAAGAGCTGGTAAATCAATATAACTGTTAACTGTTCGTTGTATTGATTGATACAAATTTCTTCTCACTTTAATAGTGGCAATCCAGTAAGAGCTGGTAAATCAATATAACTATTAACTGTTTGTTGTATTGATTGATACAAATTTCTTCTCACTTTAATAGTGGCAATCCAGTAAGAGCTGGTAAATCAATATAACTGTTAACTGTTCGTTGTATTAATTGATACAAATTTCTTCTCACTTTAATAGTGGCAATCCAGTAAGAGCTGGTAAATCAATATAACTGTTAACTGTTCGTTGTATTAATTGATACAAATTTCTTCTCACTTTAATAGTGGCAATCCAGTAAGAGCTGGTAAATCAATATAACTGTAACTGTTTGTTGTATTGATTGATACAACTTTCTAATCACTTTAATAGTGGCAATCCAGCAAGAGCTGGTAAATCAATATAACTGTTAACTGTTTGTTGTATTGATTGATACAAATTTCTTCTCACTTTAATAGTGACAATCCAGTAAGAGCTGGTAAATCAATATAACTGTTAACTGTTTGTTGTATTGATTGATACAACTTTCTAATCACTTTAAATAAATAGTGGTAATCCAGCAAGAGCTGGTAAATCAATATAACTGTTAACTGTTTGTTGTATTGATCGACACAAATTTCTTCTCACTTTAATAGTGGCAATCCAGATCCAGTAAGAGCTGGTAAATCAATATAACTGTAACTGTTTGTTGTATTGATTGATACAACTTTCTTTTCACTTTAATAGTGGCAATCTAGTAAGAGCTGATAAATCAATATAACTGTTAACTGTTTGTTGTATTGATTGATACAACTTTCTAATCACTTTAATAGTGGCAATCCAGCAAGAGCTGGTAAATCAATATAACTGTTAACTGTTTGTTGTATTGATTGATACAAATTTCTTCTCACTTTAATAGTGGCAATCCAGCAAGAGCTGGTAAATCAATATAACTGTTAACTGTTTGTTGTATTGATCGGATACAACTTTCTAATCACTTTAATAGTGGCAATCCAGCAAGAGCTGGTAAATCAATATAACAGTTAACTGTTTGTTGTATTGATTGATACAACTTTCTAATCACTTTAATAGTGGCAATCCAGTAAGAGCTGGTAAATCAATATAACTGTTAACTGTTTGTTGTATTGATTGATACAACCTTCTAATCACTTTAATAGTGGCAATCCAGTAAGAGCTGGTAAATCAATATAACTGTTAACTGTTTGTTGTATAGATTGATACAACTTTCTTTTCACTTTAATAGTGGCAATCCAGTAAGAGCTGGTAAATCAATATAACTGTTAACTGTTTGTTGTATTGATTGACACACATTTCTTCTCACTTTAATAGTGGCAATCCAGTAAGAGCTGGTAAATCAATTTAACTGTTAACTTTTTGTTGTATTGATTGATACAAATTTCTTCTCACTTTAATAGTGGCAATCCAGTAAGTGCTGGTAAATCAATATAACTGTTAACTGTTTGTTGTATTGATTGATACAAATTTCTTCTCACTTTAATAGTGGCAATCCAGTAAGAGCTGGTAAATCAATATAACTGTAACTGTTTGTTGATCGATTTCTAATCACTTTATATTAACAGAATCAATTGGATGCTTTGAAATGAAGTGGGTCCAGCGATCGATTCCCACTATAGGGCCACTTTTTCAACTGATTCATATAGTTTTGTAAAAGTTAGAGTTACAAATAGATTCTCAGTCCAAAAAGTGTGTAGTTCCTACCTAGTCAACCCGGGGGTGAGATCGCTCTCGGGTTTCGTCAATCAAGGTCAACTGTCATATGAGCATATCCATTGCTGCTATATATATCTATCTATCTATCTAGCCTATTTCAATCCACTGCAGAAGGAAGGCCTCTTCATCAATTTTCCATTTCACTCTGTCCTGAGCTGTCTTTGTAACGTTGCCATAGGCTACTCTTTGATGTTGTCTATCCACAAAAACATAGTTGGCATCAGTACAGCTGATTGACTTCGTTGAGGTCAATTTATGGCATCAATGAACCGTACATGAGTGATTTTTTCCATTTTTCAATGATCAATCCAAAACATGGAGGATTATGAAATCCACGTTTACTAACCTGTACAGGGTGTCCCTAAAAAAGGGAGTGCATGTTTAGTTGTTTACCCAACTTGTTGACCATGAAGTCCTAAAATTTTGTGTAAGATGTTCATATATACATATGTAAAGACTAAACATCTGGCTTTCAGATGCTGTTTGTTTCATCTGATTCAAATTTGTCAAACCTCGAGATGTGGCCAAATTAACTTAAGCTACACAAAATCGATGTTTTGACACTTTCAGTTTCAAAGATTTACTCCTAAAATACAACTTCCCCCTGTCAATTTTTCTTCATTGTGTTATGCAAAATTACATTTTTGTTTTGAGATTAAATAGATTTAAATACTAGAATGAGTGCGTATAAAGGTGTTAATCGAACCAGTCCTTTTGAAGAGGTTTCACAGAATGTTCATTGGGCCTACATTTTCAAAACAAGACAGACATCCATATGGTGGGGGTGCAGCCTCAATTTACATTAGAAAAGAGGGTGTTCATGGTTTTAAAATATCGTGACACGAAAAGCCCAGCTGAAGTCATCAGAGAGTTTGCCATTCATTTCCCAAACACACACGTACCATCTAGTAAAACACCTGCAAAGGAGTATTGGAAATACTTGGTAAATGGTACAACAAGCACCAATATGAATAAAGAACATTCTGGAAGACTATAGTGGCAGCACACAGCAACACATTGATAACGTAACGGGTGCACTTCAGAGGGATCCCACAATAACTACTCATACAAATCCCTTAATACCACATATTCCAAGGACAACATTCAATCGCGTCACCAGATTGGACCTAGTATGACATCCATATACGATGGAAGAAAGACACACTCTATCTCCTCCTTGCCGATTTACCGAGGCACATGCAGTACTGGCAGTGGCTGGTGAATACTCAGCCCAGATTTCTATCAGATGTCCTTGTTGGTGACGAAGCAGTATTCCTGTTGGATGCCAGAGTCAACATGAGCGATGTGAGATCATATGACCCAAGAGGTAACCCTCCACAGGGCTTTGTGTATGACCGTCCATACAGAAGAGAGAAGCTGGCATTCCGGATAGGACTCATGGAAAATGGAACTATCATTGGTCCTGTCATCATACCCAATAACATGAATGGCCAGAGGTATTTAGATGTGATCAATGATATCGTTGTTCCTCAGCTTTTGGCCATTGGTGGTTTCAGGATGGCGCACCGTCTCATACACTGTTTCGGGGAAGGGTCATTGGCATTAGTGTCACAACAGGGAGTGGCCACCACGCTCACTTGACTTGACAACTTTGGACTTCTACTTGTGAGGTGACATTAAGAGTAAAGTGTACCTTACACCTCCAGCAAATCTACAAGAACTAGAAAAGATAATCATAAATGAAGTAGGGGCACTGAGAAGGAGCGAAGATCCAATGAACGCTGACCAGGCAATGAGAACAAGAGCGGCTAGGTGCATTGCAGGTGGAGGATGACATGTTGAAGGAAGAGGACCATAAAGCTTTGATGAGATACAACATTACAAAAGACATGGTTTGAGTTCAAACTGTCTGCCAACATTTGTAATCTTTGATTCTTCTGTTCTTTGGATATGATATTGTTTATGAATATTATTTTGACAACAAAATGTGCCATTCTTATTTAATATAAAAGAGTTTTATCTGACAATAACGTTTCAGATCATTAAACCGTTTTAAATAGCGTATACTGCAGAATATAATCTCATATGTGCGTGAATATTAATTTTGTCATTCCAGATTTAATCAATAGAGACGAAACCTTCCATGTTTATGGACATTAGAGGGAGCATTACCTCTTATATTTTACTTAGTTGCTTCATTTTTGTTTTGTTCTTCAGTGTCTTTTAAACAATTCTGGCCAACTGCCAACCCCAGTGTTTCAAGACGGATTGATGTCCATGGATAGAACAAATGTTAGTATCGTTTTGACGCTAATAATAATTGTTTCTATCAAAGTGGCACACCATCGACTTTGGGTAGCTTTGATAAACTGGGTATCTCTCAGGCTTGACAAAACCAAATCAGTTGAAATAAACAGCATCTGTAAGCTAAGTGTTTCCTCTTTCCGTGTGTACAAAAATGTTACACAACACTCTAGAACTTCATATGGTAAACAAGTTGAGCTTACACATGGACCCTTTTTTAGGGACACCCTATATGTTTCATACCCTAGTCCCCATTTAAAAAGCATGGTCAGAGCTTCAAGGACTCAAGCTCATGACCTTTCGAACAGTAATTGAACGCACTCTAACCACTGCGCTAACCAGCTGTCTCGGAGACAATGAATACTTCGTTCACCTACCTGTACGTATCACACCCTAGTCCATATGTCACACATATCTGCCAGACCCTGAAGGCCTCTGTGCTAAGCTGGAAGGCTTCACCTAAATTCATTGGCATATCTGTTGGTTCCATTGAAACGTATCGGACCACCACGGACATCAGATTGAACCTTGCAAGCTGAAGAAAAAGTTATACGTTAAATAAATGACCAAGAACCTACAATCCAAGAAATTACTGTTGGAACACTTTGATGACCTCGTTGAATTCATTCCCTCATCCCTTGTCCAGTGTTGTTCGGAACCTTTTCATCTCCACGGTCTTGGAACCCTCAACATTGATTGGCGGGGGCGGGGTAGGGATATGAGTTAGTAGATAGCTTAAGCTCTACATACAAGTTTGTTGCAAAATCAGCACTTCAAAATGGTCCCTCAACTTTTTTTGTTGTTGGCCTAATTAAGAATGGGAATAAAGGTATTGTTTTTAGGCCGTACCCGTGGTATATACTGTCTGACATAAATGCGTTCGGTATTATTTTGTTTGCGTAGAACAACTCCTGTCTGTTGCCTCGATATTCCACATAAAATAATACTACCGCCCGCATTTATGCTACACAATACACAGTGGTACATACTAGAAATAATACCTTTATTCTCTAAATAGAAAATGTATAGGTAGACTTAACCCCCTGGGGTCTACCTGTCTATCTTTTACAGTGGTTCTGATTGGTTTATTACAAGATGTACTCATATGAATAGCCAATTCAAATGCAGCTTGTAAAATGTTTCACTCCCATCTTTTAAATTACCAGGGGTACAGTTTTTCTAACAATGTCTCTCATTGGTTCAATAAATGATGTATCCATCTTTTTAACCAATCGGCAGGTAGTTCTCAGGGGTTAATTCCATGCAATCTTACACAAGGATAAATCGATAAATCAAAAGCCCTTACCAATGATGCGGCAAAGTATCTTCCGTTTTGACATATGACTCTGGTGAGCTTCAACGCCGATATTAGAGGATAGTTGTATGCATCACTGACAAGGTCACCTGCAAGATCATTTGAAACAATACATTATCAGGATAAATTTTCAGTGGATAAAGTGTTCTTTACGTGTGCATCATTTACACGGTATAAGTCCTTTCATCTATGATAGTTTAATCAGTTCCAAATTGGAGAGAAATATTCATTTTGTATCTCTCCACGCGCAAAGGTAATCCAAGCATATGCGCGAGTTACGGCTACACGTACGCAGTTATGGCCACACGCACACAGTTTTGGCAGCACGCACGCATCAGATGCACAGTGCACTTGCTACCTTCATGTGCGCCAGCGTCCTTCTGTATTCATTCAATGCTGTAAAGGGTGCTTCATCAATTTGGAACTGATCAAACTATAGCATGTAGGTAGTGGATAACACTGTGTACAGGATGAGCCCGAATGATTTGGATCCAAGTTCACAGATTTGGACCAAATTCACAGTTTTGGACCAAAGTTCATAGATTTGGACCCAAGTTCACAGATTTGGACCCAAGTTCATAGAATTGGACCCAAGTTCATAGATTTGGACCCAAATTCACAGATTTGGTTCTTGGACCCAAGTTCACAGATTTGGTTCTGTCAACTAGAGTATACTGGAAACACTTTTTTTTGTTTCCTATTGTTTCGAAAACACTTCACATGCCCGTATATTTGGAATTAAGTGTCCACTCTTAATGGGGTTTTCTGCAAAATGTTGTATTACAAATGGCCAATACAATCAAGTAGAAGATAAACAACTTGGTATGTTCTTCTTCAGACTCATTCTGCTTGATCACATCATACCCTATCAACAGGTATCCTCACCTTGTGATTTCCAAGATGCTGTGGGTAAGAACTCAGCAAACACTGTCTGCATAAGGCGAGGACACTTCATGATCTCCAGGGTGGCGTCCTGGGAGTGTCGGGCTATCCGAATCAATATCGCAATTACATTGAGCACCACCGGCATATGAGGGCGCACTACTTCCAGGATGTAGCGCAGTCTCTTCAACAGGTGCATTCTTATCAGTGCCTGTATGAGACAAAATGTGTGTGTTAGAGATCTTTTCGAGTTGGGCGGGAGAAATGGGGTCATCATACTTATTGGTTTAGAATATGTGTGATGCAGCACATCAAAAGGGGTGGGGGGACTTTACGGCTGTGTGTTTTTCAAGATATAGATGAAACCGACAGACACAAATTAAAATATAATAAGAATTTAGGAGTCATTTTCACTCGTTAAATCTGACTTTATCAATTTTGATAGAAACACACACAATAAACGCAAAATTGACTTCACCTGGCCTCCCCCACCACCTTTTTGATGTGCTGCTTTACATTTACAACGTTCATACGTCCTCGGATAGACAGAATATCTTCATGGGTTAAAATCTTCGGTCCCATTTCATCTTCCTCTTCTTGTGCCGATGGTCTCATAGGGGGTGTCTAATTCCTTCCTCCCCTCCAACACCCTATCAATGGTAATACTTTAATCATCTTTTTATCTGCAAGCTGTAGATCTGAAATGTCCTTATCTTCAATCTTCAGTCCCATTTATTCTAATCTCTGTTTACAGAGTGTCTTGTTAAGGGCATCATATCCCCTCCCCTCTTCCCCTCCCACACCCTTCTTATCTACACACCTATAATCATGTCTTGATCTGCAAGATGTAGATATGTCTTTATCTTCAATCTTCAGTCTCAGTTATCCTAATCTTTATTTACAGATTGTCATGGCAAGGGCAGCATTCATATTACCTCCCCTTTTCCCCTCCTACACTCTACACACCTTGAATCATGTCTTGATCTGCAAGCTGCGGATCTGATGTGTCCTTATCTTTAATCCTTAGTCTTAGTTATCCTAATCTTTGTTTACAAATTGTCTTGTTAAAAGGGCATCATATCCCCTCCCCTCTCCTCTCCCACACTCCTTCCTTCCCCTTCATATTACACCCCTTATGTCTTGATCTGCAAGCTGGGGATGTCCTCATCTTCAATCTTCAGTTCCAGTTATCCTAATCTTTGTTTAGAGATGTCTTGTCAAGGACATCACATCCCTTCCCCCCCCCCCCCCACACCACACTCCTTTCTTCCCCCTTCTTATCTACACACCTTAATCATGTCTTGATCTGCAAGCTGTATATCTGATAAGTCCTTATCTTTAATCTTCAGTCCAGTTATACTCTCCGTTTACAGATTGAATCCCCCACCCTCCCCCTGCCACGATCCTCCTTTCCCCTTCTACATACCTTGATCATGTCTTGATCTGCAAGCTCTGGATCCGATATGTCCTTATCTCCAATCTTCTCTCCCAATTCATCTTCATCTTCTTGTACAGATGGTCTCATAGGAGGAGTCTCAGAGCCACCATACCAGCTGAACACTCTGTCCAATGCATCCTGGATAAGATCATGGGGTAAAAGGAGAGGAGAGTTAGCAGGTGACAGAGAGACACAGGGCTGGGGAAAAAATCCCTGAAAGCAAACAAAAATTTCCCAAAGGAAGGATACATTCCCCCCCCCCCCCCCCCCCCTGTTAGAAAAGCACCCAATTTTGCACAAATTGGGCGCTTTTTACCAAAAATGCCTCAAAATACACCCAATTTATGCCAATTGGGCGCTTCAATCAATCAGAAGACATTCATATAGCGCCCAAATCAACACAAATTGTTCTAAGGCGCTACAGACAGATACATGAAATTATTTACAATACACTTGTTGAAAAAGATAGCATTTGAGCAGTTTCTTGAATATATTAATAGTCCGAGCATCTGAGTTGGAAAGATTTGAACAATAATCATCACTGACTCATCAGAAAAGGAGATTCTGCTTTCAATTGTCACGAGTATGGGACCGGGCAATTCAGGAAGTCCTGAACTATCAGGTGTCTGATGAAGTAAAATGTGATCATCCAGCATAAAGTCAGCGAAGCATGTTCAGAGATATGGCACAATAAACATTTCAATAATCAATAGGAAATAAAGGAATTTTCAATGATTTTTTTGATTTTGTACTACCTTCATAACAAGCAATATTGACATGTAATACAGTAAAAGCTGACATTTTCGCGCTTTTCGCGCAAAACATTTTTCCGCGAAAATTATAACACACAAAAATATTGTTTTTAACATTCATGCAGTGCATCCAGAAGGTCGCCCGCGAAAAAAACAATTTGTGAAATGTCTATGATATCAAAATGCGCAAAAATATTGGCTTTTTCAGTACATTGCAAAGCTGATTTTTAGGAGAAAAAAGTGTTTTGGTGGATAGTCACAGATGGACACAAGTAGCACTTACAAACATTAAGTACAGGATCGATATGACCTACTTTCTACTCTGTTTGATAACAATATTTTTCAAGTACATTTTTGATCCACTGTATATGATTTGTCCCCTTTCCTCTTTATTTTTGTTTGGGAATTGAGATTCACAATCAGATTGGGCCACAGCTGGTTTTCTCGGTAAGAACAAACAAAAATGTTTGTTTGTCCATAGATCCCCTCCAAAAATGGGTAGGGTCGGTAGGTCAGATTTAAAATAAATACATTATCAATCACATTGAAAAGATGTATAATAATATCTAAGATGTGAATGGGAATATTTTACTAAATCACTTCATTCCTGTTTTAAAACAGTTTAGAAAAGTGAAGAAACAGTTTTAATTTTGTTTTAGTGTTTCCATAAAGCAAAATTTTGGAAGAAAAATAACTTTAAGAATTTCAAAGTTATCATAATTAGTAGTATTCATTTGTACAGTAACACATTTTTTGTAATTTTTCAAAATTAGGGTACGCCGGAAATGGACAAACAAACAAACAAAAATGTTGGCCTTGGTTGAGGACATAAATGACCTATCCTCACAATGCACTAACCTCATCACCTGGTTGTACTAGCAGTGCTGCCAAGCCTTCCACACACGCTGAAATGACGCCCTCGTTGGAATCGTCTAACGACCAGCGAAACAAAAACAGCACCCCTGCTTCTAACAGTCGAGGAATGAGAGGCTCCATGAGTTCACCGCCAATGTCAGCCATTCTCACCTGAGAAATAAACACAAAATTCATTTTAATTATTTATTTATTCACCGACTTATTGCATAGGCTATGAGATACTACCAAGGGCAAGGGTATTGCTGCTTTTAGGACAAACAATACATGTTCATAGTTATTCATACACTTATTGCATATTTATAAGTCAAGGAGCCAATCAGTATGAACCAGGAATGTAAGTGGGTGATTGATCCATTTACTGTTTTTGACCCATTTTAGGTTTTGTCAAGATAACTAAAAATATATTTGTCAAATTTTGTCGTTCTAAATTTAGTATAATCTTAATACAATTCTCAACAACAACAAAAGTTGCCAAATTTTTGGTCAATAATTCAAAAAAAAAATCAGATATTAAAAAAAAAACCTCCTAGAGAATTTTATTAAGATTATAATAAAATTAGAACGACAAAATTTGACAAAATCAATTTTTAGTTATCTTGACAAAACCTAAAATGGGTCCAAAACCATGTTTTTTATAATTTTCTCCAAAATGGTAAATTTCATGTTCATGGTTGGATTCATTGTTCACCCTTTCTTAAAGAAAATGTATACTTTTATATAGATTAAATGAATAATGAAGGAGTTACAGCAGTTTTAAAGAGGATATGCCTGAGAGGTCACACCCCTTAAAGGGGCATTAAGAGATGTGGTGGAGGCAGCGCCCTCAATTACAAAAATATATGATAACAACTGGGATTTGTATATTTTTACAATTGTATTACATGTATGAACATACACCTATAAGGATTAAGAAAAATCAGCCCTCTTTGTTCAACAAAACGTTGATTCAAAAATGCTGATCTGGCCAGATCAGCATTTTACATGGTTAAGGGTAGTATTCCAACATATTTAAAACACTGTTTAAATCAAGTTTTGCTGGGTTATTTATTAGTTAGAAACAACAATAATGGCATTTTTTAATGTTCATCTTGAATTCTGAAGTAAATTAATTAAAATCAAAAAAATTCAACATGACATTCTGTCCCTTTAAGGAGTTGGGGAATGAGAGTCTTCATTCCATTGCAATTCTCAGACAAACCTGATAAATATAAGCAATAAACATATCTATCTATCATCAAGAATTACTTCCTACGTTCAGGATGTGTGTACATTGCTTGTGGTGTCTACAAATGAGACATTTAAAAGGACAAATATCAAAATTGAAAACTGCCGATATGTGACTCATTTCGCATGATCATGTCACATATGCTTTTCCAGCCTTGCTTGGGCTGACAATTAATGATCCAACATCTGTGATAAAGAGTAACGAGGGCGTAAGAAACCGGACTCGTCTATGTCCAAACATGGCATTTTGAGAAAATCAAATTATATGTGATGCGATCTGTGAAAACCCGTCGGATGTCGAAAAAAAATAAAAAAATAAAAATTTAATTTATTTTTTAAATTTTTTTTTAAAGATTTTGTTTAGCAAATGAATTTCAATTACTTTGTGTCATCACCTTTATGAAATGTCACCTTCAAAAACTTACTTAAGTCACTTTTCTAAGTAGCCTTATAATGTTATTCTATTGAACTATGTATCTTTTATGGCCTGTTTTCATGATTTCTTGTTTTGTAGTGTTTTATGACATCACAATCATCATTCACTCATAACTTTTGTTGTAGTGATCGTAGAAAAATGATCGAAACAGTTCTGTAATCAGCACAGATTCAGCTTTATTATGATATAAATATCTCCAATATGAAAAATCCCGACATGTGGCGGGTTTTCACAGATCGTATCACATATGTCAACATTTTTATATGGACATCAACACTTTTGACCTTGTGCACCCTCTAGTATTCATAATGGGCCATAGTCAATTTTTGTCAAACCTTTTAGTGGGTGTAACCTTTTTTGTCTCCAAATGTCTGGTTTCAAACCCTTACTTACATTATACATAACTCTGGCTAGTGTCTGCAATGCTAACACTCTCTGCTGAATGACTGTGCTTCGAGATAATGTAAAGAGCTCTTCCAAGGAATATCCTGGAATCTGAGAAGAATTAAATGGATTATGATAATTATGGTTTCACACACATGTATGATATAGATAATGATAACGATATCTCTTTGTCACTCCAGGATTATTTTAAGTAATACTGGCTCAACTGCTATGGTGATGTAATCCTAGCTCCTATAGTTTGATCAGTTCCAAATTGATGAAGCCTCATTACAGCAGCGAATAAATACAGAAGGATGTGGGCGTGCATTAAGGCAACTAGCGTAATGCGCACACCATATGCGTGAAGTGTGTGCATGCTCAATACTGCCAGCATGTGGCCATAATCACAGGCATACACTTAGATTACCTTTGCAAGCGGAGAGATAAAAACCAAATATTTCTCACCAATTTGGAACTGATTAAACTATAGTGACTTCTACAAATAGCTCTCATTAGTTTGGGGTGATTACCAAGCTCCCCTCTCCCACCCTTGAGTGTCCCTTACACTCTGTTTATAATCCCTTTCAACCGGTCACCTTCTGTGCATCACCATGGTGATGCGGCCTCTCCCTGTCCAGCACATCAACAACCCTGGCTACATACATCCCACTGGAGTTGAATCTTGCTTGGCAACCCTCCTATGACTGGACAGATAGTTTGGAGTGATTCCCTAGCTCCCTCTCCGACCCCTTACACTCTTTTTATAATCCCTCTCTACCGCTCACCTCCTGTGCATCACCATGGTGATGTAGCCCCTCCCTGTCCAGCACATCAGCATCCCTGGCCACCAACATCCAACTGAAGTTGAATCTTGCTTGGCAGCCCCCTATGACTGGACATGTTTGAAGTGATTCCCTAGCTCCCTCCCACACCCCTTGAGTGCCCCTTACACTCTTGTTATAATCCTTCTCTACCGCTCATCTCCTGTGCATCACCATGGTGATTTTATCATTTAGATATGGTGATGCAGCCCATCCCTGTCCAGCAAATCTGCATCCCAGGCAACTACATGTAACCACTGAAGCCAACCTTGCCTAATACTAGCCTTTGATTGAACAGATAGTGATTCTCAAGCTCCCTCTCCCACCCCTTGAAAACCCCTTACACTATGTGTACCCTCCCTCTCTTCCACTCACCTCTTGTTCATTGCCATGGTGATGTAGCCCCTCCCTGACAGGTATATCCGCATCCTTAGCAACCAACATACCATTGAAGTCGAATCTCGCCTGATAGCCCTCTTTTGATTGGGCGGAAGGTTTGGGAAGATCCTTCAGCCAGGAGAGCTTGTCCACTTCCACTTTGTCCATGTTCACCCAGTTTTTATTCACTTCAACAGTAGGCTTGACATCTTCTAAAAAAATAATCAAGAACATTTATCATTTAGGTAACTCGATATGAGTAAATAATTTCATCTTAACTCAACACATTATGGTACCAAAAATGGACTCTTTGACTCATTTCCTTTCTAAAATTGTACACTTTTATATGCATCACATCAATAGTTCTAAAGTTACAGCGCTTGATAAATTTCATGCATATCAGGCACAATGCCCCCCCCCCCCAAAAAAAAAACCAACCCGGGATGTGACTTTATGGCATTGGGATCAGTTCTTTCAAATTATCACGGACAGAAACTACAGCACTTACTAGATCCAAGTCATTGAAAGTTTATGTTTCAAAAGTTACTGGTCTTACTTTTAGGTCTGTTTTCTTACAGGGAACTCCTTATTTAGATTTGCTATTTGTTTTCTGGTGTATTACATATAGTCTATTTGTCCATCAGGAGACAGTGATGTAACTATACAGGCGCAACATTTACGCATGTGTATATGTCTTCCACCGATATCGTTTGTGTACTACTCAATGGGTACAGTTCACAGCATCCTGTGCGTCTAAAATAAGAACCATTACAGCTATGCAACCACCTCTCTACGCGTGAATGTATACGCCCTAGTGCTTCGAGTAGGCATGCATGTTTATGTACTGCTATTAATGAATTACGCATTTACGTCAATGAAGGTGATGGACAAATAGACTATAGTAGCCGTTTGATGCACTGAGATGGGTCAACATTAGCTACGGTAACAACAAAAAAGGTTTTGTTCGCCCAAACAAGGAGGAAAAAAGTGGGTCTGTTGGTCGATTACCTTTTTTTCTTCTTTTTTCCCCCTTTTTTTGCTATAGACACTTTAGAGTTCTATTCTAAAGCTTACCTGCCACTTTAGAGCAGAAAAAGACTACAATTTTGTTTTTCAATCACTTTAATGTTCTTATACGTTGTTTAAAGGTAGATGACCCGATCACATTTTCGTAACACAGAATTATTTCAAACATACGGAGATTTTCATATCATATGAAAGCTCGTATTTTTCTCATCATCATACTGGAATTTGACGGCCTAAATCGGTATAATTACGGAGAAATCGATGAAATAACGTCGAATTACCGCGAATGGTGGTAATTAAAACCACCGATATCGTTTGTGTACTACTCAATGGGTACAGTTCACAGCATCCTGTGCGTCTAAAATAAGAACCATTAAAGCTATGCAACTCAAACTTTGGAACACGACTTTTTTAAGGATGACCTTTCATGTAGAATAGAAAACTTCAAGTTGAAAATCGGAACATCTACCTTTAAGTAGCGCCATACCATAAAAATGTTGAAAGTCTAAAAATCTCATTGAAAGCCTGTAGTTCAGACCCATAGACCATGTTATATGCCCAGGTTTTGCTAGAATCTTGTATTTGCCCCTCCTTGGTTTTTACAAGGGAGGATATGAGTATAAATCAAGTCTAGGACAGTATGTTTATCTATTTGACAACTTCAGAAAAAAAACATTATTTAAAACACACACTTTTCAACATTAAAATATCTTTCTTTTTTATAATCTTTTTTTAAAAGGCAGGGGATTTTGAGATTTAATGGGTCGGTCGTGTTTGGGCGAACAAACTTTTATTTTTTTTTGCCTTAGAACCAAAAAAGTGATTTTTGGGCAAAAATGTTTAAAAAAAAAATTTTGGTAAAATTTGATACCAATTCATTTCAAAATTTGTATATATTATGTACATTACATTATTAGTTTAAAAGTTACAGTGCTCGATAAATTTCATAAATAAGGGTTGACAATCTCCCTTAAAGGCAAACAAACATACCACTTGAATCAGTCGCAGGTCTAACATCCTGCGCTTCTCCACCATTGCCTCCTACTCCTGCTCCTTCAGTTATAAGATTGGGTTCTGTCATCATGGTAGCAGTCGCCTCAGTGTCCATGGATACAACGTCCCCTGTATCTTTTGATGCAGAACTTGGTGGAACCGTCTCCATAGCAACACCATCGTTAGCTTGTAGGCCCGGGTTAGCGGAAGACAATTCAGACGATGACGGGGTAAGAGATGGACTTTTACCAGATGTTTCTTTGCCCTTGCCTTTCCCTTTGGATTGTAGAAATTGTAGCACGCTGGGATCTGTGAGGCCGATGGAGATATTGGAAATGGAAAAAATAAAAAAATATACACCTAACACAAAAAGTTCCAGATCAAATACTTTGATGTTGGCTAATCCAAAATCAATAATCGGTACCAAGAATCCGAGATATACAAATTTCTTCTCCGTAGTTTGATACCTCAACCATAAAAATCGAGTGGATAGTTTTGAAGTTATGATGGTTTAAATTACCACAAATAACAAAAACAAAGTTGCATTAAAATTGGGATTCTATGGAATATCATTGCTTAATAGTGTGATTACGCAGTGAAAATGTGTGTGTAAAGACTCCCTGCCGATGCCTGTTACTCATTCAGTCAGATACCAGACTGGTTCAGATAGCACACAGTGGACAATACAAATCAATGATATAGTTAGGCATGGCTATATTGAATCATCATAACTTGATTATCATAAATATCCATTCAATTTTTATGAATGAGGGTTCAAACTACAATGAAGAAATTTGCTCATTTAATGTACATGTATCTCAAATTTCTGCCTATTATTGATTTTGAATTAGCGAACATCAAAGCGCCTGGTATGGAACACTTTATGTTAGGTGTATGTGTTTGGGTAGAAATATTGATAAATCCATATCTTAAGCTGGCAAGAAGACAAGAAAGTGTTTGTGGCCTATAATACCAACACAGCATTTGCCTGAGTCTTTCTTGGTCCATCTTGATGTTTTCTGAAGTCACAGCAGATAGATCATTTCTATTATTTCACTTTATTTTACTTTCATTAGCCATAGCTCAGCTTGAGTCTAACATGCCTCAGACTAAGCCAGGAGAGAAGCGTGGTACGTGTTCATCAGGATTGTGTAATAGTAAATGTAGAAATTTGTTTTTTCATCTTGACAAATCCAAATTGATTGATGTATAATAATAAGTAAAATTGTTATACTCACTTTTGACAGTTTCATGCACAACTGAGCACTTCATCAGACTATTTGACGTCAGCTCTCATCACTGGCTTTTTATACTTTTTACGACCATCGGATGTAGAGGGTGGTCTAGATGAGATTAACTGATCGTAAATGTTGTTGAGTTGATAAGCCCCTCGTCTTTTTTGGGAGTGGACTGCCCCTTCCTTCGTATCCAGATGGATTCCTTTAACAATCTTGTTAACATTTACGATCAGTTAATCTCATCTAGACCGCCCTCTATACAGCCGGTGGTTGTCAGAATAAAAAGCAAGTGATGAGAGCTGACGTCAAATAGTCTGATGAACCACTCAGTTGTGCATGAAACTGTCACAAGTGAGTATAATAATTTTACTTATTATTATACATCGATCAACTTGGATTTGTCAAGATGAAAAAGAAAAAAAATCTACAAGCCAAAAGCTATGTTACTTGGATTACCCAGCATATGTGCCTAGCTTTATTTGTTGCACATTTGCATTAGTTTTACTAAGGTCTTTTGTATCTCCGCCTGCAGACAAGAAGTATTATTTTTCTCTCTTTTAAAAAAAAACTTGACCTAATACCTACCCAGCATTTGCCTGATTTTTTCTTGTTCCATTCGGATCTCATCTTCTGTCATAGCAGATAGTCGGCCTATGTTCTCCTGGTGTATTTGCTTCACGTCTGCCGTGCTATGGCTTGGGTCTGATGTGTCTCGGACTAATCCAGCTCCTGATATCAGATGTGGCTCGTTTAGATAATCACCAGCTGAAAGATATAATGACAAGTGACAGTTTATCCAAAATTTAGTTGAGAATATCAAGCAATTGTATATTTCAACCTATTTTGTAGTCAATTTTAAGTTGAAATTATAGCTCAATAATATGTGATCAAAAGTAACATGGTTTTATTTTTCATGAAAATAACTGTTTTTGATTGGCTATTGGCTTCAAGAATAAGTGCTTGTTTTACCACTTTCTCACTATCTGATTGGCTACATACATTCTTCATGAATATTCAAACAGTTTTATGTTATTCACCTTTACCTGGCTGAGTTGGCTCTACATCCATGACATTTGTCTCATCTCGGGGTAATTTCCTGCTGAGGGGAGTGACAACTTCTCTGATTGGTTGTTCAAACTGAGGCTGTGATGATGTCACCCCAAATGTGTCAGAAGACGTGGTGTCGAACTGCTGGGCGAAGAGACTGCGCTTTTTGCGACGTTTCTCATCCTGATCATAAATACAAGCCGGATGATGATTATAAAAGAATGTTATATTACAAAAAAATGTGGCTAGCCTTTGCGGGCTGGCGGTTGATGTGCGGAGAGTCCCTGAATTGGTTCATGGTCGAGGAGCGGCGATTTATTTGTTCATCTTCTCCCAAATCCTTGATTTTGTTAAAAAACCTAGGTCAAGGGTTAGGTTAATGTTGAGGACAAAAAATGTGAGAAGTGAAATTCCTTTTTGAAAAAAGCAACATGAATTGAATGTGTTACGGGCCTCAGAAGAGGAGACAAATTTAGGTATCAAATTAATTCTACAGGTTATTTCTATCCAAATATGTTTTCAGTTTTATACTGCAAATTTTCGCTTACTTTGGGTGATCCTTGTGTGGATATAATCGAGTGTCGCTAGTCATAGGTTAGTGTCGCTAGTCATAGTGAAGAGGGACCGGGGTTCTAGATCGTGTGTTTTTAATGTCTTTGTTAATTTAATTCATGCATTTTTTCTGAGTCTATATTATTTAAAGATATACAGCTTTAAAAAAGGTATTTCTATCCAAATATGTTTTCAGTTTGATACTGCAAATTCGCTTACTCTGCTTGCATCATTTACCAGATCCTCGTGTGGATTTAATTGAGTTTCGCTAGTCATAAGTTAGGTTACAATCATGCTGATAGGGCAACATATATAGCTATAATATTTACAACATGTATTTCGGTCGCTTGACATCCTCAACAAAATACTTTGTATACATTAGCGCTCATACATCTGTCATCCACATAAACACAGCCTCTGTGGTCTAGTGGGTAATCTCCACTCTTGATAGTGAAGAGGGACTGGGGTTGGCAACCATGTATTCTTGACGTCTTTGTTAATAATTCACGCCAGTTTGTCAGAGTCTATATAGATGGGGTGACAGCGATGTTTATCAACAAAAACGGTCTAAGGGACTGGACTGTTGAATCATGCTAGAGGGAACAGCATATGACCACAACACTGACAACTATGCCTTATTGCCCTTCTCTAATGCTTTGGCACAAGTTTTAAAAGCACAGATTCTAAAACAAAACAGGATGCGTACGCATACCACCGGGCAAAGAACATTGGCAACTGTCGACCAAATGCCCCGCATGACGTCACATGTCACCCCATCTATATTATTTAAAGATAATACAGCTTTTTAAAAAGGTATCGAAACTGTTGGGACCAAGGCTCAAGATAAGCGGGCGCTGGGCGATTTAAGACATTTAATTTCGAGTTGACAATGCTGCCACGCTGGATTTAATCAAAAGTTAAGCTCTCGGTAGACTGAAGTAGCTCCCGGTTCTCAATAAATCCCATGATCCAGGCGCTACTTTTGAAAAAAAGTAGCTCCCGGTTAAAAACCTGTTATCTTGAGCCTTGGTTGGGACACCCTGTACTTACATTTGAATGTGTTGACTGTCCTCTGTGTAGTGCAGTGGGAAATGCTTGCGTGGTAGGCCTTGGTAGACGGACTCTGGATTGGCTGGTATCGTGTTCCTATAAATAGACAACAGTGATATAAAATTGTCTATTTAACTGCTGCGGCAAAAGGATGCATTTGTCTGTAAAATGGTAGGACCTGTTGTCTGCGGAATAAGTTTTTTTTATATTGGCCTCTTCCTGCCAGTAGCAAACCTTTTTTTAAGCATTTTCTTAAATTGTTAGTGAGGTGTTTTTTTTAAGTAATTAATACTTACCATGATTTTGGACAAAACTGAAGTAATATGGGTGTCATGTCCTGCAAGGAAAAATGTAATGGTGCATAAGTCGATATTCAATTTTGCGGAAATTGTGGCACCCCTGAAGTGTTAGTTCAGGTCTTTTTATAGGAGAACTGATCCTTCTTGAAATCATATCTTGTGAAACCCAGGGTACCAACCGCTGATATCTATAATAATTTGTAATACTTCATAGATACTGTTTAGAGCATTTTAAACTGTTAAATTGAATTAGAAGTATAAAAACGTTCACTGTTGCACATTTCTAATCATAGTTTCTGTATCATTACAGCCACCAAAAGTGACATGCTAAACATATGAACAGAGACTACCAAAGCCCATATTGATCACCCATGCTTTTCAAACGTACCAGTCAGTATATACATTGAATCATTTACATGGAGATGATTATCCATGTGTTCCAGTATCCATGCTCATTCACTATGTATAGCTATGATTCAGATTCAGAGCTATATAACCATGACAAATGTCACAAGACTGACATTCAAATTAGCGATGTTATGAGGGTGGAGGTAGAACTTATTGAATCACCCTCAACCCTTGTACATCATCTACTTACTGTCCATAGCAACCTCTGGATCTTCATCACGATCCAACTGAATTTCTATCCTTTGACCTCTGAATGATGGTCCCTGTTGAAATAATGAATAGGGTGGAATCAAATATTATTTTCATTTCACTTATTGCATTCATTTCTATCTAAGTTTACTTTTGAAGAAACAAATTGAAACGTTTGGAAAATGAGGTGTGATCCAGCAAATTGAATCGGAACTAGCAATGTTTATTTTAAGATATAGCCAAACAAAGGAGATCATTTCTTTTGTTTCCTATTAATAGCATAGATTATTGACCTGGGTGACAATTGTGGGTTGGACCAAAACCTATAAAAGGGGCAGTATAATTTGCCAGGGAGAGTCATTCTGGTTGTTGCACTTGACCACTACACATCGATGATAGCCTGTACATAAGATTCTGAATGAAGCATTTGACCTGTACACTTTGAGCCTATATGATTTATTAAGAATATATAACTGGCACATTGAACATGTATGAGTGTTTTCTTTATAGACACTCACAGGAAAGACGTGTATGAGTGTCTTCTTTATCTCAATTAGACGTTATTCGTAATTGGCGATTTCATGTCAAAGAGGGAGACATACTCGATGTCACGCCAATAAACATACAATCTACTTTTACTGCAATATAATTAACTGTTTTGTTTGCGCACTTCTACATTTTCCTAGATAGTGTCGGTTCAGCAAACATTTCATTTCAAACTAGTGGAATAGTTCATAGATAGTTTATACGTTCAAGTTTATTTCACGAATGTAATAAGGTCAAATATTGAACAGCTCAAAAGTATGTTGAATTTGTATGATATAGTGCAAAGTTCACCACATTGAAAACTACATCACTCTCGTCTCGGCTACCTTACTAGCCTCATTTTCGGAGCACTAATTGCTCTGAGCATGCTCTGTTGGATAGCACGGCTCTCTTTTGACGTAAGTGCGCCAATTACGAATAACATCTATAACTTTGTCTAAATCCCAACAATTGGTGGCAGCCGTGGGATTATATTATTGTCTAAATTTCAACACTATTTTGATTTCTATAAAATCACTAAAATTGGTGCTCAATAATTATTAATTATTGTCAAAGCTTTTTTTCTCCCCTGCCTGTTGATCAAACACTCACCCCAGATGGTGCAGGTCGTCCTGACTTGAATTTGGATTTCTTTTTCGGTGGATCTGAGGTAGCTCCATGAAGCAGTCCACTGGCTGGATCTATGAAAATAAATTTATATCAATAAATATTATATCATTTTGGTCTTAGGGCGACCAAATAATAACACCCTGTTGTGCGGGCAAATCAAACAGACCTCTCAGGTTGGGTCGGGTCGGTCGGTCAGGCTTTTTTGTATTGTTTTTTCACAAGTTTGTTAAAATGACCATAAAAATTGCGAACATTTGGCCGTATTTTGACAAACAGAACAATTTTTAGTTGCAGAGGGTATTCACTTGCATGTCAAAATCGTTTTCACTAATTTCTAAAAAAATAGGTCGGTCGGGGCCGTACAACAGAGTTTCTTTTTTTAAGATGACTCATCACCGAGAATGGTGCTTGTGGCATTTTTCAAAATACTTTGATATCACACATCTAGCCAACATGTAACAATACCATAACAAAGTGTTACTATTAAACTAAGGTAGGGATTTTAAATAACATTTGCCACCCGCAGGTTACAAATGCATAACATTTCCAGGGTTTTAACAACACATAAGATGAAGAGGCCAATGTTGATGGGGCTGTTTCTAACCGGGTTAAATTTAGGAATATTTACAATTTTGTTCTAGAAACATTACAAATCGAAAACTTTTTAATTTTGAAAGAGAATCTGGACAATTTAGCGATATTCTTAACACTTTCGCCAATCGATACAGCAGCACTATTAAAATATCTGTCCAATTTGATGCCCATGTGCTGAATTTGGCAGGCAAAATTTGTGACATGGCATGATATTGCATTTGTGGACATATTGCGTTTGTGGACATTTAATAGTGGCCAACTTTCGTGGTACCCAGGTATACATGCTTTAAAGTTATTTTGGGTACCCGGGTATTTCAAACCTAGATTTTGATTGAGTTTGTATTTCTTTGTATTTCAACTTATCATTGAAATTCTTTTGTGATTACAAAAAATAATCTTCATTTGAAAAACAAAACCATGATTGAGTTTGCTGCGCTTTATACTGATGTTATAATGCGTACCTGTTCCTGCTAACGGTACAACATCTTTCTGAATTTGAATCCCCTCATGTCCAGCATCAGTTGTATTTTTCCGCTTGTCTCCCTTACTATCGACGGCAGCAGCTGCAGAAGCGCCCTCGCTTGACATGAACTGTTCCTGCATTCGCAGAAGATCCTCCTCTGTTTCCCCTGCTTTGGGTCTGCGAATCATCTTTCAAAATCTGTCAATGTCAATGATAAATATGAAAAATGAAATCTTGGGATTCTGTTGTCTTATTTTGAGGTTTCAGTGAATGTTGTTTATACAGCATTACTTTATTAAGACAATTAGCCCAAAAACAAAAATTGTTTGATTGTCCTCGTCCGCCTGACCCTCATATTAAAGATTTTGTTCCCCGTTTTGGTTACCACAACAAGTACATCTCATTTTACTTTTAAACTTTTCCCGACCGACCTACCCAAATTTTAAATGTGATCTACATTGTATGGACACATTTTTTGGCCTTATTCCTCAATGTACAGATTATCAAAAATGTCTCTCATATGATCTTGAATAAAAACAATAAGACAATCATTTGTATTATTTGTAACCTCATGAACATGTACAAAGTATGTCAGATATGCACCAATGAAACATCTACGATTCTAATGCAGTACAATGTGTGCTGCTGGTTATTGAAAAATAATAGTAAGACAGGCATGCAAACCTTATTTGATATCTGCACGCACAAGTGGTCAAATTTATGTGCATCAATGACTTCCGCATAGTGCCTATCATGTAAGAATGACCAAGCACACCGATCACTCATATATTTCACACCGCTGTTGATTGGTTTTACATTTCACTTATGCTGTTTGAATACCGGGGAGGTGTACATATTATGATGAAAAAGACTTTGTGATGTTTTAAGGTCACATAAAGCTGGGCTACATAAATTTGTGTTACATGGGTCTATTTCAAGAAATATACCTCCTTTTGCAGTTTCAGTAGAATATCAAAATGTTTACGTCTAAAGGGTATTAAACCATATATTTGGAAAGCTTAGAATCCAATGATTGTAATTATGGACTTTATGATAACTAGGCATCAAAAAATACAGGGTGACCAAAATCGTACGTGGATGTGCCTACCGGACTTCGAAAATGTGACTTTCCCTATACCTATTTTTTGGCTAATTTCCCACCCATCAATATACCAATTTTGTAAGAAAAGCACCCAATTGTGCACAAATTGGGCGCTTTTTCCAAAAATGCCTCAAAATACACCCAATTTATGCCAATTGGGCACTTTGGTCTGTGATGAAAACCACCCCATCGCTATACCAATTTTTGCGAAAAGGCACCCCAAAAGGTAGGCACATGTACGTATACCATATCAATGTGAGAAACCCCCCGGGACCTAAACATTATACATGTAGGGTGTAACAATTAATTAAATGATGATTTCCTCTTTTTTCCACTAATCTAAATGCAAGACACATACATGTAATATGATGGCTCGACATGTTTTTGTTGTAATTGAAGAAATTACCTAACCTATTCACTGAGAGTGAGACAAAAACTTATTTATGATTTGCTATATTTGAACATGGTTCATCCATGTCATCCTAAATCAGAAGTTGACTAATTTTTAGACTACTAATTGTATTTAGAAAAGTTGAAAAATATTTATGAAAATATCCGATGCCGAACTCAACATATTAGCTCGTACACGTAGCGTAGTGTCGTTCCTTCCACTGGAGGGAGATCAGTGATAGTATCGAAACAAAGTCTGAGCCACCTCGGACTATCATCGTATTAATTATTATATGATGATAGTCCGAGGTGGCTCAGACTTTGTCAATATGATGCTTTCATTCCAAGCTCTCACAGTCACACGCTCGTTTCTCATACCTCGTATAGTTTTCCTCTATAGAACATCTGCTCACATGGGAGTATGACTAGAGATGTTGACTGTAAGAGTCATAGTCTTAGAAAAATTACATTGATGTAATTTTTGTGAATAACCCAGACCCGGGACAGAGACTGCCGGGGACCGGCATGACCGGGGTCGCCTTTTCAGACACATATGTGTGCATTACTTTTGTGTGAAGAGAGATAAAACACAACTATTTCTCTTGGAACTAAATAAACTATTATAGGCCTTAGCTTCTTTTTTGGCTATCTTGCCTCACGTCCCACATATGGAATAAAGTAAACCGTGTTACGTGTATAGCTACAACGTATATTTTAATTAAATTGGTGGAGCATGCGCATTTGAGTTACGGGACGTCTAGCATTAGCAAGACATAGCTCCTTTTTAATCTAAGTTTAAACTTTGAAATTTACTTTGTTTTAAAATTTGTTTAAAGGCAATGTGAATGTCTGGCTAGACGTCCCGTAACTCAAGTGCGCATGCTCAAACCAATTAATGATACGTTGTAGCTATAAGGTTTATTCCGTACGGGACGTGAGGCAAGATATAGCCTTGTTTTATTTTTTTATTAAAGAAAATTATACAAATTAGGCTTAAAAGCATAATATTTTATTTAAAGGCCTATCCGAATCCTTTCCTTTTTTTAAAATAAAGTTCATTATTAAATTCAAATTGTCTTTAACTTTCCCAAAAATAACAATATAAAAGCAATACTTCAGTGTTTCAGAATAACAACTTGCAATTGATTTTCTTCTGAATGAATCGAATTCACAACTGTGTCCAACTTTTAGTACTACTAAGTTTTACTATCCCGCGATTCATTTGGATTTCGACTCACAGGGCGCCGCCATGTTTAGGCTTGCTCAGTATTTCTTAGCATAGTTTCTATTTTATACCAAAAGATATTTTTATAGGAAAAAAATAAACACGTTAAAATATTTGAAAGCATTGAAAATATTATTTTAGTTTATATATTAAAGACAAATTTGTTTTTAGAATCACTTTTATATCAAGTCGTAGTAAATATGTCTGAAATGTTGCATGGATGACCTCAGATGACCTCAGTTTTCACTTCTTGTTATTCGCCATTTTGTCAATCTGTCTTCTCTGCATCCGTTCATCTTGAATCTTTTCTGAAGTCATCAAAACAATGGCTGAGTATGCCGGGAAAACAGTTGTTTTTCAATCCGAAGGAGACGTGAATGAAGCAATCAGACAGTATGAAGAGGAAACCGTCACTCATTTTGTTACATCCACAGTCATGAAATCATTTTCTAAAACTGGTATGCACGTCGCGGGCTAAATAAATAAATAAATAAATATAATTTTAAATAAGCTTATTTATAAAATTAGGCCTACTAGATAAAGCTATCTACTATAATAGGCTACATAGCCTAGGCCTATAGGTTGATCAGGCAGGTGTCGTACACCATTATAATGGTTTGATCATCATCAGTTCTCGGTTCTTCATTCCCGGTTCTCGGTTCTTCCACACGCAGAAACCCCCAACAAGGTCGCACCGTTTCTGAACCCTGTGTTGCATGATGATGGCATATAAATCCAATTTTCAATGGTATGCACCTACCGTCCAGGCTACATATCACTAGAAGCCTATCGCGTCTCAACAATTTCAAATGCGTCTCAACTTTGCGTCTCAACAAAATTGTTGAGACGCAAAGTTGAGACGCATTTGAAATTGTTGAGACGCGATAGGCTTCTATACTCTGTTTGGCCATCTCGAGACAGTGACGTAACCGCGTATTCTACTAATTGCATCACATAACGCGCGCGCATACTCGCGGCGCTGGCGTACAAACACGAGCGTTGAAAGGCGGAAGATACACACGCGTGCGTAAAAGCCGCGCCTGTTCAGTTACGTCACTGTCTCGAGATGGCCAAACAGAGTATAGTGATATATGACAACTTAGAAAATAAAAAATTTGGACTTGGCAAATACTTCAGCAGTGTTCAGAGTTTACAGTTATTTAATTCAATTTCAATTAAACATGAAAATCGGTGGATTACATCGTCATCAAATTGTATCTATAGGTCACTACAGAGTGACGTCACATGACGTTGACCACAAACCAAGCCTCGATTTAAGTGGGAGCTGGGAGTTTTTTGCCCCCCGGTTGCCAAGTTATTGCTCCCGGTGTTTTCAAATTTTGTATAGCAAAGTATATGAGCGGGAGCTACTTTTGTCAGAAAAGTTACAAAGTAGCTCCCGGTTCACACGTCCTTAAATCGAGGCTTGCCACAAACCGAAAAACTCTTCGGGGACTCCTACACAACAGCGCCACACGATCCCTGGGTACCCTATGGGCAGTAGAGCGTAAAACTGATAGGTAGTTAATTCATCTGGTTTGTTGTCAACGGCAAAAGGCACTAAGTACCGGGGTGACCTATTTGAAGAAAATGGTGATGTCGGAAAAAAACACGATTCGGCGACATTGTTTTGAGCACGCCACAAGTTCAGCCTGGTCAGGCAACTTCTGATCGCTTCCTGACACGGTGCATATTTTCCCTGCAGCGGTCGCCCTTCTGTCAGTTTACTGCGCATGCGGACAACTTCAAATTAAACTTTTAAATTAAAAAAATGCTTACGTTTATTCCGTTTCTGTGCGTCCGACTGCTGTGACTATCTGCGCTCCGACAAAATCAACGGGTGGATTCATACATATTAAAAGCTTTTGTTCTAATGATGATTGTTCTAAAAAAAAAAGTATCAATTATCATCAAGTCCACCGCACACACCACACACATAGTAAAAATAGAATCTGTCCTTAGGGAGTGTTCAAAAAATACTTTGGTTGGGGGTTGGAAATTTTTGTGCCTCAGACATATTTGTTTTCATGACCCCCCCCCCCCCCCCCCCCCAAACACCGTTAATTTTGTTCTTGATCCCCCTTTTATGGTGATTTTTTTAATCTTGATCCATCCTGTGTTAAGTTATCAAGCATTATTTGATTCCACCGGACACGCAAAGAACGAAAACAATGTGGAGCCTTTTTTGTATAAGCGAAGCGCCCACAAAAATTGGGACTTTTGTTGTTGATCCCCCCCCCCCCCCCCCCAATTAAGTACCTTTTTTGTGATCCCCTTTTGGGAGACTGTTTTTTCTTCTGATCCCCCCTCCATTTTTTCCAACCACCCACCAATGTATAAATGAACACTCCCTTAATATCCACAATTTTATAACAACTTACAGTACAACTTAATTTAGTTATCAATTAGAATACACTACAGGGTGTCCCAGAATGATTTATACCAGGTTTGAAAAAATAATAAAAATATGAAAACAACATTGCAGTCCAAGTGCTTGCAATGCTTGCCATTTAATGGGGAACATGCTTTCTACTTACTCTGTTAATTACATCAACATATCTCTATCCATTAAACTAATTATAGCATGACATTTGAAAATCTGTGAAAAACCTGTTTTCCACTTTCAGCGTATTTTAATTGATAATACTCGCGCCGAATTTCACAACTGCTGCTTAAAGGAAGTATGATATTTATCCCTCAAGCAGAACAATTTCCTCACACCATTCAAATATTACTTCATAAACATCACCAACTGTTAATACCTTTGTAGTTGAAATTAAAAAAAGAACACTGCCAATTACCTGCATATCATTGATATTAAGTTTTGTGCCAAATTATGGTCAATGATTTTAATTATGAGTTTCAATTTTTTTCTTCAAAATAGGTAATTTGATTTGGTCAAAAGTTAGAATTTACCACCTTTACAAAAGAATCTATATTTTCTGTCAGAAATGGTCGATTTTTAAAATTCAAAATTCTTAAGAAAGCTAAATATACATGTTGGAATTATAATCACGTAACAGTGGTATTTCTATCTAAATAAATGCACCTTGCTTACTTTCGTCGACCTCGGTCGGAAGCCATGATGAATTTTCGCCAGTTCACTCTGTCCTGCATTAGATTGCGTAGCTCTTGCTGGTTGATGCCAGCATCTTTACTAAGCAGCATGGGGTATGTCAACCTTGGTCTCTCTTGAGTACGTTGGCCTTGAGTTGGGGTCCAGAAGACTAGTTGAGACACTGGTTCATTCAGCCTTCTTACACAGTGGGCAGCAAAATTGAGGCGTCGACGCTGAACAATTTCTGATATTTTTGGTAGCCCTGCATAGACAGGCGTGTGCATAGATTTCCTCTCTTGTGGGATGATCCTTCCAGTTGAGGTTTAATACCATCATTAGTAGTCTGGTATAGCAGCCGTCAAGTCTTGCCTCAAGTCTGTTTGTTAATGTCCACCCTTCTGCGCCATAAAGTAGAATGCTTTCTACAGCAGCACGAAAGAAGCTGATCTTCAAGGAGGCTGACAGATTAGATTTCCAGAGGGTGCGCATCTTGTTGCAAGCCTTCCAGGCAAGGGCCTTGCGGATTTTGAAATCTCTTTCAGATTCGTCTACCCATGAACCAAGGTACTGGAAGTCATTGACCCGATCTAGGTGGTTCCCATCAATGGTGTTCAGTGTAGCATTGCCTTTGATGTTGTAGGTCATGAATTTGGTTTTTGTTGCATTCATCTGGAGACCGACTGTTGCAGCAGCACTTTCCACGCGAGAGAGTAAGTTCTGGGTTTGTTGAAGCGTGTCAGATAGCAAGGCAATGTCGTCTGCGAAGTCTAGGTCTGTTAGGATTTTAGCAGGGTGTCTCCGGCTACGTCTGGGTGTTACTGTAAAGCCCAGCGTGTCTTTGTCTTCACCAATTGACATCCTCATGACATAGTCCAGTACAATTATGAACAGATATGGTGCCAGTGTGTCTCCCTGGAGCACTCCTGCAAGAATTTCAAATGCATCTGTTTCGCCATCTGGTGATATAACTACCGCTTGTGTGTTGCTGTACATTATGTCAATCACTTTAACACCTGCGCCTATCCCAGTGTAAATCATTCTGGGACACTCTGTATATGATTTTATCACATTTTAATTTGTTTTCTTGTTTGCATTGTTTTCTCCAGAAATGAAGGTGAATCGATTCCGTTGGTACGTGAACGCAAGAAACGATTGCGGGGTCGCCATCCCGTATGACAGGGTTCCATTCTGCTTTGTTGGCAAGAAAGCCATGACTTGTCACATGGGAGAGGATAGGGGCAAGGCAACAAAAAAGAAATACCAAGAACATAAGGCTCAAGAAGAGGTAGGTGTTGGTTTGTGGTCAGATGTGGTCATGAATCAACTAACACTGCAAATTATGAGCGTTTACTTTTGGACAAAATAAAAGTAAACTCAAAAGTAAACGCAATTCTAAACACAAAACTAAACGTAAAAGTAAACACAAAACTAAACGTTTCTTGCATTTTGCACCCAATTGACCTCAAAGCACGCTCCAAGTGAGTGAATATAATCACAGATGTTTCTACCATCTGTGATATAATGGGATATTTATTTATTAGAGGCTGGGTGGAAAACAGCTTAGTTGTTTGGCTCACATAAGTGTTTAGTATTGCGTTTACTTTTGAGTTTACTTTTAGTTTGTCCAAAAGTAAACGCTCATAATTTGCAGTGTAAGGGGTGAATGACCCCCACCCCAATTAAATGTTCACCATTCATTTGGATTTCTGAAAACTCTGGGTGAAATCAGACTTCCAACTTTTGGGTCTGTAGCCTATGGTTGCTATATTTTTCACCACGAAAAATGTATCTACCCCCTCCCCCACCCCCATATTTTTTTGGACCCTTTGGCTTTGCATGCTCAGGGCAGGCTTCCTGTACAGGCTCAGGGGTTAAAACAGACCCCCAACTTTTGGACCTAAATGCTACCCTGTTTTGGGATTTATCAGCAAGGGGTTAATAATGTTACATTAGGCCAAACAAAGAAGAAGGTCTGTCTCAGAAGTCCGCATACGTTGGTATGTGAAATGAGCTACGGTGCGTAGGTCTATGCGCTGGGGCTAAAAAACTTCTTTTCTTTTTTTTTGATTTTTTGATTTTTTGATTTTCTTTTTCTTTTTTTGATTTTTAAAAAAAAGTTTAAAAAAGTTCTCCATAAGCTTGGATAAGCAACAACAAAAAATCGCAAAACAAAAAATTGCATACCTCATAGTCTATTTTCTATAAAAAAAAAGCAAAAAAAAAAAGCACAGCACTTAGCTTATTTGCACAATGTTTCTGAGACAGACCTTCTTTGTTTGGCCTTATATACTTTGATTTGGTCAGTAGTGAACTTTCCTACTGGATGTAGCTCAAAAGAAGGGGTGGATCTTAACTCTCTTATTGTACCAGCCAGTTGGGCAGGTGGCTTCTTAAATGTACCAGCCCGACAAGAAATTCCCCTGCCCAAATTTTGTCTCCCAATTCTATATTGAAGAATCTTCTTGTATTGGAACTTTGAGTCTGGAAAATTCAGATACATGTAGGTAATTTTGCCCACAAACAAACATTCTCACCACCCAACGCCCAATATATTCGCTGTGGGTAGTCCCACTCCTGTTCAAGTGTTGAGAGGCTTGGGAAAATAGGGCTGCTGCATGTGTGTATGTCAAGAAAAAATTGGGAGATCTTTTGGGAAATTCATTATGGTGTACAGCTGCTAAGGCTGAAAAAACACCGTTATTTACCTTTTGTATGAAATTCATTGAGTTTGTGTCAACCAGCAGGGCGTATAAGATTCCTGGGAAATAAGTGCGCAAGTGTTGCACAATTTGTATGCTGTTTTAGTACAAAAGACAATCTTCAGATCATTATTGTGATGTCTTACAGTCTTTTGTAAAAAAACATAACAAAACTTTATTACAAATATTTGTACCAACTTCTCCACATTTTCCTGCCATACAATTATACCAGTGTTGTAAACACCTGATACGAAACCCTAAGTGAAACCTATGCTTGCAGCCCTCAGCCTTAGTGTTATCCTCAATTCCACATTCATCTTGAATTTGCAGCCTTATCCCCTTATAGCCTTAAAATCATGGCATCATCTGTGACCACTCATCCCTTTTATGGCAAAAGGATGTATCTTATAAGTACTTACATAATGATATACTTCCTTTTAACATGGATTGTGTTAACTTGGTTCAATAATCCTCACTTAGGAAAAGGTTGCAACTTGTAAAGACTTAGTAATATACTGCCTTTTACCACTACATGTTTTATGGAGAAAAAAGCTAATTTTGATCATGTTAAAAGCAAGTATACTGTTAGAAAACTACATATATAAGATACATTCTTTTGCCATAAAAGGGCTGCTAAGCACTTGATACATGTTAAAGAATATGAATTTCTTCCACAGGCAAATGGGGTGAAAAAATATCGCCAAAGAGCACCAGTACCAACTAAGAAAAGCAGTTGTGTGGCCAAGATATCAATCAAAAAGGTTGTCAAATTTCCAGAATTCAAGGTAAGTTAAGTCTTGCGATGAGAATTTGTTAGTATTGGCTTTTTTTCACCGGTCACAGTGCTACCTGATATAACAAAAAAAAGTAACGACAAAAAGTGGGGACAAAAAGAGTGGCCACGCCACCGGGGCTTGAACCCACAACCTCTCGGTTGAGAGACAAACGCCCTACCATTGCACCACGGGGTCAACCATACTTGGTCGAGTATGCACTCTGCCATTTATGTAGCCTGGGGCCAATATTTCATCGAAAAAGTGCCACGCCAGCTTACACAGATGGACTGCACCGTGGCCATTTGTGGCACTGGGGTGGTTACCCTTACTTACTAAACGCCACAGCAAATAGCTCCTGTCCTGCGTGCTTCGCAATTCTCGTGGCACGATCCGGCAAGCTATCAAATGGGTATTGAATTACCTTGTTTGAGCTCCCCTGTTTAGCGCAACCAGTTAGGTGTCCTCCTTCTATGCCAGCAACCCGGGTTCGAACCCCAGAGTGGGATGTAAATTAGACAATGTAAAAACCTGTTCTATAGTCTATCCAGAGGACAGAAACAATGGCAGACCATTTATTAGTTCTCTACTCTTAGAACAAATTTGTGTGTTCAGATTGAAAATTGAAAGTTCACATTAAAATTAGCAAAACTTATAGAATAATTAACATGAACCAAAACGATGGTAAAATACCGAATGTTCATCTTAGGAGAACTTGATTACTATTATAGTTCAATCAGTTCCAAATTGGTGAAGCCTCCTTACAACAGCAAATTAATACAGAAGAGCGTGGGTGCGCAAAACGCTCGCATGGCGCAACAATCACACCATCATTTGTTGTGTACGCTTGTATTTATTTGGCGTGCGGAGTGATAAAAAACGCATATTTCTCGCCGATTTTGAAGCACCTTTGGAGTATCTGCTGAATAAGTCCAATGAACAAGAAGAAAAAAAACTTGTACTAAACTTAGAGATTTGATAATTTAGAGACAATCTGCTTCCTTTCTCAACAACACTTGCTATGGAGTGAAGTGTTGAGAAATAAAACAAATTGTTTCTGAAACACATTCACAAGTTTATTTTACATTACATTACAAGTGTATTTTCTGATGATTAGAAAAACACATACGACTTATCAACCAGTATATAATATTAGTTTACATTTATATATACAGGGTGTCTCAGAAAAAATGACAACGCTCCGTTTCGTGAACGTAACTTCCAAAATAATAATCGGAACAGAAAAATTTAAACTGCAAAATAAAGTCCTATTATTTGGCTATAATTGAGATTCGATTCGGCTCAGTGGTTACGGGAAAATGAACGATTACGTAAAGGTAGGTATAGAACCCTTCCATCCAAGTTTGCTCAAATTGAGTGATTCAGACAGCACACACAAGAAATTAACCCTAACCAGTAAAGCTAGTTTTTGGTGCGTATCGGGGGGAGGGGGGAAAAAGTGCTATTTTTTTTACCCGAAAAATCACCCAGCACCCCCCGGGATTCGATCGCCGGACCATCCGCACCCAAGTCTGTCCCTCTACCAACTGAGCTAACCCCCTAGGTCATATGCGGCCACAAACTCCGTGGCCACATATGCCCGCGGTAGGTGACGTCATCGCGGCAATGCAGCAGCACGTGCCTGTGGCAGTGAGATTTAGTGAGATTCAGTGCGGTTAGGGTTAATCGATACTTCTCTCGAAGATAATGATCATAACTTTTTTAATTTCTCTGTTTGTCATTCTTCTTAATATGCCAGCTGCTAACCAAGTTCAACATAATATTGCACATGAAAGTTATCGTGGGTTTTTTTGCACTAAGGTTTAAAACTTGATAAAAGTTGCAATTGTTGAAATTTTCTATCGCCTATTTTGCGCGATAATTCAATCTGTAATCACAATTGAGAATAAAATGATGGTAAGTTAGGTTATTTAACTAAATTGCACACTGTCAATTATTCAACATAAAGTATTGCGCATAGGTTTATCGAGGTTTCTTTTCCTCATATTTTCAACTTGGTCATATTAGAATATAACAAATCTTCATCTTAAGTTCTTTAAAACTTTGCCCAAAAGTGTATGGAGCAGCAACAAAATGTTCATTGTCCAGCAGACCTGCCTTCCACTTGATGTCCATTAAGACGTATGCAGCGTTGTGGTCTTTCTGCCATATGGTGAACAGCACGACGGACTATCCTGGTTCTGCGTAAGGCTGTTACTTCATTCTGGATTCTTTGCTGTAGCTCTTGAAGTCACATAAACCTTCGCCTTGAGATAGCCCCACAAGCAGTAATCATACGGCGTTAAATCAGGGGAACGTGGAGGCCATTCAACAGCATGTCCTAAGCCGATGACTCGGTTCGGAAAGATTTGAAGAAGTTTGTTCCTTACAACATTAGCCCTATGGGCAGGAGCTCCATCTTGGCACCACCAGAGCCGTGGAACAGATCCATTACGCCCTTGTCCATACAAACTGTGGAGTTCAGGTGTCACAACTTGATCAAGCATATTAAGATATGCAGCTGCTGTAATATTTCCAGGGAAGAAATGTGGGCCCTCGATACAACAAGCTGTATTGTTGTTGTATTGTTGTTGTATTGTGTTTATTATGAATGTCTCGATGGATTATTGCTAAGTACTCTAATGATTTGAAGAATTGCATTAATCAAGGTATTCAATGGTGCTATCAACATTATTTGAGAATAGAAAACCATACCTGCGCAAATGAAAATCAGTATATTACGCAAACTTGGATGGGAGGGTTCTTCACCTACCTCTATATAATCGCTAATTTCTCCGTAACCAGTGAGCTGAATTGAATGCGTTTTTTTTTTAAATTATAGCCAACTAATTGGACTTAATTTTGCAGCTTAAATTTTTCTATTCTGATTATTATTTTGGAAGTTACGATCACGTAAAGGAGCGTTGTAATTTTTTCTGAGACACCCTGTACATTACAAATGTATTTTCTGACAATTAGAAAAAACATACAACCTATATCAACCAATTATATAATAACTCTGTAATGAACTTGTCAAACTGTTTATTTTGTTGCACAGCTTGATGAGGGCAAAGAAGCAAACTATGATCAGAGACTGAACAACAAGCGCCTCCTGGCGGCACTCAACACAGACAGCGAAGCTGTCGTGAAGCAACTCCAGTATTATGTCAAATTCCCAGCCATCGAAGACCATAAAGATCACCCTATGGGCGAGGTATGTGTGTCTTTAATCCTAATCCTGGGAATCATCAGGGGTAAGAAATCGCAATATTAAGGTGGGGGGAGGGGGCCGAATCCGCTATAGTTTAATCAGTTCCAAATTGGTGAAGCCTTCTTCAGCAACGAATAAATACAGCAGTACGTGGGTGAGCTTGTAATGTAAGGCATCAAGCGTACTGTGCGTCATGTACGTGAGGCCTAAACAACGTGCGTGTGGACATAATTGTGCGAGTATGCTTGGATTACTTTTGCGCGTGGAGAGCTAAAAAATGAATATTTCTCGCCAACTTGGATCTGATTCAACTATAGGGCCACAAAAAAAAAGTTGACTTGCCCTTTCCGACCGACCCAAATTTTCGGAAATCTAGGGTTGCTATTGAAATTTCTTTTTAAAAATTGAAAGAAGCACATAACAATAAAGAAAGATGAAAACGTGTTTTTGAGTAGTATCTGCTTGTTTAAAAAATCAAATAAATCAAAAATCAAAACAAACAAAAAATCAAACAAAAAATCCGACCGTCCGACCCAGACTCTGGCCCTGAAAGGGCAAGTCAACTCTTTTTTTTTGCCTATTAGCACGTTATTTAAACTTGGTACCACCACAATGGGAGTCATGCCCTAGTCCACTTTGCCATGGGGTCATGCTCACAAAATCAACTTTCCCATCAAAATTATAATCACCAGCCGTTATTGCCCAGGGAGATAACAAAAGCAACTCCACAGTCCCAGAGAGAGAATACTTAAGTAGTGTCTGCTACTAATTGAATGAGTCTATTGTTATATCTTTATGTGGACCTGATTGTAGATTGTTGTGGACCCATGTGGATTTTGTAAAGCCATGAATCCACTACGTGGACCGATTTTCATGTTTTGTGGATCTGTGTCTATCAAGTATGGACTGATGTGGACCGAAAGGGGTAGTTGGTGGATTTAGGCTGTTCCTAGTGATTGCTTTTCTTAATTTTTTTTTTCTTCACAAATTCACTGAAATTCCTTTTAATTCTGTTTCCCTTATGATCACTTTGCAGGAAGCAGCCAAAAAGGAGCCAATAGACAGACGAGTGCACACGAAAATGAAACAACTGGCTGATACAGGTGTCTCGTCCTACACTGCCCTACAGAAACTTGTATATGCCTTTGTTGAGAAGGAACTGTTCAAAGACAAGCCGCTTCCACCGCGGACGCGTCGGCGATACTTTCCGTCCCTAAAAGATGTCCAGAATTTCATGACAAAGTACAAGGGTAAAAAATCCGCGGATTCTGCACCTAAGGAACAAGACAACAAGACAGTGTTTCAGGTATGGGAAGAGGATGGGGGTGATGATGACAGACAAGATGATGCGGTGTCTAGTGTACAGGGGCAGCCGCAACCACACCAGCTAGCCTCAAGGTCCGAACAAGAGAGCTTTCTGTCTCTTCTAAACACAGGCATGGCCGATGCCAACCATCAAGAAGTCGTCCAAACAGTGCAAACTGATCATACTATCGAAGGAGAAAATCAACATCAAATGGTTCACGATGGGACGCAGGCGTTGCCTGTAGGGATACATGTGGTGCAGCATGACGGGACAGCACAGATGCATGATGGGATGTCACAGATGCATGATGGGACGACACATATGCACGATGGGGTGCCACAGATGCATGATGGGGTGCCACAGATGCATGATGGGACGCCACAGATTGTACATGATGGGTCGCGGCGGATCGTGACTGATGGGACACAGTTGGGGCACGATGGAACACAATTGGGACAAGATGGGACACAATTGGGACATGATGGGACACAGATGGGCCAATCAGTAATGACTGTGGACCCCTCCTCTTCCGCACACATGTTGTCTACTGCCTCTGCACCCGGCGTGCCAACGTCCATCATCACCTCTGCACCCGACGTCCATCATCAGCAGATCGTGTCCATGTCTCATCACCAAGAGGAAATGGTGCAGACATCTCAAGGACTTGCACTTCCGACAAATCCAACTAGTAGTAAAGGCCCAAGAAAACCGCAGAGAATCGGTCTAGTGTGCCGTATGAAGGCACTAACACATGAGCTGTTAGACTACTCCTTGTTGGTCAAGGAGCTTCCTGTACTTGAAGGATTCGTTGGTGAACTTGAAAGGATGGTGGACATAGCCAATCATAATGCAACGCTGAATCCGATGGTTGTGCAAAATGAGCTGGCCAGGAATCGGAGAAAGCGTCAGGCTGGTCCGCCTGATTTCAGTGGCCCGTTGAACAAAATCGCACATCTGTCAGATATACTGTAATGTGCGAGCGGTTAAAATATGCCGTCGCCGTTCTGTCAAAACCTTACCTCCATTTGGCCCTTCAGCATACATGTATGTGTGGTGGCATGGGAAAACCCTTCACACGGTCATTTTTTAGCAACTTGGTTTTTTTCTTTGGCAGAGAGCTTCGTACTCTACTGAGTATAGGCTTGTTTAAATTTTTCAGAAATTCCATCTAGAACTACATAGTATTTTAAAGTCGGCAAGTTAAAACGCAACACTCAAAATTGAAACTGACAATTCAAAGGTGTACACAAAATCTTTGAAATGCTCTAATAATAATAAAACTACATTGTTATATCACACTGAATAGCTTGTCATATGAAAAGGACTTTTTTTTTGGATATGTCGGTGAATCTGGAATTCAAAAAAATCACAATGGAAAACTTTATTTCACTCCGCCTCCCACCAAAAATTGTTGTGTTGCCCTCAAGTGCCAACAAAATTGAAGTCGGGTCAGTCTGGTTTTTTGGAGGCACACCCCCCCCCCCCCCCCAACCCCATCTTTTTATCGCTGAGAAATATTAGTAACAGATCATGGTTCATGTCAAGACAAAATTAGTTACTGTTAATTTTACAAAATTAGTCAAAGCAAACTTATTCATATCATGTAGAGAATAGTCATATTTTGACAATTCATACACAATATGCTACCCTTATTTTTGAGATTTCAGGGTCAGTTAGCGATGTCAACATAACAACAACAAAATTAATTATTGCGATTCATTTCTGATTAAAAATGTAACTAACCAACATACTTGATATATTACCCTCATATTATGAGGGTAATATTTTACAACCCTGTAATACAGAGCAATCCTCTGTAAGTATGAACAATGAGTGATTTTTAGCCTCATGGGTTGTACAGGGTGTCCCAAAAGTTTGGAAACCTTTTCAATTCAAAACTTATATCCCCGGTTAAATAATTTACAGTATAAAAATAAAAATATATTTGGATAAGGAAGACTTGTGGAATTATTTTGGTCTAAACTTACAATAACATATCTGTTTTGCCAAAATACAGACGTTCTACGTCCAATTAAGAAACCATTCAAGCTTACTGGTTTCCCTTTTGTAGACGAAACAAGTTGATTTATCTGTAAGGGTTCACAGAAAAGAGATAGGTAGCTTTAAGTCTCATTCATACCACAAGTTGCATGTGTTGTGGTGTAACTGTTATTGTGAGTTGTATGGCCAAACCTTTCAGCATGTGCTTTATATTTAAGGTCCTAGAAAAGGAGTCATGTTTGGTACCGAAATGATTCTACAAGTTTTCTCTTTCCAAATATGTTTTCAATTTGGTAACTGCAACTTATTTTAAGAGAGATGCAAATCTTTAAAATGGTATCAAAACTTTTGGGACACCATATGTACAAAAGATCTTGAAAATCCATTTTTACTAGAAAAAGCTGTAGGGGTGTGCATTTTGCACATCTCCTACAAACACCGTAAGATTGGTTTAAGAATTATATAAAAAAATCAGTATCTTACACATTTTCATTATAATTTCTCATATACTTACAAGTATTTGTATTTTACCAATGTTGAAAAGGATTTTATAAACATATTTAATGCTATAATTACAAACACATCACGAAATACTTGTAATGTCATTTGTTCTGATGGTTTTTTTTACCCTGTTCATCCATGTGAGCATACAATAGACGTTATTCCTAATTGGCGCACTTACCGTCAAAAGAGGGCCATGCTATCCAACTGAGCATGCTCAGAGCAATTAGTGCTCCGAAAACGAGGCTAGAGGCAGTAGTCGAGACGAGAGTGATGTAGTTTTGCAATGTGGTAAACTTTGCACTATCTTAAAATTTCGTCATACTTCTGAGCTGTTCAATATTTGACCTTATTACATTCGTGAAATAAATTTGAACGTATAAACTATCTATTCCACTAGTTTGAAATAAAATGTTTGCTGGTTACCGACACTATTTAGGAAAATGTAGAAATTCACAGTTCATTATATTGCATTAAATGTATATACGAGATCGTTTGTTTATCGGCATGACATCGAGTATGTCTCCCACATTAGTTTGAAATCACCAATTACGAATAACGTCTAGACAAGATATATATGTGATGCAGCATAAGGGGTGACTTTGCAGCTGTGTGTGTTTCAAGATATAGATGAAAACTGACAGAAAAAAATAAAATAAAATAGTAAGAATTCAGGAGTCATTTACAATTGTAAATTCTGAATGCCTTGATCAATTTTGATACATTGTGTGTCATTTTAAAGCTTAGAAAACACTGCAAATTATGAGCATTTACTATTGGACAAACTTAAAGTAAACTCAAAAGTAAACACAAAAGTAAACGCAAAACTAAACGTTTCTTGCATTTTGCACCGAATTGACCTCAAATCATGCTCCAAGTGAGTGAATATCACAGATGTTTCCACCATCTGTGATATAATAATATTGATTAAAGGCTGGGTGGAAAACAGCTTAGTTGTTGGGCTCACATAAGTGTTTAGTATTGCGTTACTTTTGAGTTTACTTTTAGTTTATCCAGAAGTAAACGCTCATAATTTGCAATGAAATGCTCTGTGAGCACACATACAGTATTAAACTCAAAATGTACTTCACCTGCAAAGTCCCCCTTTTGAACTGTCTGCTATTATAGTGACTTGCAGATAGGGGGCCTTCATGCAAGAACGTTTTTACGCCCATTTATACGATTACAAAAACTGTGACTCTCTTTTCTTCTTTTTTTTAATTTACATTTTTTATTATTTTTCTTTATGGTTGTTGGCTGCGCCTGCGCGCCAATCTGACTGCCTCAAAGCACCACAAATGGCACACGCGCCACCAGTTGAGAACGCCTGTACTAGATCCCTCAATGGGTAGCATGCCCAATCTAAAAAAACACTTTTTTTGGTCATGCATGCTCACAGTTTAATAGTGAACTCCCCCTCCCTCCCCTGGTATGCAACATTCTCATTCAAGCTTAGTTCCATTAGAGGCTATAAAGTAGGGGGTTCTTAATTTTTGTTGGCTTTTTGCAACCATCTTTAGGCTTGATACGCCCTCTTGTAGAACATCAACAGATTGGTCGGGTATCTGCTCAATCATGCCATAAAAGGTAGCATGTACAATATGCCATATAAGGTAGTATAAATGCCATTAGGTATCCCTGAGTTTGAGGAACACTTTGCGACCATTGTTAGGCTCGATAGTGCCCTCTTGTAGAACATCAATGGATTGGTCGAGTACCTGGTCAATCATGCCATAAAAGGTAGGATGTATGTCATATAAGGTAGTATAAATGCCATATTAAGTATCCCTGAGTGTGAGGAACACTTTGCAACCTTCTTTAGGCTCGATAGTGCCCTCTTGTAGAACGTCAATGGATTGGTCGGGTACCTGGTCAATCATGCCATTATAGATCTGTATGTATGCCATATAAGGTAGTATTCTTGAGTGTGAGGAACACCTTGCAGCCATCTTTAGGCTTGATGATCGTGCCTTCTTGTAGGACATCAATGGATTGACCAGGTACCTGAGCAATGCCATACAAGGTAGTATGAATGCCATATAAGGTAGTATAAATGCCATATTAGGAATCCTTGTGTGTTATGAATACCTTGCAGCGTATCTTTAGGCTTGATAGTGCCTTGTAGGACATCAATGGAATGCCATATAAGGTAGTATAAATGCCATATTAGGTATCCTTGTGTGTGATGAACACCTTGCAGCGTATCTTTAGGCTTGATTGTGCCTTCTTGATGGACATCAAGGGATTGGTCGGGTACCTGAGCAATGCCATACAAGGTATGATGAATGCCATATAAAGTAGTATAAATGCCATATTAGGTATCCTGTGTGTGTGTGATAAACACCTTGCAGCCATCTTTAGGCTTGATAGTGCCTTCTTGTAGGACATCAGTGGAGTGGTTGGGGTACCTGAGCAATGCCATACAAGGTAAGATGAATGCCATATAAGGTAGAATAAATGCCATATTAGGTATCCTTGTGTGTGATAAACACCTTACAGCCATCTTTAGGCTTGATAGTGCCTTCTTGTAGGACCTCAACGGATTGGTTGGGTACCAGGATAAAATTGAAGTTTTTGAGCAACTTGGAGATCAGTACTCTGGCTTCAATCTAACGAAATAATAATAATAACACAATAAACTATTAGTCAATTCATTTCTATATCCATAACTTAAACCACATAACAGTTTATTTAACATCAATTTCAGTGGGACTTACAGAGACTTAGAAGAAGAGCGTTAGATAATTAACACTTTCCACGCGGCTATTGGTGTTACCGCATACAAAACAGATTTTCCAGAAACCTTTCCCAACTTTCTGAAGTTTATCTCAAAGATGACTGAACCAATACTAGGTATGTTTGTACATTTTGTAATGCATTTCTCATGGTGATTCCAAATATGATAATGACATTTAATAATTTTGACATTATTGAAAAATTTTGTGAAATTTTGGAATGTCGCCTGCAGACCACCTGCCACGTGGAAATTGTTAAAAAGTTTCAAAATCAACTTACCATTGCAAACTGTTGCCCGATGCATGATCGAGGTCCAACCAAAAATGGATAATAGGTATTTGGAACACTGCAACAAATTAAACAAAGTAATATGATGAATTTTTGAGAGAGTGAAGTGAAGGAGAACCTGTTCTATGAGCCCAACATTCCCATTTTTTGTCTTCAAATTTTCAATTTTTGTTACGGTATTTTCTTTTTACAAAATTGTTTTGATACGCTTTTGATATTTGTGAAATTTTGAAAATGTTTCACTTTTGTTATTGAAAACCTTTTTTAAAAATTGTTTTTACTAAATGTTCATGAACATTTTGAAGAAGAAAAAAAAGTGCACCTGCTGGAGTTTTGGTCCATCTGATCAAGTAATAAAAGGAGAAGTATCTGCAGTTCTATATGCTGTTTTCTGTCCAGGGGGCCACAGTCAGGTAATGTAATTAATGTTGTAATCAACCATGGACTTGTGCTAAGGGTATCAAAATCACCAATTTTAGAGAATAAGGATGTCTTTAACCTGAATCGTGCTAAGGGTGGCCTGGGCTGATAGTCACATGTCACCATTGTAAATATAGGCCAATATAGTTAGGCCTATAAGATAACACAACTTCATACATTCATTTTCGTCTAATTGAGGGCCTATATCCGTTGATGGGTATGATTCTTTGAGCTATAATCCTTATTAATGTTAAGGGTCACATTTTCCTTCTTTGAGAATCCGTGTCTTTAAGGGTATATTCTGAGAGTAGATTCACACGGATGATTACAACTTTGATACAAGGGTGCTGCCACTGTTTCTATCTGCATATATTACCCACCATCACCATGATTGACCGTGGAGGTAACATGTACTTATTCAAGATTTAAGAATTGTTTCTTACATCTCTTGTTCTCTGCTAAAACGGTCTGGATCGAAAACCAATGGGTCCTTGAAATACTCTTCCAACCGACTTGATACAAAAGTCGATATCTGAAAAAGCAAAATATAGCAAATTTTTAAAAAAGCCATTCGTACATGTACGTATATACAGGCTGTCCCAAAATGATTAGTACCATCGATGCCCAAAGTTCAATAATTGTTGTCATCATCAAATCGATGTGATTAGGTCTGTTGTTTATACATCATCTTTGTCATACTGTAATATTTCATTAGAATTTTAGATCATGAATATCGGATTCATCAAACTCAAGATACACTCCATTATGTAAAACATGGTGATTTCACCTTTTTGACAAAGTGCTAAAAAATGTGTGTGCTATTACAGCTTGTTTGAAAGAAACTTGTGTATTCTCATAATCTTTCGTTTACTCAATATAATCGTATGTGTCTTTCTGTTGTAACTGTTATGAGTTATGTGTGTTCAAATCTTTAATAATTCTTCTCCTTAATTCAATTTAACTGGTAAAAGAAGTTTGTCACACTTGAGTGACCCCATGCATTGTTTTATTTGACAAGTGTTTAGGGACTTCTAAATGAAGTGGTATTTGGTGAATCACCTGTGGCTTAGATTTCATTTTCACATTGGAGAATGGATTTCGTGAGGTTAAACACTAAAGGGACTATATCATTTTTACCAAGTTTGTAGGAATTGCATCCCCAATATGCAAAAGAAGTCTAAGCCACTGCTAATTACCCATGACCACGTCTTTACCGGTTTAAATGTCCCTCAAGTTTAGCCTCAAAACTAGCTCATAGAAACAAAGCTTGGGGTCGCTCATGCGTGACGCGTACAATCCATTTTTACTCTTCAAATTTAATCAAAATAAAGAAGTATTAATGGTTTGAACAACAATATGATACAACAGCAGTTTAAAATAGAAAGGAACGTTATTAGCAGACAAGAGATTAAGAAAATGTATTAGTTTCTTTCAAACAAGCTGTTTAAAAACACATTTTTTTGCACTTTGCCAAAAAGGTGAAATCACCATGTCTTACACAATGGAGTGTAACTTCATTTAAGTAAGTCCGATATGTATGATCTAAAATTCTAACGGAAGGGTACAGTAAAGCAAATATGATAGACAAACAACGGATCTAATCTCATTGATTTTGATGATGAAAAAAAAATTGAACTATGGGCATCGATGGGTGCTAATCATTTTGGGACAGCCTGTATAAGTATATTCAAAATGATTGATGAAACCATATCACAAACTTGAATCAAAGGCATTTACACATCTGTACATAGGTGACTGGTTCGATATATAGTCCTGTAACCTACGGTCCAAACTGTGTGAGAAACCCCTGGATCCATGTGTGATATTAAGTAACAAACAAGGGTTGTCTCAGAAATATTTTGCAAAAAAGCCAAGTGCTGTGGGATTTTCTTTTTCTTAAAGAATAGGCTATAATAGGTACACACACAAAAAAACTAACGGCCATGTTTTATTGACCGGTTTCCAAATAATGCATATTATTTTGTGTTGATACAAGCTTACAGAGAAACCAGTGGGAAAATCCATCGCCGCTGCATAGAGATATAAAGCCTATTTCACATACCAATGTGTGCGGGTTTATGAGACAAACCTTTTTTGGGGGCCTATTATAATAGATTTTAAAACAAATTAATTTTGGAAAAGAGGTCATGCTGTGTGAGTCAAGAATAAATGGCTAGAATTCTCCACAAAAATAATGCAGACTGTTAAAAACATTGAATTACAGTTACAATCACATTTCTAACATTATTAATCAATGTACATGTAATTGTTAAAGCTATATGGCATAACTTACTATAATCAATGATCCCTCAGGAATGGTAACCCCATGTAAAGTAGTGTCACACACTGCGTCCCGTACGGTGGCGGTAGCTGGCGGGTATTTCCGCAACGTTTCTTTTAACACCTGAAAGTATATCCACCAATCAGTAATATCGGGTTATCAAAAATGTAACCATGATCATCGGTTATTTATACAATCTAAACTGCTCACAAAAAGTATCGAAACACTTATAAAATGATCCAATATATAACGGCTCGAAAGGGTATGCATTGATCGAAGCAAATAACCAAGTGCATAATTTTGTCCTGCGTATTTTGACACCTCGATCGATGAGATACGATGTTGCGGAGCGGAGTTATTGTCATTTCAAGGGTCGTGCGTCCAGTTTCAAAAGTGACAATTAATCATCCTATAGAAAGAGGTTAGCATTACTGTTTAGAATGATCAGATTCGTGATTTTCAATAGGGATGAGTGTCACTTTTAAAACTGGACCCACGATCATTGAAATGACAATAACTCCGCTCCACAACATCGTATCTCAACGATCGAGGTGTCAGAATACGCAGAACAAAATTATGCACTTGGTTATTTGCTTCGATTAATGCATACCCTTTCGAGCCTTTAAATATTGGATCATTTATAAGTGTTTCGATATTTTTTGTGAGCAGTTTATAATTGGGTTATCAGTCATCTGCCAATGATCAGCCGAGTTATCAAACATCTAACCAATCAGAAGTTAGGTTATCAATCATCCAACCAATCATCAGTCAGGTTATGAAACATCTCATGAATCAGCTTATCAATCATCAGTTAGGTTATCAAACATCTAACCAATCACTTGTCAGCTATCCCCTTGCCGAAACAAGTGTATCAAAAGTGTATCAAAACCAGATTTGATATAGTTTTGATATATCAAAAGTATATCAAAAGATTTTTGATATATGATTTTGATAGTATCAAATCTATATCAAAAGTGTATCAAATCTGCATCAGGCATTTGATATGAATTTGATAGTATCAAATCTATATCAAAAGTATATCAAATTGGACTTAGTTAAAATTCAACTGTCTTTGTAAAAGCCAACTATATCAAAAGTATATCAAAATATATCAAATTGGACTTGCCAATTCTGCTGATGCCAAAGTGTAATGTACAGTGTATTTTAGCATACAAAGTGCTTAAAAGATATGCCAAAGAATAAAATTTGATGAAACAATAATATAACATGCTGTATACAATTCTCAGATTGTATCAAATTGTATAACATTTTGACTATATCAAATTGTATCAAATTATATCAGATTTGATTTATATAATTTGATATGATTTGATTAATATATCAAAATGTCCCAATCCATACCCTATTTGATACAGTACAGTGATTTGATACACTTTTGATGTATCAAATTGTATCATATTTTGGCTATATCAAATCGTATCAAATTGTATCAAATCCTGGGATCAAATCATATCAAATTTGATTTGATATGATTTGATATATATCAAATTGTCCCAATTCGTACCATATTTGATATGATTTGATACAGTAGTATTTGATACGATTTGATACACTTTTGATAGTATCAAACCAAATCAAATTTCGGGCATCAATCGCTTCTAACCAATCATCAGTCAGGTTACTAATCCTCTAATCAATCAGCTTTTCAATCATCAGTTAGGTTATCAAACATCTAACTAATCACCAGTCGGGGCTATCAATCACCATCACCAACGGTTATCAAAAATTCAAGCAATCATAGTCAGTTTATCAAACATCCAACCAATCATAAGTCAGGTTACTAAACATCTAACCAATCACCAATCAGGTTATCATAAATCCGACCAATCATAGTCAGTTTATCAATATTCCAACCAATCAGCAGCAAGATTATCTCATCAATCATCAGTTACGTATCAATGCATTATCCCCAATCAGGCCCGTAACTAGGGGGGCGGGGGGCGGACGCCCCCCCCCCCCCCCCCCCCAAATCTGAAAAGGTCCTTTTTTTTGTACCAATGTACCTTTTTTGTGTGAAAACGCCCCCACCCACCCCAATTTTCCGAAAAACGCCCCATTTTCAATTATGTAAAGCGTTTTTTCGGGCCGTTTTGGACTAAAACATGTCCTAAAAAAAAAATTGGGGGCAACCTTTTACGATTTGCGTATCAATCGCATCTAACCAATCCCCAATCTGGTTATCAATCATCCAACGAATCATCAGTCAGATGACTGATGATTGGTCGACCTCTGACAGCATATGGGTGGCGTTTACAGTAGTTATGAATCTCTAGGATTGGCGATTTTTGGCTCGACATACAGCTGTGTGTGGAGGCGCAGTCCTTGTTGTCTAATTCCTTGGACATCCTCTTTACCTATCCACCTTGCCATCAATCAGGCGGCAAATCATTACTCTGTTGCAAATAATGTAAATCCTCGATAAGCTTATAAATGATCTGCGCAATCATCCATCAAATTATAAATGATCTGATCATTCATCAATCAGGTTATAAATCATTAAATTAATCATGAACTTGGTTATCAACCATCTAAACCAATCGGGTTACACATATTTTAAATCATCAATCATTTTACAAATTATCTAACCATTCATTAATCAGGTCATAAATTATCTAACCAATCATCAAAAATAATAATAATAATAATAATGAGCATTATTATATACCGTTCTACAAAGAACACAGCGCTAACCAATCAGGTCATAACCAATTATCAATCCAAGGTCTTAAATTATCTATAACCAATCATCAATCAGGTCATAAATTATCTAACCAATCATCAATCAGAATCATTAATTATCTAACCAATCATCAATCAGATTGTATCATTCAATCCAACTAATCACCAATCAGGATATAAATCCCACCACTAATCAATCGGGTTATCAATCTTCATTCTAATTTATTTAGCTCGACTTACCGTACTTTCCATATACGTAATCTTTGGAGGATAAGACGATTTATTGATAGAACAACCTGTGCACATGCAGTAAGATCTTTGATCCTTTCTCGGCTCGACTATGGCAATTCTTTGCTTGGTGGCCTGTCAAAATCAGATATGCAACGTACGTCTCCAACGGCTTCAAAACCGCGCTGCACGCCTTGTCTATCATGTTGATAGGCACACTAGCGCTGCACCTATGATTCGTGAGCTGCTGCATTGGTTGCCGGTCCAGCAGAGAGTTGATTTTAAGATCTTAGTGCATGTGTACAATTGTATACAAGGTTCATCCCCACAATATTTGCAAGATCTCATTTGTTTGTATACATGTACACCAGGGCATGCCGGTCTGAGGTCAACTCAAGATACAACCCGTCTTGTGACCCCTTCCACCAACAGAACCTATGGGGATAAATGTTTTTCTGTTTTAGGACCCAATTTATGGAATATGTTACCTAGGTCTCTTCGTGAAGCAAACAGTGTGAAAAAGTTCAAGAAACTTCTTAAGACTACCTTTTCCCTAAACATTAGTTCACTTCCTGGCCTACTGGGGTTTTTAAAATTATATATCAATTTGTCAATTCATTTATTTTTAAACATTTTGTAACTGATTATTGTGTAAATTATGTAATACTTTTTATACAACTGTGGTGCTTTGCTGGCACCCAATTCTGATAGTCCAATACAGTTTAACTGTAATTAAAGTGCGTATTATATTACAGTTTTACTGTGCCTGTGTTATAACACGGTAACACGTGTTACGGTATATTACAGTTGTTACTGTACCCTGTGTTATACACGGAATAAATCGCAATAACACTAACGAAAATAGTTTAAGAATGTTGGATATCCGATATTTATTGTTTAAGATTGTTGGCTATCCAATATTTATTGTTTAAGATTGTTGGCTATCCAATATTTATAGTTTAAGATTGTTGGCTATCCAATATTTATAGTTTAAGATTGTTGGCTATCCAATATTTATAGTTTAAGATTGTTGGATATCCAATACGTATAGTTTATGATTGTGCCCCCCTGAGTGTTTTGACATATAAATTCTGTATCAATATCATTTCAAAGGTGTTAAATATGAAATACGTACAGTATACGTATTTGTACGTATACTGTCATTGTCAGTGTTATTGCGCTTTATTCCGTGAGGGCGCTAACACCCTGTAACACAGGGTACAGTAACAACTGTAATATACCGTAACACGTGTTACCGTGTTATAACACAGGCACAGTAAAACTGTAACATAATACGCACTTTAATTACAGTTAAACTGTATTGGACTATCAGAATTGGGTGTTGCTGTAATGCATCTTTTATATCATATTTTTAAAGTTTTTGATGTTATTTTGTTGTTAATAATTGTATGCCATTTTTTGATGTCTGTTATTTGTACAGCGCATTGATCTTTTGGAATGCGCTCTATAAGCACCGGTAAATAATAATAAATAATAATTACCGTGGTCGTGTACGACAATTTGGCCAATTCTTCAAACTGTACATCCTTATCAGCTACAACAGCTTCTATTTCTGTGCGTAATCTATGAAATATATATATATATAATTAGTAGTCATTTATCCAGGTCTCGCATGGTTTGTCAAAAAACCCACTTATCTTCCAATGGTACCAATGCATTGCTGCTGAGCTACATGTATTATACTTGGCCCGCTTTACATGTATGGATATAAGAACTCCGAGGGCGACGATTGAGGACCTGTCAGAAGTTCGGAACTAGGCTAACATTACTTACCTGTATATTTTGCGATATATTTTTGACAGGTGACTGGCCATAAAGCTAGTACTTGCGCATGGACAACCTGGACCACATGATGGGACCCAAAAGGCAATCTTGCCACATGTCGTGTCACATATATTATGTTGACTTTTAGCCCCATTGGGCTAAGTTGTAAAATATACTCAAGGGATCGTAACTTCTCTCGAAATTTGAACTTTTGATTTTAAAAAAATCTGAAATTGCACTAATTTTAAAACAAGTGAAGTTCAAACATTTAACACAATAACTTTCAAAAGTCGAACTTGGCTCTTAGTTCCACCCCAATAATTAGCAGATCCAACACTCATTGACCTCATGCTTGGGACCTTAGGATGGCCAAAAACCAGTCAACAGTCTTGCCACATGACTTGCCACATATGTTGACTCTCATACCCATTGGGCTCATTTTTAAAACTTATATCTGCTCTAGAGATACTATATTATGATTTTTTTTTCTCGAAATTTTGGGCTTATGATTTGACAAAATCACACTTTGGGCTTCTAGTTCCGCCCAATTATACCAAGCCTATACTCTGTTTGGCCATCTCGAGACAGTGACGTAACTGAACAGGCGCAGCTTTTACGCACGCGTGTGTATCTTCCGCCTTTCAACGCTCGTGTTTGTACGCCAGCGCCGCGAGTATGCGCGCGCGTTATGTGATGCAATTAGTAGAATACGCGGTTACGTCACTGTCTCGAGATGGCCAAACAGAGTATAGAGCCACTGTGCCATGCTTGAGTGAGCGATGGTGGTAGCAAGTGCCCGGCAATAAACAGGTGGTGTGAAATAATTACGAGGAATAGTGTAGGGGGGGGGGGGGGGATATTTATTACTCTGGAAAACCTTACAAATCGGGGTTAGGGTAATCTTAATTTGTTAAGGGGATGGAATCATAATGACTAGCATCTATAAACTGGGTCCCGACCACTGCCACATCCCTGACTCGCCGGATATGTAGGTTTTTCCCTTATTATTCATGTTATTGTCAGTCAGTAAGTAGGCCTAATAGCTAGTAATATCTGTAGGTGTACAGATTAGGTCTGACACTCCCATTCGTTGGGACATACAGGGTGAGTAAAGACAGTGTACTCAAAGTAAAGAATTATTACAAATATTTGTTATCAGAATATGAAGGCAACCAATGTATGCGGCAATAAATGCATTTATTAATTTATTAACTATCATCAGCAGAAAGAATCATGACATTTCATGATACCATTTACCAGATATTTTTGTAAAGTTACTGCATTTTGAAACCGAACACAATATTGAATATTTTGCTCAATAATGCTTGATAAATAATGAACAAGTGTATTATAACTAGTAATGTATGGTACACAATAACTAACTAATAAAGACAAATCAAACATTCTCAGTTATTTTTTCAAACATTAAATGCGAAATAATGACAAATCAATGTCATTATTACACGAATTTAGCAACAACAAAAGACAAATTGGCTTTTATGACTCAGCTTGGACAAGAGTGTGGACCGTTTTTAATAGTAGAATTCAATAGATCTTATAAGAGAAAATATCGCAAATCTTGTTCGGTTTATAAAATGTTCATTTTTACGCAAATGAGCATAAAATATGTTTACCGCAACCAATTTCAACCAATTAAAAAATGAGATGATCCGTCAGTGCCATAATAAAAGACCTGTGAAATATTTGAACAGATTTAAGATACAATATCAAAGTTGAGTACACTTTTTTGACTCACCCTGTAACTTTCAAATAACACATGCAGGTCTTATAAGCTTATAATACTTATCGGCACCTCTAGTTAAGCAGGAGGCGCCGCCGTGGAATTAAGTTTATGTTTAAAGGACCTGTGAAATATTTGAACAGATTTAAGATACAATATCAAAGTTGAGTACACTTTTTTGACTCACCCTGTAACTTTCAAATAACCCATGCAGGTCTTATAATACTTATCGGCACCTCTAGTTAAGCAGGAGGCGCCGCCGTGGAATTAAGTTTATGTTTAAAAGACCTGTGAAATATTTGAACAGATTTAAGATACAATATCAAAGTTGAGTACACTTTGTTTGACTCACCCTGTAACTTTCAAGTTACCCACGCAGGTCTTAGTATGACTTATAGCACGAGGCAGCGTAGCTGCCGAGAGCTATAAGAAATTAATAGCACTCATCGACAGTGCTAGTATTAGTGATGATTTATGTGGCAGAGCTCTGCTGTACAAACCCCTGCACAGTAGGACACTGATAGAACTTAGAAGTTTTGATTCAAGCAACACTGATCAAGATAAACAATCATCTACTAAACACACACACACACCAAGTTGGGATATAATTAATCAGGCTATTTACGATGTCAAATTTACAGCACTCTGAAGCTGTATGATAAGTGAAATTTGTGGAACTCTGGACTGGCTGTGTATGTGCTATAAGGAATTAATAGCACTCATCGACAGTGACTATTTTAATGATGATTTATGTGGCAGAGCTCTACCCTACACACCAGATACACACCACTTTCACAGTAGGACACCTCTCACTCACCCAGCCTTAGACAATCATCTACTATAACACACACACACACCAAGTTGGGTAATAATTACAGTGCTGTAATTAATCAGGTTATTTACGATGTGAAATTTACAGCATTCTGAAGCTGTACAATAAGTGAAATTTGTGGAATTCTAGATTGGCTATGTATGTGCTATTATAATACTTATCGGCACCTCTATCTAGTTAAGCTGGAAGCGCGGCATAAGCGCCGCCGTGGAATAAAGTTTATGTTTACCTGTGCATTATTTCTTCACTTTGACAAATCTCCAGAAACAAGAACGCCAGGGTGTTAGCTGTGGTTTCTTGTCCTGCAAAACAAAAAATAAAACAATGTTCGGTCGCATTATGATTGAATTGCAAATAGGCTTCTGAACGTTTCAGTCTTAACACTTTCCACGCGGCTATTAATTTTACCGAATACAAAACAGATTTTTCAGAAACCTCTCCCAACTTTCAAGGTCTATCTCAAGGAGAACTGAACAAATACTAGGAATGTTTGTACTTAATTTAATGCAATTTTCATTGTGTTTCCAAATATGGTAATGAAACTAACTTATTTTGACATTTTTGAAACATTTGATGACATTTTGGAATGTCGTCTGCAGATGCCTGCTGCCGCGTGGAAAGTTTTAACACTTTCCACGCGGTAGTCGTCTACAGACGACAGTTCCAAAATTTCACAAAATCATGTTTCAAAAATGTCAAATTTATTTTATTTCATCACTTTATTTGGATCCACCATTATAAATGCATTAGAATAAGTACAAACATACTTATTAGTTCAGTAATCCTTAAGATACGAGTAAGACTTTGAAAGTTGGGTAAGTTTTCTGGAGAAAAACCAAATCTGTTTTGTATTATATGGTAAGTGTTAAATTTAAAAGGGCCAGTCTATCGATATCAACAGTGATCAAAGCGTTTATACAAATCCGATGGTCTTCATCAGTTGACTTGATGAAAATGTGTGTACATTTCTAAAACTGTTGAACATTTTGTAAAATTTCCAATATTTCAGTACGGACTCACTGCAAAATGAGTACGTATGGCTCATACGTATAAGTGACTTGTACGTTAGATACGATAGTCGCCAAAGTAATATTTTGCATTACCATAGTATGCATGTACGTACAAGCGCCAAGTTAACATACATGCACATGTATTTCCATAATGATGTAGAAATAATTAGTTTCAATTTGCAGTGAAGATCTCCTTCACTGAAATTAACTTAATTTGGTCTATTTCAGACCTATTTTAAGTTAATTTTGATGTTATTTTGACATGAAAAGTCAACAATTTCGATTGTTTGGATTGTTTGGATTGTGAATGGCCGCCTACGGCGACCATTCACGTCTCAAAATATGGTACAGCCTATACATTATCTGACAACCTTCTATAACAAAACTTCGACGAATCATATTTTATTCTCTAATTCAAGCATTACAACAACTGCGTAGTTATAGCCCCATTCTAGTGTTGCTTTGAACACATACAAAATGTGTGTCCCAAAATCGTTTCGATGGAGTTACTAATTTTTAAAATATCAGGCATACAGGGGAACTTATTTTTGTTGAACTGTGTGCTTTGGCGACACTCGTATAAGTATAACGTACAATTCACTTATACGTACGAGCTGTACGTATTTCGCACTTCTTCCTAAAGGTCGTTGCGCATCGGCCGACGTCGCCGGCTAAAAGTAGACATTGCTTCAATCCGTGCGTTGCCGTTGATATCCGTTGGCGACGTCGGGCGATACAACTACAGAAGAATGAACGGACCTTTAGTAGTTTACCTGCGATAAAAAACGTCACAAACTCATCCAGTATGTGATTCATATCGACCTCCCCGTCGTCATCACCATCGAATCTCTCGGTATTTTCCATCATCAAAGTCAGCACGTCATCTCGCAACGGTTCGCCCCTAGACTTTGCCGCCAGACGGTTCCGGACGCATTCTCGGCCGGTCTCGCGAAGCAGGGTGACATGCGTCGGTTTGTTTCTTTACGAAATTTCCTCATAAAAGCTGATGGATTGTACTATGATAAATCAAGAAAAGTTCACCGAGATCAGTCACATGCGTGAGAAAAACAAATAAACATAAAAAACATGCAACAACAACAAACACGTGTTTAGGGGATTGGGGTGGGTGGCACCCCCGGGTGGGACTTATCGTGTTTGGGGTTTAAAGTATAGGTACATTTTATTTTAATCCTAATTTTTGTAGGGTACTTTCCGTATTCATGGTATTGTTTTATTTTGACCCCCACCCCCCCCCCCCCCCCCCCCCCGTTTCAAAAAGCTTGCTACGCCACTGGTCACATGATACTTACATGAACATAGGTAGTGAAAAGCGTTCAAACGCTTTAATATACGCGGCAGACGTCTGCAGACTTCCACAATTTCACAAATGTTTCAAGGATTTCAACATTATTGCATTTAATCACTGTATTTGGAATCTCTATGAGAATGCATTAAAATAAGTACAAACATGCCTAGTATTGATTCAGTAATTCTTGAGATAGACCTTGAAATTAAGTTAGGAAAGATTTCTGACAAATCTGTTTTGTATGGTTAAAAAGTAATAGCCGCGTGAAAAGTGTTTAACATAAGAATGTTTTCATTGTATGCTTGCCTTAGCCCATGGATTTTTACTGTCATATTCCATTCCTTTCAAAACCGTGATGACAGCATGGTTGAAGCTGGCATTTTCTCGTATACTAGATTCAAATCAAGTCCGAATCCAACCTGTATAAGTATAATAAAAGGTAAGGTAAGGTAAGGTGGTCGATCCTGTAATACCAGAGCGGAGTGCCCATTCCCTCTTTTAAAGCGATAGGGCCAGACTCATTCCTTTTTATAATGTTGCTGTGTGGGGCTCGCTACTACACCTCCTCCACAGCGAGTCTGTTACCTTCCCAGCACTTAAGAATGCCGGTACCCATTTAAATACACCTGGTAGAGAGGAGTAATTGCGGTAAAGTGCCTTACTCAAGAGCACAACATGTTGACCACAGCGGGACTCGAACCCACAACCTTTAGATCATGAATCCAGTACTCTACCCACTGCGCCACACATATAAAAAGAAAGTCCATACTCATACAGATCATTAGGCCTACATGGAATTTGATCATCTAAACACAACACCAAAAGTAAGTCCCCCCCCCCCCTAAACAATTCGTCATAAGATCGTAAGATAAAACATTTTACCAATAAAACTTAGTTAGAAATAATCCAATGACTGTTTCCTAAGTGATGTTTGAAAATGAAAGATTTCCATTACTTCATGGCTGAATGAGCTCAAATGGAAGACAAAAACTGCCCTTCTCAAAAGTCACAAAAAGTTTATGAATTGCTTCTCACTAATGGAAAAGTACCTGTGGGCTGAGCAAAATTTACTGTAATGTGTAATCAATTCATGATCATTCAGCCATGTAAATCCCATTCTTTTTTTCTTTTTTTTTTTTTTTCTTTTTTTCTTCTTCTTCTTCTTGACAGCTGACATAAACATAGTACTGTCACTTACTCAGTGACCTTAAGCTACATACACCTTTTTACATGGGTAACATATTGACAAATATATTTAAATGAAACTTATCCGTTAATCAGTGCAGAGACTTTGCCATTTATGCCATTTTTCCAGAAAAGTATTCAAGTCTGAATTACATGTGGCTTTGGTATTTTAGAATATTGTAATAATACTTAATTTCGTGTTTGAAAGTGTCTAAATCTGCTGTTTTTTCTGTCATCTTTGCTCTATAATATGGAATTTCGCCATTGTCATTATCAATGTTAGGGTGAAATCCAAATTTGATCCAAAAAGTATTGTTACTGGATTCATATTCAAGTCACATTTGTTTGACCTTTAACCACCTTTTAAGATATTCCAGAATGATTTTGAGATTTGACAAGTTATGAAAAGATGCGTAATTGTTTCAGAGGTTTTTTTTACAAAAAGTGCATAAGTCATCTCCTCTAATATTACATTTTAGCAAAAGACTATTCGTTCCTAAAATACTTTGATTGATTCTATATGGGAACCATCTATACTTTGTGTCATCGGAAAACTTAAAATTTAAAAGACATATTTTTTTCCACTCCCTATTTTCTATACCAAAGTCTAATTGCCACTTATTAATGGATTGTTTCATTTTCTTTGATTTTATAAAGACGTTGTAGAATAAAGTACAACCTTTTCGCTGTTTGAACAGTAGTTCCACGTTACTAGGTCTAAAAGGTGATACTAGTTTCGACCCATTTAATTGACTGATATTGAAGTTGACTTAATTGCTCTTATAATACCATTATACTCTAGGAAATTGGTTTTCACTTGATAAATTTCTTCGAACTCGTCTTTTGACATAAAAGTCCCATTATCTTTCAGTAAATCATTGATAAAAATGACACCCTTTTCCTTCCAATGAGCATAGTAAATCCATTCTTGGCTCAGATATTAGCATAGTGAGTTGTGACTTTTGAGAAGGGCAGTTTTGTCTTATTTTTGAGCTTATTCAGCATGAAGTCATGGACATCTTTCATTTTCAAACACCACTTAGGAAACAGTCATAGGATTATTTCTAACTAAGTTTTATTGGTAAAATGTTTTATCTTACGATGTTATGACGAATTGTTTAGGGGGGACTTACTTTTGGTGTTGTGTTTATATAGTGTACTTGACCTTTTGATATACCGTAGACCTTTTGAACAAGATTGGCTACATATTTTGGTTTCTCATTGTTGCTTCCAAATATGGTATATTGTCCAAGACAGATAACGATTGATAGTTTCTTTAGATCACGCAAAATGCATTGCATGCACAATTTAGCACTCTGTTAGCTGAAGGCCCGGGATGTTCACAGGGGCGGACTGGGTCCTGAAAGCGGCCATGGCAAAATTATTAAAGCGCCCTTTTTGACCATGTCAGTGTTTTTCAAATTTTCGTAAAAGGTTGCCCCAAATTTTTCCTAGTCAGTCACAATTAAAGTCCAAAACGGCCCGAAAAAAATTCTTTACACAAGGCCAGAACCAAGTGGCCCATGTGGCGATCGCCACAACGCCACAGTGGCCAGTCCGCCCTGGATGTTCAGGTAGGCGAGCTTAACGATTTAATGCAGCGTGGAACAATTTTAATTTACGAACATTAAACACATAATAACACGTGTTCCTGTGTTGTATTTGAAATAGCGGGCTTCAAATGGATTTGACCATGATGCTCTGCTTATGTTCAACTCCCAAAGCAACCGCTGGTGGCGCATCGTATATGCAAATAATGTATTCAGATGGTGCCGGACATGGGCACGTTTACAAACATTCAAAGTTAAATTATATGCGTACGAGGTTACCCGAGTGATCAAGCTGGTGACGAACGGTTAACGACGGATTAACTAATTGATTATCCAACTCCGGTTTTAGGATGAAAATATTAAGTTCCAACGTGTGATTAATTTTCTAGGGTTAAATAATCAATATCCATGTTTACATTGAAACCAACGGAGATTCAAATGTTACGTCCATTCGTGTCCACCATCGTCTGTATGTATCGAGAATTAAAGTTCCCTATTATTATGAATAATACAGCTACCTTAGCAATAGCGTCCAAAGTTATTCGATTTAACTCGTTCAGTAGCGTCACTTCCGTTTTACCGTCAGCCATCTTGGATAATTTCTCTACTAAGAGGTCACCACACGCGTTGAATTGATTCATATATTTCCGTAGAGCTCTGTACAGTTAAAGGAGAAAACAATCATGATAGTGTTATGTAAAAATTCATCACCATACGGAATTACCATGACGATAAGTACAAACATTCCTCGTATTGGTTCAGTACCGATTGATATACACTTTAAAAGCTGAGAAAGGTTTCTGAAGACTCGACATTTTCTAAAATACAGGAGCGCTTAGCATGTGGATACCTCAGGAGTACTCAAGATTGATGCGAGGGAGTATATTCTAAGCCTGTAGATACCTAAGCGCTAGACGATCTTACTCGATCAAACCATGGTTTATATGATGGTTCTTGGTCGGAACAAGCTGTCAATTACGTGCACAGCGGGATCCTGTAAGCTGCCGTGGATAAAAGTTGGTGGATAAATCAGTCGGACGATATCTGAATGTGTCCCAACTACGTGGGGCCGGATCTGGGACTGGGACGACCCTCCAGCACTGTTTTAGCATGTTTCAAGAGTCCCCTTTTGGTATCAAAAACAACTGTTTGGGACATATTACGAAAATATTCGACGGACCGTCTTTGATGATGTAAAATAGTGCAATGTTGACTCTGTTGTCTATTTGATGTATATATTATATATTTTTACACCACCTTTCCAAAATTGACATAACGCATGCCTGTGAGTTAAAAAATAAATTTTGCCGTAAGGATGTCTGTCCGTAACTGTTTGACCCCGCTCCTCACCATAGCGAAACACACGCCACTTGTACGCATGCTAAGTCAACATGATAATATAAATGATCTTGTAAAATTGTACTCACTTTCTGTGGAAGGCTGGATCACAAACGGCTCTTTTCCGAGCCCAAATATCATGGTCAATCTCTGACACCAGACCTTGACCCATGAGCCGAGTCCCGTACATTGTTGCTATGTTGTCATACGTTCTCTTGGATTTCGGATGCTTGGCCGACACAAGAAATTCCTGAAAGCGTTATCATTTTGTTTACAAATTGTAAAACGTAAATTGTAAAAGTTCTTATACGCTATTTATTTATCTACCGAAAATCGATTACAGAATTTCCGATTGGGCTATTCCATTTGAATTTCATACACCCCGTGTGGAAGACATGAACTTATTCTTCCCCACAGGGAGTGTGAATTTCAGCTGGATGGGGGTAAATCCATTTCAAATGGATTCCAAATGGATGAGGTATTCAACGTATGGTTTTCTAAGTACTCGCTATAAACTTTCCGACGAAAATATTATAATAATCCGGACCGGGGGTTAACTAAATTTTAGATGGGAATGATCGCAAGGACGTGACTAGAGAGGGCTTGGAGGTTCGCCTCTGAACCCCCCTCCCAATGAATTAACAAACTCATTGTATTTAAACATGTTAAAGGAAGGGGCATTGAGATATTGCTGAGAAAAGAGAAATTTGAGGGGGAAAATGAATTGTTTCAATAGATAAGGTACATTAAGAGGGTTTCTATGCATATCATCTATCTAAACAAGGTAAAAATGTTGAATTTCATTTTTTGAGAAATCTCTCTGTGGAGGAATGGATGTACAAACCTTAACAGCCGCAGGTGAATTCGCAGTTATTATTGCTCGGTGGAATACGTAGATGACAAGTATAGGTCCGTATTCAACTGTCCTGTTGTACATGGAAATATATTAAAACATCATATTTTATAAGAAAATCAAATTATAATAAAACAGTTCTTTTTTTGTTCGGGGTGGGAGTGAATCAGGCTGGGCCAGCATCAAGTCCGGGTCGCCCGGCCGCGTGGAGGTCCGGCATTGAGTCCGGGTCGCCCGGCCGCGTGGAGGTCCGGCACCTAATAACGACTTGCGCCGCGGGAAAGTTTCATTTTCTTCCAGGCATTTGATTCGCCATTTGATAGCCCAAGCCCGCCTAATCGCGCTTTGCACATTGTTGAAATTAATACGCTTATACTTACCAATCAATGACGGCCTGTGGAAACGTTTTACCTTCCTTGACATATCTGGCGATATCTGGAATATTCCCAAGAAAAAAACTGTCGATGAAAATAGGACACAAAATAATTTTGACATGAAATATATTGTGCAGAGTTGATATAGGCCTACACCAAGATAATGTTAAGGGAAGAATTGTGCGAGTCAAATTAGTGGGGAAAGTCTGGTCGCGCTGGAAATCGAACCCTCTTCGTCTGGAGGGGGAATCAGGCCGGTAACAAGGGGGAAGGGGGGGGGGGAGCAATTTAACAATGTACCTTTATTGTATACCAATAATAATAATAATAATAATAATAATAATAATAATAATAATAATAATAATCCTAATAATAATAATAATAATAATAATACCAATGCACCCTAAAAACAAAATTTTGTGTCATTTGTAGGGATGTTAAGATTTGGGTCGTCAATTGAACATCCAAAGGTCAAGGTGAAGGTGACAGGGAGACACCTTTAAACTGTGCCATGATTTTACGTGTCGAGTTGCTCTTGAAACCTTTGAATGTTCGCCTGAGGACCCATTTCTAACGGATGTCAACTGACACCTTCAGTGGTGTTAAGGTGACGCCCTTAGGGTGTCGATATGCTATTGACACCGTTGGATGTACGCCTGAGGACCGATTTATACGGGTGTCAAATGACACCTTCATTGGTGTTAAGATGACGCCTTATACAACATTATGTGCATTTAATTTGAGAACAATCACTTCCCTATAAAGGTAATGCCGTCTTAAACATTTGGTGAGAAAAATATGCCTATCAAATCTAACAAACGTACATTCAATGGTGTTAATGGTGATTATACATTTAAGGGTGTGATGAGTGCCATCCAGGAGTGTCACACTCCATCAACGATGAACTACGATGGAACCTTTTGGGTGTTGGGGTTTAAGAGAAATAGCACGGAGAAAATCAATGGTCACCCTTTAGGTGTAATGTGACACCCGAATTAGTATTTTTGAAACCTTTGCATTATCAAAACGTGTAGTTTCGCCATAAAGGTGTCACAAGTAGTATACTGAAATCTCAAGAGCTATCAAAATGAGGAAAATGACTCCCCAAGAGGTGTCAGTATCTTTAAAGGTATCACGTTTCACCCCCTTTTTTTTCTTCAGTGTACCTGTACCAATGTACATTTGGTGTGTACTAATGTACATTTTTTTTGGAAAACGCCCTCTACCCCCGTTTTGGGAAAACACCCTTCCCCATTGTGTAAAACATTTTTGGGCCGGTTTGTATCAAAATAATTATGTCCTAACCTTTATATAACCTTTCGGTTGTAACATACAGGGATGAGGATTTATTGTAAATTGAATGTAAAAATTGGAACATTTTCCAGTTTTGTGAATTCCCCGTACACACCTCTCCATCACCGCCACCCAGCCTTGACTTTCGTAATAACCATATCTCAGATAAAAAGTGATATAAATACCTGCTTTATTCACACAATATGGCTAGATGTATGGGCTTTCCATGCATGATGACACCTAAACCATACACATAATTGTTGAGTGTATACTATACCAGAGAGATGGATGATTCGATACAGTCAAGTAGTGGAGTATTAAAGTAACATTGACCATGTTAATGTATACGGTCATGTGTTATTAGCTCGCCTCCTTTCGCGTTACACACGGATTTTGGCTTTCGCGACATGATTTTAACTACACATTTATATTTTCTTGTATACCCCCACCCCCACCCCCCCCCCCCCCACCCCCTCCCGAGGTAGTAAAAGTATACACTTTTTAAGGGAAATTGCATGAGGAAACCAAATATGCCATTGAAATTATAGTACGAGGCATAAGGTACCAGAACTCCTTGCGATATCCAGTTCGATGGTTTAATTTAACCTTTGACCCCAACATCACACGACACAAGCTAAAATTATGTATTTTTTGACCGGTTTGCTGCGATGAGACCACCATTTTCTAGACGAGATTACACAAATGTTAAGAATTTTTAGGGTAAATGTGATAGTTTTACATTAAATATAAGCCCAATACTAGTATTCAGAGGTGATGCCTTTGTAACGGTTATCTCTGTGATAAGAGAGTTATTTCGTTGTTTAAAATCAGCAAAATCGGCTTTTTATGAATTTTGAAAATTACTGTGACGTGAGGCCGTTCCTTGGAAACGCTGTCCCGTTCCCAAGCCCGCCCTCTATTGAAAAGTGTTTTTTGTTCGTATTCCGGCGGGCGACGGACTTCCGTCACTTTATGAATCGCCGTGTAAAAAATGACGGCAATGCGTCACTAAAACGAGCGCCCTCAATTGAAACGGGGCTCCGTTCTACAGCTGACTGGTAACAGCACCACCCTATTGGGAGGCGAGTTCATAACGCGTGACCATACACGTATTGCTTCTATTTTTAATTATGTGTATATCCTATTTATGTGTATACATATCCTATTTTTTTGAGGTTTCCAACCTGGATTTTAAATCATTATTATAGTAATGTTTAAGGACGTGTCAGTCGAGGAGAAAAACGTGTGCCCAAATAAATAAATACCTGGCAAGTCCCGGGCGCGATTATCTTTTTCGTACATGAGTTTAGCCAAATCAGTTCATTTGTTTAAATTTTTAAAAAAATCATCTTATTCAGTGAATTTCGCTTTATTTCGTATTAAACGGAATGAATAAATTTGGCTAAACTCATGTACGAAAAAAATATATACCCGGGCGATACTATACACACTATACTACATAGCACTTTATACACTAGACGTTACCCATGTAGCCATTGGCGTAACGTATCGGACGAATCGCACCCGATCTTACATTAAATTTGATGCATGACGTCAATTCATTGCATGAACCGTGTTACCAAATTGGCCTATACATAATCATGAAACAGGTGTGTCTTGGCTTTTCGAAATTCCCGGCAAGATGGGGTACGTACTAGTTACCATTCGTTCCATGGATTAGGCCTCTATAATTTGGCTTCAATTCTTACCTTGACCGCGGTGGTCCCGGAATATTTTTGTATTTCTGATGAACAAAAACATGGAGATATATTGAAAAGCTAAGCACAATCAAACCCACTGTAAATACCAAAAACGCTAACACCACTGATACTATGTAGGCGATTCCTAATGCAGATAGCGACGCCATGTTTTACTCGTTAGTAAACATGACCAGAGAAGATTTTAACGTCGCAACCATATCCGCAACCACAATGCATTGTGCCAACTCACAATTTTCCCCACGATTTACCTTTTTCGTATACGGTCGATTAATATCAGTGACCTTTGTACCCCGAGATATCGATATCGTGGCTTTCTGTCACGCATAAGGGTGCACACAACTATTACGCGCTATAGTGTGTTTCTATGGGAAATGTGCCTTATGTAAACAGCGATATCTTGAGTTACCTTGCAACTACGTTTATAAAATTTTGGAATAGTAATTAACACACATAGATCTAACTTGGGTCAAAAATTCAGGTCAGGTTGCCCTCTTAGATTTTTCAATATTTCCCTCTTTATACAGCGTAGTCATTTTGAACAAGAAATCACACCTTATAGCGCGTTGTGTTCAATGTGTATCCTTCCGCCAATATTTTTAACTAAAACGTTAGATGTATACTATTTTCATTCAAAATATATCGGGTACAATTCAGTGAACAAATAGAGACCAAATTCAATCATCTTTGATGCCAAATAATGTCAATATGAATCATTCTTTCCGTTATTTAGGGACTAGCTGGGTGATGGCGATGGCCGGAAGCTTTGACGGTGACCTTAATAGTTGTGTGCACCCTTAAAGAGGCCTTTTTTCATTCTATATTCAGAAATGTCATGATCATATTAAAGAACAGATAATTAGAAATGAAATTGTGAATTTTCACTTGACTCGTATAACCGGTTTGGTAGATACACCATGTACAAGAAGCTATCTACACACTAGAAATGTCCGAAATTTCGAATTCTGGTGCGTTTTTACTCGGTTTAGACCCCCCCCCCCCCCCCCCCCCCCCCCCCCCCCCCCCGCACACACTATCCCGCCCGTCGGACGGAGTTAGACAAGTCATATGTTTAATAGGATTGTTTTGTTATGTCAATGGGTGTTATATGTTTTGTTTTATTAAATATATTTTTGAAAAATCGAACAAAATGTCGCTCACCAGAATCATTTAAAGATGGTCTGACAAATAAAGATGCTAGACTTTTTGTCAACATTTGCGACGACACACGTAATTGTGCCCGTTTGGCCCGTATTTTGACCTGCTCGCTGTTTAATGAATTAAAAAATATAAAATATAATGCCCAATGTTGAAATTATTACATTAATGTATTTTCAAAATATAAATCTAACATCAAATGCTAAACAAATCTAACACAAGTGCTAAACAAACCAACTTTTACAGCCCAAATTGCCTGGATTTAAAGACTATCTCGTGCACTTTAAGGGTGCACACAACTATTACGCGCTATAGTGTGTTTCTATGGGAAATGTGCCTTAGGTAAACAGCGATATCTTGAGTTACCTTGCAACTACGTTTATAAAATTTTGGAATAGTAATTAACACACATAGATCTAACTTGGGTCAAAAATTCAGGTCAGGTTGCCCTCTTAGATTTTTCAATATTTCCCTCTTTATACAGCGTAGTCATTTTGAACAAGAAATCACACCTTATAGCGCGTTGTGTTCAATGTGTATCCTTCCGCCAATATTTTTAACTAAAACGTTAGATGTATACTATTTTCATTCAAAATATATCGGGTACAATTCAGTGAACAAATAGAGACCAAATTCAATCATCTTTGATGCCAAATAATGTCAATATGAATCATTCTTTCCGTTATTTAGGGACTAGCTGGGTGATGGCGATGGCCGGAAGCTTTGACGGTGACCTTAATAGTTGTGTGCACCCATAACGCGCCAGTATCGGAAAATCGATCGTTCGATCCCCCTTGGGTTTTCCAATAACTGTGAGTAAGTTGTTAACTATTAATCGAGCTTTTAAGTTTTAGCTTTAGAAAAAGGAACACTGAGAACTAATTTTATTTTTGATGTAAACAAAAATCTAAGAGCTCGTACGATGATGGCGCTATATCCCCATTATTGTGTGCATCATTATGTCTATATGGGAACCGAGATGAATCGGTGACCAGATTTACAGCGTTTTGCAAAAATGCAATGCATTATGGGATGTCTTTTAAAAACATACTAACATACGTTATTCTGTTTGAATACTGAACCGGTACAAACATACGGGTTAATCGAGTGGAAAGGAAATATTTGCGGGTCACACCGGTGCACAGTTAACTTTATCAAAGTCGGTGCCTTCATGCGTGGAACATAACCGGGGGAACATACGGCGTACATGTACTTTCATGTAAGAATCTATGTATTAAAGGGAGGTCTAGACGTAATATTATAATATTTATATTTAAGCTTCAGAAGGGACAATAGACTGTTTAAAGGGATACGCAGTGTTGAAGATTTTTTTTGTGTATTATTATAAACTTCCGAATTCACGATGAACATTAAAGGGACATTAAGTGGTGTTGACAATTTTAAATGTTTAAAAATTTACTTCAGAATTCAAGATGAACATTAAAAATTGCCATAATTGTTGTTTCTACTAACAAAAAACAAAAAACTTGATTAAAACAATACCATCGCTATTGAAAAACGCCCTGCAAATATGGCTCGCGTTATGTATCACGCTTTTTGCAGGGGGGATACTGTCGGACGTAAAATGCTGGTTGCGGCTCTACCAGCATTTTTGAATCGACGTTTTGTTGTACAAAGAGGGTTGCTTTTTTTTAATCCTTAAAGGTGTAAATTCATACATGTAATACAATTGTAAAAATATACAAATGCCAGTTTTTATCATATATTTTTGTAATTGAGGGCGTTTCCTCCACCACATCTATTAATGCCCCTTTAAGGGAAAATAAATAAAAATTGGGTCTGCTTCAAATTTCTTTTTTTATTTTATTATTTCAGTCATAACCTTTTTGTTGAGGTGTTTCAGAGTTTGAGATGTTGGTAACAGCTTTGTTCTCTCTTATATGCATTTTAAACAAGTTTTGTGGTGACCAACCCATCATAACCATGGAATAAAATCAATCTAAAGAGGCCTCTTCTCATTAATAAATTCATGTTTCCTACAACATCTGCTAATTCAATTCCATGCAATTGAAGAAAACGTGTGCCTTCTTGAAATCCCCATACAAATTTCCCATTGGAAATAGCTCATGAATAGTCATCAACCTCAGTATAGCCAAAGTAATCCTATGGTAGGTAGTCTGACAATTGGAACTTTCTTTCAAAAAAACCTTTCTCAATATTATTGTTTGTCAATGGATTCACCCAAGTAAAACTAATCCCAACATTGTCTCTAGTCTTTAATCCCTCACACATATTGCCACCTGATCTGCCTGATCTCTTTATTCATCTTCATAATAAGATATCTGGGAGGGAAATTTAGTTTTATTTTGACACCTTTACTTTCATATTTTAAATGGAAACCAGCCAAATTCTCTGTAGTTTTTATATCACCCACATAACATCACCACACAGGGCCATCATTTCATCATGACTTACGAATGTTGTCAAGTTATTTGACTCAAATTAACTAAATATACATGTATCAATGCAAAAAACCTTAATCACTGAAATTTTGTTAAAGGGTGTTCTTTTTTATGTTTGATTAGAAAGTAGGTTGGAACTTTCTGAGTTTTGATTTCTTTATGATCAAATCCAATAAAAATTAAACTAGCAGCTCCGTCAGACTGGCAACTCTGTCTAGAGGCAACACTAACAGGAAATGGGAAATAGGGATTTCCTGTTGCTGGAAACGGGCGCCGTTGTAGAGGACGTAGATCCGACGAGTTGATTATAGATGTTGTGCAGTGTAAGCCCCCTCATCTTTGGCGAGTGTGTTCTCCCCCTTCTCCGAATTCAAATTGCTTTTTTGAGCCGTCATGATTCGCAGTGTATCGTTTTTAATAGCTTTGTCCCAATTGATTGTGTGATTTGTAGCCGCGTGGTCGGTAATTGTATTGTACAGTGTACAGTTAGTAAGATCGAATAAAAAAATACGAATTTTTAAATTCGTGCGACGAATTCATGGAGGCCGCCATTTTAAAATTACGTAAATATAGTTGCTGCTAATAACGCCTGTTTTTTACCGTTTCTTAAATGGAGTGCCCAGTTTATCATTAATTAAACTCAATTTGACTTAAACTCTATTCCAGATGATATTTTGTGCGTTCAATTGACCCCGAAAAACAAATGACGTCATTTTTAATGACAAAACCACCTCTTACACGAACGAACTTTTTCCTTTTTTTGGTTTAAAATCACTTTTTACTCCTTTTTCCTTCGATCGATTTTTCTTGCCGTCGGTGAAACGTTAGTAAATACATTCAAATATAGGATTCACAAGTTATAACATACCCCAGATTAATAGAATTTCCCCGCAGCCGAAAAAACACTTTAATTGCTATATACTTAACTGTGTACATCCGGGACACTAATATACTTGTAAAACAAAATGGCGGCCCCCATAGTCGGATACGAATTCAAAAATGCGCATATTTTAATTCGATCTTACTGGCTGGTGAAGTAGTATTTCCTCGTGGGACGAGTCACTACGAGTGTATTGTTTCTTTTCAAATTTCTGAACCTCTTTCTTGTGTTCTTGTAAGCGGGTTCCGAAAGCACGACCAGTTTCGCCAATATATGATTTTGGGCAACCAAGCTGCTTAACCACCCTCCTTCAATACATCATTTAGTAACTTTTGAATTCAGGTATTCCTCCATTCAATGTGTGCTCATTCAAGCATTACAACACCTGCGTAATTGAAGCCCCGTTCTAGTGTTGCTGTGCACACGTACATTATGACAAGACGTTCAAACGTGGTTACACGTCCCATTCATATTACAATGGATACAATAGACTGCAATCTTCCTTTGTTGTCCCAATACAAATCCTCTTCCTCCAATCGTTATGAGGGCCACTTCAACTTTCATGATTTGCGCTAGTAGACCAATTATCTAGTTATCGATTACACGAGCGAGCCACTAAAATGTGATGACGATGACGTCATGTTTCAACCCAGGCAGGACCGGATTGAAATTAAATTTTGCAATCTGCGGGAATTCTTTTCAAATATCGGGAGGTGGTTTTATCACTAATTTAAGTTCGAAATTGATACTGAGTTAGTTTAGCCTATGACTTTCAATAACATTCCCGGGCAACAAGCACTTGCTCCAACTTTCTGACGATTATATTAATTCAATTAAACTAGGCTTGTTTGTACTTTCAATTCTCCTGGTGATTTCCAAATATAGTATATAACCGGGATTCAATAATTTTGATATTTTGAAACATTTTATGCAATTTTGAATGTCGTGTGCAGACGCTTGCCGCGTGGAAAGTGTTAATATAACTGAAATTAATTTAATACCTAAATTGACTACTAGTCTATGGCTCAGATATCAAACACTAATATTTCTATCCCTATAGAATTCATAAGACTTAAATTTCAGGTTGCGTCATATTTATTATAACTCTAACTCCTATTATCTATTTGCGTATGAGAAGTTAAAAAAGACGAAAGGCGATTATTTTAAAAATAGTACACAAAACATTAAGATGTCAATGACTTTGCGACACGTGTTTTGGGGCCAGTGCCATTTTGACAAATCATGACTTTGGAGTTTTGACAATAATTGCATCTGTTTAGGGCCTATGTGCTACATTTTTAGAAAGTGTGTCTGAGGCTTAGGCCTATAATATTGTTCATTTTAGTGCATGTTCTTTAGGCCGCAAGAAATCTATTAAAGATGCAAGCTAGAGTTTCGACTTTGAGCTCGCCGGATAACTCATAGACCTAACTCGATTTTGACAAGATTGTTAAGTGTCTGATCTGCTCATTTAATAAAACCGTACTTGCAAATAATAATCGGCTGAGGTGCTTGATATGAATTGATATATCATCATCCAAGTACTTCAATGATAATTTTTAATAGAGGGCGGTACGCTTTGTCAATAATAGTATCCTACCTCTCCTGATTACACGGTCATGACGTAATTATCGATCAATCATGTCAATATCTACCATCATGTCGCGTCAAGTGGCCGAGATTATAACGATTTGAAAGACACCAAACAAAGGACAATTGCAGTCTATTGTATCCATTGTAATATGAATGGGACGTCTAACCACGTTTGAACGTCTTGTACATTAGGCCTATGTGTGCCAAAACTCGTTTCGATGGAGTAACTCAATTTGAAAATATCAGGCATAATCTAAAGGGGAACATATTTTTGTTGAACTGTGTATGTACAGTCGTCAAAAAAAGTAACTCTACAGGTAATAAATGGGCTTCTGACTCTACAAATATATATCCTACCTAAAAAGGCAATGTCTTGCTAGACGTCCCGTAACTGATGTGCGCATGCTCATACAAATTAAATTATGTTGTCGTAGTACACGGTCTATTCCGTACGGGACACCTAGCAAGATATAGCCCCTAAAAATATCCAATGATAAAGTTGTTGAAAAATCCATCTTCTTTAATATGAGATGTCGCACGCTAGGATCTGGTGATTATTAAGGAAATGACACTCCCCAATGTAAGGTGAAGTCCGATTTTCATTTTCACATTTGTATTTTCTACACGCGGACCCATCTACGGGTACCTTATCGATTGCCGGTAGTGCAATTGGGGGATACATGCGCAGGTTTGTCAGTCGGCCGTATTGTTCCGATGGATCAATACGCCACACACACGCTACCTGTCATACTCCCCCGTGTTGAAATGTAAAATGTGAAAATGAAATTGTGACTTTACCTTACATTTCAGATTGTCACTTCTTTAATATTCAACCGACCCTAGCGTGCAATATCTCATATTAAAGAAGATACATTTCTCAACAACTTTATGATTTAATATTTTTAGGTAGGATATACATTTTTAGAATTAAAAGTCCATTTATTATCTGTATAGTTACTTTTTTGATGACTGTAGAGGCGTGTCTGTAGTATTTTAAGATCTAAACTCCTCACAAAAAGTATCGAGGCACTTGAAAATTATTCAATAACTAACGGCCCGAAAGAGTGTGGATTAATCGAAGCAAATAACCCAGTGCATAATTTTGTTCTGCGTATTTCGACACCTCATTCCTAACCGAAAACCTAACTTTTGTCTGGTTAGGAAATTGGTGAGGATCAAACCTAACTTTGGAGAAATAATAATTTCTTATGTTTTATATTGTTTGGTTAGGAAATTGGTGATGTTCAAAACCTAACTTTGAAGAAAAAATATTTCGTATGTTTTGTATAGTTTGGTTAGGAAATTGTGATGTTCAAAACCTGAACATCACCAATTTCCTAACCAAACAATATAAAACATAAGAAATATTTTTTCTCCAAAGTTAGGTTTTGATCCTCACCAATTTCCTAACCAAACAAAAGTTAGGTTTCCGGTTAGGAATGAAACCTTACTTTTTTTCTCTTCCTAAATCGTGCCCCAGCTGCAAAAAGTGGACATTAATGCAATAGCCTATAGATGAGGTGACCGTTGTTTACATCAGTAGTGTTTACATATTGATTACCGCCTGGTCTAAAGACATGCTAGGGGTACTAGTCCATGACTACTGCATACATCATACTATATGAAAGCAAAACACACATCACTGAGCGCCAATTTTAAAAGCACATGCCCTTATGGTGCGCACGCAAACCGCCGGGCAACCAGATTTAGTACCTGGTCTCTCATTGTGCTTAGGGATGCATACCATGACTTCTGCACTATTACACCGTAAGCATGGTAAGTAATGATCAATCAAGTGTGAATTAAAGCACCGTTCCCTGTAGGTGGGCACGCAAACCGCCGGGCACTACGTCACCGGTCACACCATCCAGTGACGTAACAGCCGGGGGGGGGGGGGGGCAGGGGGGCACAGTGCCCCCCTGAAGGTGCTCAGCAGGAAAATCAAACCTACCCACCAGGAAAAATGAAGGGAAAAGAGGAAAAGAAGGGGGAAAGGAAAAGAAAAGAGAGAGAGAAAGGAAAAAGGAGGAAAAAGAAAAAGGAAAAGGAGAAAAAAGGGGAAAGAAAGAAAAGAAGAAAGGGAAAGAAAGAAAGAAAGAAAATGTCGCAGTACAAAAAGCATAACAGTCAAAAAATTGTTGACTGTTGTGTTTTTTGTACTGCGAAATTTTGTGACCGTGCGAAATTGTGTGACCGTGCGAATTTTGTGACCGTGCGAAATTTTGTGAGCCTACCCCCCCCCCCCCCCCCCCCCCCCCCACTTACGTTAAATTCACGAGGTGGCTGACTGGGAAAAAAATTGGGGCAACCTTTTACGAAAAATTCCGGGACGGAATTATTCTAACCAGGATTTTTTTTGGCTGTGCCCCCCCTGACAACCAACCTCTGTTACGCCCCTGACACCATCTATACCGTACTGGTTTTAGGTCACCGATATTAAATAAACATATTTCCTGGTTTGTTTTAATGATATTCAGTACTGGTACTCAAATTAATTTTTTGGTAGGGATGTGCCGCCAGCAAAATGAAAATTGACACAAACATACCAATTTTTGGGTAAAATGGACCCATATGTTTACTGGAAACCTATAAATGTCCTATATATTGACACGTGTTGCTAAAATGTCGGTGAAAAACAGCAACATTAGGGACTTTACACCCTTAAATTTACCAAAAAATGGCTTTGAAAAGGGGTCATCTAGTTACCAGAGGGTGAAAATTGGGTCCCTATTTGGCGCGGCACATTGAATGACTAATAATAATAATTGGTCATTTCATTGATAATTAGTCATTCAATTCGTCCTTTCAATTGTCATTCATTACATTTTCATTAAAAGTTAAATATATTTCAGTCGAAGAAATGTTTGTTACGATGAAAATTAACTAAAAACACTCTAAATTGTTCTTTTTGCATCATAAATTAATGTGCACCATTACAGAATATGTCTTGAATCACATTACAAGTTTTTAATTTGTCAAATAAGACCACATTTTTGACGAATTACTATTCTCTGTGTAAATCACGCGAGTTATCGGTTATATTTATATATAATTTCTTTATCTCGTGACAAACATCTGTTTATGTAAATAAATTATAACCAAACGAGAACAATGGCCGAAACAGAAAATCGCACACAAAGTTCGTTGACACCAGTCTCGTGCCGAAATCTGAAACTTCTGTATAATAATAGTGAACTGTTTTGAAAGCAACCAAACACTATCATGACTATAGGGTGAATGACATTCGTGATTGGTCCGGGACTATAGTGTATAGTCTGTGACAATTCCACATCGCCGTTGCCAAAGTTAAATTAAGGTTCCCAATCGGTTTTATGATTAAATGCTATTATTACTGAACAAAAAGAATATAGTTGACAGCCAGAGATACGCAAACCACTACGTGTAGCAACAATCACTTATTTTCTAGACTCTACGTTTCCTTGAAAGCATTATAGAATTCTTGTTTCGAAGAATTCAAAATGGAGAAGTATACGATCATCTGTGGACTATTTTGCATGCTTGTCAGCGCCACTAAAGGTAAGTCACTATTATACATTTACTAGAAACGGTATTCATTTTTATAGCATTATATAAGCTTTATAAAAGAATACGGTATTCGTTTGATTAAATCTACATGTATGACTCAAACTTGGGCTACTTAGGAGGCAACCGTCATATTGCAGACGAAGACCCAACAATGGGCGTTTTTGTACGCCCCTTGCACGAGGGCTTAACCTCTACTATTACCCTGACTATATTGACTATTATCAACATTTTTTCTAATTTCTCGAGAAACAAAACATACGCATATATTGACCTAATTCATACACGACACTATACAAATTAAAATGCACAACTTGAGCATAATTCAGTGATCTATGTAATAACGAATAAAAACATGTTAACAAGTATGATAACACCCGCAGTAAAAATCGGCGAACCCGCGATGCCTGGACAACTAATCAAAACAAATCGCGTTGTGCGCGCATGCGCATTGAACACCGTACATGAGGAGTGCATTACGCCTAAATTGGCTGGGACATCTATAGATTGTCACAAGAAACTCCAGCATGCCAACCTTTAACAGAATATAATCGAGCCACAAAAAGATCTGTCGGACGTCCAAAACCAACCTGGGTAGCAAATATCAACAAAGAAGTTGACCCGGAAAATTTAAAGAATGTCAATATTATTGAATCTCATTACCATATTATTTAGAATCACCAAGAGAAATGCATTAAACTAATCATAAACATGCCTAGTATTGGTTCAGTAATTCTTGAGATAGACTGAAAGGTTACGAAAAGGTTTCCGAAAAGAAGAAAAAACTGTATGGTGAAACTAATACAATAGCCGCGTAGTCACTTATGAGCCATGTATAAAAGTTTCGTTTGAGTTTTCCTGTGTGGCCTTATAAAACACTTTAGATAAGTTATAGGACTCTCATTTACAATGTCATGACTGAAAAATCTATTATTTTGTAATAGAAAAGTAGGGTCCCAAACTCCCGACAAAAAGAAGGGGGGAATGGCTTTGAACTAACCTGACTTCATTTGAAATCCATTTGTGCAGCGACCTCCAATCTTGCCTCGTTTGCGCAGCATGATCTTCATGCTCTGTGGCATTTCAACTTCATGATAGATTGTACGACCAATGACACTTTCGTGTCCTCAATCATCGACTACGCCAGCTACGGTTGCTACTGTGGATTTGGGGGCAAAGGTGTTCCGGTGGACGGGGTAGACAGGTAAATATAGTAGTTAGCATAGCTAAAAGAATTCTTGAACAACACCAGAATGCTTTAAAAATCCACTGGTTTCTGTCACCAGTGTCTACTAGTTCCCATTGACATTGCATTGCAATGAAAGAATCATAACATTATTAAACGAGGGTCTTTTAAAGAAAATCCTGCTGCAAGGAGTACAATTGATGTGGCTTCAATTCAGTCGTCCTCTCCCGGGGTCCTCTCTTTATTTTTTGAATAACACATATGTCAGTTTTAGTTAAAACTTCAACTTTAATTCTACGTGCCTATCTGTACAACCTGGGACGACATGGGCTGCTAATGGACGTTATTCATAATTGGCGCATTTACGTCAAAAGAGGGCCGCGCTGTCCAACTGAGCATGCTCAGAGCAATTAGTGCTTCGAAAACGAGGCCAGCGATGTAGCCGAGACGAGAGTGATGTGATTTTTCAATGTGGTGATCTTTGCACAAATCATAAAAAAGTCTTTATACTTTTGACCTTATTACATTCGTGAAATAAACTTGAACGTATAAACTATCTATTCCACTATAGTTTGAAATGAAATGTTGCTGGTAACCGACACTATCTATGAAAATGTAGAAGATCACAGTTCATTACATAGCAGTGAAAGTACGAGATTTTAATGTTTATCGGTGCACTTATTGCTCTGAGCATGCTCAGTTAGAATTCACACCCTCTGTTGACGTACATGTAGTGCGCCAATTACTTTAAGCTTACTAGCACCTGACGCTGTTTATTCTGTGAGAAAATCCTTCGAAGGACAGCATTATCGTAAGCATGCTGGACTGCACACAAATCAGTTTGGTATTTAATGGTAATGTAACTCCTAATCGAACAACTCCTTCGTGAGTTTGCAAACTATATGACATCCCATGATAGAATCCGTGAGTTTGTACAGTTCATGTGTTGGCCGCAAACCTGTCTTGTCCCCTTTGCATAGGCCTACACCATCTCATTTATGGTTTAGCAGACGACAATTTCATATCCTAGACCGAAGACGCAGGCTGTTCATATCTAACATCATATCATAGATCAATATCATTGATTACGCCAGCTACGACGAATGATCAAGTTCCAATATTATTAGGTAGCAGACGACACTTTGCATGCAATTTCGTACGAATTTTATCGTGAATGGCGGCAAAAAAGGTGCTTGCTGAATGCTGTTGATGGTGTTGAAATAGGTCTAAGGCTGGGTTCACATACGGTATACGGTATACGGTATTCGCTATACGCTATTACGGGCACGGCGAGTCACATAGGGTATACGCGAGCCCTACTCGTAGTAGCCGAATTGCAGCCACATCCAAACAGGACGGTATACGGTGCACGAAAATCGAACACGCACGATTCCCGGTGCTGCGCGCAAAAGTAGTATCTTTCGCAAAACTACTATTTTTGGGCGAAAAATACCACCCAAAACTAGTAGTTTTGCGAAAGATACTACTTTTGGTTGTGCAAAACTAGTATCTTTCTCAAAACTACTAGTTTTGGTTGCACAAAACTAGTATTATTTGGCGGCCGTTAATTAATACTAGTCTTGGTCGGGAAAACGTCGTGCACTTCGTGTTAGGCATACAGGTTGTTTGTAAACGAGCGTGTAGATGGGAGCACTACACCAAATAACTCTCTCATTGAAATACGTGTAAAAGTGCCATATTTCAAGACACCTTTTCTACCCTCCGGTTACATTGATGGCATACTTGTCACCTATGACCATTTTCAGTAACATCTCAACTTTAATTTAAGCCTTGTTTCATGAGGGGTTATTAAGCTAAATTTTCCGCTACGGACCTGCACATAGCGCCCTCACTTTTTCACGTTTCTGGCATGCCTGTTCACCATTTAGGAAGGTGCTTACGCCCTGGGCACTATTTAGGTCGATAAATTAAAAATATCGTATTTTATCATTGTAGGTGCAACGGGTAGGTCCCATTCGTTCATTTAAATACAAACATACCATCCCCGGAGAAACAAATTGCCAGAAAACCTCACATTTACAAGCCTAGTCTTCGTGCTTTTCCGGAACTATTATAGGATTACACGAATTGCGCATTGATTTGGTACAGTGCTCCCATATTTAAAAACATTGGCCGCTAATTATATAAACAAAGCAGGGAAATAACTGTGTTTCTCGGAATTCTTTATCTTTATTCGGTATAAGAAGATGAAAATGTTCCCAAATTCTGGGAGATTTTTGTTGTTTGTATTTATTTTCTCGCTATTTATTATTTATACCTTTTTCCGAAGGCTAATTGCTGTTGAAAGGAGATGACAAAAGTCAAAATGTGAATGGGTTAAGCTTATTTGATGAAAAATTGGACATGCTCAGAATATGTTGATTCATATCTCATTTTAAAGAGCTTGAACAACCCTTTGAAATGATAGGTCTCCCATGGTCAGGGGATTCTTGGAACCAAAGTTATCGTAAATTTTCTTTCGCAGATCTGACCCAATTTTAATGAGCAATTTGGAGCCATATATTATTGTGACCATGTACAAGTAAGACATGTACCGAATATATGCTAATTACAAATAATAATTTTACCCCCTTTTTTAATTTTAAAAGTTAAACATTGAATGAATTTTGTTGAATAAATGAACCGTGATTAACACAAGGAAGTTGAATACCATTGTTTTCCATTCTGCTTATACAGAAACGGTCCTTTTTCTAAGTAAATTCAGTAATGGCCTTATAGCGATCAAACCAGCGATTGCACTGCGCTCAAATAAGTATCAACAACTGAATATAATAACAGTGAACACTCGATGAGAGAGTGGAACTGTCCGAAATTGTCCATTTTAATAGTCAAGGTCACTAAAATCCTTTCAAATCCTGCTGCTATCAGGCCGCGCCTCTTGGATTACGCCGAAATAATATCAAAACGCCAAGCAAAGCGCTTCAAGAACCCCTCGTTGACGCAGTGGGAACTGGCTGGCACGTCAGAGGGTGGTGAGACACAAGTGGTCACTCAAAATACAGACGATGCTGGCCACGGGCGCAGCCTGCACGAGCGTATTCACAAATATTCAGGTTAAAATATGCGAATGAGGTTACGTGATCAAGTGAATGGGATGAATGGGGCTTAACAACGGTTTAAATTCAAAAAATGATACTGACACTGGAGTTGGTTATATCCAACTCAAGGTCCAGCAGTTTTAGGAAACAATTTAGTTCCAACGTGTGATGAATTTTATGGGGTAGGCCTACTATAATTAAATTTCATTGTTAAACCAATTCAAGTCACCATTTACCCCATTATCTGTTCGTAGAAAACCTGCGCGCATAGTACAAGGGATATTTTGACACTAATATGACATGAATTTAGGTTACTTAGGTTATATTTGAAAGAGGTTTCAGGTTATTTTAAAGGATGTTCTTCAGATCGAATATTAAAGGTATATTATGTGATCTTTCCAGGGAACGCCCTCAACATCGAAAAAGAAAAGTAGATTTTGTTGCAGATTTACATTTCTGATCATAAATCGTACATACATTCCAAGTTACAGGGCGATACGATTCTTAATTACTTCAAAATTATGATTTTAGAGTGAAAATAAACTGTCAGATAACTCCGACAGTTTATATTTTTACTCTAAATTCACTCTAAAACCATGATTTTGAGGTAATTAGGAATCGTATCGCTCTGTAATTTGGAATGCATGTATGATTTATGATCAGAAATGTAAATCTGCAGGAAAATCTACTTTCTAAAAAAAGTAGTGAATAGAGGGCGCTATCTGGAAAAGATCACATAATATGCCTTTAAAGGGGGTTGACTATAAATGCAGCTGATGAAGCAACCTACACCCAACCTTAAACATTAGCTCAAAATGAGCCTCAAATGTTCAACCAACATACATAGCGTATTAATCACTACGTTTTCACCAGCTCAAATATGTGAATGCTAAAAAACATGTCCTAAAGCCAGTGCACCTCTTCAACCCGCTAATGCAGTGTTTATAAATACTTTGGTGTGAGCCTGACATTTTTATCTCCTTGACAACTTTTTTTTGCTTTCTTGACCCCCTTTTGGGGTTAATTTCTTATTCATGATTCACTTGTCCAAGTTACTGAGCAATGGCTAATGAAAGTCAATAACAAGTTTGCTGTTACTTTTTTTTTGCCGAGTGATGAGGGGACTTTTTCATTATTTGATCAGATTTCATTATTGATATGTATAATGCAAATGTTTGATCTACCCATCTTGATACGGGGGCTTAACGAAAGGCATTTACAATAAAACACCCTACTTTTGAGCATAGTTCTCAGTTTCATATTTTACAAAGTGAAAAATATGTGTGAAATTGCTAAAAAAACACGGGTGAAAAAAAAGTGAAGCGGGCGGGTAATGGGAAATTCAAAATAGACTTTCAGGCACCAAAGGTTCGACTGCGCACGAAGTGTGACAAATCTTAATTGTTTTGTGCGAAGCGTGGCGCATAAACAAATTGGAGCCGTTTTAATGTCCCCTATTCAGAGTCGGGACCATTTCTTATCCCTTTTGTGGGACTTTTTTTTCTGTTGTGTTGAGTGTTTGTCTACAGTGGCGGATACAGGGGGGGGGGGGGGCTTTGGGGGCGCGCGCCCCCCGTAAAATTTGACAATATACCTTTTTTGTGTACCACTTTACCTTTTTCAGAGACATAGTAGGTTCCGGTGGTTTGCCACTTGTACCCTGCGATTTTTTTTGCCGGTTTTGGGACAACCACATTGCTACCACCCCCCCCCCCCCCCCCCCCACTTAGCAGAATTTCACGAGCTGACGGCAAAAAAAATTGGGGCCCTTTTACGATTTTTGTTGGTGTCAGCCCCCCGTAAATTTCAATCCTGGATCCGCCACTGGTCTAAGATGTTGATTAATCTGTAACTTTTTACACTTATCGATTGCAACGTGGGGTATCATGTTTTTTGTATGTCCCCACTACACTCCCACGTCCCCTTGGACCAGAGTTGCAATTGGGAAGTGCACCTGAGCCAGACCCCAAGATGTAAACATCCACATGGAGAAAATTTGGAATTACTGACTCTAAATGAAAATACAACAAAGATTGGAGATTTGAATCCATACATTTATTATATGGAATCATTTAAGTCTGAAAAAGTGCCAAGATTTTGTGGGTCATAACTTGGGATGTGGACAGGGGTACTGGAATTCTCCAATATTGGGCCTATGTTCAGTTTTGATATGTGTTTTATATCAAATTACAACAATTTGAAGTTTATCAAATTACAACAATTTGAAGTTGTCAAAAATATCCAAAACAATGTCCCATTTAGGCAATAAATGACTATGGGTACACGTATAAAGATGGGTAGCAAAAAGTGCCAAATAGATAAAAAGGTGGAGGAGACTTTTTAGTGTCTGTACAAAGTTTGGTTTCAGTTATTTTTTCTTAAATACACCGCTTTGGAGCCAACAACATTCGGATTAGTCTACCCATGCTTGATTTATCTTCCCTTAATTCTCATTCCACTCATGTAGTAATTCAGGACGAGCCTTTTAAGGCTTAAAAGCCTTAAACGTTCTGGGCTTATAAGCCCAGAACGTGTAAGTACAGTGTGTCCTCTCCCTCTTGCCCAAAGATGAATATTCATCTAGCATATTACACAGATAGAAACAGCTAACAACACATTCATTTTATGTTTTGTTTTCTTTAATGACCTGATGGAGAGCACATTTTACACTGATAATTGAATATTGCTTTTATTATGTAAACACATTGGAATGAGTAGAATACCAATATAACTTTATCTTCAGGACACATTACAAATATAAACAAATCAGCAAGTTGAGGGTTCAGTCAGTCACAATATGGTAACCCCAAATTTGATGAAAAGATGTTGTTTATTTGCATGAAGAATGAAGATGCAGATGCAGCAACACAAGACATTTTGACGCCACAAAATGGTACAGTGGAATTTTGTTCTCACAATTTTGCTGGGGCATCACAAATTACGTTATTGTGCTATCTTCTCAGGAGACGCCCTCTATCCTTGATTTATTTCTGAAAGCAGATTTTCTTGCAGATTTACATATCTGATCATAAATAAATTCTGAATTATGGGGCGATATGATTCCCATTACTTAAATCATGGAATATATTTAATATTCATGATCAAAATGTAAATCTGCAAGAAAATCGGCATAAACAAGAATCGAGGATAGAGAGTCTCCCCGGGAAATGATTGCATAATATGCCTTTAAAGAGTTAACACACATGTGTGTTGTCAATAAGCTATTTTGGAAAATGTAAGCTTCAGACCTCAACATTTTTGTTTGCATTATTAGGAATATATTGTTTTAACATAGTTTGTGCTAATGATTTCCACTGTATCTTCAAATTCCGATTCTGCTTTGGATGTTTAATTCCATGTCTACATAACTGAGACAACGCTATTTAAGGTTAAAGTGTATCCCTGGCATGCCTGGTCAAAGACAAGTCAAAAGAAGTTATAATTGCAATAAAAACTACATACTGCCAGCTATATTCCAAAATTGAAATGAAACAAAAACCTCTTTTTATTATGCCACGCACACAGAATTGTCATTACTGATAATTGATGTTCTTATTGCTCTTTCAAAACTTATTTCATGATGTCAATTTTTAACTTTTGATAAGTGGGGGGGGGGGGGGAGGGTCGTGTTTACCGACGGGGTTATTTCAGGGGGGCACTGGACCCCCCCCCCCCCCCTCCCTCATGGGTACGCCACTGGTGGTACTCACAAACTTGGGTCTACTCCGAATCAAATCATGACATTTTGAAAACGATAAGGGCCGGGGGAGGGGGGGTTCTCGCCTAATTAGGTATACGGGATGTTCCGCTCTATAATGGATCGCTTTTTATGCAAAAAATCCCGAAACATAGGGTATGATTTGTGCTGGAAAATCCCTAATAATGGGGCCACTTGTTACAAATGGGGTTTTTTTTCGAGAAAAAAAAAAATGAGATAATTGGGTCTCTAATGAAGCAAAATCCTTAGAAATGGGTACCGTTATTTCCTAAATCACCCTTAGCAATGGGTAGGGGTTTTGAATCACCAGCAGCACCCCCACCCCTAACTAAACCAAATCTGAGTATACCCACAACATAATACCCCCTTCCCCCCTCCCCCACTTATCAAGTTTTTGAGCTGACTGAAAGAAAAAATGGGATAAAACCTTTACTATTTTTTTTTGTCGGTACATCATGCCTTTCGTCGGTACAACTATGCCTTGCCCCCTCCCCCTGTCAGTGGCTTAACCAGAGGGGGCGATCGCCGACAGTTGAGATTGGCACTGTCGGTTTATTTGACCAGAGGAATCATGGAATTATGATGGTCAAAAGTACACTGATGAAACTTGTTCGCGCACTACGCGCGCTTATACATGTATGTCCCATAAATGCAATATTCTTTGGTACAAGCTTGTTTAGAGCCAAAATGTACCTCATTCGTGCCAAAATAGGTGTAAACTCAGCTACTCCACCGCCCCTCGTTTCAAAAAGCTGGCTACACACCACTGGTCTAAAAGTCTATGGAAAACTCTAAAAATGTGCATCTCAAATTCAAAATATGCTGGATTATATAGTCTAGGATCTTGAAACATGCCATTTACATACATATAGGAGACCTGCTATCATGAGCATGAATAATTATTTTTTAAACTAATAATTAAAGACAAATAAAAGAACAACAGACTATTTTGCCAAGCAATGTAAGATGTGGACCTCAATCCTGACATGCCCAAAATGTCAAATGATATTTCTTTGCACACTCAAATTTGTGTAATTCAAAAAGTATACATTGAACCCTAAAATAAGTAAGTATACATATTTACACGCAGCGGTGGAAATACCCACATGACTTTCCACTCGGGGTTAACTAGGATTTGTGGACTAAGAATATTTCTAACCATCGACGGTTATCCTTTATGTTCTAACCCAACATTTATAAAAGAAATGAAACAGTTGACAGAGTGGTCCTAAGTGGGAATTGAACCATGGACCTCTGCATTGTAAAGCGTGTAAGTCAACCACTAGACTAGCGAGGGGTGAACTGGCCAAGACATGATTTTAATTGCTCTTATTATTACGGAATAAAGCTATACTACTGTTATGATCAGTACATACAATACTCAATTTTAGTATTAATAAATATAGCTGCGACACACATGCTCGGGTTGACAGTCATGTGGGTATTTCCATTACTGCATTTACATATAGGCTTTTTCTTCACAGCATTCAAAAATGGTATAATGGTTGTGGCAGGGCTCACAATGTTATGGCTGAACAAAGTTCCAATTTCATTTCCAATCTCAGTTTCAGATAATGTCAATTTTCACCCCAGTTTTTTCCCTATGAAGCATAGATGTGAACCCCAATAAACTATACATATTTGGAAAGGTTTTGGCTTGAGGAATCCGAATCTGGCATGTAATTTCATGTATTAAGAAAACAGAATGAAAATCTGGAACATTTATACAACACACTTTTTTGGCAAAATTCTTCACTTCTTTTGAATACAACATTTTAGGATTTGCCCCTATCATAAAAATAGTGTCATATTTTGGAATCCCTGGACAATTTCCTTTCCAAAAAAGTATAGTTTGGCTGGGGTATGGTCTATACTTCCAGCTACAGTATTTTAAATGCACAAAGACATAGTTTTAAAGAAATTTTAAGTGTGTCACGAAAGAGGTTCCCACCTTAAAACGTGTGGCCGTTTACCCTATGGCCATAAGGTGTTGAAATTCATCCAATGTTTTGAGAATCCTTGGGAGATTAATTATGCTAAGAATTTTGAATCTTTGGATTCTTCTCCAGTCAAATAGTGTGTTCTGCAGATTTTCTACAAAAATCAACTTGTGATTCTGCAAATTTACTGGAAGCAATCTTAGAATGGATTTTTGAATTCTCTACCAATTTCAATACATGGTGGTATTGATGGGAGAGGGTTCCCTGGTCACCCTTGAGAGCCAGGGTACTGCTCTTGTTCTCACATTCTACTGTGAATAGGCCAGCATGCATCCACTCATCACATTATCATGGCACTCTTAGCATAAATAACCCCTTGCACTCCTACTTTCAAGTCTTACAAGCTCTCACTATACACTTCCATAATGCTTTAAATGTTCTCAGTGCTAGTCCATTCTCATATTTGCACTACGTTCTCTGTGTGTGTATTAAGAAAGTATAAATAGAGCCTTCTGCATGCTCCAGTCATTAGTTCATTTTGGCGCTTGAAGAATAAACATAGCATTAAATAACATTTAACAACATAGTCCCCACTGTACAAGTTGGGTTGTATTGTAAACCTGCTGCAAATGCCAGAAGAACACTATATGTCATGCTTGACTGAATAAGCACCATAGTATCACAGTAGCAGCACCATGGGGATGTTCTATTGGGTAGCTGGGTGAATGAGCTAGGCAGCCATAATTCCAAATGCATCCTAGATATTTCTTCCACTTGCATGTTGTAAGTTTCTCATGCTTCTGCAGCACTGCACTGTCAGTACCTGAAATATTGAATACAATTATATAAATTATCTTTTACATGAATTAACTCATATAATTAGCTGTAGCATCCATCTGTTTACTGTCCACATACAGGGTGTATCAACAAAAATAGGACCCTAAATGGCGTAAACCAGAACACTATTTTGATACCCCTAAATGGCGTAAGCCGTAACACATACAAACCCTACCCTAAATCAATAATGCACCCCTAAATGGCGTAATATATGCTCAAAATAATCTTAATTTATAATCATGTGATATGCATGATGTAGCGATTACGGAAATATTAAAAGATTTGTTTCAACATTTTGCATGTTTATTGAAAAGTCACACATATAGAACAATTAGTACCCCTAAACGTCGATCTACCTGGATGGCTACGCTACCGATATTAAAAGGAAAAGTACTGCATTTCATGATCGGGAAGGGGAGAGGGACAATTCTCTTCTTTTTGTTTTGTCCTGATCAGGCCCTTAAACCAGGAATACTCTGCAATTCCAAAATGACTTTGTACCATTTTCCCAATTATATGTACTCGAAAACATCGGCCCAAATTAGTTTGAATATTTACATGACTCTGGTCATAATTAAGGTATTAAATTAATATTAAAATATTCCTAGACATATAGGCTGGACAAATGGGAGCAATCATCTGCAATGCAACCAAATAGGCACAATTCAACTGAATTGATAGCCAGGTGCAGCCCCCCTCCCCCAGTAGCATAACCAGGGGGAGCAAGGGGGAAAGTGTCCCCACCCCCTGAAAAAATTGACCGGGAAATGAGACAAAAAGGGAAAGAAAAGGGACAGAAAGGAATACAGGCAAATTAGTAAGCCAGCTTGTCATTTACTCGACTCAAAAAGTTACATGAAAATCCTGGCTACGCCACTGGGTTGAAATGGTGTTCACCGGGGAAAACAATACCCTTTGCCCCCATTGACAAGTGACTCTGGCTACGCTACTGACTGAATTTCATTTCGGTATTTTGACAGATTACTAATCAAAACCCAAACTCCATGATAATATGTGCCATATAAATATAATGATTACTTTGGTGCCATGTTTGTTTTCTTCATGAGTTGAGACTTTCTTGCTCTCTACCCTCAACATTAAAGGATGTAAATCTTTAGCCTATATAGTCATTGTATTATTATTACTTACAGTCACATGCATTATTGTGATCTCTCTTTTTTGTCTGGCTAATGCAGTAAAAGTTGGATGGCTAAAAAGCTTCAACGGCAGTCATAGATCAATATTGCCACAGTTCCTGTTTTAACAAAAAGAAAAGAACAAGCAGATGTATCCATTCAAACAGTTAATGGTTTTGCAGATTGATATAAGTTTTATCTAGGATCATATTTAGGTCAAAGTTTCAGATCATTTCTAACACTGGATGAATTGAATATGGGGTTTGCAACCAAAACCAAATTAATTGGTTCAAAAATCAATATTTTTTTCAAAAAATGGGATCAATGTGAATGCTGTATGAGGCCATCATTTTATCGGTGTTCGAAATTATATGAAGTTATGACCCCCATCCCCCCCCCCCCCCCCAATAGCCCACATCAATAATAAATTGCATGACACTTTCTGACAACTTTGTGTATCTAGTAACAGAACAGAACCATGTCACACCTTGTTTTCCTTGAGGGGTTTTGTGGTCTTCAAGAAAATTCTATGGCATTTGGGAGACGGATCATTCGCATTGCAACCTATACTGGATAGAATGAACTACAAAATGAAGGCATATAGGGTTCAGCAGAATCCGTGAACACAGATTTCATGGCATAATTCACGGATTTCATACTTGATCATGGATTTGGGAAATTGCACTGTAAAATCTCGGAAATGCTAGTTCAGCCTTCAGTTTCAGTTTTATTTGATAACAAGAATCACAAATTATCCGAATTGAGGCTTTTTAAGAACTACACTGTGTGATTTTTTGTATATCGCCCTTTCCTTGTTTTTTGTTTGTTTTTTCCTCGCATTTTTATTCTGGACAATCTAACACTTATTTATATACTATTAAATGTCCCTGAGTAATAGATATTTGTAATTGAGTGCCTTAAAATGTGAACGTGCGGATTTCACGTGTCATTTCCCACGGTTTGATATCGGTTTTGCTCAAAGTCACACTAATCACGGATTTTACACAAACTGCTCACGGTTTTTGCCCTAAAATATCTAAGATTCTGCCGAACCCTACCTATAAATATCAATGGCGCGCCATTTCAACGTAACATATCAATGGCGCGTCATTTCAACGTAAGAAGGGCACATTCATGATTTTGTAAAGTACTTTATTTATAGGCAGGCATTAAAATCAAAATATAGAATGTTTACATTGACTTGAAACCATCAATTTTTTCCCCAACCAGCTACATGTAGTGGGACAGGTTACAGTAAACGTTACCAACCCGAATGCAGGCTTATAACTTAGCCTCAACAACATAAACACCAGTATTACATCACAACATACCTTCATTATTAACCATTGTTATGGTACGGCCTCAAGTTTAATGTTGGCCACAAATACCACACAACAAAAATAAAAGCCTTGTTTTTTCTGATGTTCCTTAATATTGTCATCATAGTCCAAGTACATGTATGAGAATGAGATACATGCAGATTCCCTGAAAAGATATAAAGTAAGAACAAATATGGTGATTAATAATTAGCTTTGATTGAAAATAATTTATTTCAAGATTTTAATAGAATCTTTTGAAAGATACCAGCCCAACGCCTAACATTTAATACCTTCTGCGCCGCAGGGTCAGAAATTCGAGAAGAATCCGCTAATCCTTTCTCGCAAAGACGGAAAAGTTGCGAGAATCCATGTTGATTCTCGTAGATCTTTCTAACACCACTATTTGAATGAAGGAGAATCAATATCCTGACAAGAATCTAAATGGATTCTCGATCGCCACCTTTGACGAACATCTAACCCTGAGCTAGCTGGCAATTCAAGGGCTTAGGCAGCCAGCCGTGTAGGGAGTGTTTTACACTCCCACTTTTGTAAATTCACAGTTTTTACACTCCCAGTTTTTGTCCACATGGCCTATACTTTGTACACAAATTCTTAAATTTACACTCCCAGTTTTTTGAATTTATACACATTTACACTCCCACATCTTCAAATCCTGCCTATCCACAGCCATTTGATACCCAAGGCAGGCCCATCCCCCTCTCAAAATGTTGTGAGATGGCTAAAAATAAAATTTTGGGCAACCTTTTACGATTTTTTGTTGTACCGATGTACCTTTTTCAAAAAATATGCCCCCCTAAAAATTCCTGTTTACGGCCCTGCCGGCAGGCATTCCATACCCGCAGGCATTTCATACACGCAGGCATTTCATACCATTTCATACCCGCAGGCATTCCATACCCGCAAGCATTTCATACCCACAGGCAATAAATAAACGCAGGCATGAAATGAAATTCCTGAAATTCCAAGGGTCCAAAAACATAGGATAAGTTAATTTAGCGTTACATTTTAATAAGAGACTTTGCATCTAATCATCATGTTGCAGGCTTTATTCTGTAATTGTCATAAAACATCTCTTATCAGCAACATCTTTCATGTAGACGGTGAAATGCACACAATTTTCTGTATTTAATTTGTGTGGGTCCGGATCAAGGACCCCTATGATAGAAGAGTCAAGGGTCCTCACCATTTGTTTAGGGTTTTTGATCACAGCAGGACCCTACTTATTTCGAGGCCTGCCTGCATCCATTAAATAACCACAGGCACATAAGGCGACAAAAAACACACTCTGTTTTACGGGCGGACGGACCTGTGAAGTAGGGTCAGTCGGTCAGGTTTTTCTTCCCTAAAATGTCACCAAAATCTGCAAAAAATCAGATTTGTGAAAAAAAATGTACGGCCAAACATGATTTTACATAAATTTAGAATATATATCTTCAAAAAAAAACGGTGTAGTGTTACATGTAACTGCAAGCAATATCCACAGGCACACATTAAATGACTATCTGTGATTAAATTCACAGGCATGCATTAAATTCAATTAGTAAGCAACCATGGGGCATTTTGCCGCATTCACATGCATGCAGTATAAAAATGAACAATTCAAAACAGTCACATGTGGCATACCCAGGAGGGAATACATGTAGGATCAAATGGAAGATTTACAAGTTTATCAAAAGTTTTGCTAGAATCCTTGCAAAAGATGGATTCACCATCTCAATTCAGGTGTTATGCGTGGATTGATTATTGATACTCCTCAAATTTCTGATGTTGTTTATTCATTTGCTTTAATCACCTTTACTGATTACTATACGTATTGTATTAGGGTCATTTCATGCTAAATCAACAAATGGGTTGGTTGGTCACCCTCTCAGATTTGGCTGAAAATCCTATTTCCGTGTTTTAGGGGGTGTAAAAATAAAATAAAATCCTATTTCCATGTTTTAGGGGGGTGTAAAAATAAAATATATTCAATTTTCTGCAAAATAAAGGCATGTTCGTAGACCTATAGCACAATAAGTTGATGTGATACACTGTTTCTGATGTCATTTTCTGGTTATTTGGGTAGAAGTCAACCTACATGTAGGTAGCAATTTTCAGCTTTGTATCTTTTACCAAAGTTAAGATATGCACGATTCAAAATTCAATTCATTTCACAACGCGACTCAGGATGCCAAAAAGGGGGCGTCGGTGTCAAATTTCAACGGGCCGTATTTCCAAATCCGCTTAGAGTTGAGCGCTTGTTTTTTGCTTGTGTTCATTTGATGTATAGATGTACTCTAGAAATGATTTTCAGCCAAATCTGAGAGGATGACCAGCAGTGGCGTACCAGCCGGGGGAGGGGGGGGGGGGGGGGGGGGGGGCGGGGGGGGGGGGGGGGGGGCACAGTGCCCCCCCCCCCTCCCCTGAAGTTACTCAGCAGGAAATTCAAACTTACCCACCAGGAAAAATGGTGGAAGGGAAAAGAGGAAAAGAAGGGGGAAAGGGAAAGAAAAGAGAGAGTGAAAGGAAAAAGGGAGGAAAAAAAAGGGAAAAGGAGAAAAAAGGGGAAAGAAATAAAATTAAAAAAAGTGAAAGAAAGAAAATTTCGCAGACTACAAAAAGCACAACAGTCAACAATCAGTCAACAAATTGTTGACTGTTGTGCTTTTTGTACTGCGAAATTTTGTGACCGTGCGAAATTTTGTAACCGTGCGAAATTTTTGTGACCGTGCAATTTTTTTTGACCTACCGCCCCCCCCCCCCCCCCCCCCCACACTTACGTGAAATTGCACGAGGTGACTGACTGATTTTGGGGCAACCTTTTACGAAAAATTCCGGCGCGGAGTTATTCTAACTAGGATTTATTTTGGCTGTGCCCCCCCCCCCTGAGTGACAACCAACCTCTGTTACGCCCCTGGTGCCCAGCCAAGATTTTCAACAAATTTTTTGATTTGGCATGGAATGACCCAATATGGATTTCTTAACCCTAACTTTCGTGGCTATGTTTTGTTCGTATCGGGGGAGAGGAAAAAGGGGGTTGGGGGGGGGGGGGGGGGGGGTTAGGACAAGTTTTAGTCCCAAACGGCACGAAAAAACGCTTTTCAAAATGGGAAATGGGGTGTTTATCGGGAAAATGGGGTAGGTGGGGGGCGTTTTCACAAAAAAAGGTACATTAGTGACAAAAAAAGGTACATTGGTACCCAAAAAAGGTACATCGGTACCAAAAAAAGTACATTGGTACAAAAAAAAGAGGATTTTTTTCAGATTTGGGGGTGGGGACGTCCGCCCCCCCCTAGTTACGGGCCTGCATGAGACGATCCACACCAAAGTCTGTCCCCCTACCGATTTAACTAAGCTCCCAGCGCATATGCGGGCAGCAATTTCCAGCCCACACATGCCTGTGGTAGGTGACGTAATTGAGTCAATGCAGCAGCACGTGCGTGGAGGTTTCTGGCAATGATTTTGTTAAGATGCAGTAAGGTTAGGGTTAAGAAGATCCTGAAGATGATTTTAAATCATTTTTGTCCCGTAATTCAACGGTCCCATGCTGGTAGCATAGCCAGGCTTTTTACCCGGGGGCACCGAGAGAATCCAATTAATCCAAACAGATTCTCGCAACCCCATTTTACGAGAATCCAAGATTCCCGTCAATTGATTTTATGTGCAATCTTTTCAATTTGGGAGAATCCAATTAAGACTCTCGCAAACCTGTCCACGAGAATCAATTGAGAATCAGATTTTCACCAAATTTCTAGCCCTGTGAGGAAGCGACTCCTGTAGTGTATGTAGGTTTTCTGCCGTTTCAAGGCCTTGGGGAGGGCTCTCCTGGCACGTGCCTCCCCCCTCACCCAGTAGAACTGGACCTTCACTCTCTCAGTACGGTATTCTCTCTCTGTATTCGGAGGGATTTCACATGATCGTTCTACAGGGTCTTGTTACCCCTCATTTCTTGGTGTTTCTCGTAAATTTGGCAAATTTGACCCCATCTTTGCCCAGTTAACCAATATGTGAAGCAAAAGTTTGACTAATTTTATTCAGAAAAGTGCAAAAATATTGATTAAAACATCAAAACATCCGTGTTGCAACTCATACTTTCATTCCATAGCTCTAGCTCTACCACAAAGCTATGAATACAGATACAGACCCGGGATACTTGAAGTACGGTAGTCGTTTATCATGTTTATTGTTGGTTTTACGTTAACTTATAGCCATGTAGGCCATATTCTATTTGGATTCCTTTGGACAGTGACGTAACTTAAAGGGACACTAAGAGATGTGTTGGAGGCAGCGCCCTCAATTATGATAAAAACTGAGATTAGTTTATTTTTATAATTGTATTACATGTATGAATTTACACCTATAAGGATTAAGAAAAATCAGCTCTCTTTGTACAAGAAAAGGTAAATTTTTAAACATTTAAAATTTTCAACCCCACTTAATGTCCCTTTAACCGGTGCAGCTTTGACCCACACGTAGTATGCATGCTCCGACATCTTTCATTCAACGCTTGTGTGTTATAAACGCCAACGCCTGGAGTACATGTAGGCGTGCACGTTATGTAATGCAATTGGTAGAAGTAGTAAGTATCATAAGGCAAGGGCGGACTTGAATTATTTTTAGCAAATTTGCTTGGCAACTAGTGACGCACGCACTCAACACTTGATTCGCAGTAGTCGCAATGTGCGGTGCCTTAATTCTGCGCAATTTGTTTTCACTGGCATTTGATTATTTTCACCGGCATGACGTAGGTCCGCCCCGACCTATACATGCTTACATCACTACAGCCAAATATAAACTTAGTAAGTACTAGGCCCTATCATGACATTGTCATCCCCTAGGGCAGGCTAGTATTAGTAGTATTAGTACAACAAATCATACTTGGATATTTGTCATCAGTTGGTATTATTCATCATAGGGTATTTTGCATGTTTCACTATCTGTCCCCATACTATGGGAAGAAGAAAAACAAACCACCAACGTATGGGTTTCCTGTACTAGGCTAGTATAATAGTATTGGCATTCATTGGACTTGCATTTGCAATGTTTGCAAATTGTCATACAAATTGTTACCAAATTTTAAATTAAAACCTAAAGCTTATTTATATTATTATTAGGGGCCTATATCAAATTGAAGCCCGATTTGTTGATTATGTATGTCAGATCTTCTTTGTCTGATTCGAATTTGAAGCCAATCTTCCCATACAATACCATTACTATTATTAAACTCCCTGATAATACAATGTACTATACTTACGGTATTCATGGTTAAATATAAAGTCCGCATCGCTCACATTCATAACGCCAACACACGCGATGATGCCAAGAAACTGGATACGACTCTTTAGAAAAGAATTACACAGTGTATACGGTTGAAACTCACACAATTTTGCGCCCAAAGATACTATCCCAGGAAGATAGCATTCTTGCTCAATACACCGGTATACTATACTATACTACACTATACGGCCTTTTGGAATGGTGCCGTCTTATGTGACCGAATAGCGTATAGCGAATACCGTATACCGTATACCGTATGTGAACCCAGCCTAATGGTTGATATTAATATATTTAAGCTGATTACAATTGCATACTGGATCGTTCCCGATAAAGAGTTTTACGTACTCATTTGTTCTTCAATCGTTGGCATTTTACTCAGCGACTTCAGGCAACTTGGCAATCAGGTCACTAAGTCTGAATCGTTGCAGTTGACTTCAATCCAACTCGTGCGCGACGGGTGGTCGCTCGATATGTCGAGTATCTGTGAGCGAGTGTGATTCATACATAGTCCAATAGAGCTACTTCAAATCGCCATGATTGCGACTGACAGTATATGGTCAACTCTCATGAAAATAGTGCAAATGAGATTTCAGAAGTTGAAAGAAAAAAATTGTCTCCAATTATATTTATTACGCTTTTTTTAAAGTGTAGACATGTACTGGATACTAGATTAAAAATTTTGGGAACAGCACTCCTTGCATTTTAAAAATATATAACGTTGAATTCAAATTATTAAATCACTTTTTTGCAGATTTTGTTCGATGTTTATTACGTTATCTACTGCCTATCAGCTCTAAATCAGAACGAGTTTACAAACTGTGATGCCCAAAACACAAAATTGCATTTACGAAAGCATACTTCTATCAATTACAGCGAAAAAATGCAATATAATTTTGTAAATTGCAAGTACTATGAATCGTTTTTTGGTCTTCACATTACTTCATGAACTTCATCTTTAAATCTAAAAAATGCACGGTTTTCCAAAATGGATATTTTTGTGCAAAGTATAAAATATATCTTTTATTGTATCTTTTTCCAATCGTCATAATGTGTTTTCCAAAGTTAGCCCCGAAACAATGATATTATGCTGCACTAATAACGCTGGCATTGGAACTCTGACTTTATTGGGTTTGGTAACGTAATAAACATATACAAACACATGTAAACACATATATTCAACATCGAGCAAGGCAGTTTATTTTGTATGCAAACACATCTTATCGACATACATTGAAGCCCATTTGACAATAAAAAGCAGTAAAAAGCAGTAAACAATTGTAGATTACACCAGAATGCAATTCCAACAACGAGGATGAATAACGTAATAAACATAGTCACGGTTGTTTAGTACATCATTTCAAACGCTTATTTTTACATCACACCACATTTATTTTATCTTCAATCTTCTTCTACCAACGAAATAACAAACAAACATTACCACATATTATGCTTACCATATATAATCTCACTTACTAAGTAAGTTGCGTTAAATGACACAAGCATATATTTTATACCTCAAATTCTAAACATACACAATGATAATATACATAACTAAGAACTATCTAATGAAATATAATTGTCTATGCATAAAGCCCTTCAGTGTATTCAACGATACCTAGTAAATGGTATTTGAGAATTTTAAGTTGCCGAAATCAACCGAAAGATTGTTCTATATATTGTTGACTTGCTCTTTTGATGTAGGGTAAATAGGGTGAATAACGAAATAAACATGGTCACTAAATCGACCGATGTAACATAGCACTGTGCAGGTATGTTTATTAAACCATGGCATTATTACCTTCATGTAACTTATAATAGCACTAAATATTAAATTGCCTTGTAATCTCTTTAAATTAGTAAGATATTGATTTATTTTATTTTATTTTAAATGATGGTAGTAGATTTGTAATAAGACTGCAATCTGATGACCTTTTTGTCTCCACTATTGCATCTGGTTCTGCCGGTATTACCATTAGTTGTTTGCACTGTGTCGCCATATTCCTGTATAATAATGATAACAAAAACAAAACAAAATTGATGAAAGATATTGTAGCTGTTTCAGCTAGGATACCATATTTATTCACTCAATTATACTTATTGGTTTATTACGTTATCCAATAGCCATATAACTATACACTATTGAAGAATGCAAACAAATGAGATTGTGTCAGTATGTGATACAATATGTATGTACACTAAGTTAACATTCATAAACACATAATAAATGATGAATCACTGTGAACAAGATGTAATTATCTTTATCAAATGATGAAAAGTTTATTACGTTATCCATTATAAGGTGGTTTCAGTCCTGAGATAGGATAGTCCACATATTAAAATTATAACATTGGATGCAATGTATGAAACTCAAGTACATCAATCATGAAAGCTACGGAATTGACGCCAACATTGACATGAGAATAGACAATGAGGTTGGTTACGTTATCCCGTTTATTACGTTATTGGCAACTGCAACAGTGCCTAATGCTGGCTTATAACGTATATACAAAGCAATCAATGTAGATGTTAATTGTCTACGATACCTACTGCATGTCTTCACATTATTAACCCCATAATGATATCATAGGTCCATTTTCAATGTGCTTAAGAGATCTATAATGACTTCAACTGTCATTCGGCTTAATTTTCATATTACTTACAAGAAAAAATGAGGAATTCTTACTATTCGTCGTGGTTTTTTTTGCATTGTACTTTCAACGAGTATTCTCCATGCATGCCTGCGAAAAGGGCCTGCCACGTATTTTTGTTTAATACAGTCGTAGAGAGCAGCTGTCTCTCTTTCGATTTATTCGATAACGTAATAAACGATAACGTAGTAAACGTTTTTCGTACTCAAAGTACCATGTAGACGATCTGGAAAGAGCTAGCGGGTGTTCCAAGTAACCACATAAGTCTATGTATATGTATCAAATTGGTTTTTAACCAAAAAGTGTGTTTTAATACATCAGAAATCAGAACAACGTAATAAACATCCTTAACAAGGTCGCATGCTTTGCAGCATTTTGATTTCTTCTCAAGGTCAGACATGCTGCTATAGATTTTTGAAAATTTTATTTTCCAACACCCATGTTATTTTAGATTCAGAATATGTACATTTAAATGTTTAAATGTTAATTTTGAACAATTTTGATCCTCAATATGTCGCTGGTAACGTAATAAACATCATTATCTCGGACAACATATATGAAATTGAAACAGGTAAACATCGTAAAAGATGTGCATTTTTTTCTAACCATGGAATATCGCTATATGTTCCCTACAAATTAGGACATATCTTGTAGAAAATGGTGCCCTATTTGTATTGTAATTAATAAAGACAAAATATACTTTTATGCTGCGGACATGGAAATTTCACTAATTTGGGGTATATGAGGGCAATTTGTTTTAGTGAAAACACGATCAGAAGTATATCAAAGTATATATATCCAAGTAGAAAACATCAAGATCGATCTAGAAAAGAAGTTTTTCAAGCAAGAAAACATTGCATAACTCAGAAATGGACCAAAGACATCAAAAAGTTCATTTTGCACGGTTTTCATGAGAGTTAACCATATTGTGATCAGGTTAAGCAGCATTTGTTTTTAGACGGAGCAGCAACACCATTACTCCACAGTACTCCAGATGCGTATATCTTGCTTCGAGAGAAATTGGAAAAATCGATGCACTCGCGCTGATGTTGATGTGTAAATAATGCATGGCACGACCATGTAGGGGGAGTGCTATTGTGACCATATCAACACTTGCCCAAATGCATTGATTTTTCTGATTTTTCTAGAATCAATACATACGTATGTATTGATATAATTCAAACACAAATACAAATCAAAATGTATTGTATGCATACACGTTAACAAGTTTTGTATCACCCGCATCCAAATCGGCGAACCCATGCAGCATATACAACGAATCAAAAACAAAGCGCGTGGTGCGTGCATGTACGGCGTGCACGTGAAGTGCAATTAGACACTGTCAATGCACTTCACGTAGTTTACATTCCCGGTTTCTGATTGGTTCGTAAATACTAAGAGTGTAAGAGTATTTGACATTAGGCCTACCTATCGTACTAATAGGTTAAATCATGAAACTGATCAGAGACTCGGACATGTACAAGAAGATTAACTGTACCAACAATGTCATTATTAATTGTACGCTGCGCTACGTATTACTTTGCCATACATAAGTCACTTTTACGCTGGGACCAGCTTATTCATTTCTTAAATCCGCCCAAGATTCACTTAAACAACCACTTGTTGTTACGTAGATGGCGACACTTTTGTATCTCATAGATATCGCCAAGCGCGACACCGGGCTGCGACAGCTCTACGGTTGTTTTGACGGCAAGGGCGTCTCACGTCATCTGGGACACCTTTTCTGCTCAAACCTCAATAACACTTGGCGGACAAGTGGTTTTAGATCTACCTGATCATCTGCAATGTTCACATTCAACTTTATTAACTAATTTACTTGAACATTTTTAGGAGATTAGAGTTATACACACCTTGTATCTCAACTTAAATTTTGATATAGCCCGTGCAGCGTGACGCGCCTAACTTTGAGGAACTTTGAGGTTTGTGGAACTAATAACACTGTGAGAATTCTTATGTCATTTTGCTTATGATGGAACCGGGTTTTAGCCCAATTTGAGGTTATGGAATATTTGAAGAAGAAAAAGTGGTTATGACAAAAAGGAGGGGCTTGAATAAATGAAACGCGCTCCAAAATTGGGTGTATGGAATTACCCAGAGGTGTAACAAGGTGGTTTTCAACGCCAATATGTGAATGAACAACCCCTCCCCGCCATATGTGAGTGCTCCCTCCCCATTGGAGATAAACACTTTCCACGCGGCTATTAGTTTTACCATATTATTCAAAACAGATTTTCCAGACAATTTTCTCAACTTTAAAAGTCTATCTCATGAATTACTGAACAATACTAGGCATGTTTGTTCTCATTCTAATGAGTTTCTCAAGGTGAGTCCAAGGGTAATGAAATATAATAATGTTGACATTTTAAAGTGTTGATATATAGGATTGACATTGTTCATCAGTGAACCAGAAATAAACCAGGAAGCCAAAAATAACAGTTAAAATATATTTCCATGTCGACATGGAGCTATAGCCTACATTCTATTTTGGTAACTCCAACAATGACTTGATTTAGTTATTTGACCTTGCGAGCCTCTGCACTCTTAACAAAATCTCTTCGATTTTCCCAGCTAAACGTCACAAAATAAATAAAAGTTTAGATAATACATTGTTGTAAAGTACGGCACACAATACGGTCCAAATAACCTGCCAGGAATGTACAAAATCTGAGCAAAATATTCTGGAAAATTATATTTGGTTTTCATTGCATTTGGAATATCTAGTCAAATGTAACGAGATATTTTTAGAGTGTAAGTAAAATTCCCAATTATTGGATACTCTTTGTATTCATAATAACAATGAAATTACATAGATTCCATTTAGTGATTGCGTTTACAGTGATTGCGTTTACATTTATTATGTGTGTGTTTACTGTTCGACATACATGTACTTTCAAAACTCACTGATCGTATACAATTATTATACGATGTCGCTACGTTGGTTTTGGTGAACTGTTAATGCTAAAGGTTTCGCTACTCATTAAGAATCGTCTGATTATCTTTGCTTGAATTCTGATCGCGCATATTCGACATGATGAGGGTGTTCACTTTGCTTCTGTTGTTGACATATTTTCGCCCGAGTCAAATGCAGACCGTTGATGTACATTTGCAAATTTACTCTGGTTCGAACATTCTTGAAGGAAATTATTTAGACTTACAATGCACGGCCAATGAATATTTCAGCTCATATTCACAGGTCGAAAATATCACGATATCTTTCATAAAAGACGGTAGGATCCTAACAAGTGATGATGTATTCATAGACGAAGCATTTGAAAGCCGGAATAGTCCGCCTTTTCTCAACTACTTTGGGCTCTTCAACATTGAGCTGTCTTTCCAGGTAACCCGGAAAGACGTTGGTTACTACGAATGCTGTGCTTTCGATGGCGATCCTCGGGAGAATAATCGCATAGATTGTGACGGAACACGCGTCGCCGACGTAAAGTATGCACCAGTACCAACCTGCACCCCTTCTGTTGAAGCACGTGTGCACCTCGGTGACCAAGTCACATTGTCTTGCGCTTCTGAAGGAGGAAACATACCGGTTGACTTAAAATGGACCAATGAAAATGCTATCAATTCAACGGCAATGAGTAGTGAAGTCATCACGCGAGAGAATGTGTATAATGTGGCATCTAAGCTTACTCTAAGCACAACAGACACAGATGTCAATGATGTGTATATGTGCAAAGCCTCGTATGATGGGTATCGATTTTCGACTCGGATATGCACAATATCTGTTCAGGCCTTATGGCCTACGCTGTCCGTTCAACCTAACAAAGTAGGCCTAGTCGCCGATCGGAATGAACAGGCCACGTTCACATGTGATTTCCCATATCTGACACGCTTCAATACAACCTTCAAATGGAGCTCTGTTCCTCCAATTAACCAATCTCGCATTTCTTCTGTTCACAATGTTTTCACCATTTCGGACGTCGATATGAGTGACAATGATACGTTCATTTCATGTCTTGCGCTGTTCCAAGATCGATGGCTGCAAGCTACTGCAATGTTGTTCGTGAGCAAGTTGGTGATAATCGATAAGACCGTGTCTACAGTGACTGGCCAAAGATCACGGTCTGAAGGATGGGCAGCCGCCTTTTCGATTGTTCTCATCGTATTGGTTGCGGTCATTGCAGTCGTCATCTTTATGTACCTGAAGTTTTGGAAAGGTTCCATACCTTCTTCACCTTTAGCAGATGTTCCTATGACAAGCGTCATCGCTGACAATAAAGGGCAGAAAGCTGATCTTGCGGAAGACCGTACTTACCTGGATCTAAAGAGTCCCACAACAGACGATGACGCGGCATCTAACGAGGATGCGGCAAAGGATGACATTGTCTATGAAGGGGTTGGAAATACGGGAGAAAGTCATCAAAATGCAGCGGATGATGCTCTCTATGAATACACCTTTGATGTCAAAGATTAAAATTCGCTCTTTTTTAGTGAATTTGTAAGAGTGTGAGGAGTGGATTTCCAACCCCAAATCAACCTCAATACGTATAACTCTTTTGGATTGAATGTAGAAGAAACGTAAAAAGAGTGAGATAACTCAACCATTTCATTTTTTTGGAATGGATCCTTAGCACTTTCCACGCGGCTATTAGTTTTACCATACACAAAACAGATTTTTCAGAAATCTGTCCCAATGTTCATATTCTATCTCAAAGATGACCTAATCAATACTAGGCATGTTTGTACTTAATTTTATGCATTTCACACGATGATATCAAATATGGTGATGTGATTCAATAATTTAAAGATTTTCGAAACATTTTATGACATTTTGGAACGGTCGGTCGTCTGCAGACAACTGCAGCGTGGAAGGTGTTAATCCACTCCTTAAAGTGGTGAAAATGTTCCTCTTGTTTGGAATAAACGCCAAAGCCGAGCAGTTTACAAGAAAAGGCGTCACAAAACGTATGACTGATTGTGAAGTTTTGGAACGGTCGTCTGCAGACGACTGCAGCGTGGAATGTGTTAAGCCACTCCTGAAAGTGATACAACTGTCACTCTCATACCTTCGTAATAAACATGATAAACGCCGAAGCCGAGCAGTTTACAAGAAAAGGCGTCACAAAATGAATGACTGATTGGATTTCATATGAAAATGCTTTTCCTTTTACCAGTCAGCTGTAGAACGAAGCCCCGTTTCAATTGAGGGCGCTCTATTTAGTGACGCACTGCCGTCATTTTTTACACGGCGATTCATAAAGTGACGGAAGTCCGTCGCCCGCCGGAATATGAACAAAAACACTTTTCAATAGAGGGCGGCATTGGGAACGGGACAGCGTTTCCAAGGGAACGGCCTCACGTCACAGTATTTTTCAAAATTCATAAAAAGCCGATTTTGCTGATTTTAAACAACGAAATAACTCTCTTATCACAGAGATAACCGTTACAAAGGCATCACTTCTGAATACTATTGGGCTTACATTTCATGTAAAAATTATCACATTTACCCTAAAAATTCTTAAAATTGGTGTAATCTCGTCTAGAAAATGGTGGTCACATCGCAGCAAACCGGTCAATAAATACATAATTTTAGCTTGTGTCGTGTGATGTTGGGGTCAAAGGTTAAGTTAAATCATCGAACTGGATATCGCAAGGAGTTCGGTACCTTATGTTGCCCTCAACTCGATGGATAGTTACTTTTTATGCTGATAATTGGAGGTAAAAGGCGAAAATTCAATAATTGCGCAAATTGACGGGTGTGCGTTACTTTGGTTACGCACACCCGTCGTTTTAGAGCGCCCTTGATTGAAACGGGGTCCCGTTCTACAGCTGACTGTTTACTGTGTTAGCTTAGTACTTTGTTTCATATTATAAATTGGTTGTATGTAATATAATCAGATACACACTTCAATACACAAAAATTCATAAGGAAGAAAATGTACCGTAATATGCAGAAACTATAATGTTATTTTAGGGATCATAGGAAAGCCGAAACATTTAAAAACATTTTTTTTAGTCTTTTGTAACAGTTCATATAGATGAGGTGACCGTTGTTTACATCCAATGTTTATCAACAAACGCAACGGGCGAAGGGACTGAACTGTCGATACACGCTTGAGGGAACAGCATATGACCACAACACTGTCCGCTATGCCGTATTGCCCTTTATAATGCTTTGGCGCGAGTTTTAAAAGCACGGGTCCTAAACAAAATATGATGCGCGCGCAAACTGCCGGGCAAAGAACAATAGCAACTAGCCACGTTTTGCCCGGTGTGACGTCACCTGTCACCCCATCTATAGAATGGAGATGACAGATCAGTTGTTTTATAGACACAAAACACCGGCACAACTACTTACAGTAAATAAATACATGTACTATTAGGCTCGTAAACCAGTATATGATTTCCAATATAAAAATAAAACAAAACAATTTTCATAATTTTTCAAATAATAAAGGAAATTACTAGTATAATGTATGTGAATAATTAATTACAAGAAAATATTATAAAGTCATCCGAATTGTTGATATTATATGGAAATGTATATGGAAATAAATTCTATTAACATTTATAAACGGTGAACAGATAGTCAACCACAATTTTAAACAATTTTGGAAATGTTCACAAATATATATAAAACAAAATTCAAGTTGCAATTTTCAAAATTGTGCACAAATATTCAAATACTTTTAAAAATCTGTACAAAAGAATTCTCAAATTACGAGACAAAGTTGGTCGGTCGTGCCCAAAGAATAAGGGGGGTGGGGTCGACTGAAAACTGACATGCGGAAAAACAGATTTGTCAGAAACCTTTCCCAACTTTCACAATCTTATCTCAAGAATTACTGAACCAATATTAGACATGTTTATATATTGTATAATGCATTTCACACGGTGATTCCAAATTAAATACGGTGATGAAATTCAATCATTTGACATTTTGAAACATTTGCGAAATGTTGAAACTGTCGTCTGCAGACGACTGCCGCGTGGGAAGTATAAAGAGTATGACGTGAGTGAAAACCACAATAATGATAATTGGGTACACCCTTTGCATTCATATATATAACAATGGAATTACATGGCCGGCCTAGTTACCGTGACGGTGCAGTGATTGCGCGTTTGCGTTAACAGCATGTTTTGCACTTGACTTTATTACACATTAGGCTTCGTATGTGTGTGTGTTCTGTTTGATATATCGCCATGTTGGTTTTGATGGGCTGTTAATGTTAAAAGTTTTCGCACAGATTAAGTCTTTGGTTGAATTCTGATCGCGCATTCGACACGAGGATGTTCCCTCTTCTTCTGCTGTTGACGTATGTCAACCTGATTCAAATGCAAAACGTTGAGGTAGTCATGTATTTGACTAATTACCGCGGCATCAATTTAGAAGGAAACTATTTAGATTTACAATGCGAGGCGTATAATCGTTCTTATTCTTATTATTCGTCATATTCATCACTGAGCGAAAATATCACGATATCGTTCATAAAAGACGGTAGGATCCTGACAAGTGATGATGTATTTATAGACGAAGAATTTGAAGGCCGGAGTATTCCGCCCTTTCTTACCTTCTTTACCTTCTCTGGGGTCTCCAACGTGGAGCTGTCTTTTAAAGTGACCCGGGAAGACGTTGGGTACTACGAATGTTGCGCTTTCGATGGGGATCCTCGGCAGAATAATCGCCTAGATTGTGACGGAACACGCGTCGCCGACGTGAAGTACGCACCAGTACCAACCTGCGTCCCGTCTGGTGATGCACGCGTGCACCTAGGTGACCAAGTCACATTGTCTTGCGCTTCTGAAGGTGGAAACATACCGGTTGACCTAAAATGGACTAATACAAATTCCATCAATACAACAGCAATGAGTAGCGAAGTCATCACGCGAGAGAATGTGTATAATGTGGCATCTAAGCTTACTTTAAGCACAACAGACACAGATGTCAATGATGTGTACATGTGCAAAGCATCATATGATGGGTATCGATTTTTGACGCGGATATGCACAATATCTGTTCAGGCCATATGGCCTACGCTGTCTGTTCAACCTAACGAAGTAGGCCTAGTCGCCGATCGGAATGAACATGCCACGTTTACATGTGATTTCCCTTATCTGACCCGCTTCAACACAACCTTCAAATGGACCTCTGTTCCTCCAATTAACCAATCTCGCATTTCTTCTGTTCACAATGTGTTCACCATTTCGGACGTCGGTATAAGTGACAACGATACGTTCATTTCATGTATTGCGCTGTTTCAAGATCGATGGCTGCAAGCTACTGCAATGTTGTTTGTGAGCAAGTCGGTGATAATCGATAAGACCGTGTCTACAATGACTGGCCAAAGATCACCTGGGTCTGAAGGATGGGCAGTCGCCTTTTCTATTGTTCTCATCGTATTGGTTGCGGTCATGGCAGTCGTCATCTTTATGTACCTGAAGTTTTGGAAAGGTTCCATACCTTCTTCACCTTTAGCAGATGTTCCTATGACAAGCGTCATCGCTGACAACAAAGGGCAGAAAACTGATCTTGCGGGAGACCGTACTTACATGGACATGAAGAGTCCAACAACAGACGATGACGCGGCATCTCAGGAGGATGCGGCAAAAGATGACGTTGTCTATGAAGGTGTTGGAAATACCGGAGAAAGTCATCAAAATGCAGCGGATGACGCTCTCTATCAATACACCTTTGATGTTAAAGACTAAAATTCGCTCTTTTTGAGTGAATTTGTAAGAGTGTGAGGAGTGGATTTCCAACCCCAAATCAACCTCAATACGTATAACTCTTTTGGATTGAATGTAGAAGAAACGTAAAAAGAGTGAGATAACTCAACCATTTCATTTTTTTGGAATGGACCCTTAGCACTTTCCACGCGTCTATTAGTTTTACCATACACAAAACAGATTTTTCAGAAATCTTTCCCAATGTTCATATTCTATCTCAAAGATGACCTAATCAATACTAGGCATGTTTGTACTTAATTTTATGCATTTCACACGATGATATCAAATATGGTGATGTGATTCAATAATTTAAAGATTTTCGAAACATTTTATGACATTTTGGAACGGTCGGTCGTCTGCAGACAACAGCAGCGTGGAAGGTGTTAATCCACTCCTTAAAGTGGTGAAAATGTTCCTCTCGTTTGGAATAAACGCCAAAGCCGAGCAGTTTACAAGAAAAGGCGTCACAAAACGAATGACTGATTGTGAAGTTTTGGAACGGTCGTCTGCAGACGACTGCAGCGTGGAATGTGTTAAGCCACTCTTGAAAGCCCGGGGGGGGGGGGGGGGGGAGGGGGTGGGGTGGGGGTACTCGGATTTGGTTTGGTCGGGGGTGTGCCGCTGGAGATTCAAAACCCATACCCATTTTAGGGATGATTTTGGAAAAATCGGTACCCATTTTTAGAGGTTTTGCTTCATTTTATACCAGATTTTCGCAAATTATCGGGAAAATAGACCTTATTTTTGCAAATTTTTGCGAAAATAGACAAAAATTTCGCGAAAATAGTCCCATTTGTGAAAAGTGACCCCATTATTAGGGATTTCCAGCACAAAATCATACCCCATGTTTAGGGATTTTGTGCCCAAAAAGCTACCCATTAGAGCGGCACACCCCGTATGTCGACTTGGGTGAGTACCCCCACCCCCCCCCCCCCCCAACCCGGCCTGAAAGTGGTATAACTGTCACTCTCATACATTTGTAATAAACATGATAAACGCCAACAGATAAACGCCGAAGCCGAGCAGTTTACAAGAAAAGGCGTCACAATTGATTGACTGATTGGATTTCATATGGAAATGCTTTTTCTTTTACTGTATTAGTTTAGTTCTTTATTTCATGGTTTAAATTGGTTGTATGTAATATAATCAGATACACAGTTCAATACCCATTTATAGGGAAGAAAATGTACACATAATATGCAGACATTATAATGTTATGGGTTATTTTAGAGATCATAGGAAAGCTGAAGCATTTTTAAAGAACATCATTTAGTCTTTTGTAACAGTTCATATAGAATGGAGTGACAGATCAGTTGTCTTATAGACACAACACACCGGCACAACTACTTACAGTAAATAAAAACATGTACTTATTAGGGTCGTTAACCAGTATTTAATTTTCAATTTAAAAATAAAACAAAACCATTTTCATAATTTTTCATATAATAAAGGAAATTACTATGTACATGTATGTGAATGATTAATTACAAGAAAATATTATAAAGTCATCTGAATTGTTGATATTATATTGAAATTTATATGGAAAGAAATTTTATTGAAAAGTATAAGCGGTGAACAGATAGTCAACCAAAATTGTAAACAATTTTGGAAATGTTCACAAATATTTAAAACAAAATTCAAGTTCAAAAAAAAAAAAATTGTTTTCAAAATTTTGCACAAATATTCAAATACTTTTCAAAAATCTGTACAAAAGAATTCTCAAATTACGAGAAAAAGTTGGTCGGTCGTGCCCAAAGAATAAGGGGGGGGGGGGGGGGGGGGGGTCGGTGCCTACAAATAATTTGATGATCATTACAAATAAACTGACATTCGGAAAAACAGATTTGTCTTAAACCTTTCCCAACTTTCACAATCTTATCTCAAGAATTACTGAACCAATATTAGACATGCATGTATTTATATATTGTATAATGCATTTCACACGCTGATTCCAAATAATATGGTGATGAAATTCAATAATTTGACATTTTGAAACATTTGCGAAATGTTGAAACTGTCGTCTGCAGATGACTGCCGCGTGGGAAGTATTAAGAGTAGGCCTATGACGCGACAAGAGTGACGAGAGTGAAAACCACAATAATTGGGTACACCCTTTATTTGTATTCATATAACAATGAAATGACATGGGCCGACCGTGACGGTGTAGTGTAGTGATTGCGCTATTGCGTTAACAGCAGGTTTTGCACTTGACTTTATTAAACATAAGGCTTTGTATGTGTGTGTGTTCTGTTTGATATAGGCTATCGCCATGTTGGTTTTGATGGGCTGTTAATGTTAAAAGTTTTCGCACAAAAGTCGTCTGTTTACCTTAGGTTGAATTCTGATCGCGCCTTTTGACACGAGGATGTTCCCTCTTCTTCTGCTGTTGACGTATGTCAACCTGATTCAAATGCAAAACGTTGAGGTAGTCATGTATTTGACTAATTACCGCGGCATCAATTTAGAAGGAAACGCTTTAGATTTACGATGCGAGGCGTATCGTTCTTATTCTTATTATTCGTCATATTCATCACTGAGCAAAAATATCACGATATCGTTCATAAAGGACGGTAGGATCCTAACAAGTGATGATGTATTTATAGACGAAGAATTTGAAGGGCGGAGTATTCCGCCTGCTCTTAACTTCTTTGGAGTCTCCAACGTGGAACTGTCTTTTCAAGTGACCCGTGAAGACATTGGTTACTACGAATGTTGTGCTTTTGATGGGGATCCTCGGGAGAATAATCGCCTAGATTGTGACGGAACACGCGTCGCCGACGTGAAGTACGCACCAGTGCCAACCTGCGTCCCGTCTGATGATGCACGCGTGCACCTCGGTGACCAAGTAACATTGTCTTGCGCTTCTGAAGGTGGAAACATACCGGTTGACCTAAAATGGACTACTACAAATTCCATCAATTCAACAGCAATGAGTAGCGAAGCCATCACGCGAGAGAATGTGTATAATGTGGCATCTAAGCTTACTCTTAGCACTTCAGACACAGATGTCAATGATGTGTACATGCGCAAAGCATCCTATGATGGGTATCGATTTTTGACGCGGATATGCACAATATCTGTTCAGGCCATATGGCCTACACTGTCCGTTCAACCTAACGAAGTAGGCTTATTCGCCGATCGGAATGAACATGCCACGTTCACATGTGATTTCCCATATCTGACCCGCTTCAACACAACCTTCAAATGGACCTCTGTTCCTCCAATTAACCAATCTCGCATTTCTTCTGTTCACAATGTGTTCACCATTTCGGACGTCGATATGAGTGACAATGATACGTTCATTTCATGTCTTGCGCTGTTCCAAGATCGATGGCTGCAAGCTACTGCAATGTTGTTCGTGAGCAAGTCGGTGAATGGTGACGGTATCCCCTCTGAACAGCCTCCTGTGATAATCGATAAGACCGCGTCTACAATGACTGGCCAAAGATCACCTGGATCTGATGGTTGGAAAGCAGCCTTCTCCGTTGTTTTCATTGCAATGGTTACTGTAATTGGAGTTATATTAAATGTGTGTACATGTATCAAACAGCAATCATATTGACACGAATGGTGTTCCATAGAATTACAAAACTGTGGCGTCAGTCGCTACGTCAAGCGTTGATTTAAATAACATGAATAATGCAACACGTCTATGGCACGTCACACCACGTCCAGTATAATTAGAGCAATGAAATCTGTGAATATGATGCCATTTTTTGTGTTCGAAAAATTCAAAGTTAATTACCATTCTATCAAAAATAAGGACCATAATTACATTATAAACACATTTTGTGCGAGACTATCATACAAAATGGTATGAAATGGCAAACATTTCACGATCAAAATCCGTTCGTTTTAAATAAATGGATCAATGGTTAAACAATAAAAATATCACAATTCTAGCGTCAAATCTCTTTGGCGTGATCTTGGCTTTTGTAAATGTAAATCACGGGTTCGATTCCCGTAATTCCCATTTTTTCTCTATTTTTTCTTTTCTTCAAAAAATATTTTAATGACTTTAGTGACTTTAATGAAATCATTTATGTCAATTTCAATGAACTACAGTATGGTATTGACATTAATTAATCGATTTCTCAAATGTGTAGGCCTATGTATTTTTATTTTGTATTCATATTTTTATTTATTTAATTTATAATATTCATTCAATAGGCATATTTATTTATGAATTGGTTTATTTATTTGATTTCATGTTATCTGATTAATTAATTTATTAATTAATTAAATAATTGTTGGTTGATTAATTGATTGATTGGATGTTGATTGTTTGAACTAATTTTTACAACTGTATTTGCATGATTGTGGATAGTTTTAAAATATGTTATAATAAATTGGTCTTAAATGTATCATTGAGTATAATTATTATACAATTTGATAATTAATTGCATGATAAAATTCTCCCACTTATCATCATATCTATGTAATCGTCCATCGGGCAAATAAGAAATTGTCGTTTAGTTACAGCATGAACTGTTATGCTCCAACTTACTCTTGGGTCCGGTGAGGTATATGATCTAGCGTAAATTACCCGCCAGTTACTAGCCTAGTAGCTTACCCCGGTTTGGTGCTCTCAACATTTTTGGTTACGCCTCAGTTACTAGCGAGGTAGCTATTCTTCAGCTACCCGTCATTGATGCACTCGGCTGATTAATGTCTTTTGTAACAGTTATTATCGGCCGAGTGCACCGATGACGGGTAACTTAATAGGGAGGTAAGCTACCTCCCAAGTAGTTATGCTCTAACTGTGGCGTAACTTACTAACGATGTAATTCTTAGAGCATAACTGGCGAGTAACACCAGAATAGCAACTAGCGAGGTAAATATCTACATTAATCAGCATCGTCCCCTTACAAAATTAATTGGCGCATATGCCAAGTGTTAACCTATAGTTTACTGTAAAATTCTGACGTGACTGGTCCTCCGTAATAATATTAAAAACGTGTCGTCACTCGCTAGGTCATAGGTGAGTGTAAATCAAGAATCACGTTGAGTCGGCATGCGATCCGGAAAAAATGATGCCATTTTATGGCCAAAGATTTCGAAGTTGGTTTACCGCTTTTTCAAAAATAAGGACTATCATGACATTACAAACATATTTTGGGCGAGGGGCACATACAAAAATTACACCAAAAAGCACAATTTTAATGACAAACACAAGCACCCGATGGTAACAATTATATATATACAATTATAACACATCTCTTAACACAAACACTTCCGTGGCGTGGATACCTTGTCCTTCGCTTGTTAACCGCAGAACCCCGGTTCGATACCCAGACCACGCACGGCACGATATGCTTTTTTTCTTTTCGTTTTTCTAGTTCTACCCTTCCACCCACAATAATGTTGAAACTTGGCTTTATCAGTTTTTAATTAATAAAAACAATAGTAAGTTTATTTATTTAGTCATTATTTAAGATCCTTGGACAATTAGTACATTTTGGTCAAAATATGACCCAAAGTCGGTGCGATTAGTGTTTGAATGGGCAAAAGGAGTTGATCTTAATTTTGACTAAAAATTCACCAAATTGCATGAATGGATTTTCAGAAATATAAACTCTTTCAGCTTATGAGGGGTCACATTCCACTTCAAATAGACACCCCCTGGGCATGCGAGCGCAATTGGTCCTTCAGCATCAGCGAATCATCCCCTCCAATGTTCCAGCAAATTCACGCTACTGCTAGAATCGACTGACTTGTGGCATAAAACGTTATGCCCCAACTTACTCTTGGGTCCGGTCAGGTATAACATTTAGCGTAAATTACCCGCCAGTTACTAGCCTAGTAGCTTACCCCGCATTGGCGCTCTCAACATTTTGGGTTACGCCTCAGTTACTAGCGAGGTAGTGCTATTCTTCAGCTACCCGTCATTGGTGCACTCGGCCGAATATGATTTAGAATGGAGATGACAGATCAGTTGTTTTATAGACACAACACACCAGCACAAATCCTTACAGTATTTAATTTCCAATTTAAAAATACAACAAAACAAGTTTCATAATTTGTCCATTAAATTACTAGTATAGTGTATGTGAATGATTAATAACAAGAAAATATTATAAACTCATCCCAACTGTTTGATATATAAACATAAATTCTGTTAAAAGTTATAAACGGTGAACAGATAGTAAACCAAAATGTTCAACAAAATTGTTCACAAATATTTTAAAAATAAATCAACAGTAACAGACGAGAAGTGTGACAAGGTGATATTCAGTGCCAATATGAGCCAGGAATGAACCAGGAAACAAAAAATACAACAAAGGTAAAACATATTTTCCCACCTTTGTGCATGTCGACACAATATTATACATTAGCTAGTCTACTTTCTGTTTTGGTATATCTCCAACAATGACTTGATACTATTTATTCGAACTGTTACGAAACTCTGCACTCTTAATAAGGCCAAAAAAGAATAAAACAGATTGTTTCCAGTAAGGCGCTCGCATTTCACTGAGATTTAATTTTTGTATAGAAACAACGGGGGAAAATATTGTTAGGGCGCCATCTTTTGTCGAAATTATGTCCAACATGTGTCAAGATGGCGATTGTCCACATACGGCAAACGTGAAAGGGAAAATCAGCGGATATCACATTTAAAGGGACACTAAGAGATGTGTTGGAGGCTGCGATCTCAATTATGATAAAAACTGGGATTAAAATATTTTTAAAATTGTATTACATGTATGAACTTACACCTATAACTAAGGATTAAGAAAAATCAGCCCTCTTTGTACAAGAAAACGTCAATTCAAAAATGCTCGTACAGCCGGAACGAGCATTTTACGTCCGACAGTATCCCCCTGCAGTACGCGTGATACATAACGCGAACCATATTTGCATAGAGGGCGTTTTTCAATAAATAGCGATGATAAAGTTTTTGTTAGTAGAAACAACAATAATGGCAATTTTTAATGTTCATCTTGAATTCTGAAGTAAAGTTTTAAACATTTAACATTTTCAACACCACTTAATGTCCCTTTAAGTGAGTAACATAAATGCACAGAATTGACTATAAATAGAACCATTTCAAGTGAATCTCCGCTATGAATGTGAGCAAAAAAATAAAACCGCATTTGCCTTTTCAGGCGCTACTGGAAACAACCTTGTTATTTTTTTGGCCTAATATCTTGTCGATTTTCCCAGCTACTGGTCGCAGAATGAATTACATTTTATGATATTGTAAAGTTTGTAAACTGCGGTCAAATAAGCGAGGAATATAACAATCTGAGAAAAATATGTTACACTTTCCACGCGGCTATAGTTTACCATTACAAAACAGATTTTTCAGAAAACTTTCCGCACTTTCAATATCTTATCTAAAGAATTACTGAACCAATGTAAGGCATGTTTGTACTTATACATATATGGTGATGAAATTCTGATGAAATTTTGATTGCATTAACATTGCGTTTTGCATTTGATTTTATTATTATTATTAGGCTCATGTATGATGTACTGTTTTATATGTCGCCATGTTGGTTTTGTTGGACTGTTAAAGCTTCAAATCTTTTGTTTGAAATCGTAATCTTGCATATTCAACATGAATGTCTTCACTCTTTGACTTCTGCTGTTGTTGTATGTTAACCTGGTTCAAATGCAGACCTTTGAGGTAGCCCTGTATTTGACTAACTACCGCGGCATCAATCTAGAAGGAAACGATTTAGATTTACGATGCGAGGTGTATCGTTCGTATTATTGGTCATATTCATCACTGAGCGAAAATATCACGATATCTTTCATAAAAGACGGTAGGAGTTTAACAAGTGATGATGTATTCATAGACGAAGTATTTGAAAGCCGGAATATCCCACCTTCTCTGAACTACATAGGGTTCTCCAACGTAGGGCTGTTCTTACAAGTAACCCGGGAAGACGTTGGTTACTATGAATGCTATGCTATCGATGGGGATCCCCGGGAGAACAATCGCCTAGAGTGTGACAGAACACGCGTCGCCGACGTGAAGTACGCACCAGCACCGATCTGTAACCCTTCTGGTGAGGCACGCGTGCACCTCGGTGACCAAGTCACATCGTCTTACACCGGTTGACATCAAATGGGCCAATGACAATTCCATCAATTCAACGGCAATGAGTAGCGAAGTCATCACACGAGAGAATGTGTATACTGTGGCATCAAGCTTGTCTCATCAACAAACCTCAGAATGTGCAACGCATTGCAGCGTAGTCCCTTCGGTACGACCTTTTTTTAAACTTTTCTTTGTCAGCCTAGTATATGATCAACACTCTCTGGCCTGCGACACTGTGGTGTATGAACCGGTGGAGGGCTCACTCCCGTGGACCGCTTCCATCATCTGATCTCACTTTCGAAGAGGCTGCGATCACCGGGTTGATACCAGTCTCTTGAATGGCGCCCTCAATAGTTTGTAGGTTCTGCTAGTATAAGCAGCCAGAGAGTGTTATTCATGAGTGACAAAGAAAAGGAAAACGGTATACAACGGCAGCGCGGTCAGTGACTAGAAAGAGACAGTACGATCCAATATCGGATGATCTTATCTTTTTTTCAATGGCTACCAATGCAAAGGATTGACTTCAAGATATTGGTTCTATTGATAAGTCTCTATATCCCCAAGCACCGGACTATGCTCTCCAACATGCTCCATGTTCAGACTGGTTGTACCTCCTCTGCACCACATACATTGAGTTGAACCAAGAACTCACCATCACATTTGCTGTTCGTGCCTTCATCCTACGCACCTCGTCAATGTATGTCCAGAGCAGTGTTCAAATTAAGTAGTAATCTGGGCTTCCTTTATAACATATGAGCTGACCTTTGACATAATGAAACTAATAGATGCAATTTGACCCTATAGTCTTTTCAGGAGGTCTGGGGTCTACACCCAGCTGGAGGTTAATCTGACCAACAACAAAACATGTCCTAGATGACCTATATGTTACTTTAGGAGTAAAACCTTCTGTACTTTAATAGGTTGAAATCATGTTACAGGCTCCCAGACTAATGGAAGAGCCAGAATCAGAAATGCAAATTCCGTCAACATCTTTAAACGACTTTTGAAATGTCATAATTTTAAACTTGCTTATGGACATGTGTTTTATTTTGTGTGTGCCTGAGCGCATTGGTGTTTGGTGCAAAGATTGATTGATTGATTGATTGATTGATTGGGTGTGTACACACTTAAAACTTCCTCTTCATTTTTGAATAGAATCTTTAGATTTGTATAAGAACCTCTTCCGATGGGCACTTACAAGGTTCTCTTCAAAATGTATTCAAATAAATGAATATGTAACCTATTCAAAGAAAAAATAGGTTATATCAATCTAACAAATAATAGAATCCTATTCAAAATTGATACAAAATGTGTTGATTTCTTCCTAAATGTGTACTTTGTGAAGCCTTTATTTCTTGGCAACCAGGGAATGGTGGTGTGGGGAGGGGCATTGACTCTTTATGTTTATGTTTTTGCACAATGAATATGCATTTATTTACTGAACAATAACTTCACTTTCTTAAAACAAGTCAGAACATACATGTATGCATACATATCAATATACATTCAATGTTGTTAAATTAATGCATCGACTTAATTAAAATATAATAATAGGTTTGCTTACTTGCTTACCTCGGGTGGTGTCCCCGATCTACGATGGCTCTCCACAATTTTCGGTCCTTCATTGCTGTCTTTACGTTACTTGTCTCCAATCCTGTATCTTGCTTGAGTAAGTCAATGATGTCAGATTATTATTGAAATGGTACAAACGAACACCGGTGCTAATTGTTGTACCATTGCAATTATCCTAATGAGCTATTGGCACATTGCACTCGGCTCATATATAGGCCCCAAGGCCAAGTAAAATATACAAATTAGCGAATACAGCGTCCTTCGGCATTTTTTCATTCAAAAATGAAACGATTCTTTTCATTTTGAATAGTTTTCTACTCAAAAATATTTGAAAACGAAATCTATTCACATTTTGAATATAGATACATTTTAGTGTATGAAATGATTCTTTTCATTTTGAATAGTTTTCCATTCAAAAATATTTGGAAAGGAAATCTATTCACAATTTGAATAGATACATTTCAGTGTAGTTATTTCTTTTTCGTTACTTTTTCCCAACACAGATGTTGTCTAGCTCATGATTTATGTTACGGTTTGGCTGGATATAATTGTCCGTTTGGAATTCTGGTCTACCTTATTCCTTATAAGTATACGCTAGCTGATTGCGAGACAGACCATGCTTCAATTACGTGTCGTGAGTATGATACTTTTTTGACCAAACATTTCATGTTTCAAGTTGTTCGTAAATAGTGCTGGGCGGTGAGCAACTTTCCCGTAAACTGATGTGCAATCTATCGAAGATATAGTCCCTGCAGTCAGCTATTTACCGAATTATCTGCAAACAGGGTCTCAACATCCGGTGTTTTATGCCTAATCTTTATCGCATTATTAACTTCAGTGAACAGAAAGGTACTATTTGTACATTGTGCCATTGCATTCCTTTGTTTTCCAATGCACCGCGCGGTTTTAGAGTGTTAGTATAGACCATGTTTAAATACCTCTTGTTGATCAACAATGTCAAGTACCCGGTTCCATTCCATGCATGGGGGAACATGCATTGACTGTGGTATTGACTGCTATTGAATATAGATGGCTGGTTCGGTTTAGTGCATTGTTTATAATGGACAGCCCTTCGCATGCGCGCGCACATCGGCAGGCATGCTTTCATTCGGCAGGCAACAAAAGCTGCTGTGACGTTACAGGTGACATCGTCTACATACCCATTCAGGATATACAGCATCCTTGGTACTCATATATGCATAGCCATATCAGTGCAGGAACGAGACCTTATCTGAGCGCATGTGTACACGTAGCGTACGCATGGAATTGCCAATTATTGCTGATAGGGATGGCATTTTTTTAAACAATCATGCTAGATATACCTAATTTATGAAAAATAAGTTAAAGGTAGGTGTTCCGATTCCCGATCCAATTGTCAACTTGATGTTTTCTATTCTACATGAAGGGTCATCGTTAAAATGGTCGTATTCCAAAGTTTGAGTTGCTTAACTTCAATGGTTCTTATTTTAGAAGCACAATGTGACATGAAATGTGCCCATTGAGTACACAAACTAGCCGGGTGGTTAACTACCTTTGGCAGTAATTCACTTCATTTTGGCCTATAACGTCTAAATGGAACTTATCTTGCGCCAAACAATAACCCTAACACTTTTGGAATGGAAATGTTGGAAAAAATATCCGAGGGTGGAAATGGGCAAAATTTACCGAGAAAAACCGGACTTGCCGACGACAGGATTCGATCCCGGGTCCTCCAGCATGGATGACGGGGTCTTAGTCCACTCGGCCAGGGAGTCACGCGCCCGCAATTAACTATTCCGTGCGCATTTATCACCTGGTGTCAGTGCCCGGCGAGATAGACTGAGGTGACACGTGCCTCCAGCATAGTTTTCAAATGGGATTTCATGGGGTTCAGGGCTGTAAGGGTTATGGGTAATACTAGAAAAAAGTGTATAATAACCCTAACACTTTTGGAATGGAAATGTTGGAAAAATATCCGAGGGTGGAAATGGGCGAAATTTACCGAGAAAAACCGGACTTGCCGACGACAGGATTGGATCCCGGGTCCTCCAGCATGGATGACGGGGTCTTAGTCAACTCGGCCAGTCACGCGCCCGCAATTAACAATTCCGTGCACATTTATCACCTGGTGTCAGTGCCCGGCGAGATAGACTGAGGTGACACGTGCCTCCGGCATAGTTTTCAAATGGGATTTCATGGGGTTCAGGGCTGTAAGGGTTAAACAGAAATAATGAGAAAAAATGGGGTTTCTTCTGATATCAAAATATGTTGATGGACATAAAAAAGAAAGAAAGTTAAAGTGATCGGAACATCCACCTTTTTAAAAATTATAAATCACGATATTGATTGTTTATTTTCGTAATAATTCGTATGTATTTACAATGTAATACAGACAACATTGCCATTTGTTGAAATAGGGATCGTTTGTTCATGAGACTAAAAATACCTAAAGGTATACCTTTTTAGTCTCAGGTTTGTTCCTAATAGTCAGGAGTAGAAAGGGTCAATATTTTACCTCTTTTTTCTTTAAATAAGAAATCACAGCCAAAAATAGGCCTACACCTACAATTGAATAGGAGAAAAATAAGTTTTGAATGTTTATATTCGTAATACAAAGCAATACAGACAACATTGCCATTTGTTGAAATAGGAATCGCTTGTTCCGAATAACCAGGAATAGAAACGGTCATTATTTTACTCAAGAAGATATCCTTATTCTTTCACTCTTGCATTCTTATTCTTGCACTCTTTTTGTTCTTTAAATAGAGCGCGCCGAGGACTACAGCTGGTGGTGGCCATGGCCCAATTGTGCCGAAGCGATGTGTCAATGTGATCGTTCAGCGGCCATTTGTTTTGGAACATACCCCTACCATGAGAAGTACAGGTTTTATGATAAACGTAATTGTAAAGGACCGCCTCGTGATCAGCCGGAACATCATCATCCTCCTTGATGGTACGGACATCCTAGCTATTGTGTAAATTTTAAGGACATCCGGGATATAGCGCCTTTTTAATGGCGGACATCCGGTATATTATTGCTCTTTGCTACAGACATCCGGGCTATTTTTATTTTTTGACGACTATTCTGTAATTGTAAAGGACCGCCTCGTGATCAGCGGGAACATCAGCATCCTCCCTGGATATTGTGTAAATTTTAAGGACATCCGGGTTATCGTGCCCTTTTTAATGTCGGTCATTCGGGATATTATTACACTTTTAATGACGGCTATCCGGGTTATTATTTCATTTTGACGACAGACATCCGGGCTGTTTTTTTATTTTTGACATTGGATATCCGGGATTTGTTTTTCCACTTTTGTTTTCTATGAAGTCTGATATTCGTCTCGTTCTGTAAGGCAAAATACTTCCGGTATTTCCATTTATCAAAGTCTTAGAATCCTATGATGCTTTGTTTGAAAGATAGCAGGTGCTATCTCAAGATCAATTTATCATTTTACATGTTTCAACTTAAATGGTCGTTTCTCAAAATGCGATTTTTGAAGATACACACTTTTGCGACCGTGGTGCCCTTAACTCCAAAACTATGGTCTTGTTGAGTGTAAGAAGATGTTGATATTAATGCACGTGCCACGTGTTTGTATTTCAGTGAACATTTATTTTGACTTCTAACAAAGAAGATTTTAAAGAGCGCACCACAATGCATTGCGTTTTGCAAAATTCCCTAATTCTAGTCTCCAATTTGTCTCGGTTCTCATATGCACACACTTATGGCTTCATAGCGCGTTCATCGTTGGAGCTCTTAGGTTCTAGTTTACATCAATGAATAAATTAGTTAACAGTGTTCATTTTTATTATTTCTAAAACTTAAGAGCTCGACAATTGCATCGTGTGAAAAAAGCTTTCGTTGGCTGGCGTTTTTGCTATGCATTGTGGGAAGACCTTAAAATCTTCTTTGGACTTCTAATAACAATATACATTGACTAACATTATCAACTAATGACATTACAGAATCCATAATAGGTTTAAGATATAAATATAATAACTATCAAACATTCATACTTTATGATACGCGACGTGTATGTTTTGTTTCTAAATAAGTGAAGAAATAATCACTGTACTTGCACAAATGTTGATATGCTCATAGCAATCCCTCCAAGGGATCGTGCCATTATGCGCACATCAACATTGATTTGACTAATTTTGACATGTAAATACAACCAACAGAAGTTACTCAGCCAACATACACAGTCATCAAAAGTAACTTAACAGTCAGTGTCTCTAAGAGTGTACCATTTTATTTTTGGAGGGGGAGGGGTTGTGATTCATTGGTCCTCAGATTTATTTATTTTAAATCAGTGATACATGTATAATAACCATACCATTATACTATAGCCACATCTTAAAATTCCTAAGATATTTGGTTCGGTCGTAAACAAAATCACCGAAATCTCAGGAAAAATATCCCTTTCGTTGAGATGTGCTTGCCGCGCATAGTTATACTTATGGGAACATAGTAATCATTTTTACTGGGATTTATTTTTCTATGATTTGTTTACGACCAAACCATAGTGTTAGGAGTTTAAACATTGGCGTGGCCTATAGTGTAATGGTATGATAATGTATCACTGGTTTTTTTTAAAAAAGGTCGATCTGAGCACCCATGAATCACCACATGGTACACTCTTACAGGCATTGACTATTAATATATAATATATTTGTATAACTGTAACACTTTAGCTCCTACTTAAAAATATCAAATCATAAAACTACTGAGTAAGTTTTCTTCCTTAATTTGCGATAATGTACGCGAAGAATGGTTTTCAATTGCTTAAAAGACTGAGACAAAGGTGCGTTTCACTTTTGTATTTGGTACTTATAATTTCATAATTTGATATTCTTATGAGCATTGTATTGGTGAGTTACCTTTGAGGACTGTATACTTCATATCCACATTCTTACATTATAACAAACCAACACACATTACAGAAAACGTTCACAGAAGTTACAAAATACAGCATTTATGTAAATACAATGTTATGAGTGTGACAAGATCTATTGGTTCTTTACGTCGATTACATCCACGAATGTACAGCCGGAGGTTTCCATCGTGCAAGCTCCACAGTATCGTTGACTTTCTTTTGTTTAACTGTGCATTATTAGAAACCTTAGTTTAATAATGCATGTTGCCAGTAAAAACCGTTGACCTTGCACGCTTCAAACTTCTATGGTATTAGCCGGCATTAGAAGAAGCGCTATTGGTCACCTGCTAATCGTCTCAAATATCTAGAAACACACATTTATTTTAACACACACTTAAATAAGGAACTGGCGATCTTATATTTCTGTCTCAGGTACGTGGGAATAGTATCGCTTAAAGGGGTGTGCACCTTCAGGTATAGCCTCCGTAAAACTACCGTAACTTCTTCATTATTCATTTAATCTATATAAAAGTATACATTTTTTTTGCAGAAAAGGGTTCAATGAATCCAACCATGATCATGAAATTGACAATTTTGGAGAAAAAATATATAAACAAACACGTTTTTTGACCCATTTTAGGTTCTGCAAAGATAACTCAAAATTTAGTTTGTCAAATTTTGTCATACTAGTGTTATTATATTCCTAATACAATTCCCTAGGAATGTTTTTTATTTTTTAAATCTTTATTATTTTTTGAATTATTGACCAAAAAGTGCCAAAAGGTGCACATTTTTTGGCACTTTTTCATATTGCATTAACTGTTATCTCGAGGGCTGGTGCACTCATGCAATGCCTGAAATGAATGCACTGTAGCTCATCAATTATCCTTATCACACAATGTACATCTATTAGGTGGTATTCATACATACTTTAATCTACCTGAAATTACACTACATATCAAAGGCATATATTTAACACATACCGGGTGGTTCAAAAAAAAAGTTGACTCAAGTTTCAGAGAATTTGTGTTTACTTAGTCTTAATCAGCAGTAAATTTTGAAATTATCCTGAACAAATGGTAAATTTAGCTTGGTTAGTTCTTCAGATATGGTTCATTAAAGAGAGCATGCACAAAACTGCCTTGTCCACGGGAGCATCCTTTAGCAGAGATGGAATGCACAAAGTGAACTTACACACGATTGGTCACAAATTGTGAAAAAAGGAGAAAAAGAAGCATCTGTCTGGTGCATGACATTACCTATATACGTACCTACGTTTCTTTGTTGAATGTGAATGGCACATAAGCATAGAGATTGGGATACTTTGTCTGGGCGGGCTTTTCAATTCTGAATCTAGAGCATGCTGTTTTGTTGAAGACAACAACTAAATGACGCTCCCGTGACAAGCCAGTTCTGTGCATGCTTTCTGTAATGAGCCATATCTGAATAACCAAACAAGCTCAACGCGCCATTTATTCAGGATAATTTCAAAACTTACTGCTGATCAAGACCAAGTAAACACAAATTCTCTGAAACTATTAATGTGGTTGAAAAATTATTTTTAACTTGGGTCAACTTTTTTTTGAACCACCCGGTATAGTGAATTATTTAGCTAATTGTTATTAGTCATACATATTTATAATACACCATGATTTATACTATATCGCACATCCACACAAGTAACCAGAATATATATTAGTTTAAGATACTGCCAATAAGCAAAGACTGTAACTAATGCAAATGATCCACTGTATGGAACCAAATCTGATCGTCGCTTGATCAAACGAGGTACGTGGGCTATTGAGGAATCTCTTTGACACAATATGGCACCACATTTGCCACCATACAAACAAGATAATTTATGATTATAGTAGATCCAGGTAAAATCTTCCAATTGAGGGGTAGGAGGAAGTGATTTGATATCTTAAATCTGACCATTGGCACATGTGATTCTATGCTTCCCTGTATCTTGAATCATATCGTAGGTAGTTCATATCCAGAATATAGTGACAAAGTTTTCTCGTGTTGCTGATTTCGTTCTTATTTATCCTCATCTGGACCAAGAAAGGATTAGAAATAATGATTAATATGTGTCACTTGTTAAGATGGCACGTTTAAATAGCGCACCATTTGCTTGGGTAGTTTAAATTCACGTATGGACGCAAAATATCTGGGATATGTTGCTTCAACGGTTTTAAGGGGTGTGTGAACCTTCAGCGTAGCCGCCGTAAAACTGCTGTAATTCCTTCATTTTTCATTTAATCCATATAAAAGTATACATTTTCTGGAAGAAAAGGGTTCAATGAAACCAACCATGAACATGAAATTGACCATTTTGAAAAATATTGTCAAATCTTGTCGTTCTAGATTTATTATAATCTTATTCTCTAGACGAAATCTTGACGAAACCTAAAATGGGTCAAAAACCGTTTTTTATATTCTTTTTTAAAAATGGTCAATTTCATGTTCATGGATGAATTCATTGAACCCTTTTCTTTAAGAAAATGTACACTTTTATATAGATTAAATGAATAATGAAGGAGTTACAGCCGTTTTACGGAGGCTATGCTGAGGGTCCACCCCCTTACGTCCATTATATTGCAGCGAAACCAATACCATCTGAACCATGCCGATATCGTCGGAAGTGGTCCATTATGGCTCCTCTAACGTTAAATGGAATATGTCCAAATCGATCGGTCAATTTTTATGAATCTACTATAGCACCATTTTATGAAAATCCGTGACGTTTCCATTCGCATTTTCAACACACTAAACACACTACGCGAGGAGAAAATGATGAATGTGTCATGGCCCAATAGCGTATCTCCCGGTGGTCCGGGGGCAGAGTGACCGGGAGGAACAGGCTCAAACAACCGAACTTAGAAGGTGGAATTGATTTTTTTTAGTGGGGTGGGGGACGAGGGCCTATTTGAGTCGGGTGGGTTTAGATTATCACTGTTGTTCTGTTATCGAGCTTCATTTTTCGCGCCAGTTTGCATGGCACAAACCTTGCACCGTAATTCAAGTCATCGATTCTCCCTTTTTGGATCCTAATAGGTGACATATCTCAAAAAACTACTCCTCCCATTTTCTTTGTAAATTGTTAGCTATAAGGATTTATGTCAATAAAAACCAATGGGCGTCGAGTTTGTTTATTTTATACAGAAATGTCAATACACACGATGACCCAACTTATGGTGGAGCGATTCTGTAATGTAGGGGCGGCCGCGTCACGATAAGAATATGTTCCCGCTACCCCACCACTCAATCCATAATTTCAAATAGTACGCACACACAAGGGAGCTCGCAATCATTGAAATCGACTCAAAGACATGATAAGTTGGCTTAACAAAGAAAACCGACAACACTCATGAATAAAAACAACGTTATTGGCGATTATTAGTCCAGGTATTTGAAATGGGTATAAAGCCTTTGTTACGTTAACAGCATTGCCAGGTCAGCAGTCAATATTGGGCTACTTTATGGCCATTTCCCCCTTAAAGGTCAACCAAAATGGTATTATTCGATGGAGGATATTGTAAAAAACAAAATGCAAAAGAGATACCCTTAGATATTGCACTGGAAACAAAATATAGAGTTTCTAAACATACATAATTTGTATCAAATATATTGACTTGGCAGGTTACTACCCTGTATACGTCATAGGTGTTACCCAGGCTCGCACACCGAACATCAATAGGTCGGTAGCGTAAGCTTCCATTCATGACTTTTGTGTGACCCGGACCGATACCGAGTTGGAAGTAACACCTGTTACGTACAACGCGTCATATACAGTTCATCCTATAGTAAAAAAGAAACACTGGCAATTGTGATTGATTTTATGTATATCTTTTTCCCTGGACAATATTTAAAGAAATTCTTTTTGCATTATAACATACCCCAGCGAATATAATATTGAATCACCATTTTGCGGGTTGACATTTAAAACTGCTACGGTAATGGGGAAACACGGTAAACGTAACATCGCTATTTGAATTATTTATATGTGTTGTTTATGTGGCAAATCTGGTACCAAACTGTGCCCAAAAGGGTCATCCAAATGTCTATGGAGCTTGGATTTCACTATATAGGACCTAAATAAAGTGTATGACGTCTGCACACATACATTACAATCTACATTACATCATACAACATCCACAGAAGTATCAGACTACAGTTCTTTTGAAGTATTCTACAATTAAAGTACCGTATTATCCATTACACTTGTTCTGGGTTCGCCGTCGGACAAGTTTTAATCTGTCAATCTTTCGTCAGGATTAGCTCTGACTTCTTCAGGACCAAATTATTATAATGTTAAGCAAAACATAGAGATTGCCACTTCTCTATTATTTTTATCATTTGGGCTGCCCCTTGCTCGATGATTTGAGAGTAGGTGCCCTTTCCTACTTGTGAAAGAATTGGTGGCTCTGAAAAGAGCCGTTCAGATGGGTTGCCGCTTTCCCACTGAACAGATATGTTGGCTCTGAAAGATCGTTTGACGCTGTAATGAACTTGAGCAAGGTACATTATATAATGGTTCATTACGGACCTGGATAAAAAATACACTTAATTATGCTATGTTACAAATCCACAAAAAGTTTAAAGATATACTGCTAATATGCTTGATACAACATACTTTATAATCTACCTTACATCATACAACTTCATTACAAGTCTACTGAAGTTTAATACAGACATTTTTGTAAATATACACCTACAATTGTATGTACAACCAACCGGGATTCATGCACATGCAATCCTTACTTACTTAAAGGAGGTGTCCAGCAAGCACAACATTGCCCATTATATGTTAGAAAAGTAATTATCGAGCCTAAATCGCGTAGTTTTATTGAACAAAACATCATATTCATCATAAAAACGAATAAACACTGCCATCTCTCAACATGCAATTTTTAAAAATTCGCGGTTAATAAAAGTCCCGGTTTCAATGAAGTCACAGTTGTACAATGCACTTGCGCAAATTTGAGTATCAATAGTTATTTTTATGAATGTTTTGTTCAATATAATTTTAAGGCTCGATAATTACTTTTCTAACATATAATGAACAATGTTGTGCTTGATGGACACCTCCTTAAGGCTTACATGTGTCATTGTAAGCGGGCGCCAAAGTGGGGTCGTTTTTTCCAAAACACAAAACACAAAAAACACCCCTTGAAGAACGGGGTTACGGTTATGTTTTTAATTTATATACTTTGTTGACACTTTACACGTGCTACTATAACCCTAACGCTATTGAGTACTACACATATAGTTTGATCAGTTCCAAATTGGCGAAGCCTCATTACAGCAGCAAATGAATACAGAAGGACGCGGGCGTGCGTGAAGACAACAAGCGCACCGTGTATCTTATGCGTAACGCGTGCGTGCAGCAAAACCGCATGCGTGTGACCATAATCGCGCGCGTAAGTTTGGATTATTTTTTTCGCGCGAACCGAATATTTCTCTATGCATTGCGTCATCACGGAAGGGTATAATGGCGATGAAAAAAGGGTTTTTTCATAGAACACCCCGTGGCGTGACTATACAGGACCTGTGACTACTGCCAGGGGGATCCCAAAATGTCAGCTTTGTAGCATTCATACATTTCTTGTGAAAATTAACTAAACATTTTTGCACAGATTATTTATTTTGCTAGGGGGTCAAACAAACAATAAGAAACAAAAGAAATGAACGCTTCAATTAATTTTGACATTCAATTTATCATATCAAATGAACCGTACCTCCGATCAAGCTCAAATTTCAGATTATTGGGGAGCTTTCTAAGCTCTATTGAAATATCAAAAACAAATTAACCATAGGAACATCCTTAAAGTATTCTTTACTTTAGCTAGTGATGTGATCAGAGGTTTAACTGTTAATTAGTTATGCTTTCATTGTCTGCATAGCTATTGCTTCCTGAATCCGTTTTTCTGCTTTTTTCTTACGTTTATTTGATATAATATCTGTAATTGTGTACAAATATGGGTTAATCGCTGAATTTATTGGTAAAACAAAAGTCACAGACCATGCGTAAACTGAGGGGGGCAGTTCAATGACCCTTGTTTGAACTAGGATTCCAAGGACAATTATAGGAAATACGCATGCGAAGTCTGTAACAACAATAGCGGTTACGTTACGGATAAGTCTTATCTGTTCGTCCATATCAGTAGTACGTCCTGATTGTTTTGCTGACTTAGTAACAGCCCTAAATATCTCGATATAGCATGCAAGTATTATCAGGTAACAGAGGCAGTTGAGTCCAAGAAAAAGCGCTGATGAAAAGTACAAGCCATTAGTAAGACCTTTGTATTCAGTAATAGGCGTGCCTTCGTCGATGAACCAAGCAGTTGCGTTAGGGATCATTTGTGTATTGTAAATTACTTTAGTTGAGTATGTTTTAGTTAAAGCTAACGGCAAACCAACACACACATGAGAGTTATCATAAAATTTGAAGTTCCTTCCAGCCAATGTGGAAGGGACAATACCTAATGCTAGGGAACAAAACCATACAAGTATAGCAATCAAAATGGTTGATCGTTTGCCTAATTTGTTATTAGAATATGGGTACTTAATACCAATAAACCTATCGATGCTAATTATGGTAAGAAAGAATATTGATAATTGTGTCGATGCTATAGATATTGATCCTGCGATTCTACAGGGAATGCCAGATCTCCAGGCTTCAGATTGCATTGGGAAATAGTCCCCATAGTAGGTATCAGCACTAGCAACCATTACCATGTATATACCCATAAGTGAATCAGACATGGCCAAATTGCTAAGAAGTATATCCTGTACTTTATAATTTTTACACTGTGTCTTACGCCAAACTAAAACAAATACATTCCCACCAAGTGTGTTTAACGCAATGAACCACATCAACACAACTAATACTCTGTCTGACAACAGCCTATCACACGTGAGATATGGGGATCTCTCATCTGATGCGATACACTTAACACCAGCAGGTGCATAACACTCACATATCTCGTGTTGACTTACATCCAATTCCGAGTTTGAAGGGAGGGCACTAAAGGTATCAGAAGTTATTGCTATCAATGGGTTATTGTATATTTCAATGAAACGTAATTGAGTCAAGTGTTTAATATTTGGAAGAGTTGTCAATCTGTTATGAGATAAATCTATGGTAGTAATATTGATAGTATCCTTGAAAATGTCTGAAACAATACAGTTAAGATAATTGGAATTTAAAGTCAGAATCTTCAATTTAAATAATCCCTGCAACATGTTTGTGGATAATCGAACCAATTGATTATTTTTTAAATTAAGAAATTCCAGATTACTTAACGTATCAAATATGCCATTAGGCAATGTTACAAACCTGTTAACGTTGATATATAGGTGGGTTAGATTAGATAACGTATTGAACCATTGAGACTCCAGTGTACTTAATAGGTTTAGATCCAAGTACAGTGCCTTTAAGTTATGTAATCCTTGAAAAACACCACCTGGCAATGTGGTCAATTTATTGAAACCCAGAATCAGAGCGGTCAGATGTCTTTGACCTTGAAATATACTTTCATGCAAGGTGACCAATTGGTTTCCAAGAAGGTCCAGTACATATAGGTTTTCTATTCCATAAAACAAACCGCTCGGCAATGCTGTCATTATATTGCTAACTAGCCACAGGAGTTTAAGCTGTCTCAGTTCATGAAATATACTTTCGCACAAGAAGGTGACCAAGTTATGAGACAAGTTCAGTGTATTCAGGTTTTGTAATCTGTCAAATAAACCGATCGGCAATGTTGTCAATTTATTGAAAGCTACAGACAGGACTATAAGCTGTCTCAGTTCATGAAATATACCCACGCCCAATGTAACCAACTGGTTTGCAGACAGGTACAGAGTATTCAGGTTTTGTAATCCGTCAAACAAACCATCTTGCAATGTGGTTAATTTATTGCCAAACAGATCCAAAGTTACAAGATATTTGGACCCACGAAACGGGCTGCCTTCAATTTTGATAATGTTTTTCCAGGTTAGATCTAACGTGGTTATACCAATTGGGTAGATTATCAATGATTTTTGGGTTTTAAGAACACTGTTATCATAACACATAAGGGTTACTTCGCTATCTCCCAGCGTAGCATTACAGTGGGATGGGAATATCAGATTACATAAATCACTATCTTGTAACTCGCAGGTAATTTGACTTGTATACCCCTTTACATTTATACAATCCTGTGTCTGATTTACTTTTGGGCTAGGCAAGATATCATCATTGAATTCTGGGCACACATAATGTGATTCTAAGGCTGGTATCCTACTGACTAAGATACTAGCATTACCTTGTAGATTTAAATTAACACTGTTTTGAAGTAGAATACTACTACATACTTCATCGTATATGTTAAAAAACACAAACCGATTTGAACAAATTGACAAGTTCCCTTGTCTTTCAATATACAGGAACGATTCTGCCTTTGAACTATTACTGTTAAGTATTTCTATACGAGTGTAAGAATCCAGTGACACATTGACTTGGATACGGCAAGTCAGATTTTCACTTCCACGCAATAAAAATGTTCCTTGCATGGTATTTCGCTCTTCAATGCTACACACCTGAGAATCATTACTATCAACAACATCCCATAAGGGTGTCAGTGATATTTTGTCTGCTGCTGCTGTCGATCGGTCTAGTGACATGTTGTATTGAATCAACGCTGTGATGATTATGACGGATAGTCGCAGAGTAAGACTGAGAGCTCTTCCGGCCATGATACGTGAGTATATATGAAGACGGTGCCTTGGTTATATGATGTCGCAAAGGATGTATTATATAGTGCTTTACGTGAATGCTGTATGTAGTTCAAGAGGCTGGGCTAATTGAGTTCATAAACGTGTAACCGGTGTAGCTTCCCTCAGACTTCAACTGTATGAAAAGATTTTGAGAATGCAAACGGAAAGTGTCATTTTCTCTTATAGTAGAGTTGCGGGCCCTATAAACACTGTACTTAGCAATGCGCCCCTCTTGCTCACGATGTAAAACCTAATAGAAATTGGATTTTATAATTATTATCAAAAACCGGAAGTGTATGAAATGTGTTGCAGTGTCATATTTTTGTAAAGACATAATTAATCTCAACCCGTAATTATGTTAAGTAATTTCGCTGAATATAAAATCATATTTTATAATAGGCCTGTCATTCATCATGGAAAATTCAATATAAAGACTTCGTCAAAAGAAAAGTCATACACGTGTTAGACACGTGTTAGGTCAAGACACACAAATGGGCAGAGGTTAAAAATGCCAATGAAAGTGACATAATAATAAGATAAAAGCCCAAACATAGAGAACAACATCAAAATATAAATTATAGAAAAATAAAAATATCTGGAGGTCTGATGGGCTTCAAGAGAACCTACACAACAAACTTGGGAACTAAATCTACCAGGAGCTGCCTGTTGTCACCTTTTGGGGCATGACCGTATCACCAGCCCAGCTGGCTACATGCTTTACAGAACCACCATCTCCCCAACCAAGCATTAACCTACACTTAACCCATGACCACCATGCTATTATCGGATGTTGAAAGGACTTGTATGAAGGGTGTCATGAAAGAGTGTGAAGGCTATGACAAGTTAAGAGTTTGAGAGAAGATGACCGTGCACACGGCACTTGAAAGCCTGGATTCCTGCTGCTAAAATGTTACCAACAATATCATCTGGAAGACTATTCCATAAGGGAACAGCAGTGTGAATGAAGCTTCTGTCTAAGCAGCGAGTTCTGGCTGTCGGCAGAGAAAGAGCATGGACTGGCATTGATACGCTCGAACGGGTAGCACGGCGTTGGACATATGGTGCGGGAAGTAACCCTGCTAGATCTTGTGGGCATTTGGTAGTATGCATCTTGTACAAGACCGTAGCCGCTGCTAGTGTCGCCTGTGAAGCAGGCTGTCAATTTTGAGCTGTGAACGAGCAGTAGCTTCATTAACTCCAATGATTCTAAGTGCCTTCTTTTGGATGTTGTCAAGCTGGCTTAGGATGGTGGGTGAAGCATTCGCCCAGCTTAGTGAAGCATACTCCATAATGCTGCGGACTTGCGACTTGTAGACACTAGATCTACCTTTAGCCTCCAGTTTATTTGCAACTTTGCGTAGAGCGCCAAGCTTTTGACCAGCTTTAGTTGCAATGCCTGAGATGTGCTTTGACCAGGTAAGCTTGATGTCAATGGTGACGCCCAAGATATCCAGTTCTTTTGTAGATGGTAGTTTGCACTCTCCAAAGTAGATATCAAGTTCAGATGGGGATCTTTTCCTGGAGATTACCATGGTCTTGCATTTGGTAGGCTCAAAGGTCACTTTCCATTCGTCAGCCCATACTTTCATGTTGCTTAGATCTCTGTTGAGACTAGCAGCTACTGTGTTGGGATCAGTTGATGACTTAATGGGTGCAAAGAGTGTTGAGTCGTCGGCATATAGATATAGCTCGTTGTCACAAACATCTACAAGGTCATCAATATAAACAGAAAACAGTAGTGGGCCAAGGTGCATCAAGTGGTGCGACTTCCTAACCAGTCAGTGTGGTGGACATTGAAATCACCGACAAGAATAATTGAGTTGGCTCCAAGTGTGCTCATCTTTTGAAGAGTGTTTGAGTCCAGGTAGTCGATGACATCACTGCTATCACTAGGTGTTCTATAAACAGCGGCAATCAGTAGCTTTTGGGATTTCAAAGCTACTGTGAACCAGATGAATTCGTAGTCTTTTGGATCATTTCTTGGGTCGTGGTGTATGGCAATCCCTTCTAAACAGTAGACAGCAATGCCGCCACCTCCATCAGGTACAGTCTCATCAAGGAAGGTTTCAACAACAATGACAATAGATGGTTTCTTTATTGAGCAAATGTTGGCAAGTTCTCCGATGTTTGAACGAAGTCCACGTATGTTGACCTCCATTATTTGCAATTCCGTTTCTCGTAGTCGATGGGCGTGCTTATGTCGTTTCCGCTTTGATCCGTCCGTTTTCTTTCGAAGCTTGGTTTTGAGACTTGTAGCAATAAGATTGCTTACAGGTGGTAGTCTATCCTTACTGTTAGGGTACCCCTTTTCTATGTTTTGTTATTGCTGAGAGCTTGAGTTGCAGGTTGATCGTACACTGTCACATCAGCAGGGCCTTGTATTGCGGGTTGTTTATGAACAATTTGGTCGACGGACGCATGTACTTTCGGTTGATCATGCGGTGTCAGATTTTTGGCAACTCTGACTCCTGGTCGATTATGCACGGCTGCAGTTACATCGGCTTGCGATGCAGGTAACGCGGTGTACAATTGGGTTTGCCAATGGTTGTACCTCTGGTAGATCTTGCAGGTTGAGTACAGGTGGTTCCTCCTGAATCTGTCTAAGTTTTGTCTTATGCAGACATGAAGACAGCGGCTTTCTCTCATACGGTTTTAAGCGATCATAATGCACCACTTTCTGCATTCCTCGAGGTCCATTTCGCTGTATACGGAACACAACATCTGACAATTGTTTCACAAAAAGGTACGGTCCTTCCCATCGTACGTCTAAACTCGGGAGACATACCCTGTTTTGTTGCTTTCTTAGACAGCAATACAAACTGTCCTGTCTTGATCTTGGTTCAAGCTGCTTTCTTGTCAAAGTGAGTCTTCTGTCTAATGGCACTCTGCTTGAGCTGCTTCCTTGCCCTCTCATATGCCATGGAAAGATTACGACGTAGGTCTCTAGCATAGTCAGTGGAGAGGTTATCATGTTCATCTGGTAACGGCTTCTCCATCAAGATGTCTATGGGCATATTTGCCTCGCGTCCCAGCATTAACATGTGTGGTGATTCTCCAGTGGAAGATTGTGGTGTGCTCCTGTAGGAAAACAGAGCTAGCTGTAGCTTTTCATCCCAATCTGTATGTTTGCGATCAGGCTCTACCATCTTGGAGACCATCATCGTGCGATTAAATCGCTCTACAAAGCCATCACTGGATGGGTGGTAAGGCGTCGTTCTTGTTTTAGCCACTCCGAGTAATTTGTATGTCTCTGCAATGATGCTATCTTCAATGTTTCGACCTTGGTCGCTGTGCAATTGAAAAACCTACATACAAATTGGACCACAAAACATCTGGCTATGGTCTCTGCCTCTTGATTCGGTATTGCAAAGGCTTCTATCCATTTCGTAAAATATTCACCTATTACGAGTATATACCGTTTACTACTTGCTGAATCTGGTAATGGCCCCAAGAGGTCCATGGCGACGATTTGCATGGGCTTTCCAGGTTTAAACTGTTATAGTTTTGCTTGCCGCTTCCTTGGTAGCTGTTTAATAATAATAACTACACTCATACTACACTTGTCACATTGTCTTAGCCAAGACCCGATGACTGCTGTCATGCCATACCAAACAAAACGGTTCTTGATCAGTGAGTAAGATCGAATAAAAAAATACGAATTTTTAAATTCGTGCGGCGAATTTATGGAGGCCGCCATTTTTAGAATTACGTTATTATAGTTGTTGCTAATAACGCCTGTTTTTACTTTTCTTGAATGGAGTGCCCAGTTTATCATTAAATAAACTAAATTTGACTAAAACTCGATTCCAGATGATATTTTGTGCTTTCAATTGACCCCGAAAAACAAATGACGTCATTTTTAATGACAAAACCACCTCTTACACGAACGAATTTGTTCCTTTTTTGGCTTAAAATCACTTTTTACTCCTTTTTCCCTCGATAGTTTTTTCTCGACGTTGGTAAAAAGTTAGTAAATACATTTAACTATCGGATTCACAAGTGTTAACATACCCCCGAATTAATAGAATTTCCCCGCAACCAAAAACTGTAATTGCTATAATATACGTAACTGTGTACAACCGGGACACTAATATACTTTTAAAACAAAATGGCGGCCCCCAAGTCGGACACGAATTTAAAAATTCGATATTGCTGACTGTTGATTGTAGCTAATGTTTTGTTTCCACCTTGGTGACCTCCAAGCTCATGGAGTACTGTGTCTACATATTTGTCAGGTACGACTACCAACCACTTTACCAAAGATCCATCGTCGGCCTCCCAACGTCTACAAAGAACATTATCTTGCAATTGAAGTCCCAGTAGTATTTGGTGTCCCTAGGTAGTCCACTTATTTCATTCGATTCCATTCAGGACGCTCTGCTCTGCGTTGATTTAGCAACCGTTTGGTTTCTGTAGTGCAGGATCTTGACTCTGGGCATCTCGGAGTTCATCCAGTGTCCATATTGGCTGAATGGTCGTAGTGCGGACCTTGATAGTTGGTTCAACCTGTAGACATATAGTCTGTCCGCACTCTTTACACTTGTCACGGAGACGGGACATGGTATCAGCGTTGTTATGTCGACGCCCTGGTCTGTACACTTTTGTGTCATATTCTGCTATTTGCTCCAGCCATCGAGCAAGTTGTCCTGTAGGCGACTTGAAATTCACTAACCATCTCAGGTAGCCATGGTCTGTCCTTTTCTTGGCCATACATGTAATGGCGAAAGTTTCCCAAGAAGAAAACTATGGCCAGCAACTCGCGTCTGGTCGTGCAATATTGCTTCTCCTCGTGGGTTAATGCTCTGCTCCCATATGCAATAACTTTCTCTCATCTCCGTCCTGTATTTGTTGAAGCACACCCCGATACCATAAGCACTGGCACCAGTGTCCAAAATGTAGGTCCCTGATCTTGGATATGCCAGGATGGGTGCTGTTGTCAAGCACATTTTCAAGTGTTCAAATGATTCAGCACACTCCTCAGTCCATCGAAACCTGGTATTTATGTGCATCAACTGGACAGGTGTAAAGGATAGGCAATATCAGCAAACTTCTTAATAAACCTCCTGTAGTACGAGGCGAGTCTTACAAAGCTTCGGACCTGTTTTACACTCTGAGGCACTGGGAAGTGTTTCACTTTCTTGATCTTGCTTAAGTCTGTCTCTATCCCCTTACTTGACACGGTGTGGCCCAGGTATTGAACCTTTGTTTGAAATAACTCACATTTTCTTGCTTTCAGTTTCAATCCGGACTGTCTTAGTCGTATGAAGACTGGTGTTAGACGTGTAAATTGACTTTCCACACTATCCGCGTACACAATGACGTCATCGAGATATTTGAGGAGGATCCTATAGTGTAGCCTATGTAGTACCTTTTTTATCAATCTGGTGAATGTAGCCGGTGCGTTGGTTAAACCAAATGGGATAACAGTCCAACGATATAATCCAACACGAATGCAGAATGTCGACTTGTCTTTGTCTCCTCGTCGAGTGGTACTTGCCAATATCCTGTAGCCATATCAAGGGTGGGCAAATACATCGCGTCGTCCAATGCATCCAGGGTGTCGTCAATCCGATTGATCGGGTGCGCGTCCTTTATGATGGCTGCATTTAGTTTCCGGTTATCAACAAAAAAACCGCAAATTCCCATCTTTCTTCTTCACCATCACAATCGGACTAGCCCATGGAGAATCCGAGGGCTCGATACACCCTTCCATCAAAAGGTTACCTATTTGTCTCTCTATTTCCTGTCTTGTGGCATAAAGGAGTCTATAGGGTGCCTGTTTGATAGGTTGACACTCTGGCATGGTTGTTATATTATGTTGGGATTGCGTTGGTCTTACATATGTCGTATTCTTCTTTGGAAAACACATCAGCATATTCCACCAATAAATCTGCCAGCTTACCATGGTACTCTTCTGGTATACCCTCGGTTGACCGCTGACACGGGTCTGTCATGTGATCAGGAAGAGTTGACACTCTGTTGACACGTGGTGGTGCAAATTCAGCTGTAGTCCAATATTCTGCTCTGTTGGTATCGATACTGAATACGTTTCTTGCTAAGTCCAAACAAGCACCATGGTTTTTAAGAAACGCCCAACCAATGATACATTCCTCCTCAATGTCTGCAACAAACGCTCGCTCTCGCCTTGTAAAACCATTTGGAAATGTGAGCGGTAACCATGCACTACCACAATGCGATAAAACTAAACCATCAGCCTGCCTGTGTGTCTGAAAGGCGGAAGTGAATTGAGGACACTCCTCTTCAGGTATGCTCTCGAATACCCAGGTAGCTATACACTAGTAGCGGTGCTGCACCCACTGTCGATGAGGGCGTGTAATTCCTTCCGGATGTAGTAATATCGGTGAACAAATCATTGGACTTGCGTTCCATCTCCATTGTGGACGGCTGAACTGTGGCGGCGATTGTTGGAATTGTGGTGACGCCTGATGTAACCGTGGTGGCGCTTAATGAAATTGCGGCTGGATTTGATGTAGTGGGGGCTGGTTGTATTGTTGCGGTCCTGGAATGTTTTGCCTTGGCCCCATCGCTGTTGGAACCTCCCCTGGAGATGAGACCTATTGGTGTTTAAAATTTAAAAAATGGCAATTTGAAGACTGGTGTCCTGGTTTATTGCAGGTCCAATAGCGCCCTCTTCCTCTTTCTCGTCGTTTGTTGTTGTTGACATTTGACGAGGTTACCTTCAAATCTTTAACCATTACACACACAATTTGATGCTGTTCGTGGCTCATCTGTGGTCTCGTACCTGTAGAATTGATCAGTGGGGTGTCATCCCAATCGCCAACTTGGTCGATAAGACGGTATTGTGGAGACCCATCGCGCTTGCCATTTGACTATGATTGTTTTCAAAAGGTTACCTATTTGTCTCTCTATTTCCTGTCTTGTGGCATAAAGGAGTCTATAGGGTGCCTGTTTGATAGGTTGACACTCTGGCATGGTTGTTATATTATGTTGGGATTGCGTTGGTCTTACATATGTCGTATTCTTCTTTGGAAAACACATCAGCATATTCCACCAATAAATCTGCCAGCTTACCATGGTACTCTTCTGGTATACCCTCGGTTGACCGCTGACACGGGTCTGTCATGTGATCAGGAAGAGTTGACACTCTGTTGACACGTGGTGGTGCAAATTCAGCTGTAGTCCAATATTCTGCTCTGTTGGTATCGATACTGAATACGTTTCTTGCTAAGTCCAAACAAGCACCATGTTTTTTAAGAAACGCCCAACCAATGATACATTCCTCCTCAATGTCTGCAACAAACGCTCGCTCTCGCCTTGTAAAACCATTTGGAAATGTGAGCGGTAACCATGCACTACCACAATGCGATAAAACTAAACCATCAGCCTGCCTGTGTGTCTGAAAGGCGGAAGTGAATTGAGGACACTCCTCTTCAGGTATGCTCTCGAATACCCAGGTAGCTATACACTAGTAGCGGTGCTGCACCCACTGTCGATGAGGGCGTGTAATTCCTTCCGGATGTAGTAATATCGGTGAACAAATCATTGGACTTGCGTTCCATCTCCATTGTGGACGGCTGAACTGTGGCGGCGATTGTTGGAATTGTGGTGACGCCTGATGTAACCGTGGTGGCGCTTAATGAAATTGCGGCGGGATTTGATGTAGTGGGGGCTGGTTGTATTGTTGCGGTCCTGGAATGTTTTGCCTTGGCCCCATCGCTGTTGGAACCTCCCCTGGAGATGAGACCTATTGGTGTTTAAAATTTAAAAAATGGCAATTTGAAGACTGGTGTACTGGTTTATTGCAGGTCCAATAGCGCCCTCTTCCTCTTTCTCGTCGTTTGTTGTTGTTGACATTTGACGAGGTTACCTTCAAATCTTTAACCATTACACACACAATTTGATGCTGTTCGTGGCTCATCTGTGGTCTCGTACCTGTAGAATTGATCAGTGGGGTGTCATCCCAATCGCCAACTTGGTCGATAAGACGGTATTGTGGAGACCCATCGCGCTTGCCATTTGACTATGATTGTTTTTAAATTTATTATTTCTTTTAACCTAATGTTTGACTAATTGTGAATTGGATTTTAATTTATCTAATATAGCATTAATTAGGGTTACGTTTTAATTTAAACGTGACTGTTTGATTGTTAGACTAATATGTCAGACTAACATTTTTTCATATACAATCGACAGTCCGGGTTTTTCAATAATTATAATTTCAGAAGGCACTCACCTTTATAGTGGTAAAAAACGTGAAAATCGGTTTTTCGGGCCGCTTCACACGTGTGATCAAGACATGAAGACCAAAAATAATTCGCTTCTTTTTACATTTCAGATTACAATCGCGAAGGTTTCAACTTTTTAATAAAACAAGAACTTAGACGTATGGGTAAAATCCGGCCAAAATATTCACATATGAAGCTAGCTGCAATCAAAGATTTGTTTAGCGACTATGCCACCCCTGCACGCTCGCCCGCGGAATCTTATGGTGGTGTGTATCCATAATTGTCAAACCAACTGACCAATTTTAATTATTTGTAGAAGGTTATCTGAGACACACTGTATACCTTTTAGTTCAAGAGAAGTGATGATGCCAATAATAAATGTGCGGAAATAAGCATACAGCGTGTCCCCTAAAAACTGGGTCCAAACACTGCACAGCAGGGCCCTTGGAAGTATAATTTGTATGGGGGTGCTTTAAAATTGTAAATCTTCACCACTACGGCGTGTGGTCCAGGGGCCAGCTTAAGGGCCCCTAGTAGGGTCCAGGGGTGCTGGTGCCGGGTGTTCAGGGGGGAGCCCCCTGAAGCCGTTGGGTTTTAGCAAGTTTGAATGGCCTAGGAAAGCTCTCCTTGCTATGAATATTTTCATTTATTTTTAATAAACTTTGGCTTGGTTCATAAACACACTAAAAAACGAAAGACACTAATGAAAGATGAAAAATGTTACATTAAAACTACAACGTTAAAGAATCCAGTTTTTAACTAAAATGGTCCACAAAACTTTCCTGAAGCCATCTTGTTATGCTTGAAAAATTAACATTAAAACCAATACGCGCGAACCGCGAAACAAATTGTTTAATTATAAATGATTCAAAAAACGTTCCTGAAACCATGTTGTTATGCTTGAATAATAATTAACATTGAAACTAATATCCGCGAAGCGCGCAAAAAAAAATCAAGTTTTTACTCTAATATGGTCCAGAAAACGTAATAGAGCCATCTTGTTACGCTTCAATAATTAAACAATTGAAACTAATTTTACAGTACATGCTTCATTTTTACTTGGTTATATTAAATTGTTTTGTAGTGCAATACCCTTTTATAATACAACATAGATTAGTAAGCCTATCCCTTCCCTTCCCCCCAGACTCCGGCTCTTGAACTTATTATTGGACACACACTGTACATTTTTTCAAAAATCTTGAAATCTAATAGGGTGCTGCGCATCCCATGAAAAAAAAACATGGGGGTTGCAGCACCCCAAGCAACCCCACTTCCCAGGGGCTTGCTGCACAGCTTATAACTTAAAAAGTAGGAAATATAGCTGCTTTGTAATTAGGGATATAAAAGTATACTTATATATCTTACCTTGATTGGTCAAATTGTGAGACCAATCGAATGTCAACATTCTGAAATACAAAGCCTTCAATAAAGCGTGGTCAGATCCCCGATTTTTTTCTTCAATCTAACAATAAACCATCGATGCGTTCCATCTGTGAATGCATTATGGGCAGGTTTTCCATGCATGAGGTTTATTCTACAAACTAACTTACAGTCATCAAAAAAGTAACTATACAGGTAATAAAGGGGCTTCTAATTCTAAAAATATATGTCCTACATGTACCTAAAAATAATAAATCTTAAAGTTGTTGAGAAATTCATCTTCTTTAATATGAGATATTGCACGCTAGGATCAGATGATTATTAAGGAAGTGACACTCAAAAATATAAGGTGAGGTCCGATTTTCATTTTCACATTTTTATTTTCTACACGCGGACCCATCTACGGGTACCTTATCGATTACCGGTAGTGCAATTGGGGATGCATGCGAAGGTTGGATAGTGGGCCGTATTGTTCCGATGGATCGATACGCCACACACAGGCTACCTGTCATACTCTCCTCCGTGTTGAAATGTAAAATGTGAGGATGAAATTGTGACTTTACCTTACATTTTGGATTGTCACTTCTTCAATATTCAATCGATCCTAGCGTGCAATATCTCATATTCAAGAAGATAAATTTCTCAACAACTTTATGATTAATTATTTTTAGGTAGGATATATATTTGTAGAGTTAAAAGTCCATTTATTACCTGTATAGTTACTTTTTTGTTTGACTGTATATAATATGCTTGGTAAAAAGGTTGTAGTAACCTTGTTATTAAAAATGTACAAAAACAGCAACTCAGTGTTGGAGCGCCCTGATACCCACCCTGCCTCTAATTCCATTGATGAGATGAATGACTTAACGGCTGGTTTCCAATTGAAGAAATGGACTTATAACTGTTACAAATGGCCGTGTCTCAGAAGGTTATATATTGATTGGTCTAAACCTTTTCATAGGTATTTACGCAACTTTTAAATCCCTCTTATATCGAGGAATTTTCTGAGCAAGTCATTGTTAAGAATAAAGTCAAAGGCAAATCTATGATCAAGTCAGCCTGAATACGATGTGCAAATACAACGCATGGACGGTTCATGGGCAAAATCAAAGAAGAAAAAACAGGTTCTGACCACGCCGTATTCAAAGCTTTGTATTTCAAATACCTTACATCCGGTTGCTTTCATATTTTCACCAAATAATGCGAAATATATTTAATTACGGAATGTGAAGCAGCTAAGTGTTCCTTAAATATTTAGTTATCAGCTCTGTGCGATTTTTGGACCCAGTTTTTTGAGTCACGCTGATGTTGATCATATTGGCCGTCAGTGTTGCAGGCCGATCATTCTTTTATTTCGTGTTATTCTCTTTCCCTTTACTCCTACCGAAAAATGCGCCCATATTACATAAATACGAGGAAACTTGTTCAAGAAAATGTGGGCAAATTTGTGTGTTTGGTTTCTAAGCAAAATTGATATGTAGATCAATTACCAACATAGAGTATAGATATGTTCTATCAATATAAATTAAATGTTTCCCCATGGCCTACGCCTTGTGCGAGATACCCCTTACAGGGATACTAAGAGATGTTTTGAAGGCTGCGCCCTCAATTAGGATAAAAACCGGGATTTCTACATTTTTACAAGTGTATCACATACACAAACTTACATCTGTAAGGACTATTAAAAATCAGTTTTCTTTGTGCAATAAAACGCCGTTTCAAAATATTCTATCCCCGGCTCGGACAGCATATTATGGTAATTGGAAAATAACGACATTCAAATAAGTATTTGGTATTTGTTAATTCTTTGTCACCATAATCGGGAACTGTCACTGTGGCCGAGTGGTCTAAGGCGTTGGTGTAATGACTTAGCTATGAAAACTTTACTGTACTGTACGGCTTTTCAAGAAGCACGGCGCGGAGTGAAACTACACTGTAGCAGGGCAATTTATTTTTCACTCTAAACTCACTCTAAAACCATGATTTTTAAGTTATTAGGAATCGTATCGCTCTGTAACTCAGAATGTATTTATGATTTATGATCAGAAATGTAAATCTGCAAGAAAATTTAATCACTATAAAAAATAAATAGAGGACGCCCTGGAAAAGATCACATAATATCCCTTTAAGCGCGCTGTCTGTCTGATCGACAGTTACTGTTACTTAACTCACTCCCACTGTACTCACTGTACTGTTGTTCAAGCAACGTTTCGGTTTCATACAGTGGGAGTATTTCATGAAAACGAATCAAATCCTAACGCCTTCGGTTTTATATTTTATTTTCATGTTTCATTTTTGAAGAAGAACCCCCCCCCCCCCCCTCACCCCCCATAATATTGGATGAAAATATTGCAGGCTTCGCTCAGGTAAATTTCAGACGGTCTACTTTAACAGTCCGGGCAAATGACCAAATCTAGCAAACTGTATTTCCTAATCTAGAAATGCATTCCTATTTCTTGTTGTTGATTTTTTTTCTTGCGATTTGAAAAAACCCAAACTTTTCGGGAGGTGAATATTTAATTTTCGCAATTCACGATCATACCAACCTGTCATAAAATATCGATTTTGAAACATTTTCCAGGTTTAATCGGGAAATTTAAAGGGGCATTGAGAAATTGCCAAGAAAAATGAAATTTGGAAAAGGAATTGTTTCAATAGATACGTAGGAATCCTGAAGTGAAATGATTTAAGGGAAAACGATTGAATAATCGCGCTAAGTTGAAATTTGGTTGAAGCAAGTCATGTGATGCTGTGTGATGCTGATAATTCGGTGCGAGATTTACATCGATATTACGAAATCGTGAAATTGTACATGCCTAGACGGCGAATTAAGGTAACGGTTTCAGATGGTAGTTAGAATATGCCTAAGTATTACACGCAGGTGCAAAAAAATGATTTCCATATAAATTGAGGGCACATCCACACGTCTCATTGCACCTATCGTCTTTATTTCAAGATCGAAAGAGGATATCACGTTGTCAGTGATTCATACTCATATACATTTTTACCATAAGTTTTGGTCAATGGCTTTTACATGTTGACTGTGGTTGTTAATTTAATTAGAACAAAAGGATTAATTGAATACAATACTGCTAATTAATCATCTATCAGTGTATTTTTGCGTATTGGACTATAATTCTGTGTTTTATCATCAACCATCCGGTTAGTAAGTACTGCTGGATTCTTCGGGACTGATAATGACTATTTTATGTGATCTCGTTTGTGAAATATTTAAAGACATTTCATCGTCAATGGCATCACTGTGCTACTGTATTACGCATTGAACTACTACATGTATGTATTACAGGCCTATACTGTCGATCGATCTTGTTTATTACCATCATGCGACCTTTTCTATATGGTAGAGAATCGCTGTATCAGTTACGCAATCAAGTGATTAACATAAAATTAAAGCCGTCAGTATACAATCTATTGAAAGAACTCAATATTGCAAAACAATCTAAAAGAGGTTGTAGAGGCGGTAGAAATAAACGCCGGCCAATTCAAGTTTGCGTCACTAATCGTGTCGATCAAGTTAACACAAATACGGCTCGATCAAAAAAACTTGATAAACATTATACCTACATGTAGTTCTACCGGCGCTTCCAAAAACCGGGTTACTCTTAAAAGCCGGATTGCAACATGGAATTCGCGTTCCATGATGAACAAGTGTGCCGATGTCTGTGATCTTATTATCAGCCAAAACCTGGATATTTTAGCCATCACAGAAGCCTGGTTAAAGGGCGATAAACGAGATGACCCATCTCTTGCCGACATAAACACAACTCTCCCAGGCTACGTTATTCACCAGTTACCAAGATTCGTCAAAAACGGTGGTGGCATATGTATTATTGCACGCAAGGGATTAGTCCGAGGTGGCTCAGACTCGTTCCGATACGATCAGTCATCTACTCTCCACGAAGTCTGAGAAGCATCGTATTCAAATAATCGGGGTCCATTGTAGATTTAACACATTCAGTTTTTAGTCACTAACATGCCGCAGGCTCATCGACAATGTGCTAGATCAAATCTTTGATATCACATGATTATCTCAAGCTCAAATTCAGATGAAAATTCGCTCCTCATGTTCCGTATTTTGACCATGAAAATTGACACTAAAATATCGTAAATATTCCTTCGAAAAAATGAAACTACGATATCTCATAGGGTGGGGCGGTATCCAATATCGCTAATTTCGTTAAAACGCTTCAGAGGTATGAGGATACGTATTTTTTGAATATTTTTTTTTCTCCTTTATTTATTTTGCTAGCTTATTTATGCAAAGTTATTTGTCAGTGTTAATTAATCATTTAACAGGTTTTATGTATACTTTCCTTTTGATTGTATTTATCATTTATTTTGTAATTTTCATGTCTCCATCTGCTTCATTTTTTACGCTATACATTGTACCGCCCCCCCCATGTGTACCTGAATAATATCATGTTATTGAATTGAAGTTCATGTAATTATTTATTCATTTAAATGTAATTTATATTCTTTTATATTCCTATTTTCAATTTCATTATTTAAGGTTAACGTTTGTTTAGCTGATAATTTATCTATTTATACTTTTTTCAAAACAGAGTTGTAGGCCCATAGAGAGCTTTTGTCATATAAATGACAGCAGGCTGTCAATTGCATACATAAAGATCTTACACATGACATGGTGTTATAACTTTACCAACCACAGAAGTAGCAGTAATTAAACCACAAGTCTCAACTATGGGTTTCATTATTTAAAATTGCCCAATCATAATAGTAGGGCTTCCAAAATCCAATATAAACAGCCCAGTGGCGTAACCAGAGGGGTAGGGGGAAGCGAGGGGGCATTCCCCTCTTCCCTAGTCAGAAGCCATGCCCCAAATGAAACATGATAAAATACAATGTTACCCATGACAGTGCAATACATATCCTAATTTGCCCAGTGGCTTGACTTTAACAATTGCTCTAAAATGGTCTGAAATACCTACTTATAGACCAAATTAGGTAATGTTGATATTAAAAGGCAAACATTTTCGCGTTGCCCCCCCCCCAATGTATCTTGCCCCATTTTGTTTTTAATACTGGCGCCACCACTGCATATGCCCCTCCCCCAGTCAGAGACAATGCCCCCCCCCCCCCCTCCCGAAAAAAAAATTGACCAAGAAAATCGGGAAGGGAAAGAAAGGGAGAAGAGGAGACAAAAGGGAAGGAAACTAAAAAGGGAAAGGAAACGGACAGAAAGGTGAAAGGAACACAGACAATTTAGTTGGAATGGAGTTTTCACGCCGATATGGGGACGCAACGCCTCTAACTACCCCCACCCCACCCACACACCGCTTGTCATTTTCTTACTCGACAAATCAAAAAGTTACATAAAAACACCACCCCCATCTGAAAAAGTCCATTTTTGGTACCAATACCTTTTTTGGTACCAATAACTTTGTTTGTGTATGTAAATAAATGTACCCTTTTTTGTGTGTGCTAATGTCCCATTTCTACCACCCCCCCCCCCCCCCCCCCCCACCCTTGTTTTAAAAAAAACCCGCCCTTTCCCCATTGTGTAATTATGTACATGTAAACCATTTTTTGCGGGCTGGTTTGGACTAAAATAATATATCCTAACCCTCCAACCATAAACAATAGAATGAACTCCAACCGCCCCCCCCCCCCCCCCACGATTTTTGGGTTTACCAGAAAAAAATGCCCCCCCCCCCCCCACACTAAATAAATCCTGCTTACGGGCCTGTCTGTATTCATAAATATCAATGAATTTATGAACAAACGACAGTCCACAGTCAATCAGTTATACAATATTTTTAAAAAAGTAATAAAATAAAAATAATAACAAACAAGGAAGAAAGAAATCATATATCAATCATCAATCAATCAATCAATCAATCAATCAATCAATCAATCAATGTATTAAAGTAAAAAAGAAAAGAAAGAAATAATGAAAGGAAGACAAGTAAATAATGATAATTAACCAATCAATCAATCAATCAATCAATATCAATCATCAATCAATGTAAAGAAAGAAAGAAAGAAAGAAAGAAAAGAAAGAAATATAACTGTAACGAAAGGAAGAAGTAAATAATGATATAATCATATAAATGATAATTAAACCACTGAGCATAATGCATCGCCACATCGATTGCACCGATCTTTTTGCAATACCGCCCGACCCTACTTTGATCAAACCAAGAAATCATTTCGCAATGTTACGGTTTACAAAATAGCCATCTGTAAGTCATGAAATTACTACTTTCAACTTCAATAAACTTGTAACAAGCACAACACAAATTATATAAATCACAGTTAGAATTATATAGGGACGAAACAATCTGGTAGGTACTGATACCGTTAAACTTCATCTATAAGCACCCATTGACTAATAGTTAATAAGCAGAGAATAGATAAAAAGGTATGAGCGCCCTCTTTTGATCTAGAGAAATTAGCACGAATTTGTTTAGTGTATTCGATATTCAATAATATAAAGTTGTATTACTATCTAAATAATTTCATGGACAGACGAATTGCTCAGTTGGTAAAGCGCCCGGTAAAGCGTCAACTTCAGTATCACGAGGTTGGTGGATCAATTCTCAACTACACCTTTTGCAATTTCTTTTGAAATCCAAGTGATATAGAAATTAATGCAAACTTGAATGTAAAATTATTACTCAATTATACTAGCTTTATTGTTATTTTTCAAAAAACAAGCGCATAATTAATTTGATTGTATAAAGTAATGATCTTAATAGTCCAACCTTTTTATAAGCTAAAACACATTTATACTATACAAATTAACCACAGCAAAATGTATTCATTGGCTTATTTTAAATGTTTCACACAGTAATCTTAAACGTTTCCTTCATCATGATTTAAGGGCAAATTATGATGATGCATATTAGGTTGGTAGATCAAGTTAAGCAACAAAATGAAAGTAACTATGCAAACCATTATAATCCTGGTCTCACAGGATTATAATTGAATGGCTATTAAATCAATTTATTTTCAATAAGATAGAGGGCCGTCCATTTATACCGACCCATCAATCATACATGTAGTTATAAAACAGTATCTGACATAGCACTCCCGTTTAGATCAATTGGTAAAGCCAGCGCCAACAGTTTGGGCTAGGGCAATTGTGATCGCAGGTTCCAGATGGCAATACCTGGTTCGAATCTCACTTCAAGACTTCTTCTTTTGGAAAGTTTATAAATATTTACGGTGTATATCAAATTCTTAACTTTGTTTTTACCATGAATAAATAGTGAATCTATCTTCGTCTTTAATGTGGGTTTTCCCTCTTTTTTTTCCTCTCTTTCTACTATTTTTTATTTTAATTTTAATGTTATCACAATCGTTTATAAATAGTACAAACATTTAAATCAACCTCAACGACTTAGTATTTTTGTGAAGACATGCATGGATGGAGTACAATGAGACAATACGTTGATTACAATTCACTGCTTTTCAGTTCAGCTACTTATGGTATTTTGTTAAGTTGTGGTTTTTGTGAGTAGTTGGCCATTGTTTGTTCTAGATGACAATTCCTAATTGAGTTTATAGAGACACATACATGTACATGTACATGTATATGTTCACAGTTGATCGATACAAGCATTAGCTTCATGATACAAGCATGTAGCATGTCTATCGAATTTGGGGCAGAGGACTTCTTTAGTGATATAGACCATGAAGCTTCATGTATAGACACAGTTTCGTAATTCTAAAACTAATCCGTTATAAATCAATAACACGTGGCCACTATACTACCATTTACATGAATGTAATGCATGACCTTCAATACCACGTGAGCTGCTCAAACTATGACATGTTCATTAGGCGTGCAATTTAAAGGCAATCCGTCAAACGTGTGTATTATAGTTCCGAAAAACTTAAACAGACTTAAAAAGATGGATGGTGCCGTAAATAAGTCCTTCGCGTGATTTCTTTTATTATTTTCCACTCAGTTTTGTTTTATTTGTTTTGTGCTTTGTGTTTCTCCAAGAATAGGTATGGCACAAACGTGTAATATCGCGTTTCGAATCAATGAGAACAACAGGCAAACAGTCAAAACGTTATTGACTGGCCATGGCTTGCGTGTCCAGTTTGATTAAATTTTGTTTCATTTAAAATATATATATATAAAAAAACCAACGTAAAAGATAGATTCCTTGTTCATTCATGATAAAAAATAAAACACTGTCAAGAATTTGAAAATTATGACCTTTCCAAAAGAAGAAGTCTTGAAGTGAGATTCGAACCAGGAATTGTCATCTGGAACCTGCGATCACAATTGCCCTAGCCCAAACTGTTGGCGCTGGCTTTACCAATTGATCTAAACGGGAGTGCTATGTCAGATACTGTTTTATAACTACATGTATGATTGATGGGTCGGTATAAATGGACGGCCTCTATCTTATTGAAAATAAATTGATTTAATAGCCATTCAATTATAATCCTGTGAGACCAGGATTATAGTGGTTTGCATAGTTACTTTCATTTTTTGCTTAACTTGATCTACCAACCTAATATGCATCATCATAATTTGCCCTTAAATCATGATGAAGGAAACGTTTAAGATTACTGTGTGAAACATTTAAAATAAGCCAATGAATACATTTTGCTGTGGTTAATTTGTAGTATAAATGTGTTTTAGCTTATAAAAAGGTTGGACTATTAAGATCATTACTTTATACAATCAAATTAATTATGCGCTTGTTTTTTGAAAAATAACAATAAAGCTAGTATAATTGAGTAATAATTTTACATTCAAGTTTGCATTAATTTCTATATCACTTGGATTTCAAAAGAAATTGCAAAAGGTGTAGTTGAGAATTGATCCACCAACCTCGTGATACTGAAGTTGACGCTTTACCGGGCGCTTTACCAACTGAGCAATTCGTCTGTCCATGAAATTATTTAGATAGTAATACAACTTTATATTATTGAATATCGAATACACTAAACAAATTCGTGCTAATTTCTCTAGATCAAAAGAGGGCGCTCATACCTTTTTATCTATTCTCTGCTTATTAACTATTAGTCAATGGGTGCTTATAGATGAAGTTTAACGGTATTTGAAAGATATAATCATTTTACTATCCCGCCACCAACTCCGTTGGGAAATTGAATTTCTCGCCCCGGGATTCAACAGTAGTTGATCACGTAGCGCTAGTGGGAGGAACGACAACACGTACGCTACGTGAACGAGCTAGCAAGGGATATGATATCAAGTATGTACCTCACAAGTTCAACACATTTGAATGCTTGGAACTATCCTTATCAAATGGTTGTCGAGATGCTCTCCAACTATTTGTAGTGTATAGACCTAGTTCCGTGGTGTTAACCAACCAATTCTTTGATGAGTTCTCTTGTCTTCTCGAAACAGCCACACTTGCATCTGGCCACCTTGTAATAACTGGCGACTTCAATATCCATATGGATGTCACTGATTGCAGAGGAGCAAAATCAATGAACGATCTTTTGCTTTCTGCTGGCTTAAAACAACATGTTTGTGAGCCAACTCACAAGGACGGACATATGTTGGATCTTCTTATCACTCGAGATTCTCTGGATACTGTTTCAAATGTTTCTTTCAAGCATGATTTACCATCTGATCATTCTGCTGTTATGGGAGATATTTTAATTTCGCGTCCACCTCTCACCAAGCGTTGTATCAAATCTCGCCAGCTTCGTGCCATCAACGCTTCAATTTTTCGCGAGGAAGTTGTTAGTTCTTTGAGCTCGTTAAGAGATAACACAGCAACACACGATGTTGATCGGATAGTTGAATCATTCAACAGCAGCCTCAGTGGACTTCTTGACAAACATGCTCCTCTCAAGACACGCACGATCTCGTTACGTCCGAAAGCCCCTTGGTACACGGACTCTGTTCGCGATTCAAAAAGGGAAAAGAGAAAACTTGAACGCAAGTGGCAGAAATCCAAACAGACCGTTGACCAAATTGCATTTCGCGATCAGTGCCAACAATACAAAAAAGATCTTGACAAAGCAAAGACTGAATACTACTGTGATTAAACCTTCCAAAGCTCTCCCTTCCCATACATCGACGAGAGCCATAGCTAATCGTTTCAGCAAGTACTTTGATGAAAAAATCCGTAAGATCAGATTTGCGTTAGATACGTCTGCTGATACTCTGGGTATAACACCTGTCGTTGTGCCAGAAACGGTGTGTGCCAGTAACTTTAATCACTTCAGGCTGTTGGACTGTGACGAAGTGTTGAATATTATCAAGAAATCTCGCGTAAAGACTTGTCCATTGGATCCTTTACCAGCAAGTCTGATCAAGGACTATCTTCCCGAGATGCTTCCTTCAATAACAAACATTGTCAACTCGTCATTGCAAACCGGTATTTTCCCAATCAAGTTGAAACAAGCACTTGTCACGCCTCTCCTGAAGAAGATTAATCTTGATGTGGAAGAACTTAAAAACTTTCGACCTGTATCGAATCTTCCGTTTGTAGGGAAAGTGATAGAACGTGCAGCAATCAATCAGCTTCAACGCTACATCAATGACAATGATCTCCACACAAAGAATCAGTCAGCGTACAGACGTTTTCATAGTGTTGAAACCGCAATAGTCCAGGTGACAAATGACTTACTTGAAGCTACTTGAAGAAGCGAAAACAATCAACCATTATTGATGGTGAAATATCAAATCCAACATGCCTGGACTGGGGAGTACCTCAAGGCTCTGTTGTAGGTCCTGAATTATTTGTCATCTATTCGGCTCCCATCGAAGATATCATAAACAAGCATGGACTTTCAAGCGTCTCTTATGCTGACGACACACAAATATACGTCGTTATCAAACCATCTAATCGCGATAGTGAGATAGCAAAAGTAGAACATTGTATCGAGGAAATCCGTTCCTGGATGGCTGCCAACAAACTGATGCTTAATGATGCCAAGACCGAACTGCTGCACGTGTCTTCCCGTTTTGCCAAGAATCGTACTGGCATTGATATTAAGATCGGGGATTCCACTATAACTCCGTCTAAAACAGTGCGCGACCTCGGTGTCATTCTCGACAGTAACCTTGGTATGACCAATCATGTCAATAGTTTGTGCAGGAGTGCCTCTTACGCCGTTCATAGAATTGGAAAACTTCGGCGATACCTTGATGCACCAAATACTGAGAAGCTTGTACATGCCTTCATATCGTCTCGTCTCGACAACTGTAACAGTATTCTATATGGCCTTCCGGACAAAGAACTCAACAAACTTCAAAGAATCCAAAATTCAGCGGCCAGACTTGTGAGCCTGACCAAAAAGCGCAATCATATTACACCGGTTTTGTGCCAGCTGCACTGGTTGCCAATCCGTCAGAGGATAATCTTCAAACTAATGCTTCTGACTTTCAAAGCTTTAAATGGCCAATCCCCTGCGTACATTGCTGATCTGCTCTCAGAGTACAAACCCCAAAGGACACTGAGATCTTCCTCTCAATACCTACTTCAGGAATCAGTTAGTAGAACAAAGACTTTCCATGACAGATCTTTTTCGCGTGTTGCACCGAGACTATGGAACAATCTGCCACTTGCGCTCCGTGCTCCTCAGACAATCGGCTGTTTCAAATCCAATCTAAAGACACATTTGTTTAAAATGACGTATCACTTATAACTGTCTCCATGTGCAATTGCTTTGTCTTTACACTCCGTCTTGTATATTTCCTATTGCGGATTTTAATTTTCTATTTTTAATCTTAAAATATTTTGTATACATGTATATAATATTGTTGCTGTATTTTATGACTTTTGATGTTCAATGTTCCCTCGCTTTTTAGATTTAAGACTTTTATGACTTTTTTATAATGCTTTTAAAATATTTGGTAGCGTGTAGTATATTGTGTATTTTATAGTCTTAATGGTTGAACATGTACAGCGCTTTGATGCCGTTGCTTTATGCGCTATATAAGTCTTTTTATTATTATTATTATTATTATAAATGATCGTAAGAAGGTTGTTTATTGGATGAACTAAACAACCAAACCAAGTTTTAAACAGTTTAGCCTTGTTTAAACAGCGTTTCAACAGCGCACTATTCACCTAAATAACGTGATGTTCTGTCTCAAAAAAAAACCGTAAGAGGCACAAGAAAACTACTTAAAATCGCGATTTATTTGATTTCGCGAATATCTTGAAGATCAGAATCGCAAAATTTAAACCTAACAAGTATCGATGTATTTCTTATGCGATGATGACGACTTGCTATTTTAATAGCAAGTCACCATCACACCAACATCAATATCAATAACATGTTTTCAATTCACAAAAATAAGCAATGGCTGAAAATGCATTTTCACCTGGTTAATAAAAATATTATCTCCGGGTTTCATTTTCAGCACTGGACAGAGCTCTGTACTGAGTTGAGATCAATAGTTCCAACACTGAGCCTGCACAAGCCCAGCACAAGCCCGGCACAGGGAGCTCATGGAATTGGAACGTCATAACAAAAGAAACTCAGGCAACTCGGGCACCGGAGCTCTGGACAGAGTTTCTCTCAGGAATCTCCGGCATATCAATTAGGCTCTCCTCCTGTCCCGATCCGCTATGACGGAGTAATACAGAGCTACCAGCCTTATTGTTCAATGTGTGGTCGCACGAGGCAAGGGTTTCTTCAATCAATGATTGCGATTATCTTTGAAGTACTTTCCCTGTAATCACACACACAACTGGTATTGTTGTAACAAATTGAGTCATCGCTTTAAAGTGCTTTCCTTTGTTGCGCGTAATTGGCCAATTATAAGAACATGCCAGAGATATTCATTGACAGTGGATATTTCCAGAGGGTTCTCTGGGTGGAGATGACGGAGTGCGGAGAGTTTTGCCTGACAATTCTATTGAAATTACTTCTGACGCAGGAAAACTCGATGTCCAGAGCTATGGTCAGGAACGGTGCTGGGCCTGCTGTGGGCCTGTTGTGTTGTGGGCCTGAACAGGGAATTGGAACGAGGCAAATTTTATTTTTGATAGCAATGTACTTGTGAGACCAATTGCGAAATTTGGTCATTTGCCCTGGATGTTTAATTTCATACCAACACTTCCTGATAGTAATCTTACTTTTATATCTCGTTAACTAATGCTCTTTTGGACGTCGTCCTCCTTCCAGTAACCATGGTAACTAATGAATACATTAACGTTGTACTTACCGTGACTGGAAGTGCGGCACAGATGATGAAGAAACTTGTTGTGTAGAAATAGATTTGTTTCTCTTTGCAGTAAACTGTTGGCGATAAGTGACTGATGCACAGCAGGTCTATGGTTGGACGATATATAACGCAAGAAGACCCGACCCAGTACAAGCTGAACAGCTATCTGCCACATCGAGAGAGTCTATCTGTCTCGCACGGTGCACCAATTCTGTATGATCATGCATCATAGAATTGGTTCGCTGTTGCTGTTAAAACTCGGTGTGGCAATTGACCAATCACAGTCTGCCACCTATCTCCATATATAGGTAATTATGAATGCGACGCAGAAGGTACAGCGTGTCTACACAAAAATGAGATTTTGAGAAGATCTGAAAGAGAATAAATCAAGCTTTTTTGGAAAATGAAGATTTAACTTTTGAAATTATGAAGACAAGAAGTTATGTAGGCCTTTCTATAATTTGTCTTAATATTTTACTGACTAGTTACGTAGTTTGCCTTATATTTCAGAATAAGCCTGGCCGGCAAGATCTACCTCGTCACAATGGTGCGTCGCATTTTACCCGATAGCAACTATACACGTTGTGATTAATCAATCTGATACTGTCATCTCTTGTATAAGAATCTATATGAACGCAGATTAAGGAATTAAAGACAGGACCACAATGCATTGCATTTTTACAAAACGCCGTAAATCTGGTCCCCGATTCATCTCGGTTCCCATATACACAAAATCATGGCTTTATATAGCCCCATCATCGTACGAGCTCGTATATTCTTGTTAAACATCAATAAATAAATTAGTTGATAATCTTGAGTTGGCGCAGTGCATTGTGGGTGCGTCGTTAAGATCGTCTTCGATTGTCGATACTGCATTTTGCAAATAAACGATAAGTGTTATTTAAAAATATCCCTCGCTTTGCTGTACTTTGCAACCCCTACCTACCATATTACCAAAATAAACTTACGCAGGCAATATTGCATTGTATCTCTATAATCTCTTGTTATTCTATGTAGCTATTTATTGCGCTTCATTAACTCACGTTCGAAAGGTAATACTGCAAGAACCAAAATAGTAAAATAAACGTAGGCGTTTGTTGAACTCCTATAAGGTCTGTTTACTCCCATAGCGTCCTATAGAGGTTTTTATATATAAAACACGTAGTGCGACACAGCATGTGTCACATCGGGCCATTTCAAACTCTACAAAATACAATGTGTTACCACTATTTTGTATTTCGTGAAGACTCTACCCAAAATATGACAATATGATAACAGTTTCATGTCGAACCGAAGCATATTATGGTATAGTTTTGTACACGTATCATTAATATTTTAAAGCTTCAAAAGTATAACACTTTCTACGCGGCTAGTAGTTTTACTAAACAAATATACAAAACAGATTTTTCTGAAACCTTTCCAAACATTCAAAGTCTTATCTGAAGAATTACTGAACAAATACTAGGCATACTTGTACTTGTTTGAATGCATTTCTCATTGTGATTCTAAATATGGTAATGAATTTTAATTATGTTTACATTTTGGAAATATTGTGAGACATTTTGGAATGTCGTCTGCAGACGACTAACGCGTGGCAAGCGGTAAGCAGTGCATTATAAATAAAGTAAACTCCATCTTGTTCGAAGTCATCGAACATTGCCGTTTTTTCTTTTATGAAAATAAGTTCGATTTTGAAATTTTGGGTTCTTACAGCGTAACTTTGGTAATGTATTACATCTGAAACGGGAGTGCTCCAAAATCTAGCCCCTCCCTCCTTCCCGCGATGATACATATAGGTGAATATAAAAACACTAAATGTTATATTACCAAAACAATTGTATTTATGTAGATTACTGTGTTTACATACGAGTTGATACATGACTTGTGTGCTGAAATTAAATATGGATGGGGTGGGGATATTTACTATAACCCCCCCCCCCCCCCCCCTTGCCCCACCCAAAAAGGTTTGTTTGCCTAAACAAGAAAATAAGAAATTGGGTCTGTCGGTTATCTTCTTTTTTTTCTTTATCTTGCTATTCTATTCTATTCTTTTTGAGAAGAAAAAGAAAAAGTTATATCATTTTGTTTTCCATTACTTTAATGTTCTTATACGTTTGTTTTAATAGCAACATATTAAAGGAAATGTGAATAGTCTAAAATCTCAGTAAACAGGTGAAAGCATTTGTACTGAATGCAAAGGTGACAGGCTTGCAGCTCGTATAGTAAAAATCTCAGACCATGTTTGTTGTCCTGCTTGTGCTAGAATCTTGAATTTGCTGAGGGATGATATGGGTAAAAATTAAATCTAGAGCAGTTTGTTTATATATTTGGAAATTTCAGATAACAATATAATTTTAAACATACATATTTCACCAAGAAAAGTATCTTTAAAAGACAGGTGTTTTTGAGATTTTATGGGTCCGTCGCGTTCGGGAAAACAACCCTTATTTTTGGCCTAAAATTACTCCTTTACTTTAAAACAGATTTAAAAGGATTTGTTGTTATTGTCATGTAAAGTGATTTTGGTAAAAACGGGCATTTATGGTAAGTTGCACTGTAGTCGTTGCAGATTTATGTTCCCTTTCACCGATGGACAATAATGGAGACTGGTTCGTTAAATTTAAGAATTGAATGTATTATTTACCTGTGCATTGGATGATTTGGACCGGGTCATTTGTTATTGTATATATTTTAAGTTTATACAGTCTCGCGTGATGAATCTCTATCATATTAGGCCCATTGCTGAATAAAGCAATAGATTCTAATTTCAACAAAGTTTAATTTATTGTTCTAATATCGAATTCCCGGATTTAGCAAATTATTCATTTCAGATTACTGCCTGCTATAACGTATGGCCATGTGTTTTGAACTCGCCACCCTTGCCCGTGTCAAGTTCTAATTCATACGCCATTTTAGGTTCTCACTATTTTTATATATCCTCCCGTGAATATTGTTGTCCATTGTAAATTGGCCGTTCTCTGTCTCCAGTGGATGCAGATTTAAACCACACGGCTTTAATCCGCGAGTTCGATAAAATTCCCCTTTATTGTCGATCGATACAAGTCGACCGATTAGAGCACATTACTAATTAATTGCTTTACTCTAACTCTTTGATCAATACTCGTTACAGTTGACTAAGTTGAATAATATTATTATTTACTCTAGGCCATTTTGACTGAAACATTATTTGATCATTGTTTCAAATAGACCCGAGTGATTGATTGATTGATTGATTTATACTGTATCATTTTGGAATTAAAATTGATTGTATGATTGTCTCAAAAAAGAAACTAGTATTTAATATTTATATCGTCAGGATATATTTTCTTTAAGTGTTACCTTTATATTTGGAGACTGAGGTATCCCGGCAGCGAATTTATTAACCGTACACACTCACTGTATAAATGTATTGCTGTACAATGTACACGTGCTATGCGCTTTACTCCGCCAGGTATCAAATGTTGTTTACGGTAACGAACATCGCATCCCGGCATGCCGTACCCCGATCGTCATTGAGTTATTGTGCACGCTACCCTTGACCCACTTAGTCCGTGACATTATTATTATTATGAGTATCATTATGAGTATTATTATGAGTATTATTATGAGTATTATTATAATTAGTATTATTATGAGTATTATTATGAGTATTATTATGAGTATTATTATAATTAGTATTATTATTTTTACGATCCGTAATAAAACATATGAATCATTCCATGACTAACGGATCGTCCGATCAGCTGTTCCACTTACCATTTCAACCATCACCGTTACAGTTTTTCAATTTACAAATACATTTTTTTGTGTAATTCCTTTTCTCAAGATTGAGGAAATACTTGGATTTTTTTTGGCCCTCTTCTACCCATCTAGCTTTGCTGCGCATCATCGCCTCTTTAGCCCTATAACCATAAATAATTTCAAGTTCTCTCCTCTTAACTTCAAGAATAGTAAGTACACGGGGATCAAGATTCTGTGAGTATTGTAGTTCAAGATCAGCAATATCTGTTTCCAGGTTATTTTGAAGCTTATTCCGTTCTCTCGATTTCTTTACGGAATAACTAATGGTATCTCCTCTTACAACACATTTAATTGTTTCCCATAAAATACTAGGATTGGCTTCATTATTCTCATTCACCACATTCTCAATAGTTTGTTTCACCATCTTAATATAATCTGGGTCACTTAATAAGGATACATTCAACTTCCAAAAACCTTTGCCAGGTTTTTCATAATTGTTGTTTAAAACAATAGATACCATAGAGTGGTCAGTTCGATAACCGTGGGTTATATCACTACTTTCAATACAAGTTTTCAGGGTCTTAGTAATCAAGAAATAATCTAGACGGCAAAAAATAGGTGGATTGCTGTTTGATTTCCATGTAAACATTTTAAAATCAGGGTTCATATTTCTCCAAATATCAACTAAACACCTTTTATCCATGAACTTGAGAATTTCACTGCGTGCTTTAAAATTAGTGCGGGGTCTGCCTCCTTTTTTGTCGAGACATAAATTAAGAACACTATTGAAATCCCCACCATAAATGATATTATCACCTTGGAATTCATCCAAAACATTATCAATTCCTACAAAGAATTGGGGACAGTCATCATTTGGCGCATATATATTAACACAAGTAAAAAAATTATCAGACACTTTGATGTCAACAATAATATACCGACCATTTGGATCAGCAATACTTTTGATAATTGAACAATCAAATTTACTATGGAAAAGAATAGCAGTGAATTAATGAATTATTTTTTGGTACAAGCTTGTTTAGAGCTAAAATGTACCTCAATCATAGCAAAAATAAGTGTAAAAACGCGCCTTTTTTGGTCACACAATCTTGTCGGTTCACATTCATTTATGAAAAACCTAAATACGCCACTACAAATGTTGAGAATAGGCCAGCACGAAAATCGGAAGAAAAAAAAAGCATTACTTTAGGCCTAGGGAAAAGGCTATAAATTCTCCTAGTTTAAACATCAAAAGACCAAAAATACAATATTTGTAGCCAAAGAGTATTTCACACTGTACATTAATTTACCTTGTCCATGTTTATTGTATTTACCCTTTTCATCAGTAATTCTGATGGACCTTCAGCTACACACAAATTTTAGCACAGGTGTCGGCCATCTTGTTTGTTTACTACTGTTTTCACTTTTCAGTTCAGGCTGTTTGGAGGAGTGTTCCATTGATAAAATAGGGGGTTATATTAAAGTGACAATAAGGGCTAATTGACTAGTAAAGAAAATAGTTTTTTAACATGTTTTACATCCATAAATACCAACGGTATTATTCTATCTTCTTGTTAAAATATATTAATCATCATAATTTGGTTTCTTTATAGAATATGCATATATGACAATTATTTATCTGGCGTCAGTTATGAAAAGTTCTAACTAAAAATTACAGTTTTAAGACTGGGTTGCTGTAAATATCAAAGAAGTGGTGGCAGACTTTAAAATATCAATTTTCTTTAAACTTTGCACATGTTTATACCTTTGGTCAACATGTATATATTTGGTTAAACAAATATCAATATACCTTTGGTTGCCATGGCAACGGCCAATATAGGAATTTACCCAATTTTCACTATTTTTACCCATTTCACAACTTTAAAAAAGCTTAAATATTAGGTCATATTTCTGTATGAAGAACATTATTGCATTACAGTCCCCTTTTTTTCTACAGTGAAGCAACCAACCTTGTCCTTTCCAAAAATGATATAAACATTAACATGCATCTTTTCAATGTGGGTGAAACCATTTTGCAGAATAGGGGTGTTTTAATTAATTTAAATTATGCAAAAAGTGATGGTCGTAAAAAATGACATAACCCCAAAGTAGCAGGTTTTTTTAATTATCTTTTTCAGGGTTAATAGACAAGATGTTGGTCTATATGTTTCTAGAAAAAAAAGTTGTAGTAATTGTTGTACCGTAGAGCAGTGTTGCCAGAAACTGTGCACTTTTTCGGTTTATTGACATTTAATTCATTGTGGAAAATAGGGATTTTGAGGATTAACTTTCATAGAAAATCCTGATAACGATTGATATACGTTCAAATGATATTTGTATCAATTCAGCATTAAGTGGGACATGATTTGATAGTATTTAAACAACAACGTTGCCAGCAGAATAAACGCCCTCAGCGAAGCTGTTGCTCAAAACCTTTAGTAGGTCATATTAGTCAGGGGGTTCATGTGCACCTCCCCCAGTTCTCAACCAAACCAGCTTTTGTGGGTGTCTTCTAGGGTCCTCAAACACATTTTCGATGTTACGAGTGAAACAAAAAACCGGATGCTCTCTAGATATCCAAGATGGCGTCCAAAATGGCGCCAAAACTGGTAAAATCTCATAAAATGACATAATAGCAATCAAACTGTACGGTGAAACTATAGTTTTAAAAGTGGGATGTATGTATTAGACCACTAGACACTCATATCCATAACCTTTGCTTTTTTAACACACCTTAGCCCAAGATGGCCGCCAAAATTGGTAAAACTCCATATATTGGCATATATAAACCAACATGTATGATTATAGTATAGTTTTATTAGATGTATGTGTTAGACCACTAAAAACTCATATCTAGTATTTTTGATTTGTTCACATACTTTAAAACCAAAATGGCCGCCAAATTAATAGCCAAAATGGTCAAAAGTGGTCAAAAATCCATGAAATAGCATAATATCAACCGAAATGTATGATACAAATATAATTTTAACGATTGGATGTATGTGTTACACCACTAGTAAATCCTTTCTAGTATTCTTGCTCTGTTAACACAGTTCAAAATCCAAAAAGGCTGCCAAAATGGCCCCCAAAATGGTTCCCCAAGTGGCTGCAAAAATTGTCAAATTCCAGAAAATGGGATAATATTAACATAAATGTATCAAATATACTGGATATGAGTTACTAGTGGTCTATCACATACATCCCATCGTTGAAATTATATTTTCATCATACATTTCGGTTGATATTACGCTATTTTATGGACTTTTTTTGACTACTTTTGACCATTAATTTGGCGGCCATTTTGGTTTTAAAGTATATTATTGACAAAGCAAAATACTAGATATGAGTTTTTTGTGGTCTAACATATACATCTCATTGTAAGAACCATACTCTAATCATACATGTTGGTTTAAATATATGCCAAAATATGGAATTTTACCATTTTTGGCGGCCATTTTGGCGGCCATCTTGGATTCAGGTGTGTTATTAAAGCAAATGTTCTTGATATGGGTGTCTAGTGGTCTAATACATACATCCCACTATTAAAACTATACTTTCACTATACAATTTGATTGCTTATGTTGTGACGCTAAATTTATATTGATATTATTAATTCTATTAGGTATTTTCATATCTAGAATTCAGGCCATGATTGACTTGAAATGGCAACACCGTACTTCCGTATTCTGAATCCCATTCAGTCTACGCGCCAATATCTCTGACCAATTCAAGTCGACGTGCCACGCTGACAACACCTCATGATAAGTTTAGGCCATATAGTTTTCAATTCACACAACAGGACTAGTGAGCTCTGAATTACAGAAGCTCACGATTGATGCGTGTCATGTCATTTCTTTAGGATAGTCTAGATGCTGGGTGCTGTGTTTAGAGAATAATTACTGCGTAACAACTGTTTTCGTGAATTTGTTTTAAAATCAGAGGTTTTTGTTCTGGTCTGAGGAATTGTCCCGAGGGGCGCAGCCCCCGAGGGACAATTCCGAATGACCAGAACAAAACCCGAGGATTTCAAAACAAATTCACGAAAACAGTTGTTAAGCAGTCATTATTCTCTTTCATTACTGAAAAAGATGCATATTTTATCCAGATCGTTGATTTATACCGATAATCTTGCTAATATTAGTTTTCTGTTTATTTTGTCCACCCCTTCTTAGTTATTGAAACAGTCCAAGTCGGGTCATCCCCTCATTAACATTTTTATCTTTCAACCAATCAGAAATAAGCTTTAATCGTGTTTCCTCATAACTCATTGAATATTCAGTTTAGGGGCGTGAGGCGTTAATTTGATTGGTCGGTCAGTGAGCAAAACAATGGAACACTTTGGCTCAGTACTTTCGGGCAATTATTAGTAACCTGCGCTCGGCGTGCGCGTTCTCATCTAACGATTAATTTGATTGGAACGCACTTGGTACGCAGCTATCGCGATTATTCATGAAGTAATGAATCGTTTATAATATGAGTAAGTGAACTATTTATGTTGAATTAATAAAATGTATATATAAATAACTTGGAAGCTATATCCGTTATATTCATTCTGTGTGTTTTGATCCCCTCTCCGCCATGCGAGTATTTTCCCAAAAACCACGTCACAACATCTGGTGTGTTCACTTTCGTTAATTTGTATATAGAAATGATTGTTGCAAAGAATTGCACACAATGATATTCTTCATGTAGAAAGTTTGAATTTATATAGTTGAGCAAAAATGCGGAAATGCAGTATGATCAAATAAGTGTTATATTTATTTGTATCTTTTCGGAAGAGGCATATGTTGTGAGGTTTTCTGGCAACATTAGTCTCACATGAATAGACGCAAACAAAAGAAAGTTTAATGTAAATTACTAAATATTTCAGTAGTGCTACCTTTGTCTTGTTTTGTCTGTCCTGTATTGTCTTGTTGTGTACACATAATATATAGTCACCATTGATGACTATTTAATTTTAAAGGGTCACAAAAACGTGATTTCTTTGAAATAAGAAAAATATGTTTCCGTATGAAACATCGAAATTGGAAGGAAATTTTCCAATTCTTTTGCGCTTCAACTTTTGATGAAACCTTTAGACGCACACGTTAATCCGAGGATTATGTATGAGAGTGTGTGTTTGTGTTAGGCCATTTAAGGGATCGATCCCGTATGCGTGTTTGTTCAGAAAAAATCCCTCTTTACCGTGTGAGCGTAATCACTTGGAATTTTTCGCGTGAATTCCGGGTTAATACGGTCGCAGGTTTCCACAGGTTTGGCGTCGCAGAAGATTAATAATAAATTTATATTTAAGGCCACTCGTTTAAAAATAAAATAACATTCTCTGAGAGTTAAAATTATACAACCTGATATTAGATGCCGTCAATTTGGCAGACGGAAACATGGATAAAGCACATGTTAAATTTTGTGACGAAATAAATAATTCGTTTCTATATATGATAAAGATATCAGTTTCTTTTATAAATATTTCACCCAGCATTCTTTAAGTTAAATTGTCAGGTGTCAATTTTGTTAGGAAGGGCGTATGTTGTGACGCTAAATTTATATTGATATTATTAATTCTATTAGGTATTTTCATATCTAGAATTCAGGCCATGATTGACTTGAAATGGCAACACCGTACTTCCGTATTCTGAATCCCATTCAGTCTACGCGCCAATATCTCTGACCAATTCAAGTCGACGTGCCACGCTGACAACACCTCATGATAAGTTTAGGCCATATAGTTTTCAATTCACACAACAGGACTAGTGAGCTCTGAATTACAGAAGCTCACGATTGATGCGTGTCATGTCATTTCTTTAGGATAGTCTAGATGCTGGGTGCTGTGTTCGTTTATAATATGAGTAAGTGAACTATTTATGTTGAATTAATAAAATGTATATATAAATAACTTGGAAGCTATATCCGTTATATTCATTCTGTGTGTTTTGATCCCCTCTCCGCCATGCGAGTATTTTCCCAAAAACCACGTCACAACACTATTATGTCATTGTATGAGATTTGACCAGTTTTACATTTCGGTTGATATTACGATATTTTATGGACTTTTGACTGCTTTTGACCATTTTTGGCCATTAATAATTTGGCAGCCATTTTGGTTTTAAAGTATATTATTAACAAAGCAAAAATACTAGATATGAGTTTTAATGGTCTAACATATACATCCCATTGTAAGAACCATACTCTAATCATACATGTTGGTTTAAATATATGAGATTTGACCAGTTTTTGTTGTTGGGGGGGGGGGGGGATTTTGGATGCCATCTTGGATATCTGCATGGAGAGCATCAGGTTTTTTTCAATGTTAACATCTAAAATGTGACCCTGAAATACACCCCAAAATAGTTGGTTTGGTTTAGTACTGGGGGTGCACATGAACCCCCTGTACATACCCCTCACTATTAGGGCTATCATGTGGATCACACTAGATGTTACCACCAAACTAGGCTAAAAGACGGGTTACAGGCAATATTTTTGTATCCATTTATACTGTTATATGTTTTAATACTGTAGTCCAGGTCCAAAATAAATAATAAAAAGTAACTTACCGAATTCCATGTATATCAACTATTATAGGCCTTTATCAAGGTTTACATTAAAACAAATCATGTCTCTGGCAACACTGACTGCCTTTAATGCCATTTAAGTATTTGTTCTCTTCATTTCAACATTCATTTCATTGTATTCTATCATATGACCAATTTGTTATATAATTTGTCAATTAAGACTTCCTTTAATGTATAATATTTGGCCATTCATTGCGGTATTTTTAAGCCAAAGTGCTAACTTTCCGGCAACACTGTTTCCGTGCACTTGAAATGCCAAAACACTTTATTCCATGTTAATGTAGGTTGGTATCTTATCTACCAATTATGAAAGTGGCATTATCCACAAAGTGCTACTTTCGGCTTTATAGCCCCATTAAATACCCCATTTTTCGCTATGAGAAAATAATGAAAACACCCCTATTTCAAATAATGGTTTGATCCAAAGTGGAACACACACTTACAATTTAAAATCATTTTCTGAAAGAGTAGGGGTGGTTCCAGAAAAACTTCTACTCTATCCCCTTTAGATGTACGTCCAGTGCTTCCAATTTACCTATGTTTCATTACTTAAATAGTCTAAAAACGTGCACAATTGGTGGGAAATCTTATTTTGGCCGTTACCATGGCAACCGACATCTGATATCCAATTGTTTTCTATTTTTGTATTATGTACCCATACCGACGCATGCATGAAGTATTGCCAAAATCCATTTTTTGAAGTCTGCCAACTTTTTAAAAATATCTTTGATTTTTATAGCAACCCAGTCTTAAACCCTTCGAATTTATGGGTCATTCCAGATAACATTGAACCAATCAAAAGCTCTTATTACAAACTGTCCAATACAGTAAAAAAAATTGAAACTTACAAATACAGTCCAATACATGATTAACTCGAGTTCAAACTTCTGTGTAAATGAATAGGATGAATAATGTATATTATGCGATCTTTTCCAGGGAACGCCCACAATCCTCGGCAAAAATTTGAAGCAGATTTTCTTGCAGATTTACATTACTGATCATAAATCGTAAATACTTTCCAATTGGTAATTACTTCAAAACAACCCGACAGTTTATTTTCCCCTGTTATTTTCACTCTAAAACCATGATTTTGAGGCAATTAAGAATCGTATCGCTCTGTAACGCGGAATATATTTATGATATATGATCAGAAATATAAATCTGCAAGAAAATTTGCTTCCAATAAAAATTCTAGGATTGAGGGCATCTCCTGGAAAAGATCACATACTATTCCTTTAATTAGCGTGACCACCCTCCCGCATTGGGTGGTAACTAAAGTTGTCTGGCATAACGCGCACTTCTACAGTGGGTCTGCTGCAATTTTCCTGCGTGCTTAAGCGGCGCATTACGGGATTGGATGGAATGTTTTTGTATTATTCGATACTAACAGGGGTAAATGCTGACAAATTTGGAGAATTAAAGTTACAATTTTAATTAAATAAATGTCTAAAGTAGAACGGTTTAAGAATGAGAATAAAGGTATTGTTTTTTTGACCGTACACTATAATTGTAAAAGAGTGAAAAACACTCAAAAATAGTGAAATTTCACTCTTACAAAGAGCCAACTGAGTGACCAACAGTTTTAAGTGAAGTTCACTCTTCCAAAAGAGTGAATTTGCTAGCTCTTTTGGGAGAGTAAACTTCACTCTAAACGAGTGGTCATTCCATCTAAAAAAACCCACTTCTTTTGAGCTGTTTTTCACTCTTTTACATTTATAATGTTTATAGCCTAAAATAAAGTGGATTTGGTGAAGAAATATTGGAAATTTAGCGGTGAGAACATTTTATGCGTAGGTCATGATTTATAGCATATTGTCTTACTTACTTGACTTATGGCCAATGATTTTTCCGAACCACAATGCCTCTCCAGATCTTCCTTTCCAACATAGCTGTCTTGATTTCTTCCACCTGCCGTCCTGTATCACGTTTTATTATGTCAATGTAGGTCAGGGCTGGTCTGCCACGTTTTCTTACTCCATGCTTTGGAAGCCAATGTATGAGTTTGTGTACAAGCTCTTTGGACCCCCTGAAGCAGTGTCCAGCAAATCTTGCTCTGCGTTCTCTGATCTTGTCCGAGACTTTTGGCATGTCCCCATACAGGTCCTTATTCGTCACATGCTGACTCCAGTTGATGTTGAACACAGATCTTAGCATCCTAGTGTAGCATCCATCCAGTTGTTTACCAAGCTTTGGGGTGACTGTCCATGCCTCACATCCATAAAGGAGAACTGATTCTACTGTAGCTATGAACAGTCTTTCTTTGAGCTTTCTGGATAGTTATTTAGCCTTCCATAACTGACTAAGTTTGCCACAAGCTCTCCATGCAGCTGCTTTGCGGGTTTTGATGTCCTTTTCAGTGCTGTTCATCCAGGCTCCAAGGTATTTGAAGTCCTCCACTTTATCAAGGCGCATGCCTTCGCTTGTGGTGTTTACAGGTACTTGCGTCTGGTTGAAGGACATGAACTTCGTCTTTGCAGCGTTCATTTTGAGCCCAACTCTGCCCACTGAAGTCTCCACTCTGTTGAGTAGTGATTGAGCTTGAGACACTTCCTCAGACAACAGTGCAATGTCGCCAGCAAAGTCTAAGTCAGTTAATACGGTTGGACCTATTCTTCTACTGCTTCTTTTTGTGAGGTGGAATCCTAGCTCTTCTTCTCTGCCATCTATGGCCTCTCTTAGGGCATAGTCAAGAACAATGACAAAGAGATATGGAGCCAGGGTGTCTCCTTGTAGTTCTCCAGCCAGTATCTCAAACACTTCTGTTTCTCCATCTGGTGATATAACCTTTGCCTTGGTGTCTTTGTATATCTCTGCTATCGCATTTGTAAGCTGATCAGGTACACCATAGGCTTTCAATATTTGCAGCATTCGTCCCCTATGTATTGTGTCAAACGCTTTCTTGAAGTCGATAAAGGTTATGATGGCTGGCAGGTTATTTGATCTTATTCCCTCAATAATTCTTCGGAGGGCAAGTATATGACCTACAGTGGTACGTCCTACTCTGAAACCATTTTGATTAGCTCTTAGGTGGACGTCGAGCTCCGGTCTAATTCTGTTGAGTATCATCTTGTTGTATAGCTTGGCAACAATTGAACTCAGGCTTATTCCACGGTAGTTGCCCCCCAAGCTGAGATCACCTGATTTCGATATTGGTACTATGTTGAGAATGGACCACTGTTCTGGCTTTTCCCCCTTCAACAAGGCATCATAGCAGAAGTCAAGAATGATGTTGTCCAGATCACATCTTTTGAGCATTTCAGGTGTAATACCATCTTCCCCACAGCTTTTCCCCTCTATATGTCTCCAATCTTCCATCTGAGTTGAGATCAATAGTTCCAACACTGAGCCTGCACAAGCCCAGCACAAGCCCGGCACAGGGAGCTCATGGAATTGGAACGTCATAACAAAAGAAACTCAGGCAACTCGGGCACCGGAGCTCTGGACAGAGTTTCTCTCAGGAATCTCCGGCATATCAATTAGGCTCTCCTCCTGTCCCGATCCGCTATGACGGAGTAATACAGAGCTACCAGCCTTATTGTTCAATGTGTGGTCGCACGAGGCAAGGGTTTCTTCAATCAATGATTGCGATTATCTTTGAAGTACTTTCCCTGTAATCACACACACAACTGGTATTGTTGTAACAAATTGAGTCATCGCTTTAAAGTGCTTTCCTTTGTTGCGCGTAATTGGCCAATTATAAGAACATGCCAGAGATATTCATTGACAGTGGATATTTCCAGAGGGTTCTCTGGGTGGAGATGACGGAGTGCGGAGAGTTTTGCCTGACAATTCTATTGAAATTACTTCTGACGCAGGAAAACTCGATGTCCAGAGCTATGGTCAGGAACGGTGCTGGGCCTGCTGTGGGCCTGTTGTGTTGTGGGCCTGAACAGGGAATTGGAACGAGGCAAATTTTATTTTTGATAGCAATGTACTTGTGAGACCAATTGCGAAATTTGGTCATTTGCCCTGGATGTTTAATTTCATACCAACACTTCCTGATAGTAATCTTACTTTTATATCTCGTTAACTAATGCTCTTTTGGACGTCGTCCTCCTTCCAGTAACCATGGTAACTAATGAATACATTAACGTTGTACTTACCGTGACTGGAAGTGCGGCACAGATGATGAAGAAACTTGTTGTGTAGAAATAGATTTGTTTCTCTTTGCAGTAAACTGTTGGCGATAAGTGACTGATGCACAGCAGGTCTATGGTTGGACGATATATAACGCAAGAAGACCCGACCCAGTACAAGCTGAACAGCTATCTGCCACATCGAGAGAGTCTATCTGTCTCGCACGGTGCACCAATTCTGTATGATCATGCATCATAGAATTGGTTCGCTGTTGCTGTTAAAACTCGGTGTGGCAATTGACCAATCACAGTCTGCCACCTATCTCCATATATAGGTAATTATGAATGCGACGCAGAAGGTACAGCGTGTCTACACAAAAATGAGATTTTGAGAAGATCTGAAAGAGAATAAATCAAGCTTTTTTGGAAAATGAAGATTTAACTTTTGAAATTATGAAGACAAGAAGTTATGTAGGCCTTTCTATAATTTGTCTTAATATTTTACTGACTAGTTACGTAGTTTGCCTTATATTTCAGAATAAGCCTGGCCGGCAAGATCTACCTCGTCACAATGGTGCGTCGCATTTTACCCGATAGCAACTATACACGTTGTGATTAATCAATCTGATACTGTCATCTCTTGTATAAGAATCTATATGAACGCAGATTAAGGAATTAAAGACAGGACCACAATGCATTGCATTTTTACAAAACGCCGTAAATCTGGTCCCCGATTCATCTCGGTTCCCATATACACAAAATCATGGCTTTATATAGCCCCATCATCGTACGAGCTCGTATATTCTTGTTAAACATCAATAAATAAATTAGTTGATAATCTTGAGTTGGCGCAGTGCATTGTGGGTGCGTCGTTAAGATCGTCTTCGATTGTCGATACTGCATTTTGCAAATAAACGATAAGTGTTATTTAAAAATATCCCTCGCTTTGCTGTACTTTGCAACCCCTACCTACCATATTACCAAAATAAACTTACGCAGGCAATATTGCATTGTATCTCTATAATCTCTTGTTATTCTATGTAGCTATTTATTGCGCTTCATTAACTCACGTTCGAAAGGTAATACTGCAAGAACCAAAATAGTAAAATAAACGTAGGCGTTTGTTGAACTCCTATAAGGTCTGTTTACTCCCATAGCGTCCTATAGAGGTTTTTATATATAAAACACGTAGTGCGACACAGCATGTGTCACATCGGGCCATTTCAAACTCTACAAAATACAATGTGTTACCACTATTTTGTATTTCGTGAAGACTCTACCCAAAATATGACAATATGATAACAGTTTCATGTCGAACCGAAGCATATTATGGTATAGTTTTGTACACGTATCATTAATATTTTAAAGCTTCAAAAGTATAACACTTTCTACGCGGCTAGTAGTTTTACTAAACAAATATACAAAACAGATTTTTCTGAAACCTTTCCAAACATTCAAAGTCTTATCTGAAGAATTACTGAACAAATACTAGGCATACTTGTACTTGTTTGAATGCATTTCTCATTGTGATTCTAAATATGGTAATGAATTTTAATTATGTTTACATTTTGGAAATATTGTGAGACATTTTGGAATGTCGTCTGCAGACGACTAACGCGTGGCAAGCGGTAAGCAGTGCATTATAAATAAAGTAAACTCCATCTTGTTCGAAGTCATCGAACATTGCCGTTTTTTCTTTTATGAAAATAAGTTCGATTTTGAAATTTTGGGTTCTTACAGCGTAACTTTGGTAATGTATTACATCTGAAACGGGAGTGCTCCAAAATCTAGCCCCTCCCTCCTTCCCGCGATGATACATATAGGTGAATATAAAAACACTAAATGTTATATTACCAAAACAATTGTATTTATGTAGATTACTGTGTTTACATACGAGTTGATACATGACTTGTGTGCTGAAATTAAATATGGATGGGGTGGGGATATTTACTATAACCCCCCCCCCCCCCCCCCCCCTTGCCCCACCCAAAAAGGTTTGTTTGCCTAAACAAGAAAATAAGAAATTGGGTCTGTCGGTTATCTTCTTTTTTTTCTTTATCTTGCTATTCTATTCTATTCTTTTTGAGAAGAAAAAGAAAAAGTTATATCATTTTGTTTTCCATTACTTTAATGTTCTTATACGTTTGTTTTAATAGCAACATATTAAAGGAAATGTGAATAGTCTAAAATCTCAGTAAACAGGTGAAAGCATTTGTACTGAATGCAAAGGTGACAGGCTTGCAGCTCGTATAGTAAAAATCTCAGACCATGTTTGTTGTCCTGCTTGTGCTAGAATCTTGAATTTGCTGAGGGATGATATGGGTAAAAATTAAATCTAGAGCAGTTTGTTTATATATTTGGAAATTTCAGATAACAATATAATTTTAAACATACATATTTCACCAAGAAAAGTATCTTTAAAAGACAGGTGTTTTTGAGATTTTATGGGTCCGTCGCGTTCGGGAAAACAACCCTTATTTTTGGCCTAAAATTACTCCTTTACTTTAAAACAGATTTAAAAGGATTTGTTGTTATTGTCATGTAAAGTGATTTTGGTAAAAACGGGCATTTATGGTAAGTTGCACTGTAGTCGTTGCAGATTTATGTTCCCTTTCACCGATGGACAATAATGGAGACTGGTTCGTTAAATTTAAGAATTGAATGTATTATTTACCTGTGCATTGGATGATTTGGACCGGGTCATTTGTTATTGTATATATTTTAAGTTTATACAGTCTCGCGTGATGAATCTCTATCATATTAGGCCCATTGCTGAATAAAGCAATAGATTCTAATTTCAACAAGGTTTAATTTATTGTTCTAATATCGAATTCCCGGATTTAGCAAATTATTCATTTCAGATTACTGCCTGCTATAACGTATGGCCATGTGTTTTGAACTCGCCACCCTTGCCCGTGTCAAGTTCTAATTCATACGCCATTTTAGGTTCTCACTATTTTTATATATCCTCCCGTGAATATTGTTGTCCATTGTAAATTGGCCGTTCTCTGTCTCCAGTGGATGCAGATTTAAACCACACGGCTTTAATCCGCGAGTTTGATAAAATTCCCCTTTATTGTCGATCGATACAAGTCGACCGATTAGAGCACATTACTAATTAATTGCTTTACTCTAACTCTTTGATCAATACTCGTTACAGTTGACTAAGTTGAATAATATTATTATTTACTCTAGGCCATTTTGACTGAAACATTATTTGATCATTGTTTCAAATAGACCCGAGTGATTGATTGATTGATTGATTTATACTGTATCATTTTGGAATTAAAATTGATTGTATGATTGTCTCAAAAAAGAAACTAGTATTTAATATTTATATCGTCAGGATATATTTTCTTTAAGTGTTACCTTTATATTTGGAGACTGAGGTATCCCGGCAGCGAATTTATTAACCGTACACACTCACTGTATAAATGTATTGCTGTACAATGTACACGTGCTATGCGCTTTACTCCGCCAGGTATCAAATGTTGTTTACGGTAATGAACATCGCATCCCGGCATGCCGTACCCCGATCGTCATTGAGTTATTGTGCACGCTACCCTTGACCCACTTAGTCCGTGACATTATTATTATTATGAGTATCATTATGAGTATTATTATGAGTATTATTATGAGTATTATTATAATTAGTATTATTATGAGTATTATTATGAGTATTATTATGAGTATTATTATAATTAGTATTATTATTTTTACGATCCGTAATAAAACATATGAATCATTCCATGACTAACGGATCGTCCGATCAGCTGTTCCACTTACCATTTCAACCATCACCGTTACAGTTTTTCAATTTACAAATACATTTTTTTGTGTAATTCCTTTTCTCAAGATTGAGGAAATACTTGGATTTTTTTTGGCCCTCTTCTACCCATCTAGCTTTGCTGCGCATCATCGCCTCTTTAGCCCTATAACCATAAATAATTTCAAGTTCTCTCCTCTTAACTTCAAGAATAGTAAGTACACGGGGATCAAGATTCTGTGAGTATTGTAGTTCAAGATCAGCAATATCTGTTTCCAGGTTATTTTGAAGCTTATTCCGTTCTCTCGATTTCTTTACGGAATAACTAATGGTATCTCCTCTTACAACACATTTAATTGTTTCCCATAAAATACTAGGATTGGCTTCATTATTCTCATTCACCACATTCTCAATAGTTTGTTTCACCATCTTAATATAATCTGGGTCACTTAATAAGGATACATTCAACTTCCAAAAACCTTTGCCAGGTTTTTCATAATTGTTGTTTAAAACAATAGATACCATAGAGTGGTCAGTTCGATAACCGTGGGTTATATCACTACTTTCAATACAAGTTTTCAGGGTCTTAGTAATCAAGAAATAATCTAGACGGCAAAAAATAGGTGGATTGCTGTTTGATTTCCATGTAAACATTTTAAAATCAGGGTTCATATTTCTCCAAATATCAACTAAACACCTTTTATCCATGAACTTGAGAATTTCACTGCGTGCTTTAAAATTAGTGCGGGGTCTGCCTCCTTTTTTGTCGAGACATAAATTAAGAACACTATTGAAATCCCCACCATAAATGATATTATCACCTTGGAATTCATCCAAAACATTATCAATTCCTACAAAGAATTGGGGACAGTCATCATTTGGCGCATATATATTAACACAAGTAAAAAAATTATCAGACACTTTGATGTCAACAATAATATACCGACCATTTGGATCAGCAATACTTTTGATAATTGAACAATCAAATTTACTATGGAAAAGAATAGCAGTGAATTAATGAATTATTTTTTGGTACAAGCTTGTTTAGAGCTAAAATGTACCTCAATCATAGCAAAAATAAGTGTAAAAACGCGCCTTTTTTGGTCACACAATCTTGTCGGTTCACATTCATTTATGAAAAACCTAAATACGCCACTACAAATGTTGAGAATAGGCCAGCACGAAAATCGGAAGAAAAAAAAAGCATTACTTTAGGCCTAGGGAAAAGGCTATAAATTCTCCTAGTTTAAACATCAAAAGACCAAAAATACAATATTTGTAGCCAAAGAGTATTTCACACTGTACATTAATTTACCTTGTCCATGTTTATTGTATTTACCCTTTTCATCAGTAATTCTGATGGACCTTCAGCTACACACAAATTTTAGCACAGGTGTCGGCCATCTTGTTTGTTTACTACTGTTTTCACTTTTCAGTTCAGGCTGTTTGGAGGAGTGTTCCATTGATAAAATAGGGGGTTATATTAAAGTGACAATAAGGGCTAATTGACTAGTAAAGAAAATAGTTTTTTAACATGTTTTACATCCATAAATACCAACGGTATTATTCTATCTTCTTGTTAAAATATATTAATCATCATAATTTGGTTTCTTTATAGAATATGCATATATGACAATTATTTATCTGGCGTCAGTTATGAAAAGTTCTAACTAAAAATTACAGTTTTAAGACTGGGTTGCTGTAAATATCAAAGAAGTGGTGGCAGACTTTAAAATATCAATTTTCTTTAAACTTTGCACATGTTTATACCTTTGGTCAACATGTATATATTTGGTTAAACAAATATCAATATACCTATGGTTGCCATGGCAACGGCCAATATAGGAATTTACCCAATTTTCACTATTTTTACCCATTTCACAACTTTAAAAAAGCTTAAATATTAGGTCATATTTCTGTATGAAGAACATTATTGCATTACAGTCCCCTTTTTTTCTACAGTGAAGCAACCAACCTTGTCCTTTCCAAAAATGATATAAACATTAACATGCATCTTTTCAATGTGGGTGAAACCATTTTGCAGAATAGGGGTGTTTTAATTAATTTAAATTATGCAAAAAGTGATGGTCGTAAAAAATGACATAACCCCAAAGTAGCAGGTTTTTTTAATTATCTTTTTCAGGGTTAATAGACAAGATGTTGGTCTATATGTTTCTAGAAAAAAAAGTTGTAGTAATTGTTGTACCGTAGAGCAGTGTTGCCAGAAACTGTGCACTTTTTCGGTTTATTGACATTTAATTCATTGTGGAAAATAGGGATTTTGAGGATTAACTTTCATAGAAAATCCTGATAACGATTGATATACGTTCAAATGATATTTGTATCAATTCAGCATTAAGTGGGACATGATTTGATAGTATTTAAACAACAACGTTGCCAGCAGAATAAACGCCCTCAGCGAAGCTGTTGCTCAAAACCTTTAGTAGGTCATATTAGTCAGGGGGTTCATGTGCACCTCCCCCAGTTCTCAACCAAACCAGCTTTTGTGGGTGTCTTCTAGGGTCCTCAAACACATTTTCGATGTTACGAGTGAAACAAAAAACCGGATGCTCTCTAGATATCCAAGATGGCGTCCAAAATGGCGCCAAAACTGGTAAAATCTCATAAAATGACATAATAGCAATCAAACTGTACGGTGAAACTATAGTTTTAAAAGTGGGATGTATGTATTAGACCACTAGACACTCATATCCATAACCTTTGCTTTTTTAACACACCTTAGCCCAAGATGGCCGCCAAAATTGGTAAAACTCCATATATTGGCATATATAAACCAACATGTATGATTATAGTATAGTTTTATTAGATGTATGTGTTAGACCACTAAAAACTCATATCTAGTATTTTTGATTTGTTCACATACTTTAAAACCAAAATGGCCGCCAAATTAATAGCCAAAATGGTCAAAAGTGGTCAAAAATCCATGAAATAGCATAATATCAACCGAAATGTATGATACAAATATAATTTTAACGATTGGATGTATGTGTTACACCACTAGTAAATCCTTTCTAGTATTCTTGCTCTGTTAACACAGTTCAAAATCCAAAAAGGCTGCCAAAATGGCCCCCAAAATGGTTCCCCAAGTGGCTGCAAAAATTGTCAAATTCCAGAAAATGGGATAATATTAACATAAATGTATCAAATATACTGGATATGAGTTACTAGTGGTCTATCACATACATCCCATCGTTGAAATTATATTTTCATCATACATTTCGGTTGATATTACGCTATTTTATGGACTTTTTTTGACTACTTTTGACCATTAATTTGGCGGCCATTTTGGTTTTAAAGTATATTATTGACAAAGCAAAATACTAGATATGAGTTTTTTGTGGTCTAACATATACATCTCATTGTAAGAACCATACTCTAATCATACATGTTGGTTTAAATATATGCCAAAATATGGAATTTTACCATTTTTGGCGGCCATTTTGGCGGCCATCTTGGATTCAGGTGTGTTATTAAAGCAAATGTTCTTGATATGGGTGTCTAGTGGTCTAATACATACATCCCACTATTAAAACTATACTTTCACTATACAATTTGATTGCTTATGTTGTGACGCTAAATTTATATTGATATTATTAATTCTATTAGGTATTTTCATATCTAGAATTCAGGCCATGATTGACTTGAAATGGCAACACCGTACTTCCGTATTCTGAATCCCATTCAGTCTACGCGCCAATATCTCTGACCAATTCAAGTCGACGTGCCACGCTGACAACACCTCATGATAAGTTTAGGCCATATAGTTTTCAATTCACACAACAGGACTAGTGAGCTCTGAATTACAGAAGCTCACGATTGATGCGTGTCATGTCATTTCTTTAGGATAGTCTAGATGCTGGGTGCTGTGTTTAGAGAATAATTACTGCGTAACAACTGTTTTCGTGAATTTGTTTTAAAATCAGAGGTTTTTGTTCTGGTCTGAGGAATTGTCCCGAGGGGCGCAGCCCCCGAGGGACAATTCCGAATGACCAGAACAAAACCCGAGGATTTCAAAACAAATTCACGAAAACAGTTGTTAAGCAGTCATTATTCTCTTTCATTACTGAAAAAGATGCATATTTTATCCCGATCGTTGATTTATACCGATAATCTTGCTAATATTAGTTTTCTGTTTATTTTGTCCACCCCTTCTTAGTTATTGAAACAGTCCAAGTCGGGTCATCCCCTCATTAACATTTTTATCTTTCAACCAATCAGAAATAAGCTTTAATCGTGTTTCCTCATAACTCATTGAATATTCAGTTTAGGGGCGTGAGGCGTTAATTTGATTGGTCGGTCAGTGAGCAAAACAATGGAACACTTTGGCTCAGTACTTTCGGGCAATTATTAGTAACCTGCGCTCGGCGTGCGCGTTCTCATCTAACGATTAATTTGATTGGAACGCACTTGGTACGCAGCTATCGCGATTATTCATGAAGTAATGAATCGTTTATAATATGAGTAAGTGAACTATTTATGTTGAATTAATAAAATGTATATATAAATAACTTGGAAGCTATATCCGTTATATTCATTCTGTGTGTTTTGATCCCCTCTCCGCCATGCGAGTATTTTCCCAAAAACCACGTCACAACATCTGGTGTGTTCACTTTCGTTAATTTGTATATAGAAATGATTGTTGCAAAGAATTGCACACAATGATATTCTTCATGTAGAAAGTTTGAATTTATATAGTTGAGCAAAAATGCGGAAATGCAGTATGATCAAATAAGTGTTATATTTATTTGTATCTTTTCGGAAGAGGCATATGTTGTGAGGTTTTCTGGCAACATTAGTCTCACATGAATAGACGCAAACAAAAGAAAGTTTAATGTAAATTACTAAATATTTCAGTAGTGCTACCTTTGTCTTGTTTTGTCTGTCCTGTATTGTCTTGTTGTGTACACATAATATATAGTCACCATTGATGACTATTTAATTTTAAAGGGTCACAAAAACGTGATTTCTTTGAAATAAGAAAAATATGTTTCCGTATGAAACATCGAAATTGGAAGGAAATTTTCCAATTCTTTTGCGCTTCAACTTTTGATGAAACCTTTAGACGCACACGTTAATCCGAGGATTATGTATGAGAGTGTGTGTTTGTGTTAGGCCATTTAAGGGATCGATCCCGTATGCGTGTTTGTTCAGAAAAAATCCCTCTTTACCGTGTGAGCGTAATCACTTGGAATTTTTCGCGTGAATTCCGGGTTAATACGGTCGCAGGTTTCCACAGGTTTGGCGTCGCAGAAGATTAATAATAAATTTATATTTAAGGCCACTCGTTTAAAAATAAAATAACATTCTCTGAGAGTTAAAATTATACAACCTGATATTAGATGCCGTCAATTTGGCAGACGGAAACATGGATAAAGCACATGTTAAATTTTGTGACGAAATAAATAATTCGTTTCTATATATGATAAAGATATCAGTTTCTTTTATAAATATTTCACCCAGCATTCTTTAAGTTAAATTGTCAGGTGTCAATTTTGTTAGGAAGGGCGTATGTTGTGACGCTAAATTTATATTGATATTATTAATTCTATTAGGTATTTTCATATCTAGAATTCAGGCCATGATTGACTTGAAATGGCAACACCGTACTTCCGTATTCTGAATCCCATTCAGTCTACGCGCCAATATCTCTGACCAATTCAAGTCGACGTGCCACGCTGACAACACCTCATGATAAGTTTAGGCCATATAGTTTTCAATTCACACAACAGGACTAGTGAGCTCTGAATTACAGAAGCTCACGATTGATGCGTGTCATGTCATTTCTTTAGGATAGTCTAGATGCTGGGTGCTGTGTTCGTTTATAATATGAGTAAGTGAACTATTTATGTTGAATTAATAAAATGTATATATAAATAACTTGGAAGCTATATCCGTTATATTCATTCTGTGTGTTTTGATCCCCTCTCCGCCATGCGAGTATTTTCCCAAAAACCACGTCACAACACTATCATGTCATTGTATGAGATTTGACCAGTTTTACATTTCGGTTGATATTACGATATTTTATGGACTTTTGACTGCTTTTGACCATTTTTGGCCATTAATAATTTGGCAGCCATTTTGGTTTTAAAGTATATTATTAACAAAGCAAAAATACTAGATATGAGTTTTAATGGTCTAACATATACATCCCATTGTAAGAACCATACTCTAATCATACATGTTGGTTTAAATATATGAGATTTGACCAGTTTTTGTTGTTGGGGGGGGGGGGGGATTTTGGATGCCATCTTGGATATCTGCATGGAGAGCATCAGGTTTTTTTCAATGTTAACATCTAAAATGTGACCCTGAAATACACCCCAAAATAGTTGGTTTGGTTTAGTACTGGGGGTGCACATGAACCCCCTGTACATACCCCTCACTATTAGGGCTATCATGTGGATCACACTAGATGTTACCACCAAACTAGGCTAAAAGACGGGTTACAGGCAATATTTTTGTATCCATTTATACTGTTATATGTTTTAATACTGTAGTCCAGGTCCAAAATAAATAATAAAAAGTAACTTACCGAATTCCATGTATATCAACTATTATAGGCCTTTATCAAGGTTTACATTAAAACAAATCATGTCTCTGGCAACACTGACTGCCTTTAATGCCATTTAAGTATTTGTTCTCTTCATTTCAACATTCATTTCATTGTATTCTATCATATGACCAATTTGTTATATAATTTGTCAATTAAGACTTCCTTTAATGTATAATATTTGGCCATTCATTGCGGTATTTTTAAGCCAAAGTGCTAACTTTCCGGCAACACTGTTTCCGTGCACTTGAAATGCCAAAACACTTTATTCCATGTTAATGTAGGTTGGTATCTTATCTACCAATTATGAAAGTGGCATTATCCACAAAGTGCTACTTTCGGCTTTATAGCCCCATTAAATACCCCATTTTTCGCTATGAGAAAATAATGAAAACACCCCTATTTCAAATAATGGTTTGATCCAAAGTGGAACACACACTTACAATTTAAAATCATTTTCTGAAAGAGTAGGGGTGGTTCCAGAAAAACTTCTACTCTATCCCCTTTAGATGTACGTCCAGTGCTTCCAATTTACCTATGTTTCATTACTTAAATAGTCTAAAAACGTGCACAATTGGTGGGAAATCTTATTTTGGCCGTTACCATGGCAACCGACATCTGATATCCAATTGTTTTCTATTTTTGTATTATGTACCCATACCGACGCATGCATGAAGTATTGCCAAAATCCATTTTTTGAAGTCTGCCAACTTTTTAAAAATATCTTTGATTTTTATAGCAACCCAGTCTTAAACCCTTCGAATTTATGGGTCATTCCAGATAACATTGAACCAATCAAAAGCTCTTATTACAAACTGTCCAATACAGTAAAAAAAATTGAAACTTACAAATACAGTCCAATACATGATTAACTCGAGTTCAAACTTCTGTGTAAATGAATAGGATGAATAATGTATATTATGCGATCTTTTCCAGGGAACGCCCACAATCCTCGGCAAAAATTTGAAGCAGATTTTCTTGCAGATTTACATTACTGATCATAAATCGTAAATACTTTCCAATTGGTAATTACTTCAAAACAACCCGACAGTTTATTTTCCCCTGTTATTTTCACTCTAAAACCATGATTTTGAGGCAATTAAGAATCGTATCGCTCTGTAACGCGGAATATATTTATGATATATGATCAGAAATATAAATCTGCAAGAAAATTTGCTTCCAATAAAAATTCTAGGATTGAGGGCATCTCCTGGAAAAGATCACATACTATTCCTTTAATTAGCGTGACCACCCTCCCGCATTGGGTGGTAACTAAAGTTGTCTGGCATAACGCGCACTTCTACAGTGGGTCTGCTGCAATTTTCCTGCGTGCTTAAGCGGCGCATTACGGGATTGGATGGAATGTTTTTGTATTATTCGATACTAACAGGGGTAAATGCTGACAAATTTGGAGAATTAAAGTTACAATTTTAATTAAATAAATGTCTAAAGTAGAACGGTTTAAGAATGAGAATAAAGGTATTGTTTTTTTGACCATACACTATAATTGTAAAAGAGTGAAAAACACTCAAAAATAGTGAAATTTCACTCTTACAAAGAGCCAACTGAGTGACCAACAGTTTTAAGTGAAGTTCACTCTTCCAAAAGAGTGAATTTGCTAGCTCTTTTGGGAGAGTAAACTTCACTCTAAACGAGTGGTCATTCCATCTAAAAAAACCCACTTCTTTTGAGCTGTTTTTCACTCTTTTACATTTATAATGTTTATAGCCTAAAATAAAGTGGATTTGGTGAAGAAATATTGGAAATTTAGCGGTGAGAACATTTTATGCGTAGGTCATGATTTATAGCATATTGTCTTACTTACTTGACTTATGGCCAATGATTTTTCCGAACCACAATGCCTCTCCAGATCTTCCTTTCCAACATAGCTGTCTTGATTTCTTCCACCTGCCGTCCTGTATCACGTTTTATTATGTCAATGTAGGTCAGGGCTGGTCTGCCACGTTTTCTTACTCCATGCTTTGGAAGCCAATGTATGAGTTTGTGTACAAGCTCTTTGGACCCCCTGAAGCAGTGTCCAGCAAATCTTGCTCTGCGTTCTCTGATCTTGTCCGAGACTTTTGGCATGTCCCCATACAGGTCCTTATTCGTCACATGCTGACTCCAGTTGATGTTGAACACAGATCTTAGCATCCTAGTGTAGCATCCATCCAGTTGTTTACCAAGCTTTGGGGTGACTGTCCATGCCTCACATCCATAAAGGAGAACTGATTCTACTGTAGCTATGAACAGTCTTTCTTTGAGCTTTCTGGATAGTTATTTAGCCTTCCATAACTGACTAAGTTTGCCACAAGCTCTCCATGCAGCTGCTTTGCGGGTTTTGATGTCCTTTTCAGTGCTGTTCATCCAGGCTCCAAGGTATTTGAAGTCCTCCACTTTATCAAGGCGCATGCCTTCGCTTGTGGTGTTTACAGGTACTTGCGTCTGGTTGAAGGACATGAACTTCGTCTTTGCAGCGTTCATTTTGAGCCCAACTCTGCCCACTGAAGTCTCCACTCTGTTGAGTAGTGATTGAGCTTGAGACACTTCCTCAGACAACAGTGCAATGTCGCCAGCAAAGTCTAAGTCAGTTAATACGGTTGGACCTATTCTTCTACTGCTTCTTTTTGTGAGGTGGAATCCTAGCTCTTCTTCTCTGCCATCTATGGCCTCTCTTAGGGCATAGTCAAGAACAATGACAAAGAGATATGGAGCCAGGGTGTCTCCTTGTAGTTCTCCAGCCAGTATCTCAAACACTTCTGTTTCTCCATCTGGTGATATAACCTTTGCCTTGGTGTCTTTGTATATCTCTGCTATCGCATTTGTAAGCTGATCAGGTACACCATAGGCTTTCAATATTTGCAGCATTCGTCCCCTATGTATTGTGTCAAACGCTTTCTTGAAGTCGATAAAGGTTATGATGGCTGGCAGGTTATTTGATCTTATTCCCTCAATAATTCTTCGGAGGGCAAGTATATGACCTACAGTGGTACGTCCTACTCTGAAACCATTTTGATTAGCTCTTAGGTGGACGTCGAGCTCCGGTCTAATTCTGTTGAGTATCATCTTGTTGTATAGCTTGGCAACAATTGAACTCAGGCTTATTCCACGGTAGTTGCCCCCCAAGCTGAGATCACCTGATTTCGATATTGGTACTATGTTGAGAATGGACCACTGTTCTGGCTTTTCCCCCTTCAACAAGGCATCATAGCAGAAGTCAAGAATGATGTTGTCCAGATCACATCTTTTGAGCATTTCAGGTGTAATACCATCTTCCCCACAGCTTTTCCCCTCTATATGTCTCCAATCTTCCATCTTGGAAGGTCATCATTTCTTCCAGTGACTGATTAATTTAGATTTTCCCACCCACCTCTCCCTCGAGGATATTGTTAATTTTGTCATAGATTGTGTAATGGGATTGCATTGTAACATTAGTCGGAGCATGGGCATGGGTTTTACTCTCAAAGTATGACATGTCAAGCAAATTCTAACATAAATTCAGAGTTGTGTGTTTAGTTAATGTTATTTAAAAAGTTGACCCAAGTTCAAAATAATTTTTCAACCACATTAATAGTTTCAGAGAATTTGTGTTTACTTAGTCTTGATCAGCAGTAAGTTTTGAAATTATCCTGAATAAATGGCGCGTTTAGCTTGTTTGGTTCTTTAGATATGGTTCATTACAGAAAGCATGCACAAAACTGAATTGTCCACGGGAGCGTCATTTAGTTTTTGTTTTCAACAAAACAGCATGCTCTAGATTCAGAATTGAAAAGCCCGCCCAGACAAAGTATCCCAATCTCTATGATTATGTGCCATTCACATTCAACAAAGAAACGTAGGTACGTATGTAGGTAATGTCATGCACCAGATAGATGTTTCAGATGTCTCCTTTTTTTCTTTTTCTCCTTTTTTCACAATTTGTGACAAATCGTGTGTAAGTCCACTTTGTGCATTCTATCTCTACTAAAGGATGCTCCCGTGGACAAGGCAGTTTTGTGCATGCTCTCTATAATGAACCATATCTGAAGAATCAACCAAGCTAAATTTACCATTTGTTCAGGATAATTTCAAAACTTACTGCTGATCAAGACTAAGTAAACACAAATTCTCTGAAACTATAAAATGTAGTTGAAAAGTTACCTTGAACTTGGGTCAATTTTTTTGAACCACCCGGTACATTCAAAGTTGTGTCCTGTGTATGGAATCGATTAATTTATATTTGAATTGTGTTGCTCTTTCTCCTTGTATAGGTCACCGTAATTCCCAATAAAATACAATATCCGTATAAAAAGGAAATAAAAAATAAATAAAAATCCGACCTACCAACCCTACCTTTTGAGGACTCTCAATGGAATTTTTGTTGTTGTTGGCCTTATCAACCACCTTCCAAACTCATCACAGTTGATACAAAATATGCTTGTAAAATAATAGTCATTATCATTGGTGCTACAGGGTGCATCCACAATAGGTGCTTAGCGGGATATTCGCAAAATATAAGTTTGTTTGTTTGTTCCGTACGGACACACGCTTGGGTCCTGAAGGGACCAGGCTCAAGCAAAATACTCGGGTCAGGCTTAATAAAAAAAAAACCTTTAAAGGGGAAGTGCTAGTACAAATGAAAGACTTTGATATTTTTTAGGAAAGCATTTGGTAGAATAATGACATGTAATTGGGTAATCAGAGATTGGCACAAGAGCAGGCAGTGGACGTATTGGCACATTTGGGCATGATATCAAGTAATGAATATGAAGACAAATTTGCAGTAGTTGTCCGTATATGTGAAAATCAGACACAATTAGGCAAGATATCAAAATTGAGCTTGTATTTGATTATTGTAGTAGAGATCTCCCGCTTAACAATGGTACTCTTTTTTTAAGCGGAGTTATATACTTTTTCACTTAGTCTTTATGAAAACTCCGAACTGAGATATCATCCTTTAAAGATGTACTTATAATGTACTAACGATGTACTTTAATTTGTATTTTTTTATTTTTTTATTTTTTGGTTTGAATTTTTAATCTGAAACTTTCACATTAATGTTATAAACACTCTGAAATTAATTATTTACAAGAATCACCTCCAATTAGGGTTTGGGCTCTTTCTCAGTTTGGAGCTCTGCCCAATTCGTGAATTAAAAAGAAATTTGGAAGAAATGAAACGGTCATTTGATCTTGTTGTGTGCATTCATTGGCGGCGTAGCTATACATGTAACCCAGCACCAAGGGTCATTCGGGGGGGGGGGGGGGGGGGGGGGTGGAGTTAAAGGGTTATATACTTATCTCCAATTTCATGGCGTTTCTCGTCGTGGGGAATCAATACCAATCCTAATCACCTGCAGCAGAGGCTTTGTCCCAGGACCTACCGGGGCCCTTATGTAATGTGGGCCTGGACCCCACGCCACTCTCGTGCCCCCGGGATGACAAGCCTCCTGGCTACGCCCACATGTCGCAAACAGTCCATGAAATCAATTGACTTCAAAACTCATAAAACGACCGCCAATTTTGTATTTATTTAATTAAGCCTACCCAAAGAATGGAAATTAACTAACCAGTATGATTTGTTTGTGCAGTTATAAACGATATCTCCATCTTTGGCAAACACGAGAGTAAACATTTTAGAACCACCCTCTCCATAGGCTTTATCTGGTATAAGTGTTGTAAAAATCAACACAGATTGTCAGAGGTATATTTGCTCAATAGTGAATTAAAAAGTACAATAGTTTTTAAACGGCTTTCGTTGAATAACAGACATAAGGGACGCACCATTTGATTTCAGGGGAGGGGGCATGGAAGTTGGGGTCGATCGGATTTATTTTGTTTGGCCACCGAAGTAGGCGAAATTAATTTTTTTTAATTTATTTTTTTAGCAAAGGCGGCACAGTGGTTTTTTTTTAGGTTTTACTGTTTTTCTTTACATTGAGTTGGGTGAGTTGGGTGAGTCATCTTTTTTTCTTTTCCTGGTTGGTGGGCAAAGTTGTTGTTTTTTCCTGGATAGTGGGCAAAGTGTTTTGCTTTTTTAAACTTCCATGCAACGCCCCCCCCCCCCCCCCCCCCACCCCCTGAGTATCTAATGGTGTGTTCCTAATGTACTTTTATAGACATTTGAGTCATAGTTCAATAATTACAGCACTCACAAATTTCCTAAGGTTACTTCCTTGAGCCCCCCCCCCCCATTATTTTGAGAGTGTATTTATTACCTAGTAATTATATAAGTTAATTTTATGAGAACTGCATTATATATTTTGAAATTTGATGATTTATTCATCAGTTTGTTTGCTTCAAGCGCGATAGCAATCCTAACCTTAAATTTATGAGTGAGACTTGTATTTTAATACAGTATGGACAACTAATGAATAATAATAATAAATAGGAATTCTTAATTATGTATGGGCCTTTCCTTAACACTTTCTATGCGGCTAGTTTTACCAGTTTGCAATATAAAAACGATTTTGCAAAACCTTTTCTAAACTTTCAAAGTCTTATCTCAAGAATAACTGACCTAATACTAGACGTGTTTGTACTTACGTTAATTAATTTCTCATGGTGATTCGAAATATATGATGATGAAACACAATAAATTAAAAACGTTTGTGAAACATTTTGTGAATTGTATTTTGCGTGTGCATAACCGCGCGCATGGACAGCGTTAATCTATTCTATATTTGCCTAAAATTCTCAGTCCTTAATAAAGTTTGCTTCCCCCCCCCCACCCTCCATTTCTTAGAAATACTTACATTGCCACAAGCTAGTGGATTTTATCGCTTTGTTTACCTATCGGAGTAAATATACTTTACACAGGCTAGGCAAACAACTGCGGACAACATCTCAAAATTTCACCCGGGCGCTAAACAACTGAACACATCTCTCGTCCAATCAAAGCCATGGACACAGATGGATTCGGCGGCGCTTGTAAGTGACCCTGATGCAATACACAATAGCATCTAAGCGTCACGCTTCTCGTTCAAACCAATATAACCGTATGAGAGTGTCATTTGGCTGGACCCGTTCGATAATTATACCGATTTGGTCACGGTTTCCTGAACCAAGTGACTCGAAGTCATATAAATAACGCGTACTTGCTATATTGATTCTGAATTCAGGCTATAAGTGCAGCTATCGTGATAGCTAGCACAAAAAGCCCATATAAGCACGCTGGCTAAATGAAATGAAAGTAAGAAAGATGGAAGAAAAGAATGAAGTTAAAAGAAGCCACTCCCAACAAATAAAGTTAACAATTTGTGCTGCCACAGGCTCCAAATTAGTTTGGCAGCACCGTCATCGAGTACGTGGGGCTGCTGCGCATTAGGGCATTTCATTTGTGATTTATTTGCGCGTGATGATAGCTCCTTCATTGTATCCATGTAGTTTATATATTATTTTGATTGATCATATTAATCTTTGTCATTTTTCTCTTAGCATGCTTAGTGTATAATTCATATTGTTTGGCTCTGTGTTATGTTGCCGACACATGTATCCGTGTGAGCTGGGCGGCCCCTTCGTCTAATAGAAAAACAACAGAGCCCAACACGGCGAACAATCTGCAAAAATGTCAACTGCTATTTATTTTTAAATTTGTTACCGGGTCCATACCGATCTATACCGGGTCTATATCGGTCTTCACCGGCCTGGTACCGGGCTCTACATCCTCATACAGTTCTAGCTTACCGTTCTCACCGTGTCCTCATCGGGTGCCTCCATACCACCTCCTCACCGGCCGGAACGCCTGGGTTCCGGCCGAACCGCCTTGGTGACGTAATCAAACCGCCATGTACAAGCTGATCGCTCAGGTTCGCCGCTTCACTGGTATTCCGGTAATCGTACGAGCAACATGCTTGCTACCGCTTTTACTCGTCCGGCAGAAGGTTCGAGCATGCTCATAACTCCTGCCGGTCGCGGATGGCCGGCAAAGTCCCCTGAATGTGTTCAACGGACGGGAAACGGCCCACCGTGTGTCCTCACCGTGTGCCGCCGTCCACACTAAATTTTTCACACGGTGGCGATAGTTGAGCCCACACGGCTCTGTGTGATGAACGAATGCTGAGTGCATAACTAGCATCCATGTAGATATCGTACACATAGTGGGGGGGGGGGGGGGGGGGGGGGGGGGGGGGGGGGGGGGGGGGGGGGGGTACTCACGTATATTGGCAATACGGGGGTATGTGCGGCTGGCAAGGGCCCCTTTTCATGCCATTCGGCCGCTCCTTAAGACCCCCTTTTCATCCACTGGCAGTTCCATAAGACCCCCTTTTCATCCATTTGCAGTTCCCTTAGACCCCAAATTCAACCAAAAATCATAAAATGTGTGAAGATCTTATGTATATGAGTTATGTAGCCTCAAATGTTGCCTAAATTCAGTTCATAAGGCAAAATTTTGCCTAAAATTCAGTTTATAAGACACATTTTTGTAGGGACGATCGCCTATAGCTGCGTGCACTCTTTTTCTGGTCAATGGACCGCGAATTCCTAAACAAATCACGTGAGGCAGTATTTTTTTCTCAGGATGATCGAGTCCCCAGTGACTTCATCAAGCTCTCTATGTTGGTTGATAAATGCATTTAATACCCGAGGATCGAGGTTATCTGTGTTTTTATTTATAGTTTCAATTTGTTCTAATATTTTAACCAATAAATATCGAAAAAAGTAACATAATCGGATGTAATTTGGGGGAGATATACCTTTTTATAAATGGGGTAATTTTACAAACAAAATGCTACAATTTTCTTGATATTTCGAGCTCAAAATCATTTAATGCCCAAAAATGCCCAAAAATGTTATTGATGGAATCGCGAGTTTCGATGTTGCTCTACAATAAAATAGTAACACTGGATGGGGCAAACACGGGGAAAATAGTGTAATTTGATCGACATTTCATGTCTCTCTGACGGAGAATTTTATGATTCTTCACAATTTAGCCCTTCAAATTCTATAGAGAGTTGCATAGGAGTTGTATGTCTAATATCAAATTCAATCTCAAATCACTAACAGCACGATTTGTGTTTCAATAATTAAATGTATTTTTCTTTTAGTTTCTTTTGGTTAATATAAGAAATATAAGAAATTATCATGATAGAAATTTACGAAAATATTATAAAGGCAAAGTTATTTAGTAGACTCGTTAGCGTGGCATACTGTCTGTACTGGTGTGTGTACGGCCTATGCAGTCACACACAGCAGTTGATTTTCACGTGTCAAGTAGTATCGATTACCTATTGTATACAAAAGAAATGCATGTTCAAGTGATTGCGTAGGGCCTCTCAGAATCGATAGTTAATTTGGTAAATAAGTTGTTATGGTGTGAGTAACTTGTTGATAATACAAAACTGTCAAATGAGGGCGTAGCGAACAAGATGCCCAATCCGTCCCTCGTGAAGACCCCAATTTCGACGACCGTTCAGTTACCCAACTGTTTTGGTGCCCGTTCAGTTCGG